>OZ014523.1:78762620-79962620 GCA_963966055.1 Lathyrus aphaca
TGGTTGGTTGTACTAAATAGATGGTTTGTGCAGTCAATGTCTCAACCACAATTGTTAGTGTTATGCTATTTAATGAGTGGATAAAAAAAGTTGGGTTAAATATGTGTTTAGTCCCTATAATATCTCAATTTTGATTTTTAGTCCCTACAAAAAAAGTCGAGTTTTAGTCCCTATAAAATTACTTTTGCACGCAGATTTGGTCCTTGTAGAGGGACTAAAACTGCGTGCAAAAGTAATTTTATAGGGACTAAAACTCGATGTTTTTTTATAGGGACTAAAAATCAAAATTGAGATATTTATAGGGACCAAAAACATATTTAACCCAAAAAAGTTTCACTAAATTGTTTGAATTTATGAAAGAAAATACTCCAAAACATAAAATGTTGTCGAACCGCAATTATGAGGAAAAGAAAATATTGTGTCAAATGGTTTTGGACTATATCAAAATACTTAATGATTTCTTGAAGTGTGGGGAGTCACACTATAAGCTAAATGACAATGGTGATGATGATGTTAGAAGAAAAGGTCCTCCTACAAGGTGATGTGGTACTTATAAATATTCCAAAGTTTAAGAGACTATTCACTAATGTAAATGACATAAAGAATATTATATGGCATGCAATAGAAGAAAATGTGATGGAATACTTTGGCAACTATCATTTGGAATGGAAAAAATTGATTTGTTTTCTCGCATTTTCACCCTGATTTCAAAGAACCTATTTTAATAATAATCAACACAGCTAGTCAGCTACTATGATTAAAAAAACAAACACTTAAAACAATGGTGAGCTTTGAATCACCCCAATTTCAAAGGTCCTTTTTCAATAATTATCTATCTTTGATGAACTCTGAAGTCCAACTAATTTCAATAATTATCTATCTTTGATGAACTCTGAAGTCCAACTAATTTAAATTTTTGGTAACAAAAATCAATAAATAGTAATTGATATAATAAAAAAAAAAATAAAAAAAAAATTATATATATAATATATATATATATATATATATATATATATATATATATATATATATATATATATATATATATATATATATATATATATATATATATATATATATATATATATAAGGATTTGCTAACGTAGATCTACTTATTTTTACGAAGGTTTATTTTAACAAAATACACCTTAGAGTGTATTTAATCATTTTTTAGTTAAAGCTTGCTAAAACACACATTTATAAAAATAAGTGTGTGTATTATAGAAAATCCCACAGGAGTTTGCTATAATACACCCACTTATTTTTGTGAATGTGTGTTTTAGTAACATGTATCTTAAGGCATATTTAAGGAATTTTTAGTTAAAATTTGTTAAAATAGACCTTCATAAAAATAAGTGGGTTTACGTTAGTAAATCCCATATATATATATATATATTATTATAATTGATTTTATTTTTAAAAATATAAAGTTCATAAAAAGTGTCATAAAAAATTTGTTGAGACGTTATTGTTAAAGAAAAACTACTTAAACATTTAATAATAGATATAAATACATACAAGAATTTGAAAACGATAAATCCAATAGATTTAAAAAAAAAATCGAAAACAATGAAATTCAATTAATTGCTTAAGTCATAATAAGAGTTTTTTTTTTTTAACTATAAAACAAATAAATTTTCTTTTACCAAATACTTGTTATTGCAATGTGTGCAGATGATATTGTTTTTGAGATTAAAGCCTCTTCGTGGAATTATTTAGTCCTACACTGTAGTAGTTATAAACCATGTAGTTTGTATGATTGGTTTAAATTTCCTTTCGATTTTTGTAATTAATTGTTAGGTGTTGGTTGTTTGTTCATTAGATTCCGTTAATTTTCTATTAATGCAATGAAAAGTAGGGTATAAATTAAATGGAAAATTATATATCATTTATTTTTAAGTATCTTAAGAAAAGTATTTTTACCAATTTAACATTCTAGTATACTTAATTATTCATTTTAAAATATCTTATTTTTTTTTTCAACCTTTCCTTTCAATTTTTATATTTTGTAAAAGAACATATTTTTTCCCATTTCGTCATCATACCAATAAAAAAATTCCAATATTTTTTTTACCATAAACAAATGGCTGCAACAAAAAAAAAAATCAAAATTTGGACACATAAAGAAACAAATCCCTACAAATTATTTAATGGGACCAATAAGAATCAACTTTTAATTTTTTTTAGGAATAAAAAAAGATTTTTTTTTTAAACTCAATTCATACTTTATCACATTATTTTGATGATTATCATTTAATTATGTTTTCTAAGAATTTTTCCAAACTATTATATTGACATACACACTTCTAACACTAGAATTTCAAAACATTCATGACCATTTTACACCCATTTTTTTTAACATATTACATATATTTTAATCGGATCTAAACTCAAGATATGAGATATGTATTGAAATTTTACTCCCATTTTAAAATGGGTGTAAAAAGTGGGTATTATACCCGTGTTTGACAATTAACGGATGTTAATTGATATATGTTTACATTTGATTTTAAAGAATTCACAATAGATTTTTAAGAATGACGGGTGTAAATTGTTATATACTAACATTTGATTTCAAAGAATATACACTTGTTTTTTGGTATAATGGCTGTATATTATTAGATATTTGCATTCGATTTTAAAGAATTCATATCTTTTTTTTTGTAAGCAAGGGTTATATTGATAAGGGTACTAATGTTACTCAACCCGATTACAAAAAGGGACAAGAGAAGCTTGAAACAAACAAAGAAATTACCAACCAATTGAAATCTAGGACAAATAAATCAAATGGGCTTTGTTAAATTCATAAATATTACAATTGGGGTGGGTAATATCTCCAATAAAGGATCACCTCCACACCGTATACTTCACCATCCAAAAAGTGTCGATCAGATTCCATCTAGAATTCCTGAAAATAATATCATTCCTTAGGATCAAAAGGTTTCAAACCACCGCTAGCCAAAAGCTCCCTTCTCTACCCGACTTTACACGATTAAGCTTGTAGAAGGAAAACCAATCCATAAAACTCCCCACTAAGTTGTAGCTCCGCCCTAAGCAAATCCAATCCAATCAGCCACTTCCTTCCATACCAAAACCGCAACAAGACATCTAAGAAAAAAGTGTCCCAGAGATTCCGGGCGAGCATTACAAAACGTACAAGTGAGGTCACTAGAAGGAGGAATAATCCCTCTAAAAGCGAGCAAATCCTTCGACGAAACTTTGTTCAAAAAGAATCTCCAACCAAAAGCTTTAACTTTCAAAGGAACTGCCACTTTCCAGACCAAAACAAAATCAATATCGATTGGATTGGGAGGGCCAAAAGGAATATGGATAACAAAAGATAAATTGTAAAAGGATCTCACCGAGAAAATCGAGTTATCCTCTTGGATCCATACCACACGATCCTTCGAAACAAAATTCGGTAAAATTCGGAAAGAAAGAGGCGCATATCCTCTATAATGTCCGAAAAAACAACACTTGCATTAGTGGAATTTCCAACCGACAGCACCCCTGGAATAGGCAAATGAAAGCCACCAGTAACACTATAAACAAAACCAGTGCCTGCTAGAACAGAATGAACAACATCCGACCCAGAAACTGTAGCAGAAATATCAATATTTTCTGCACAAAAAAAAAGAGTATCGGGGCTGTTCAGCGATGTGAAAAGCTTATATCGGTCAATTGTAAAAACCGATGTGAAAAATCTGCAGGCCCTTACATTGGTTCAATGCTCAATCGATGGTAAAAGTCTCACGCTAAAGGGCCCTTACATCGGTCCAACTCATAATCGATGTAAAAACAAAACTTCCATGGGCCCTTACATTGGTTCAACTCATACCCGATGTAAAAGCCTTCTCTCCCACTAAAACTCTCACGTGTACTGTTCCTTTTTTCTCACTTTATTTTTCCTTTTCTTTATCTCTAGTCAAACTCTCCCTCTCTCTCTCTCTCTTACTAAAACCCTCACTCGCTGACTCCTCCACCCTCTGTCTGTCGCATCCACTAACTCGTCCGACTCCCTGTCGCATCTTAGATGTTTGCATAACTTTAACTTAGAATTTTGTTATAAATTATTCGCTCAATAGAAATAATTTATTTGTCTTGTTATATGATAGGTATGGACAATTTAGTAGTATGTTTAATTTAGCATTCACCTATCTTCCTTAGTTTTTTTCCTAAGAATGGTTATATGTAATGTAACTATAAGAAGACATGGGTTTACTTCACATGTATTATCGTTTGTTGTTAAACTACATTATCTTTGGTGTGTGTTGTGATATTGTGTTTCTCAATTAGTTTGTAGATATTGTGTTTCTCGCAGAATTTGTGTGTCGACGAAAACGTCTGCATCGTCACTCTTTTCACTCAACTGCGAGTCATCCGGCTGCACAACATTGAAGGTTTTCTTTTCATTCTTTATAAATTCTCACTTCTTCTTTTATGCATGCCACGTGTTTGCACACAAAGACTTTTATTATCTTTAATGTCCAAGAGAGGGAATATTATAGGCGTCCCAATGATTTAACTCTGTATGCATTAATTTCAGAACATAGGTATGAATTGTAGTTGGATGATAGCTAATCGATTAAGTGCCGAGTACGAACATGAAGTGATGGAATTTCAACAGTTTGCTGAAAGTAATGCTAAGAAAAATATCCCTCCTCCTAAAAGTAATGTTGAAAAAAGTTTTCATGTGCTTTTTCTCTGTCCATGTGTTCGTTGTGCAAATCGCGAACCAAAACTTAATAAGAAAGAAATCATGGATCATTTAATTTGTCATGGGATTTGTCAAAGTAATACACAATGGATATGGCACGATGAGGTAGTAGCAAAGTCAACTGTGTCCCAAAGAGATAATGTTAGTATAGAAATTGATGATCGTCTAGAAAACATGATGCGTGATATTGGACAAGATTCATTTAAGAAGGCACATGCGTATGATAATTTATGCAATGACAAGGATAAACCTTTGTACCCGGGATGCACAAATTTTACATGTTTGTCAGCCATATTAAAATTGTTTAATTTGAATGCAAATAATGGTTGGACTAACAAAAGTTTTACCAAATTGTTTGAATTGTTGACATAGATGCTTCCAGAAGGTAACGTAATGCCATATCTTTATTACGAGGCGAAAAAAATATTGTGTCAAATGAGTTTGGAGTATGAAAAGATACATACATGCCCTAATGATTGCATATTATACAGAAAAGAGTATGTAAATTATGATCATTGTCCGAAAGTGGTATGGTACCTACAAAAAGAAAGCTGGTGATTCTAGTGCTGATGAGGTGGTCAAAAAGAGTCCTCCCGCGAAAGTGGTATGGTACCTACCAATAATTTCAAGGTTCAAGAGACTATTCGCTAATGCAAATAAAGCAAAGAATCTTAGATGACATGTAGAGGAAAGAAAATGTGATGGACAAATTCGCCATGTTTGTGGTGTTAGAAAACACCATAAACAAATCACTTTCTTTGGAAGATCGGCTTCACGTCAACGACAAGATATAGATGTAATAGAACAATTTACACAGTTGTCATCTGAATTGGAAGCAAAAATTAGAGCTGATTTTGGGCAACATTTAGTTGAAGAGCATAAGGCAATGCAACAATCTTTCCTGGAGACACTTAGGTCTATGGGTATCTCCCAAAGCATAGAAATTAATAAATTCATTGAACAAAGGGAAGTTGGGGATGGAAGCGAAAAAGCAAGTTGTTCAGTTGCAAAAGTAAGCACAAAGGAAGGGGAAGACAATGTTGAGAGATTAGTAAAAATGGTTCTGAGAATGGTGACACACACTTGGAGATAGAATTAATTTAGTGTGTAAGTGTCATTAATTTTATATGTTAGCTAAGTGTATCATAGAGCGTTGATGGGTTTTCATTGGCTTGACGTGTCTACTTTGCAAGTTTGGTGCACGTAAGTGTATTTTCTTTTTTATTGTTGTTAATATCTATTAATATGTTATACCTCTCATCACTTTGATTCTAATGTTTATTTTAAAATTATTCAGGTATATTCATTGTATATGTATTGATACATCACAATCAGAAATATATGGATTGATGGACCCTGCTATGTGTTCGTATGTTGATAATATGCCAAAAACTGAAGCAAATGTTAGAAAATACATACAAGACAAGTTACGTGACGAAAATAGAGAGTGTCACTTGCTACCATTTCTTCATAGGTAAGTTTGAATGAAATTATGTTTTCTATTTTTTAATTTTGGTAACATGAAATTGTGACTTTTGTGTTTCCACACACACGTACAAAGGTCATTGGCAATTAAAAGATTTGTCCAAAAGACAATACAATGGTCGTCTTTTGTTCGCTTCATCGGGAACTTAATAAAACCATGAGGAAAATTGTTACACTGTAAGTTTATCTTTTGTGTTCACTTCATCCTATATGCATAAATTGTAACAAAAGTAATTTCATATTTTATGTGGCTTTATATGGATTTTTTTCTTCTAAATTAGTGCTTTTGGAGTTCATCAAGTAACAAATGGCAATAGAAAAAATGTTACATGGCTTCAACCCAAAGTAAGTGTGGTGTAAATTATATATATATATATATATATATATATATATATATATATATATATATATATATATATATATATATATATATATATATATATATATATATATATATATATATATATATATATATATATATATATATATATATATATATATATATATATATATATATATATATATATTCACTAATAATGTCATTCATTTGTCGACAAGGAAAAAAATAACTCTAATGATTGTGGGTACTATGTGATGAAAAATATGTTGGATATTGTCTCTGCCAAGATAACCGATTCTTGGATGAAGGTAATAAAAATAACTTTACTTTGTTATTTACTTTGCGTTTTGCAACTTAATGTGAATTTTCAAAGAATAACTCTATATTGTTATTTATGTGTTGTAGGTATTTGATGACCAAAAAAATTTAAAAGAAGATGATTTGTATGATTTGTGACTCTGTTGGGCAACATGTCTCAGCCAAGATAAAGATTAAGCTTTGTCTGTTGATGTTAATTGGTGTTATTATTTATTATCAGCAAATTTGATTTTGGTGTTGTCTACCGAAGCTACAACTCATCTTCTTGTGGATTGCAAGTTGGTAATTCAAGTGTTGGAAAAGACTTATAAATGGTTGAATATTTTTGTATTTTTTGTTGTTGTAGTAGAAGTTCATTGTAAACCTCCTTATAATTTTGTACATTTGTGTGTATCCTATATTAGTACTTTTGTAATTCAATTGATCATTTTGAAGAATATTTATGTGTATCCTAGATATTTAGTGTAATGAAATTAGGTTGGTTAGAAAAATATGAAAATAACGACCTAAATGTGGTTTATGCGATGTTGGAAAACTAATGAAAATTGTGACCTAAATATGGTCTGTGTGATGTTGGAAAAATAAGAAAAATTAGGTAAAAAAAAATTACAGGGAATCAATTTTTGATTATGCTAAAAAATAGTCAAAATTTTAAGAAATATAAAAGAACATTTTACATCGGGCCAATGAAAAAATCGATTTAAAAAACAACATTTTAAATCGGGCCAATTTAAAAACCGTTATAAAAAGCCAATTAAGAAATAAAAACCAACATTTTACATCGGACCAATGCGAAAACCGATGCAAAAAGCCAAATTTTTAAGAAATATAAACCAACATCTTACATCGGCCAATATTTTGTAAATGCCTACCTTTTACATCGGACATGACATAAAACCGATGTAAAAGCTTAACTTTATTTATAAAAAAATAAATTTGTATTTTTTTTCACATCAGACTTAAAAGTCAACCTATATGGTAGGTGTAGTTTTCACATCGGACTATAACCCGATGTAAAATATCAGTGATTTACTACATCGTTTGTCGTTACATCGGACCCAGACCCGATATAACAAGTCATTTTCACCCGATATAAAAAATTATTTATGCACTAGTGAATAGTTATTTAAAATTTAAAATATTACTCTATTAATGTGACTAAATCACTTGTTGATGGTGTTAAGTAGATAAAATATTTAATTAAAAACTACAAAAAATTGATGTTAGAAACTACATATTTGTTTAAGAATAGAAATAAATGAAGTGACAAAGTCATGTAACTATATGGTGATCTTTCAAGGAGTAATTGGGCGACAAATTCTTGACTTGAAATCAATGTGTTTCAAGTCTTACAAACACATTTACAAGCCACAATAGTTTAACATTAAATCAAAAATCAATATTTTGATCGATCTGCTACTTACTTTAGTTAAAATTAAATCAAAAATCTATTTTATATTATTTTATCATTTTTTATTACTTTTTTTTTAGCATTTTAACATTCAAATATACTTAATTCTTAATGATGTTTTTGACTAAAGCAAGAAAATATAATCCTAGCATTTAATTCTTTTCTCATTTTGACACACTATTAATTTTCTTTGATCAAAATAAGAATAGTATTGATAAATTTTAGATATCTAATATCAATATTTTTTCATTTTGACACGTATATCGGGAAGATTACACATCCAAACTGTAATTTTTATAAATTTGTAAAAGATCTTACTTTTCATCTTTCGTAAGGTTCAATTAGTTTGTAATTTTCTTTGAGCTTTTGCATTTCTTTTGTAAACTTGTGCGAGAATTTTCAGTTCTCCTTTATCAATATTTCTCTTGCTTATGAAAAAAACTTAGATATGAAATATTGTGATATGATTGAGTTAAAACAAATAAAACTAGAGATATATTACTCCGATCGAGATGTAATCAATTGCATTTGAAAGAGGATTTAAAGAACCTTTGAGCGGGAGAGTTTCATAATTTTTATCATAAATATATAATATTTGGTGCTATTTTGATGTTAGACATTATATTTTAGAGTTTATGCAGGAAATATTGTTATATGGTTAAATCGAAATGAATAGAACTATAGTTAGAATACTCCGATCGAGATGCAATTAATTGAGTTTGAAAGAGGGTTTAAACAACATTTAAACTGGAGAGTTTCATAATTTTATCATTAGCCTATAATATTTGGCATTATTGTGAAGTTAAACATTATGTTATAGAGTTAAATCAAAGGTTTAGGGACCTTAAGTGTAAACACAGAGGGGCAAGGGATTTAGGAAACCCTTGGAGAAATTTAGAGTGTGTTTGGATGAGGTAATTGAGAATTTTTAAGGAATTCAAAATTCTAAGTAATTCAAATGATTCAATTAGAATTCATTCAATTTTAAATTCTTTTGTTTGGATAAAGTATTAAAATGATTCATTTTTAAAAATTTGGGATAATTTTCATAATTTATAAAAAATTTAGGTCAAATCTAAAATATGAAAAACAGGGACCAATTTGTAATTTTTGAAAATTTGAAGGACCACTTTGTAAAATTTGAAAATTATTAGGGACTTATTTGTAATTTTTTGGAAATTTTGAGGATGAATTTGAAATTTTCATAAAATATGAGGACTATTTTGCAAAATTTGAAAAATTTAATGATAAAAATTTAACATACATATTTTTTATATAGTGATGAAGTAATTTGAAATTCTTTACTTTTTTGGTGTCATTTTAAATTTCTTAAATTTAACTTTAGTAAAATACTCCATAAATTTACATCATTTTAACAATTCTCCATATTTTGTATCCAAACAATGGATTTTGGTCAAGTCATTTCAAATTTCCTCAAAAAATTATTTTCCCTCATTGAAATGTTCCATCCAAACATGCCCTTAAGGAATTTGAATACATTTATAAATAACTTGGATTTGATTTATTGATATGTTTATAGTTGAGTTTGATAAATGATTGAGTCGTTCGATTCGATTGTTTGATGATTTTATAGTTTGTCTTGCATTGCCGATGATTTATGTTGAGTTTTAGATTCGAGTGGAACCAATGATGAGTATTGAAGTTTGAGGTTAAGATGAGTAATAATGCATATATTTGTGTAGCATTCTTGAATCATGTATATCCAAGATAGATAAGACTTCGGTTCTGTGATGAGTTAGGACTTTGGTCCAATGACGAGTATGATCTCGGTCCAATGACGAGTAGGACTTCGGCACATTGACGAGTTGGATATTTCAGTAATACACTTCTGAATATCCAAATTTTGGTACCATATACATTGAAGTAGATGAGATGAATACATTGCATACATAAGTGCATTTGTTGATTAATTATTCTATCGTTGGATTTGTTTGATTGATTTAATTATGATAATATACTACCATTGTTGTTTATACGTTGCTATTATATATGAAATGTATTTCTCACCCATTTTCTATTTGTTTGTGTTGTTCACGTTGCTATTATATATGAAATGTATTTCTCACCCGTTTTCTATTTGTTTGTGTTGTTCTTTATATCTTTTATGCAGATTCTCAAGTAGAGACTAGTGAACATTAGTTGTTTTGGAGAATGACATAGTTGGTTGTTCACTGTATTTATTTTCTGTTTTGTTATTATATCTTATTGATTGTTTAGTTTTCTGCGAGTCATGTTGATAATGTAACACGAGGTTGGGGAATACTTTATTTTGGTTTTCTGCGAGATGTTGGATTAATTATTTTATGATTAACTAAAGTTGATTTTCTAATTATGAAACAATTTGAAGTGTTATGCTAAAAAATGTGACACCTTTATTTTATTTATTTATTCTTCATGCTTTATAAATTATGTGTTGGGGTTTAGGGTTTTACACCGACCTTTGATCACGCACAACTCTAGAGACGTCCAATAAACTTTGAGTGGAAACCTCCTTAGTTAATAGAAAAACCACAAAGTAATTAATTCGGGATCAAACACATGCACCTAAAAATCTTAAAAATCAATATCTCATCCTCAAATCCATTTACTTACACTTAAGTGGAGAAGGACACAACTAATCTCTAAGCGATACGCCTTTTCTATTTTTAAGCATCACGTCTGGTAATACTTGCTTCTTTGAAATACGCAGAGGATAGTAAAAATACTCCATTTGTAGCAATGCTTTTTAGAATATTACTCAATTAGTGATTGAAAACCTAAAATTACATTCAATTAATGTGGCTAAATTGCTAGTATATAATGTTAACATAACTTTATTTAAAACATAGAATATTTCTCAATTAATGCGGCTAAATTGCTTGTAGATGGTGTTTTAGTGCATTTTGCTGATAGATTCAACTATAAAGCCTTTATAATATAATACACATAACTTAGTTCTCGAGACTAGTCTTGATCACTTGTCAGAATCAAAAAATCATATGGTGATTTCTCAAAGAGTAATTTGTTGCCAAAATATGAATCTGAAATCACTGTTGTCCATGTTTTGCAAACACATTTACAAACTGAAATAGACTTGATCGGAAGTCGAAGCAGAATGTCCGAGATGATTGGTAATGGAAGATCCGCAAAGGAAGGGACGTGTTCTTGTCCCTTCCTTTCTTCATCAGCTCTTTCTTGAGCTATATTTCCAGCCCTAACTGAAGCAATTGAGACCCTTTTCATTTCCATAACATCACTATTAAAGTAAAATAACAATGGTTAGATACTATGCTAGAAAACAAGTTCTGAAAATTAAGTGATTTATGATTAAAAAAAGAATTGAGATACATCATACATACCTCTCTTCCATGTTCAGATAGATTTTTTAAAACTTCTATAACTCTTAGTTTACATTTTTTTTAGTTAATGAAGGGTATTTATAGGGTTTTTGAAATGCAAAGGAAATGGAAGGCAGTGAAAAAATGATATAAAACTAAATCCAAAATACAATTATAATTTTACTATATTATTATTAATCGCCTTTATTTGTTTTGACTAAAGCAAACAAATATAGTAAAAGCATTCGGTATAAAGTTTTTTTTTGGGGGGTTTTGACCAACTATTAAGTTTCTTCCATTAAAATTATTATCAATACAGTTATTTTTGTAATTTTAAAATAATATGCTTTATTTTATAAAAATATATAAATATTAATTTTGAATCTCAAAAATAAAATGGCTTATTTGTCGTTCTGATTTTTTTTCTATATCAAAATTTGAAATTTAGCCCTTCCAAATTAACAAATTTAAAAATTAGACTCATTTTTGCAAAATATTTTGACAGATACTAAAAATGTTAACTTTTATTGTTTTGTGGGAATTTTCGCAGGAGTTCTTCTTTTAGAGTTCTAAAGATAGGGATTTTTTTTTTCCTTCAAAGACTGAGATGGGAGGGATCAAAGAGTCTCTTTGGTAAGATATAAAAAAATGAGTCTAATTTTTTGCAAAAATGAGTCTAATTAGCTGTTACGATAACTACTTCAAAAACTATTTGAAGTAGCTTTTGAGCTTATAATTTTTTCTTTCATTTATATCTTTACTATTTTATCAAAAATTTATTTTTACCCTTTATATTAATATAATTTAAATTAAAATAATTGTGTTTTAGTTGAAGGAATAAAAAAGATTAGCCATTATTTTTACGGAACAAATTCGTGATGTAATCTATCTTCTGTTTTGTTATTAATATAATATTTTCATTCAATATAATGATTTGTTTTTATTACTTTTAATTATTATTTTAATTATTTATTACTTGAGTTTTTATTATTAATGTTTTTTTTTATAAATATGATAATGAATGATTTAATATATTTATTTAATAGTAGGCATATCATGGATTTCAGAGTAGTCGAGTCCTGCTCGCTGAATAAATCCTCGAGCTACCAATATTTCCTTCTGTCTTGTTATAAACCCATCAACATCGTGCTTTAACTTTAACACTCATTTCACGTTGATAGCTTTTTCTATTCCATTATGTTGATGAGTATAAGTAGGGTCGGGTCAGTGCAAGTGCAGCATGTGCTGCATCACTGGCCCCAAATTTTCAGAGGGCCCAAATTTTTTTTTATTTCTAAAAAAATATACTTACAACTATTCTTTTTAATAATAAATATAAAATTATTTTTTTCAAAATCTATTTTACATCCGTTTCTTAAAAAAAGATCTTAAAAGAGGTGTAAAATCATAATTTTTTTAGAAAATTTATACATTTTAATCATTTAAAAAAAAAAAATGATATAAATTAATATTTTAGGTCTATTGTTTTTAATTATAACAGGATCCCGGATTAATTGGATCAGGCTCTGTTCACAAGTAGAAAAACTAAAAAATAAGACTCTAAAAATAATTTTAAAAAACTCACGTTCCTCACTATTTAATAAATAATTAACTTAAATACTTTCACTCAATACCTTTGTTTATCTTTTTGCTTTTTAATATTTTATATTTTAATTTCTAACACATACTTTATTTCTTTGTTTTGTGGTATCTTTTTTTATTTGTTTGAAATTTTCCTATTCATTTTTTTTATCTTTTTGTTTTTTAAAATTTTATATTTTAATTTCTAACACATACTGTATTTCTTTGTTTTGTGGTATCTTTTTTTATTTGTTTCAAATTTTCCTACTCCTTTTATTTTTTTAACTACTTGATAAAATACTTAATTTTATTATATTTTCTAAATTTAAAATAAATTACTTAATTTTATTATACTTTTCCAAATTTAAAATAGATACGAGTAATCAATTATATATTAACTTTAAACAACTTTTATTACTAATAAGAAAAAAAATATAATAGCAAGAACTATTGTTATCTCTTATCTACTTTACTTTTTATTTATTTATAAATTAACTCAAATATTATATATAAATGATTTATTACATTTATAAATTGTTTAATATAATTTTCATTATCAATAATAATTAAATAGCATAAAATCGTGCATATAGTTAGATTATCATTGACACTGTACGATGTAATAATTCATTTTAAATTTTAACCTATACAAATTGTTTTGGTCATTTTATTTGTTAGGACTATTTATAAAAGTCAAAAACAATTTTTGTAGCATGAACTTTTTTCTTACACAAATTGTTTTGAAATTATTAATAATTACAAATGAAAGTCAAGATTTGTAAGCTCAAACGCACAATGACAATGGAGAACAAAGGAAAATCGAAGGAAATGTGAAGTATTGCATGAGGTTAGTCTAATTTCTTTACGGTATTTAGGGTTTATGCTTTTTCCAAAATGTTACCATATCTGAAACATGTGGTCCTAACTTCTTCTTACCTTATTCTGATTATGTGGTCCCAACAATGTTTTTTAACTTGAATGTGGTCCTACAAATAATGTTGTTTATTATGAATTAGGGTTTGTTATTGTTTATTATGAATTAGGGTTTGATGTTTATTTTTGTTCTCTTATTTAAATTAGGCTTAATACCCTTTTTAATCCTCTAACTATACCATGGGGTTCATTTTGGTCCTCTTTCTTTTAAAAGTTCCAAATTGGTCTCTCACATTATTAAAAAGTACCACGTTTGTCCATTCCGTTAGAAACATTAATTTCTCATAAAATTCCTTGATGACATGTTAAGTTTTGGCTTAGGTATAATGAAAAGTTTGGTTATGTGGCATGGTGAGTAAGCTTATTGATGATGTGGAATGAAATGTTAGTAATGTGGCATGCTTTTGTCCACCTCATAACTATTCATTTATAAAATAAAGTCAAAATATATTTGCTTTAGTCTAACAAAATATATATGCATATTTCTATCCAAAATCCCAAATTCAGATATGCAGATATTCAAAATCATATTTCTTTCCAAAATCATATTTCTTTCCAAAATCCCAAATTCAGATATGCAAATACTCAAAATCATATTTCTTTCCAAATCATATTTCTTTCTAAAATCCCAAGAATCAACAAGAACTATAGTCGCATAAGCCGAATTCACAAACATCGCGAGGAACTTCCTTAGGCGCAACGAAAACATAACGATGAAACAAAGGCAAAATACTCTTGGTCGAAAGTCTTCCTGTATTACTTATAAGCCACATAATAATGAATATAAACCATAATTATCATTCCATCCACATTAATGCCAATAAAATCCATTATTTTTTCTCTTTATTGACATGCGTAAACATTATTTTAAGATCGTGAAATTCGTTAGGCTTGTTGGAGATCACAAGCGAGATATCGTTCATTAAGGAACGAGATTCACCGGACCCTACAAAGGAGTTAAGGATTAGAAATATGATGAGATTTTGATGAAATGAAAGGGAGATTGAAGGATTGAGTACATGTGAGAGTGAGGAGGATGAGGAGGATGTGTGGATGGTGGTGGATCTAAGAAGTGAAGTTGTGGTTTGTGAGGATGTGCCATGATGAAGAGGGAACAAAGAAGAGAGATAGTGTTGTTATTGTTGCTAGTGATATTGCGACCAACAAAATGAAAATATGATTTTGTAGATCTGGTTAGATTTTGTAAAATGAAAATATGTTCTTGTTGTTGTTGCTAGTGCTAGTGACGATCAATCAAACACCTTGCTTGCATTAGGTTTTAATTTGGGGAAATTGAAAATGTCTTTCAGTATCAAGGAAGAAGGAGATACTGACTATGCAATTAACTCATCCACCTTAGATTACACGTCATCAAATTTCACACCGTTAACCTTTATTTAACAGAAAGGATCAATGTGGACCATTTTAATAACGTAAGGGACCAATTTGAAGCTTTTAAAAGAAAGAGGGCCAAATTGGACCCAGACCTATAGTTAAAGAACTAAAAAGGGTATTAAGCCTTATAATTACAAACCAAGCCAGTCTAAAGGGATTAGGATACAATTTCATCTTAGGGGACAGTTAGTGTCCAAACCTGTTAAGTGGTATGATCGCGACTTTCTGAGTCTAAAGATTCTAACTGCAAGTATACAGCCTAATCGTGTAGTAATAAAAGATATCAATCCCACAAAGACTCGATAATCCACCTAGCGCTATCAGGATGTTACTATGTTCAGCTAAGGCGATTGATGATTTAATTTTAAGGAGCGAGAAAGTAAGAATTTTAGATTAAATTAAATTATAATAAGTATATCGGTATGTAATTGGTACCCCTTCGCGAATTCAATAAAAGGTCGGTTTATTAAGATTTATTAACTTATCTTTCTGTAGAAAATGTCGGTTTAAAAGTCGTTAACTCACACTCTCGTGGTCTTGCCTATTACTATACTCCTAAGTTCAATTGAGAGCTCTCACTGTGTTAATTCAAGTTAAAAGTACTTTTTGAAAACCTAGAGATTCTAATTGGTTTTAAAGCGCTTCCGTTGTATTTAAAATCTATGTTCGATTTCAGTTATCCAATTATAATCTCACACTCCCGTGGTCTTAATTCTAACCTTTTTTTACCTTTTTAATTTCGTAACAAAAGTTGTATTTATAATAAAAAATGGAAACTAAAAAATAAATTGAATTAAGGTTTTTTAGCCTAGTTCTATTGAATTCGTTTTGGTTATACAATCACATACCGATTAAACGGTTTAGCCAGACATATTAATTAAATAAGAAGAAAGGTAGAAGAATAAATGCATAAAAATATAAGACATAATAATTAAAAAGTAAAGCATATAATTTAGTAAGAAACTTGGCTGGAGAACATTTGAATCAATAATTCTTGCAGAAAATCAAACTAACAATTGCAGGGGCTAGAAATAAAATAAATGGTGATAGCATCCCAAGGTAGGAGGTTATCACTAAGGTTGGTAATGGAAACTAAACTAAATGTTGAAAGGAAATAAAATAATAAAAAGATCTGAACTTAAATAAACAGCTTCGAATGGAAAATAACAAAAATTCGGTAAGGTAATCGAAGCTCTCTTTGGAACTCGAAACAACTACTATTTATAGCCTTTGGTGAATAATGTTGTTGAGAATAAGTAGGAATCACTTTAGCTGGGCCTTGACTGTGTAGGATTGAATGGAGACTGGAACGACTGAGGAAATATCTCTGTTGAACGAGAGAAATTCGTATAACGGCTCTTTGTTGTTTGACTGATGCGCGCGTTTTAGGTTTCTAAATGTTGCTTTTGACGGTCGTCTGGGCTTGTGACGTTCGTCTGGGCTTGCAGTGTGGGACGGTTGTCACCTTGTTGTGACGTTCGTCAGGCTTCAATTATGCAAAAACTATTTTTATGCTATTTGCATCATTTCTTCTGCTAAAAGACTTGTCTCTGTCTCATTTTCATTCTTTTCTTTCACAAGTCATGTATTACTTAATACCTGCAAAATAAACACAAACTTCGCATAATATCGTTTGAAATACGGAAAATAGCAAATTAAATAACCGGAAACCATGCTAAATAATCGATACAAAATCATGTTATCAAAGTCCCCCAGACTTGAATCTTTGCTTGTCCTTAAGCAAACAATCAAATAGGTTTTTGAAAAATATATCCTTTAAACACAGACACGAAACACAGTACCTATCCATATGTGGTTGTGCGTCATTTTTCTAAAAGAACTAATAGTGACTCAAACATTAAAGATACTTTAATGACACTAAAACACATAATGCTCATAAACCCCCTATACAAACCAGTCTGAATCATTCTATTATAGCTCAATCTAATTCTCTTGTTTCTATTTCACCTGGTTTCATTCTGACGCAATCACATTAAGCCTTTTACCTTTACACACGCATAGTGGAGTAGCCTGTTGGTGAATTTGATCTTTTTCTAACACGGGGTCTGGTACACAAGTGTGGTAACCCTTTAACAACTGAGTGCCAGTTTTGGGGGATTGAATCGTAATTCTCCCTACCGAGTTCAGAACCAGATTCCTCTGAACCAACTAACATTAGACTTTGCTTTGCCTTTTTTCACATGCTTTTGCATTCTTTAGAAATTTTGCAGCTTGATTGTTTTATCATTGACATGCATATTCTCAATTTATTTTTTTTCTTTCTTCTTTTTGGCATTTTAAGCATCAATCATTTATTTGCATCGACTCTCCACGTAGCTTGTACTTCAGGTGGTGTTGACTGCTAATATAAACTACTCAGGGATAATTTAGAAATAACGCTTCATATTTCAGTATAAAAGGTATCCAAACTGATATCGCATATCTAAGGGTCTAAGGTGTCAAAACTGTATCGATCTTGTTAAGTCTTTTCTCAGTTTTCTAACATAGCCTATCAACTTATATACTCGTAGGGTATGTTGAGTGAAAGCATTCTTAAGGAAAAAAAATTGTTATGGCTAAAAATAATGGAGAGAATTTAATAAATGAAATAATTTTGATTAATAATTAGGTTTTGTACAAGAATTGGAAATACTAATTACCCTTCTCCCACACTATCTCGGACATTGTCCTCAATGTTGCGAGATAAAGGTAAACTAAAACAGAACAAAAATGAAAATAATAAAAGAAAACTAAGTTACTACTGTGACGATTGTGGTCCTCTGCCTCTAGCTCTGCCTTGCAAGTTCCTATGTCCGTATTATGCTACATAATTTGGTCTACCCACATGATGGATATAGTCATGCAGTTATTTAACCTACCTTGTCACAACATCTAATCCTTCTATGGCACATGAAATTCTTCCGCTCTGGGTAGATTTCTCAAGCCGGATCTGTCACATCAGCTCAGTGTGTCGTCTTTGGTTTTGATCGTACCTATGATTGATTGCTGCAAGAATGTCATCATTAGATGAGGGTTGTTGATTCCTACGACAACGTCTAGTAGAAGTATTGGTGCTGGCGAAATCAGTTGTCGGAGTCTGTGCAGCTTCTTCATCATCTATAGCGTGCTGCATCTCATCGATTCCCTCAGCTGGTTGTTCTTCTAGAGCTGCAGCATTAGGTGATGGTGCATCAAGGTTGTAACTCCAGTTAGCTCTGGTTTATGCTCTTGTGCAAGTTGGACAAGGGAGAATGATGCTTCGAACAACTTGGTTTTGAACAACCAGGTTGTATCTTCCGTCTCTCCGCTGCTTGATGATATGACCATTCCTGCAATACTCCATATCGAGGAACAATGTTGGAGCGGCACACAATTGGGAGAGACGGTCCTCTAAACCGAGATTTAGTGTAATATCAGTGACTATGCCTCCAAAACAAAGTGGAGCCTTCCCTCTAGCACAAGCGGATTGAATGTGTGAGAGCAAGAAAACGACTGGGTTTACAGGAATATTCTGAAAAGCACACTAGAGCAGAAACAATTCCATTTGATTCACTTTATGCTTGTTGAACCTCCCGAAGACGGTGTTTCTCAACACTCTATGAAAATAGAGGATGTCGGGGTTGTGGATGTGAGAAGCATAAAGCTCATACTACGCCGTAGGTCTTGTAATGGTCAGATCCTCCCACAACTTAAAAGCTTCAGCCTACCAATTCGCGTGACCTAGAAGACGGTAGAACACACCATCGTCGCAGTGAAATCCAAACCACTCACTGAAAATGTCATGCGTTACAGAATACTCTGTTCCAAATAAAAAAAACGTAGCATTACCTAGAATATGCTTGTTCACATCGTTTGGAGTGTTATAAGCATAAGAGCTTAGGAACTCCAGTGTCAGCGTTGCATAAGTCGGACAGTTGCTGGTGCAAAGTGATGATAAGCCGGTGTTCGAGAGTAACTAGTTGACACTGTCAAGGAGTCCAAGTTGAGTTATACATTCCTCTTCAATGTAACGGGTAACTTCGACCGTTCTTTCGCTAAAAGCGACGAACTTAGTGCGTTGAAGGTCGGAGATGAAGAGAAATGGTATGTAACTGTTGTGAACAAGAATGTGGTGTTGTGAAACAAATCATGCTCGTACTACTATTAAATATAAGAAACAAAGTGGATATAGAATTAGAAGTTATGATGTTGTGAGAAAATGGGATCATGAGGCAGTTATTTATAGTGGTGGGAAGATGATCGTTGGAGAGGAAATGGGGTAGTGGAGGTCAACGTTCATTCTCCCTTGGGGACGATGGTAGCGACTATGCGTCCTTGTTTTCTTCCCAACTTAATTCTATTATTTTTTATTCTCACATATTAATTTGTAGCACTTAATAATATTTAACTATAGCAGTATAAATAATATAAGGCAATGCATAACAGAATGGACATGCAGACAATAGTATACCAATCTAGACAAATAATTTTTCTTAGACGAATGATTAAATGCATTCAAGGCATACAATTGTAACACTGTAATAGAGTAAAATACCACCGAATAAATATAATCATAGGCACAAATAATCGAAACATAATTCAAAGCTTTATTGAAACTTAGAGAGTAATGCAATAGTCTGAATTTAAACAAACTGGAAAATTCTGGAAAATAACTTTAGAACTTAATCAAACTAAAATACTGAATCAAATAGAAATAATGCAATAAAATTCTGATGAAATGATGAAATTAGTTGTTAGCCATGGTGTTGGCAGGTGGACTCTATTGTTTGGCTCAGATGGTCGAATTGTTCTACGACCATATCTCTTAGTGTAATGACGTCTACGCGCAAATCGCGAATCTCATTTTTCATGGTTGTTATCTTAGTGCAGAGAGTCTCTAATGTAATCTCAGGATTGGTTGGTGCAGGAGTAGGTGTAGGTATAATATCAGGTTTAGGTTTTTCCTCTTCTTCTTCAATCATATCCTCAGGGTAGTCCGAATCATAATAATTCGAAGGTGTCTTAGGATCAATCTCTACCTCAGGCCAAGCATCTCCTGGTTCATAAAGTGGCTCGTCCAAATCATATAGCCAACTGTGTTTATTATGCACACTCGTGCGCTCGTGGTCAGGTAATGTAAAATGCGACACAACTACATCATTGATCAGGAGTTTAAAATGATGTGGTCCACGATCATACAACATAGCTCTTTCAAAACAGAAGGTGATGTTCATGGGTTTGAATTCTCCAAGTGGGTTAATCTGAGAGTGGCGGTTCCTAAACCCCATTGCATAAGAAATTTTGGTCACTAGGCCACCTATCAGGATTGACTGGTGTTCAATTTGGATAATCTTACAGAAATTAGCAAACATGAAAGTTGCCTCATTAACTCTTCGGGATTGAAAAACACAAAACGTGATGAGTAGTTCATCTAGAAACATTGTTATCACTTCTGATTTTTCCGAATAATATGTAAGCCAGAATCATATGAAAATACCTAATGGCATGGTTATGGATCTCAGTGGATAACATAGGCTATAAATCATGGTCAGGTCGTCCTGAAATACTACTCCAAAAGTGGTTCAACTCATCTTCCATAAGCATATTTTCTTGTGCTTCCGAGAAAATTGTAAGGCCATCTGGGAAATCTAAAAGTTCAGCCATCTCATGAATGTTAAACTCATAGGGATATCCAAATAGTCTTAAAGATATCCTTCCTCTTGTAAAACCTTTTCCACATTTAGGATTCTAGACAAGTGAACTCAGGTACTCTAAAGTCAGCTCATAATAGGTTTTATGTTTCTTAGCTATAAATCCTTCCCAACCTATCTGATTAAACATGTAGTAAATGCTAGCACCTATGCCTAAGGCTTTCATGGTGGGTCCATGGGCAAATTTGGTGAGGGCCATATGTCTTTGGGCTAAGGATCCATAACGGTGTCTCTGGGTACCGTCTCTAAAGTCCACAATCATGTTGGTGGTCATTGTCAGAGTTAGTAAACAGAATGAAATCAGAGAAGGATTAGAAGGTAGAAATACTTTAAAAATCTTGGAATCACACAATAAAATAAACCAACACAGCAATCAGTAAATTTAAATAATTTTGAAAAGTCAGAATTTGAAAAAGAAACAAAAACAAAATAAAAGATTAAAAGCTAGTATTAAAATTAAAATAAAATTGTGGGTTGCCTCCCATAAAGCGCTTCATCTAATGTCAGGGCTCGACATAGATTAAGGGAATTTTATCCTAAGGTTTTTGATGGCAATTCTGCCAGTTTTAAACCTGTAGAGAATTCTTTATCCTCTACGCAGTGATAATGTTTTAGATGTTGCCCATTTACTACAAATGGTGCACTAGACCTACCCTTAATTTCCATAACTTCACTAACTAAAACTTTCGTTATTTCTAAGGGACCGGACCATCTGGATCGTAATTTTCCAAAAACAACCTAAGCCTAGAGTTAAATAGGAAAACAACGTCTCCCACACAAAATTCTTTTCTAGATATACGCTTATCATGCCATCTCTTTTTTCTTTCTTTATATATACAGGCATTCTCGTAAGCGTCTAGTCTTAGTTCTTCCAACTCATGTAAGTCTAAAACACGTTTCTCGCCTGCATCAATATAGTTAAAGTTAAGAGTTTTAATTTTCCAATAGGCTTTGTGCTCTAATTCTACCGGCAAGTGGAAGGATTTTCCGTAGAAAAATTTGAAAGGTGTGGTTCTGATGGGTGTCTTAAAAGCTTTTATGTAGGCCCATAAAGCTTCATGTAACTTGGTAGACCAATCTTTCCTATATGTAGAGACAGTTTTCTCTAAGATTTATTTTATCTCTATATTCGAAACCTCTACTTGTCCACTAGTTTGCGGATGTTAAGGTGTTTAAATTATTCTCATTCAATTATATGTTGGCTCGACGAGCGTGCACTCCGCACTACCCTAACTCGTTTCCAAGCTTTAACGCATAATTGCATTGGCCTGTAGTAAATCACATTACTACTAAAATACATTGATGATACTAAAATCACCAACAATCACGAGGTTGGAAATGGAAGTTCTGGCTTCGAGGGGTTATCTGCTGATGATAAGTTTAGTTTGAAGGATCTGTTGGAGTCACGTGTTAACTCTCCTTCATTAGTCGATTTGAACAGTAATGTTGTTAAATCTCCCTTTCGTGGGGAGTTGTTTCCCAATGCTTCCTTTTCGAGGCACGGGAATGATAGTAAGTTATATTTTATTGATGATGACGAAAAGTTTAACAATAAGGTAGCGGTTGACTTCCAAACACTGGAAGGTTGCTCCAAAGTTGAAGGATTATGAACGTGGTAGATATGGTAAGGTTTTTAACAAATTATCTTCGATCATGTGTTTTGTTATCTTTCACATATGTATTGTTCTTGCTGCTCCTCTCACTAAGATAATTTTACTAAAGAATATGTAATTTGTAGATAAGAGTATTAAACCCTCAAGTCGTAAAAGGAAGCCTTATTACAATTTCGAAAGATCTCAGTGTTACACTCTTTCAAAGAGGAAGAAATTATCAGAGAAGGGTTCAATGGTAACTCATCGTGGAGGATTCAGCAGTGAGAGTGTATCTGATTTACCTAAGAAAGGGATTTGTGGAAATAACCGAAGCTCACGTCTCTAAAGATTCTCATGGTAAAATTGCGGGGTGTTCATTTGTTTTGATTAACATGTGTTCTTTGAATCTTATTGGAATTGATGATTTATCCTTTGGTACAGTCAAGTTTAGAATCAAGTCATTCAGGATTCATGAGCTTTATGTTGAGGTTCCCGAAACCGCAACTGTGGGTTCATTAAAGGTATTAATGTTTCCGTTGAGCCTTATTAACAGATTGAAAGTACTGCAGCACATGTTTTCTCAATGTGTTTTGATTGCTTACAAAATTTTATAGAGGACAGACATGGAGGCAGTGATGACTCTAATAGGAGGTGGAGCGCATGTTGGTGTTCTTTTGCAGGGGAAGGAAGTTAGAGATGACAACAGAACTCTTCGGCAAACTGGTATATCTTGTAAAGAAAATCTAGAATAATCTCCAAACTATTTATATCAAAATCACTTTTAATTTAATTTATAACTAACCTGCCTTAGAGTTTCTATGCCTTACAGTCGACTAATTCTGAAAAAACTCTAGTTAAGAAACAAGAAAATCTTCTGAGTATCAGGAATGGAATGATTCTGCTACTCATTTATACCAGATTTTGTTTAAAGTCATTTATGGGAGATATACAAAATCATTTATGGGAGATATACTACAAAATCATTTTCTTTAAATGCAGATTTTGTTTAAAGTCATTTATGGGAGATATACTACATAATCAAATCAAAAGAAAAGATATACATAATCAGTAATAAATAAAGAGTGAGCAAAATTAATGTAATAAAGAGTTAGTAATAAATGAAGAGTTAGTAATAAATACAATGAGAAACATTAATTTAATTCCGATGTTCCAAACAAAACAATAAAAGTCTTTTCAATACCCCAAGAAAAGAGTATAAATATAAATGTCACTTTAGTTTACGTTAAGAATCCAGAATTCAATCCACTCCAACAACAGTTCAGAACTCTGAACAAGAAAGCAATCATGAGTTTTGTGAAGAAGCAATTGGTGCAAAGAAAATTGGTTCATGCTGAACTCGAGGCAAATTCATTGTTTGTCAAAGGAAAATGTATCGAGAAAACCCTAAAGAATCCTCCAATAGAAAAAGAAAGAAAAAGAACAAGTGGAGCATTGTTTGTCAAAGGAAAATGTATCAAGAAGAAAGCATTGATTTCTATTAGCGTGGTTGCAAAAAGAATAACAAAACCGGAAGAAGATGAGGAAAAAAATAATGATCAAGGTTCTCCATTCAAACAGACCAATCATACAAAATTTATGGATGATCTTGAAGTGAAGAAAAGTTTATCGAATTGGAGACGACTTAGAGTTCAAAAACAAAGAGAATTGGATCGACTCAAACATGAAAAGATTCAAAATATTGTTGGTTTCAATGACAACATGGATGCTATGAAAGATTTTTACAGCTTAATTGGATATTCAAGTTAATCTCACGATTGTCACAAGTATTTGAGTTTCTAGGTTCTAATCTTTTTGTCAATATTGTATTATAATTTAGTTTTTAATTCGAGAAATGAAAGTTTAATAAAATTTTATTTTTATTATTTTGTTTTTGTTTATTTTATTGATTTCTGCATAATATTGTTATTATTCAATTCATAAACTATTGGAATTTTCATCGAATGAATATGATTTTGGATTCAACAATCTCATTCCACTTTCATGCAAAGATAAGAAAATTTAATATAAAATTGATTATTTTCTTCTTTAGATTTGGAAAAAGTGTTTCAGTTAATATAGTCTTCTCAAAAAGTTCAAACTTCAAAGGTGAATCTTTAATATATTTAATACATTTTAATAATATATTATATCAAATTTATTTTATTAAAAAAAAAAATCCACCTCCATTGGAAAAACCAAGTTCTTGTATGTATTATTTGGTTTAAATTAAATGCTTGCATTTCGTTTCAATTTTTATTTTATAAAATTAAGATTTATTATTATTATTATTATTATTATTATTATTATTATTATTATTATTATTATTATTATTATTATTATTATTATTATTATTATTATTATTATTATTATTATTATCATCAATTGTCTTCAACTCATAATTATCTAAAATATTATTAAATGAAGAAAAATGAAAACAAGTGCCCTAAAACGCTTTTTATGGCCTTAAAAAAGTAAGTAGATCAATTTTATTTATTTATAAAATATATCTTTATTTAGAAACTTTAAAGAAATGAATATATTTTTTTGACACATTAAATGAATGTAATATTTGATCAAATCTTATTTTATGTGAAGAGAAACAAACTTAATAAATTCAACGTAAATATTTAGTTAAGATTTCTAACTTTTGGATTTTTTCAATGAAATTAAATGTTGAATGTGATTTCCCTTTCTTAAAAGATCTTGCGATTAAATTTAAGAGTTTATAAATAGTACATTGCCAATGTAAAAATGTGTTAAACAAATGTCCAATCAGAATATTTTATACCGTCGAATTATTACAATATTTTAAAAAAATTAAAATGTGATATATGGGATACATAGCTCTCAATTTCTCAATTGATTGACAATATAACAATATTTTACACATGAATATTATTTTTTCTCAATTTAATTGAAACTAAAAAACAAAAATAATGACTCCAAACTTACAATTAACTGATATTAATATTAAAAGCTAGATAGAATATTAATTTATTATAGGAAAAATACTATTTTTCGATGGAATACATTTGTTTCAAATAATATTTTTGATCGTACCTGGAGATCAGGATCCGATGTGGCCGCGTCGAACGTGGATGAGTACGGATGATGATGGAGAAAAAGGAGTGTACCTGCAAAGGCACTCCGATTCTAAAGTTAGAGAGTGAGTAACGAGTGAGCAAGTACGAGATTTTGGGTCAAAATTTGAATACCTGACCCTCTCAAATGAGAGATTTTATATACTGGTCCAAGTGGATGGTTATTGGCCCAAATTGTTGGGTGCGGATCGCGGATCCCGTAATAACCGTTGACGGTTAGGAACTAGCCGTTAGGGCAAAAATGTATCTGCTCGACTTGTCCTGGGTTGGATGGCCTTAGCACCGAGCAAGGGGTCCGTCGAGCAGTCGATCCTCAAGATTCTGAGCATCGTGTGGTCATTGGGCCGTTGGGCCGCGAGATAGATATGGCCTATTTCTGAAAATTGGGTCAGTCCGGAACAAGAGCCCTCTAAGTCGTTGCTTCTGGTCGAAGAAGTGATGACTTAATGGTGGTTTCTTGCTCGGGAATATATGTGACCAGCTGGTGGGTTGGTTATTCGAGCGTTTTCCACGGAGAGGTAAAGGAGCTCGCCGAGCGAGCAACCCATCCGTTGGTCAGTGCGGTGGAAGAGGAAACGAAAAGGTGACGCGTCTTGATATTTATGCCAATTTAATGTTCTGACGGCTAGCCTAGGGGCTATTGCGTAGGCTATCATTGCCTAGGGATAGGGGTCACGCTTAAGCTGCACGTGCCCCTTTCCCTATAAATATACGAATTGTCTCATTTTTGTACTTTTTCGCTTCACCTTCTTCTTAACTCTCTGCTCGTACCTTCGACAACCGTATTCTGTTGTCGACCACTTTTCTCTTTCGCCGACCACCGTGCTTCTCAACATAACTTCTTGAAATGGCGTCTCAAGGCCAAGGTAAGAGCTTCATTTCGACTTTTAGACTTAGTTATTATGAAGTAGTGATGCATGCGTCTTAGGCTTTGATTTTATCGGTAGATTAGAGTAATGTAGATGGATTTTAGGTTTAAGTAGTCACTGTTGCGCTGCCTGCCATGAACCCTGGTTCGCGGTCGGCGGCGACCCTGGTCGATTCTCGATCAAGGTTTAAGGTTTTGCGACGAGTATCTGTTCGTCGCGAGCCCTGTGTTTTAATAATTCCCCGTCGAGCGTTGATCGCACGTTTCGGGTGTCGATTACTCGAGGGCTTTGGTCGGGACCCTGTTCTCGGCCGTTGCGCGCCCTTTCACTTGATAGGTAGTGGAAGGGTGGATTTGATATTCTGATCGAATTCACTGACACCTTTCCTCTACTTTTCAGGTGAAAATGCACTCGTCGATCCCTACGACATATCCTCGGAGGAGAGTTCATCGGAAGATTCGGGCTCCTCGGCAACTGTTCCGTCGGGCTCTGAAAGTTCCTCGGGGGATTCAGAGGCAACTGAAACAAATGACGTTGGGACCGTATCTGGGGAAGAGGCTGGCGCTCCTGCGATTCCAGAAGAGGAGGAGAAGTTACTTACGCCTGAGGAGTGGGTTGTCGAAGACTTGCTGGATAAAGTCTCGTCTTATGCTCGACCACGCGGGGATCCTCTGCCTGTGGTGGGGGACCCTGCCCACTGGAGGGTGACATGCCCGGGCGACGACGACCGGATTTTCTCGGAATTTGGTGGGAGGAAATTTTCGATGTACGAGTACGCCATTTCGACCCTGGGAATCAGGCTGCCTTTCAGTAACCTGGTATGCTCGGTGCTCGGTTATCTGGGGGTAGCACCCTCGTAGTTGCATCCAAACTCTTATGCCTTTATGAGGGAATTCGAGCTGACATGTGCGCATTTGGGGGCCGGGGCCACTCTTCCTCTCTTTTTCTGGTTGTTCTCCCTGCAGCGCCAGGTGGGGCGAGGGAATGCCCGGAAGGGTTTTATTTCCTTCAAGCAACGTGCCAAGATCTTCAAGGCGCATTCGGAGTCTATCCGATCGTTTAAAGGCGACTAATTCTTGATTGAGCCTGTGAGCCGAGAAGCTACAAGGTCGATCAACTTTATGGGTGTCGACACTGACGAGAATGACGTGCCTTAGGTGGATGCTGAAGGGCGCCGGATTCGAAGGAGGATTTGGAGGTTTCCCTTTTCGTGGGACTATGGTCATTACGGGCGTTCCGTGAGCGACTTTGTTCAAATAGGAGATGCTCTGGCTGGGGAGGACGCCACTAGCTTTGAGGAGTTTCGTAAGCTGGTGTCATCTTTCACTCCGATCCTGATGCTCGACAGAGAGGGGAAAATGATGCTAGCTTCCGACGGGGGGAAGCTGTGGAACGTCCGCCGACGTCACAGCTCTCCTGGCCTATAAAGACGGGTGAGAAATGTCCTAACTTTTTGGTACACTTTGTTTTTTGTTTTATATTATTTGTCATGTGACTTTACGCTCGTAGTCGATCTGAGCCCTTTTTTTCCCCTTTGTTTTGCATGCTCTATGGCGAATTCTCTGGATAAGATCCAGGAGAAGTTGATGCAAGGTAACAAGAGGAAGGCCAGGATCATTCAGACTAGGCTGGTACGTAACGATACGAGCGGCTCTGGCTCGGGTCCTATTTCTCGAGGCTCTCTGGGCGTGACTTCTAGTTCAAGCCTTAAGAAGCACAAAGTTGGGCCGGTCGTCACGGATCTGACGATCAATGCTCCTTCCAAACCTAAACATGCACGGCCGCCATGTTTTGTGCAACGCAACTTCTTTGAGAGCACTTCCCTGGAGGTCGAAAGGGAGGATTCGCGGTATCTTAAGCAGATGGTTCGTCCCGCTCGGAGGCTATCCTTGGTGCAGGATGCCAATGCGGTAATGCGGGTGCTGGAAATGGCCTTAATGTTGACCGAGGGAAGCTCCAGGAAGGAGCGTGAAGTTAATCGACTGAAGTCTCTCCTGGCTGATTCGGAGGAAAAAGCGAGGAAGGCCACCGAGAGCGCTAAGGTCGCGGTCAAAGAGCTGACGGAGCGTGTTGATGTGATCGCCAAGCTGGAAGTGGATAAAAAGAAAGCTGTTGATCAAAATAGGAAGTTGAAAGAAACTTTCTTTCCCAAGGACGACGAGGATGAAGACACTAATGGTATGATGAGCAGGGCGCACTTCCTTGACCGGTTGGACCAGGATCTGGATGACTTGAGGGACTCGACCAAGTTGAGCTTCCAAAATGCTATGGATCAGATTAAAGCCATTCATCCGGAGTTGGACCTCGATGCTGATCAAATCAGCTATTTGTACAAGGTCGTGGATGGTCGGGTTGTAGTCCCGAATTACATGATCGTGGATGAGTCTCAGCCGGGGGAGCCCGACCAGCCTATCCAGCCTGAAATCCAGCAACCTCTGAGCGAAAATCAGCCAGGGGCATAAGAAGGGGATGGTAATTAGGTCGGCCTGCGTGCCCAAAACATGTGTAATTTATAGTTTTTGCTCGGGGACGCGGTCCCCTTTTTATGTAATTTTGAACAAGTCGGCCTTTAGGGGTCGCAGCCTTTTGATTAATGTTTCCGACCTTGGTGGTCGTTTTATGTTTTTTGCAGTGTTTTTGTTATATGTATGACTGCCTGTCCGTCGGAGGACCTTTAATTTAAACGTCTTTTTTCACTAAGTGTTTTGCGTCCGTTTGGCGCAAGGAATACGACATAATGGTCGATTAGGGGATAAATGCTCGTAAGAAAATGTGATATATCGGTTTGGGGGACTGATCAGATGTATAGAGGATGGCTTTGGGCCGGTATCTAGGTCAAGATTATGGCTCAGATTCTGTCGCTTGAACGTCCCATCACGAGCTGGGGTTCTGCCTGGTCGCGGTACTTAGGCGATGTCGGACTTGTTTGAGTATCCGTTCATTCGACAATTACCTTCCTCATCGTGATGGGGAGGTTCTGCTGATCAAACTTTTTGGGCTGCAATGCTTGTACATGGGCATGCAAGTTTGGCCGGACAATTTGCTCCTCGTACGGGAGTAGGGAGACCTTCATACTAGTTGTGGTATTTCTTGAGTTTCTCGGTATTCCATGGCCGTGCGAGCTCTTCCCCTTGAAGATTTTCTAAGTAGTAGGCCCCGTTCTCGGTCTTTGCTCGGACGCGATATGGGCCTTCCCAATTTGGTGTTAGTTTCCTTTCTCGGGAATCTTTGTGGTTTCTCCTCAAGACAAGACTCCCGACTTCGAACGCTCATTTAATAACTTTGGTGTTATGTCGAGCTGTAATTTTTTGTTTGAGCGTAGCTTCTCAAAGAGCTGCTCCTGATCGGATTTCTTCGATTAAGTCGAGCTCTTCTCTCAGAGTTTCAGAGTTGGTGTCTTGGTCCATGGGTGATTCTGTTCGCATGGACGGTATGTTCATCTCTATGGGAATGAAAACTTCGGTTCCGTATGCTAGCCGGAAAGGGGATTCCCCGGTTGTCGAATGAGGGGTGGTTCTATACGCCCAAAGAACATTGTGTAGCTCTTCGACCCAGCGTTTTTTGTGTTTGTCCAACCTTCTCTTAAGGCCTCTTAAGATTACCATGTTAGCAGCTTCTGCTTGCCCGTTAGTCTGGGGGTGCTCGACAGAAGCAAAGTGTTGTTTGGTTCCCACCGAGGCTACGAATTCTTGGAAATGTTTGTCAGTGAACTGGGTTCCATTGTCTGTTACGATGGCGAGCGATACTCCGAATCGGGCGAGGATGTTTCGCTTGAAGAAGCGTAAGATGTTTAATGCAATGATTTTGGCTAAGGCCTCTGCATCGATCCATTTAGTGAAATAATTGACGCCCACGATGAGGTACTTGTTTTGGCTGATGCCGATGACGAAGTGTCCTAATATGTCCAGTCCCCACCAGGAAAATGACCACGGGGAAGACAGTGATTCCAACTCAGTAGGAGGCGCCATGTGCACGTCACAATGTCGTTGGCACTTGTCACATTTTTTAATGTGCTCCTTCGTATCGTCCTGCATCGTCGGCTAGTAGTATCCTGCTCGTAGGATCTTGAGAGCGAGCAATCACCCACCTGGATGTTGTGCATTGATCCCTTCGTGGACTTACCCCAACACATGTGGAATGTTTTCTTCCTCGACGCATCTGAGGAGTGGTGTGGAGAAACATCGGCGATACATCTTCCCCCTGACTATCGTATACGAGCATGACCTACACCGTACGATGCTGGCTGTTTTTGAGTCTGTTGGTAACTCGTCTTTGGTCAAATAATTGAATACTGGCGTCATCCAACAGTTAGCGTCGCCTACGACATTGACGTCTATTGGGGTTGATGTTTTCCCAATGCTGGGTTGATGGAGTATCTCTTGTATGACGGATTTGTTGCCCCCTTTCTTCTTGGTACTTGCCAGCTTGGACAATATATCCGCTCGGGTGTTGTTTTCGCGCGGGACGTGCCTTACTTCCACGAATGTTAATCGTTTTAGCTTCTCCTTGACCAAGGCTAAGTATCCGCCCATGTTGTTGTTTTTGGCTTGAAAATCACCTTGTACATGGTTAGCGACCAACTGGGAGTCTGTGTATATTATAATTTCCTCTACTACTAGGTCGTCCGCAAGGCGTAAACCGGCCAGGAAGGCCTCGTATTCTGCTTGATTATTGGACGTGGGGAAAGACAAGGTTAAAGATACTTCGATGAGGGTTCCTTCCTCGTTCTCCAACATCACCCTGACCCTGCTGCCTGTCGAGCTAGATGCTCCGTCGACGAAGATAGTCCACCTAGACGGAGATGTTGCAGTTTGCTCGGTGAAGGTAAGTTCTGCTACAAAGTCGACCAAGACTTGAGCTTTGAGGGCCTTTCGCCCTTCAAATTTGATGTCGAACTTGGATAATTCCAGTGACCATTTCAGCATCCGTCCGGCCATATCTGGCCTTTCGAGCATCTGCCTGATGGGTTGGTCCGTCCTGACTACAATAGTATGGGCCAAGAAGTAGTGTCGTAACCTTCTCGCTGCGAAGAGGAGGGCCAGTGCTACTTTTTTTGATTTGCAGGTACCTGAGTTCAGAGCCTCTCAATGCTTTGCTCGTAAAGTAAATGGGTTTTTGCCCTCCGGGAAGCTCCTGAATAAGGGCCGTGCTTACCGTCTCGTTTGCCACAACGAGGTAAAGGTACAACGTTTCTCCTTCGTTAGGTCTGAAGTGTACCGGGGGATCGGATAGTGCTTTTTTCAAGTGGATCAAGGCTTGCTCGCATTCTTCAGTCCATTCGAAAGTTGATTCTTTATGGAAGAGTTTGTAGAATAGGAGCGCGTGTTGGGCAGACTTAGCCACAAATCGGGCGAGATAAGCGAGCACTCCATTTAACGATTGTATGAATTTTTTAGAGTTTAGGGTAGGTATCTCCGCGAATGCTCTGCATTTGTCCGGGGTTGCTTCGATTCCTCGCTCGGTCAAATAAAACCCGAGGAATTTACCCGCTCGAACTCCGAATGTACATTTTTCAGGGTTGAAACGCATTTTGCATTTTCGAGCTTAATCGAACATCTTTCGTAGGTGGGAAGCGTGGTCCGTTTCTTTCTGAGATTTGACGATCATGTTGTCCATGTACACTTCGAGCATGTCTCCAATTTTTTCTTGGAAAACTTTGTTCATCATGTGTTGATAAGTGGCGCCCGCGTTTTTTAGACCGAATGGCATACCGTTATAGTAGTAATTGCCCGATTCGATCATGAAGGCCGTGTGTTTTTTGTCAGCCACGACCATGGGAATTTGATTATATCCTGAATAAGCGTCCATAAATGATAGTAGTTTGAAACCGACTGAGTTGTCGACCAATTTATCGATATTTGGCAATGGGTAAGCATCTTTCGGGCAAGCTCGGTTAAGATCGGTATAATCAACGCACATTCTCCACTTTCCATTAGATTTTTTCACAAGTACAACATTGGAAATCCATGTAGTGTACTTGGCCTCCGTTACAAAGTTTGCCTCTAGGAGGTCTTCTACAGCTTTTTCGGCCGCTTTAGTTTTTTTGGTTGACTGCTTTCTCCTCTGTTGGGCAACGACCTTGTGATTAGGATTAAGGGAGAGGTGTTGGCATGCTACGTGTGGATCGAGTCCGGTAATTTCTGCTGCATTCCATGCGAACAGGTCGGCGTTCCCTTTCAGGCATGCCTCCAGCTGTTTCTTTTCCAGGTCCGGGAGATGGGCTCCAATCTTTATGCATCTACTCGGGTCTTCCCCCAGAGGGATTAGCTCGAATTCGCCGTCGGGGATTGGTCGGGCTAATGAAGAGGAGGGTTGCTGGGAACTTTCGGCTTCGTCCGAAAACCTGCAATCTAGGTCGATGGAATCGACCGAGGGAGAGGTGAGGGCACTTCTGTGTTCAGGGAAGATGCTGAGGTGGAAACTTTGGGCTGGTATGGTATCGAGCTAAGGCCTTTAAAGGCTGCTTTGAAACAACGACGGGCGGCTTCCACGTCACCATGCAGGGTGGACACTCTCCCCGACGTTGTGTAATACTTCTTTTTCAGGTGGACGATTGATGGGACGACCAAAAGATCGGCCAACATTGGTCGACCAAGAATGCATTGATATAGAGAAGGGCAATCGACGACCATAAATTGGACGCGGATTGATCGGACAGTTTCTGCGGCTCTAAATGTGACTATGATATCGACATAACCCCATGTTCGTGACACCGCCCCATTGAAACCTTGGAGGTCGGATCCCACATATGGCATCAGGTGAGTCTCGTTCAGTTGGAGTGTTGCGAACAACTGCGAATACATGATATCGCATGAACTGCCCAGGTTGACCAGTATTCTGCGGACGTCGAAGTTGGCCATCTGGGCTCGAATGAGAAGTGGAATGTTGGCATTAGGCGCTCCCCCCAGTAGTTCCTCCTTGTAGAAGGAAATGGGCACCGAATTATCTCTGGGTGGATCCAACGTGGCGTTCAGGGCCGACTCTTTTGCAATCAGTTGGTCGAATTTTCTCTTTACGGAGCCGACCGTGATCTTGTTGAATCCCTCGTCTGAGATAACCATTGCGGATGGGAAGGCTTCCCAGGGGCTATAGGAAGATAGGTAACCTGGACATGCTTGTCGGTCGAGCAGAAAGAAATCTTCCGGGTGGTAGATGGTGAGGGTGACTTGCATATTGGTGTCCGCGGGGACTACCACTACTTCCTCGACCTTGATGGTTTCTTGTGCTTCTGGCCTGGAGGCTTCTTTGGATTTCGTGAACTGTTTGAGGTGGCCATCTTTGATGAGTATATCTATCGCGTCCTTCAGGTGGATGCAGTCCTCGGTATTGTGTCTATGACTTTTGTGGAACCTGCAGTACTTGGTTTTATCGGTGCCCGGTTTGGCGGGCAGCTGTTTGGGAAAGCGAACCCCCGCTTGACGGAACTCTGAATTAACACATTCGGACAATATTTTCTCCCTCGATACCAGCAGAGGTGTATACTCACAAAATCGGCCCACTGGCCCTCTCTGCTCCCGTGGTTCACGGGAACGGTCTTCCTTTCTTTTGTCACTTCCCCGGCGAGATGTCGAGGGTTCGTCAGATTTGGAAAGGTTGGCGTCCTCTCTACGCCGGGCATCGCGGACGAAGCTGGCCACCTGCTTTTCTTCGTACTGGATGTATGCTTGAGCTTTCTAGAGGAAAGCGTCCAGAGTGGCGGGCATCTCAATGCCCACTGCTCGGTGGAAATCGGTGGATGGGCGTAATCTGCGCTCCAGCAAATATTTTGTCATGTCGTCTGTGGTTGAGACCTGGATAGCTTCTTTATTAAACCTTTTGATATAGATTCCGAGGGGCTCATCTTTGCCCTGAATTATGGCTTCAAGCGATGCTTCCGTCTTTGGATGGCGTCTGGAAGCGATGAAATGCCTGGAGAAAGTTCGACCGAGCTATCTCCAGGAGGTGATGGATTCGGGATCGAAACTTTTATACCAAGTCATCGATCCTTTCCTTAAGGTGGTCGGAAAGAGACAATATTTGATTGCTCCTCGGACGCCCCTGTAATCGAGCATGGCGTCGATGTTCTCAATATGTTTGTCGAGATCAGTTATTCCGTCATACGAACCCAGTGGTAGGGGATTCTCGAGCCCTCTTGGTAATCTGGTAGCCATATTCTCATATGAGAGGGGTCCTCTAATATCGTCGTCGTCTCTGGAGGTGAGTGAAGGGGATCTTGAACGGCGTTTTCTATTTCGTCGCGGGGACAGAGAGTTCGACCTGTTCTTCTTTGATCGTTTTAGAGATGGAGATCGGGATCGTCGTCCTTTCCGGGGAGGGGAACGACGATCTTCGTCCTACAACCCTTGTTGGGTTTTGGTCGGTACCGGCGAGCGACGTCTCCGTGGAGGTGACCAACCACGATTCCGGATAGAAGATTCGTCGTGATAGCCTTTATCTTTCTTTCTTCGGGGAGAAGGGTTGTGCTGCCCCCAATGCCTTTTAGGAGATCGAGATGATTGACGACCGGTTTCTTCGAGACGGGTTATCTTCGCGCCGTGCGCTAGGAGCAGGAGGTGGGTTTTATTGAGTGTTTCAACCAGTGCGGCGAAGTCTAATCCGGAGGGCGCGACCACGAAAGGTATGACTTTTGGTTGACTCTCGAGTGGCTGGTCACGCTCGGGGGAGGGTGAAGCTGTGTTTCCGTCCTGGTGATCTTGGAAGGTTTCTTCGTGTGAGGGGGTGAAACGGTTGCTCCCCCGTTGAGTAATGAGGATACCATCAGCAGTACGGGCTTCACACGGGATGTCATTAGCGGCCATGGATCTTTTTGAATAGTAAACTTTGGTTCTTGAGATTCTTTGATGAAGAAGAACGGGGAAATTGGATTCCTACAGACAGTGCCACCTGATCGTACCTGGAGATCAGGATCCGATGTAACCGCGTTGAACGTGGATGAGCACGGGTGATGATGGAGAAAAAGGGGTGTACCTGCAAAGGCACTTCGATGCTAAAGTCAGAGAGTGAGCAACGAGTGAGCAAGTACGAGATTTTGGGTCAAGATTTGAATACCTGACCCTCTCAAATGAGAGGGTTTATATACTGGTCCAAGTGGATGGTTATTGGCCCAAATTGTTGGGCGCGGATCGCGGATCCCGTAATAACCGTTGACGGTTAGGAACTAGTCGTTAAGGCAAGAATGTATCTGCTTTACTTGTCCTGGGTCAGATGGCCTTAGCACCGAGCAAGGGGTCCGTCGAGCAGTCGATCCTCAGGATTTCCGAGCATCGTGGGGTCATTGGGCCGTTGGGCCGCGAGATAGATAAGGCCTATTTCTGAAAATTGGGCCAATCCGAAACAATTTTATTTTAGTTTTTGAAATTTTGATTTTTCGTATATTTTATTCGAAAAAATGTTTTTTTCGTGTTTTTAAAAAAAATCCGATTTTGTTTTTGTATTTTTGGAAAAAAATTCGATTTATTGTATTTAAAAAAAAACTCAATTTTTAGTATTTCCGAAAAAAATCCGAATTTTTTTCGTATTTTCGAAATAACTCGATTTTTTGTATTTCTGAAAAAAAAACTCGCCTTTTTCCTATTTTAAAAAAACTCTATTTTTTGAAATTTTAAAAAAAACTTGAATTTTTCATATTTCCGAAAATATTCGATTTTTTCATATTTCTGAAAAAACTTGAATTTTTTTCGTATTTTAGAAAATACTCAACCTATACTAGAACAAATTCTGACAGACATTTAATTTTCTTGCACAGGTCGACCTGTACAAGAATGAGTCGACCTACGAACTTTGTAGAAGGAAATTTTGTCTTGTTTTTGGCTTATATGGATTGTTTAGCTTGCACATGAAAGAAAAAGACTAGATAAAAGCTAAAGTGGCATAATAATATTATATATGTATGTCTACTATAAACATATAGGAAATGCAACATTTAATAGTCACACTTGATATTTTTGAAAGCAAGCACATATAAAAAAATATTGCACATATGTTCACTCTTCACCATATATCTGTCAAACTTGACATAAAAGGTAAAAGAAACACTTAAGTACAAAATAATAATTAGTTTTTAAATGATATTACCTCACCGTGCATAAGACGGAGGAAACTCACACATTCCTTAATAAACTTTCGAATGATAGTTTGAGTTGAATGCATTACGTTCAATAAACGCAAAAAAGAAATTCAAAACAATCTTACCACTTCCTTTTTGTACAAGTATTTACTACGTGATATTGCAAAAAACATATCAAAACAAAACAATATGTCCTTTTTTATTATTGTTTGCTCAATTGTGATAACAATCTTGCTTCTTCTCATGCAACATCCTTTTAGATTGATCACTCCTAGCTTGATATACTTGAGCAAGTCAAGTCACAAATCATATGCATAATTGAACAAAAATACCTTTCTGATACTTTTCGGATAAACGTTGGTAATTATTCACATACTTCTACCACTTAACAACAAACACAAAGAGTTAACCCAATTGGCCATAAAATCTGCATTGTCAGTCACATAGATCAAAATAATAAGAACATGTCACTGTGTTGTGCCTTGATGCTCCATGAACGGGATCCCATACTTTCTTCATTTGAGTCAAGACACATTTCCTACATGATTAAAAAGTTGTGCTAGGTACCAAATTTATGTTGGGTCCTTGGGGTTAGTAAAACCTTGGTTGAACTTAGGCATCCATTGAGAAATGCCATTAGGAACTAAGAGTTTCATAATTTTTCATTTTGCAATAGTATGTCCCTTGTTACAACAATAATGACAATATAAATTTGAAGAAGACCTCTTATCATTTGATTCCTTTTCAACGTAACTATACCTCCAATACGGATTGTGAGATGGTAAGTCATACTTGGATGTATCTATAACAAAAGTCATCTTGGGTTGTAATGCCTTATTAAGTTTAGTTTTAAGAGTCCTTGACTCTTTTTGCCAAATATAACATGTACCACAACCAAAGATCCACACCGATCTAAGATCCTCTTTTTGTCCTTCTAGATAGTTTGGCATCGTCTTCTTTAGTGCTTCCATATGTTCTTCATTTTGAGAAATTTTTGCTTCCAAATGAGCGATGATTCTCTTATTTTATGCCAATCTCTTAAAGGTATCTATGACTTGTTTTTGTATATTCTCGAAGGATTTTTTAAGTTGAATTGAAACTAAGTCGTGAGAAGTTTGAGTTTTTGAATGACTTACAACCTTTTTATTTCCTTTGTTTTCTATATATATAAAACCTTGACCAACTCATCACTTGAGGTACAATTACCATCGCTTGATGAATCACTCTCGCTTCCCCAAGCAGCATATGCTCTTTGTTTTTGGACACTTTGGTTTAAAGTGATCGGGTTTACCACAGTTGTAACATGTACTATTTGACTTCTCTCTTTTGCTTTCATCTTTTTCTTTTGAGGAGTTTGACAATCTTCTAGACTTATCACGATATTTATTGGGATATTTGTCACTATGCTTTGACATGTATTTATTTACTTTCTTTATGAACAATCCCATATATTCTTCATCGGATTCTTTGTCATCTTTAGGTTCATTAATATTTTTCTCTTCTTGAACGGGCCTTTCGGTAAAAGTCTTTAGAGAAATTGACTTTTTCCATTCATCTTTGTCTTTCCCTTTTTCTTTCTCTATCTTCTCAGTTCTTGGGGTAAATGGGAGTATCTTGCACCTTTTCCCACATGTACTCTTTCAGAGATGTAGAGTGGGTCTAGAAATTATCTTCTCCCTCGTCTATACTCATGAGTATTCATTGCATACTGTCGTACCTCGAAAAATACGATCCTCGCGCTGACCGCGGAACAAATGAAACAACAAAGTCGCCACTTAATTCTATTTATTCTAACAAAAGAAAAGGAAGATATAGATAAAACCTTAAAAGAAAGAACATGTTCGTTGGAACCAAATTCTAAGTTCGGGAGTCAGTTACGTAAATGGAAGGTATTAAGTGTGCTTGGATTGGATAACTTGCTATGGAAAACAAACGTGGTGCATTGATTTATTTAAGTTGAAAAGTTGAGAAAATGTGAAGTGTAAAGGTGATGTTGATGGAGATCGTAGAACAATCGACTTATGTGTGTGCACGAATGAAGTGTGTAACAGAGTGTACTTGGCGTTGGACCAAGGACTTTGATTATCTTTGAAACGATTATTCTTAGTGTGTGCGTATTTGTTTTTAATTGACAAAATATAGTCATAATGCGAAAATAACATTCAAGTTCATACAAGTCATACATCATTGTCATACAACTAAATAATGAGCAAGGAATATAATCATACACCATACAAATAAAATCGATCAAAACATAATTAATTAAATAACTAAATTAAATAGAATTATTTAACAAAATTAATTAATAAATCAATTAATCAAATTAAATAAAATTATTTAAAATAATTAATTAATATAAAAAATTATTTAAAATAATTAATTAATATTTTTGGAATAATAATAAATCAATAAGAATAATAATAATAAAAAATAAAAAATAAAAAAGAAGAAAAATAAATAACAAAATAAAAATAAACCAAAAAAGGGGTTGGAAATCAGTAAGAAAGAGGGGTGTGGTCAGAAATTCGCTAGGCCCATCAGTCTGTGAGGCCCAAGGCGCAGGGGAAGGTCCACCAAGACCCTGGTCAACTTAATTGACCTTAGAGTTAATCCAGAACGTCCGATCTGGATCGAGTCAAAAGGAAGACTCCATATAATGGCCTAAAATGCACGCGCACGACGGGGAAGGAGGAAAGTAAACGCACAAAAACATGGGAAAGTCATTACTGAAATGGTGACAAGTGTCCGACGGAAACATGGGAAGTCCACTTTTTTTTCTTTTTTTTTTTGGAAATAGCCAAAATATTATTAAAGCACAAGAAGTGCTAAAGCAAGAATTCAGTACAACCAGTCAATAACAACAAGCCACACCAGAAACAAAAGCAAAGGCGCAAATTCTAGAGAAGACATACACCAAAAATCAAATAAAGCCATCAAAACAGACACCAATTAAATAATAATTAATTAGAAAACCACCACCAAAACAACTCTAACTGGACCAACGAATGATTGAAGAGGTCGTCAAAACTGCAAAACACAAAAACCAACCAAGAATAATTATGCTAAAATCACAGAAGCAGTCATGCAACCACCAACTTGGCAAGCTCACATCTACTAGGCTTCTATAGCAAATAAATATAATCCATATCCAAGATCAGCGACACCAAGCCACATAGAAATCCTGAAACAGCTGCCCAAACTCATATCTATATGTCTCATTCTTAAATGCACCAGGAGAGTCCCTAATGCCTCAATGCCTCACCAAAATGTGACACACCCCACCCAAATGCACAAGCCAAAAACTACAACACATAAGCCCAAGGACAACAACTGAACAATGCGACAACAATAAGAGAACCAACCACCAACACAAAATGATGAAAATGGACCAGAACCTCTCCACCCACAAGACACCTAACTACTACCTCACAGAACAAAACTCGCCAACGCAACAAACAAATACTCGGGGCCAAAACACGCATCGCGGCGACACCACACAAACTAAGAAAACCTTAGCAACTCCAGACTCCCATCAATCCCAACAAAGGCAATACGATCCAACTCACACCACCACCTAACTGTAAACGATCTAGCAAGCAAAGCCTCCTCATCTCTAGAAAACCCTCCCCGTCTTCCAACACCAGGAACTCTATAAACACTCCTCAAGACAGGTCCAAAACAGTTAACTGAAGGCGTCCATAAGACTGAGGTACCCTCTAGGGTGAGTACACCACTGGGAAATACTATTGGATATTAACCTTGAATTGAATCGAAGCCATTTCCATGATAGAATTTTTGCCTCTTTGACCAAAATTTCTTCGATGATTTCTTTATTCCGAAAGATTTTCTCATTCCTTGAATTCCAAATTGCCCACACACAAGCGAACCCTATCACTTCTATCTTGGAAGACTCCCACCTCCCTCTGCCCATCAGCCCGCCAAATTGGATTAAGTGCTGCCAATTGTCATGATGCATAGAAGTGGACAATCCAAGCCAATGAAAAATGCAGCTCTAAACACCTGCAAACACCGGACACTCAAAAAACAGATGAGAAATAGATTCCTCGCAACCACACCCTCTCGGGCAGCTGTTTTCTCCCTAATTAGTCACACCCCTTCTAACCAAATTGTCTAAAGTGGGGATCCTATTCTGGAGCATTCTCCACACCAACCCCGCCACCTTTGTCGGAACCGCTTTGTTCCACACTCTAGACCAAAGGTTAGCAGAGTTGTTTTGAGGTTCCAATATTAACCTTTTATATGCCTCCTTAACCGAATATTCCTCTACCTCAATATGAATCTGATTGCAAATCCCTACCTGACTAACATCCTTCCACCAACCTAAACTATATATTCCTCCCAGGTTTAGCCCCTCAATTGACGAATCGTATCTATTTACCAATACCTTATACCATTCTCCTGATTTTTCTATTTTGATTTTCCATGCCCATTTACCTAGCAGTGCTTCATTAAAAAAAACAACCGATCAAAGACCTTACTCTTTATTTATAATTTCTTAAGCCTCTTATATCTCTCTAAAAACTCTTGTTTTTGCAATTAATTCTCGTCACCGGAAACCTAAGTGTCGCTCCCGATAAATGAAGCTAAGTCAGATAGGGTACAAACGCGAACGGTCGGCGAGAGGGACAATGAGAACACACTGCCGTGAACTCACTGGAGATGAATAGAGTCGCCAGCTAGGCATTTTTATCCCGGAGGAAAGGTAATTCTGCATAGACCTAGAAAAAGACATGGATAAGACGGTTGCGAACCAGAGAGACTGAGAAAGGGGGTTGGTTACAACCTGGGAAGGTATTAGCACCCAGATTGTCCGCCGTACTCGACGGGATCCACGCTTAAAAGATTTGTGTTTTAAAGGGGTAGTGTCAGTGCAATTTGTGTATAAATGAGCTAGAAAAGGATGTACAGGTGTCAGTGTAAAAGGAGTGTGAAGTGTATAAATGATGTGTCAGTGTAAGAATGAGAATGAATTGCTCATGATAATGAGGCTAAGAGAAAGATGCTGGGAGAGGGGGAATATACAGAGACTTTTGTTCGATAACTGTTAAGTTATGCCTACGTATCCTCTCGTGCAATGAGGAAGTCAGAACACCGTAGTTAGACCCACAGAGACTGATAGATGAATTGACTTGTGAACTGCTTACTTGCCTATGCTCAAGTGTATGATCTGTCTGGCACAGATGCAAACTGTCTTGCATTTGACGGAAGAAGCAAGTTCTCGTTTATGAGTGAATGAGATGAGAAAAGAATCCCGGAGGAGACGATTATTGTTTGTTTTTGTGTTTTCAGTCTTTTATTGTTTTTGAAAGTTTGTCATAAGTTAATGAGCTTTAAGCCTAAACCAGTGGATTTAGTAAACTCATCACATCTTCCCTCTGATGAGAATACCTTAAGTGTGAAGTCAGATTCTCACACTTAATCACCATGGTGTAGGATTAAGATCATTAACCTACTTGTGATTAATTAGATGTTTTTGTTGTTTTTGTTTAGTGTTAAGTAATGAGATTAAGCCATAATCAGGGATTAAACAGACTCATTACACCATCCTAATAGAAGGATAATAGATGAGAATGTTTAAGCTGAGGAAAACTCCTCAACTTAATCCATGATTAGGGATTAAACTCATGACAAAACAAAGGCTTTATTGAGTGGATTTTAGTTAATGATATGATGATGAAGTGAGTTTTAGGGTTTATAAGACAACTTGAGGGGGACTTGTCCATTAACACTAGGGTTAGTCCTTCTTAACCAGTTAAGGAAGAATTAGAACCCTAATGCAAGGCCCAAGTTACAAGTGTGAAGTCTTGATGATTATTATGTGAATTAATTAAGAGATTTAAACACATTAAGGGTTTAACACTTAGGATTAAAGTTATACACTCCATCCTAAGAGAAGGTTTCAGGCATAAGCTTAATCACAAAGCCTTAAAGCCTTTAGGGTTTAGTCCCTGATTATGAGGTGAGAAGAGAAGACTCAAAGGAGATACAAAGGTGAAACTAAGAGGGGAGACTAATCAAAACCCTAATCATTGTCATGCTTGGTTGTTCCTAAGGTTTGTGAAGTTTACAAGAACAATCTTCAATGGAACCATCAGGAAGCAGATGAAAGGATCAAGAGAAGCAAAGTGACTTGCTTCATTCAAGAAGTCAAGTCACTTGAAGAAAGAAAGTGGGGAGAAGAAGAATGAGCAAGCTCAAACTCAAACACATATAGAAAATGCAGCAATGGATGCAAGAGAGATGAAAAGAAAGGTTATGAGAAGTGAAGGCAAATTCACTTCTCAAATCACTTACCACCTGAAATGTTAGAAAAGAAAATGCAATGCAATGCCAAATGTGATGAGATGACATGATGATAAACAAAACCAGAAGCATGTTGATGATGGTAATGATGCTATGAGATGCTACAAACATGAGGCAACACATGGAAATGATCATATAAGTTCATGAATGCAAATGAAGCAAGTTAGGAAGCATGGATATACATGACAAGTTATGAAGTGCACATGACATACAACATGGCAAATACATGATGCAATGATCAAACATGATTTCTATATGTCTTATGATGTCAAATGAATCAAATGGAGGCATGAAATGTCATGGCAAGTCATGTTATGCAAGAGAATGCAAGATAGATGCATATGGAAGCCCAAATTAGGGTTTATGAATCAAACATCAAACACAACCCAAAATCAGAATCAAACCCTAAGATAAAAAATGGAAAATGCCACACAAAGGACCCCTAATCCTATACTAAACCAATGCCCAAAGGAGAGGTCTCAACTCCTAACCTAACTCAAGATATGATTTTTACAAGATTTTAGGGTTTTTAGGGTTCCTAAACAAGAAAATTATCAAACAAATTGAAAATGAGGAATCAAATCATGGACATTTAACCTCAAAAACTACATGCTAAACACAATGCAATGCAAGAAGAATCAATGTCCAACTCTTCATGGATAGGCAGAAATGATTTTTTGAACTTAGGATCAAAATAATGCACAAAAATGATTTTTATTCAATGAAAAATTCTCAAAATGCATCAAGATCAAAAAAGAAATTTGGTTTGAAGGTTGGACAATGTTTCTAAATGTCTTAGAACATTTCATGAATTTTTTGGTGATTTTTAAATACCTAAAAGTATTTTTAATAAATTAATTTCCATTAATCAATTAAAAATAATCCTTTAAATATTTAAAAATACTTTTTTAATGATAAAAATAAAAATGAAAATATTTTTGTGTCTTAAAAATTAATAAAACTCATGAGAAAAAGTTTCATAATTTTTAAACAAGTTTTACTATTTTAAATAAATTATGCAAATTAAATGAAAAAAAAATGAAATAAAAGCAAATAAAAGGAGAAGTAATCAGAAGGAGAGGCCAGGATTGAGTCTGGGGAAAGCCTTGTTGACTGCGCGCGCAGATCAAAGGCTGAGATTCAAACCTCTTAATTTCAATTAATTAAATAAATTAATCCTAATTAAGAACTAATGACATGATCCAGACCACACACACGCGCGCGGGAAGCCAGATCCAAGGGTCCACATTTGAAATTTGCCCTAACCCTAATTAAATGGCTAATGACTTTCAGGCTGCCGGAGAAGACTTTCGGTCGTCTTCTCCGGCCAGCACCTTCCCTGAGAAATGCCAAATCTCACCCTAGCTCACTAAAATGAAATCTAAAAGCATGGAAATGATTCCCACTCACTCACGAACCAAAACCCCCAATCAAAACAAATTTATTCTTCCTGGAATGGCTGAATCGAAGCAAACAAGAGTTAGGGCAAAAAAGTTTCAGAGAGCAATTAAATTCTCATTTCATCACCATTTTCAAAACTAAAGGCATATTCATGATCAGGAAGACATATAGAACAAGTTTAGAACTTAAAAATCCATTTCTGGAAAAAAAGTTCTTGAGCTACCTGAGATTCGAAGCTTTCACTCCAGCAACTTTCTGACCTCCCCTCCTTGTGAAATCCACTCCACTTGACCCCCTGGGGATGCTTGAATGCTTAGGAGAAATTTATGTTGGCTGGATGAAGAGTTTGAACAGCTTTTGCTCAAACTCAGTTGAAAATGGCAATGGTGATTCAGGCTGTTTCTGGCAAGGGTGAAGGGTTGTTTGTGGTCCAGATGATGAGTGGAGAAGGTTTGTGAAGTTTGTTTGGATGTTTGTGAGCTGTGGAAGGTGTTTCGAAGGAAACTGCAGCTTGGGGTGAAAATGGTGAAGTGATGTTATGGCTTGTTTCAGGCCTGGTTCTTTGTTGGTTTCTACTCAATGAGGCATGGTGAGTTGATGTGTGAAGTTTGCTTGAGTGTTTGTGTGCTGGGCAGAGAGTTTCGAAGAGTTTTGCAAAATGGAGTGAGTTTGAGTATGTGATGCTAGGGAGTGTTTCAGCCTTGCTTTTTCATATGTTTGGCTTGCCAAAGGATAATATAAAATAATCCTATAGGTCAGATGATTTGACATGGCCTTTATTGATTGGTAAGTTTACTTTTTGCAAAAAAGTCCACTTTGTGTAAGGAAGGCATGGCTTGAGCTATAGCTTGGTACAAGAGGCATGGGCTGCGCAACATGATGAGGGGAAGGGCTAGCAAAACTCAGCATCCAATGTAGCAAGTGGTAGGAAGTGTGATCATGAGTTTTGCAAGTTGGCTCATTTTGGTTCACATGTGATTTTCCCATCATAAGCCATGAAACATGAGCATTCTTGGTTCAATTCTGACTTTTAGAGCTTATGTGATGTTTGTACATTGGTTTGAAGTGAACTAGAAGTTACAAATGGCCTTGGTTCATGATTTTGCAAAATTCACATTTGAGGCATGTCTTGAAAATCAATGATTTTAGCCAACTTTGTCACACCATAACTTTTGATCCAAGAAGAATTTGATCATGTTCTTGTACTTTTTGAAAAGGGAAAGATGTATTCTACAACTTTCATGACCAAAGTTTTTCCATTTGAAGCATTTTTGGATCAAGAATCAAGGCTTGAAAAATGACCTAAAATGAAACATTCTTGAAAAGTCAACTATGCCCAAAAAGTCAACATTTGCAAAAACTCCACATTCTTGAATTTTGTGAACTTCAACCTCCTTCCATGATCAAATAAAGACCATATACACTCAAAATGATGAAGATCACCCATTGGTTGGGTCATTGGGGGCCTCAGATGCCCTGATTTTGCACTAACTTGTCCAGAAAGTCAACCCTTGATCAGATGACTTCCTCATGGAATTTCTTCATGAAAATTGATATGCATACTCCCTATACCATATAGAGACCAATGGAAACAAGAATGACCAAAAAATTTGGAGTTATGGCCTTTGAAACCAAAACCCTAATTTTAGGTCAACTGTGCAGTCAAACTTGGCTCTGCATCCATTCCAATCCCAGTTCTTGTGATTCTTTTGCATTCTTGACTTTGAGAGGATATAATATGATACTTGAACACACATGGATCCCTTTAAATTGATTGGTGGCCTTTGGAGTGGCTCAAGAAGCTCTTGGATTGCTCAGATCACAAACCCTAGATGCAGATGACTTTGAAACTATGCAGTGGATCAAAAATGTAATATGAGGTGATATGATTGTGTTTATGCATATGAGATGATCACAAGCCATAGTGTGAATGGGTGAGGGAAAATTTGGGGTGTTTACAGCTGCCCCTATTCAAACATGAGTTAGCTGTGCAGGATGTAAGCAACGGCTTAACAGGCAAACAAGATAACTTGTGGTTGAATACCAAAGACAGTCCAAAATTTGCACTCACAGAATGAAGAAGAAAAGGGATATAGATTGTAAAGGAAAATAAAGTATATTGTAAAGTGTGGGCGACGGAGGACGACCGTCGAGCAGAGGACGACTGCTGGGTAAAGAGCAATGACGGGGACGGCCGACATGCTGGGGAAAGTGTGTGAAGTAAAGCAATGACGGGGACGACCGACATGTTGGGGATAAAAGGTAAAGCCAAGACGGGGACGACCGACTGGCTGGGGAAAATAAGATATTATGATGGGGACGGCCATCAAGCAAAGCTGTAAAATTCTCTGGGGATCAATGAAACATGATGGGGACGGCCATCAAGTTCACGAAGTAGGGTGACCAATGATGGGGAAGGCCATCGGGCTAGAAGAAAAGGAAAAGGGGCCACGACGGGGACGACCATCGGGTTAAAGAATAAATGAAATAAACAGATGATGGGGTACGGCCATCAAAGGTGAAGGACGATCACCTAGCAGGGGACGGCTGCTCTGTTGGGGAATAAAGGAATTATGATGGGGACGACCATCAAAGGTGGAGGACGACCACCTGGCAGGGTACGGCTGCCGAAAATATCAACGATGGGGACGGCCATCGGATGAGCATGATGGAGGACGACCATCAAGAGGTGGAGGACGACCACCTAGCAGGGGACGGCTGCTCTCAGGGTTTATCATGACATAGGACGAATGCCAGATAACCAAAATCAACAATGGGGACGGCCATTGGATAAAGTGATGAAGGACGATCATCCAGAGGTGGAGGACGACCACCTAGCAGGGGACGGCTGCTAAAATATCCACGATGGGGACGGCCATCGGATGAGCATGATGGAGGACGACCATCAAGAGGTGGAGGACGACCACCTAGCAGGGTACGGCTGCTCTCAAGGTTTACCACAACACAGGACGAGTGTCGGATGAAAGAAATTTGTCTGTTGGTGATCTAACTGGGGAATGGTAAACACGGACGAGTGTTCACATCCAAGAAACAAGAGGTATAAGTGTTTAGATATTGTGTAGAGATTAAAGATGCGGACGAGCATCCTTAAGACTACGATACGGACGAGTATTGGGTAGAAACAAATACTGACGCGTGTTCCAAGATGATGATACGGACGAGTATCAACTGGTTAACAAAGAACACGGACGAGTGTTGAATATGAGAGGACTCTTCTGGGGAAAAGTAGACACAGGCGAGTGTCTAAATTCGAGAAGACAAAAAGTGTTTGACACAGTGTATGGATTAAAGATGCGGACGAGCATCCTTAAGACTATGATACGGACGAGTATCATGTAGAAACAAACGCTGGACGCATGTTCAGAGATGATGGTACGGACGAGTACCAACTGGTTAACAAAGAAAGAGGACTAGTGTTGAATCTGTGGGGATATAAATGGTATATACAAGATACGGACGAGTATCTGTATGAGTGTAACATGAGTAGTGAGTGTGAGTACTGTATGGATGAGCGTTTATCTGCTGGGGAAGGTGACACGGACGAGTGTCAAGAGAGAAAAGTATAATAATATCTACAAGTATGTGTGTTGCAAAAGTGTAGATGACTGTGCTGGGGATATGACACGGACGGGTGCCAAGAAAGTGTATATAGGTATATGTGAGTGCAAAGAGGATGTCTTTGGCTTTCTGCTGGGGTATGACACGGACGGATGTTGGGACGTATCTGTAATACAGGTGATCTTGTTGTAAAGAGTGTTCAGGTGACTTTACTGGGGAAGTGATGACACGGACGGGTGTCCAAAATGAGTATATACTGGTGTTTGTGATTTGTGAGGCAGCTGCTTTTGCTAGGGACTCTGGTGGGGATTTTTCTGTACGTTGATGAACTGTCGTTATTCACAAGTGCTGATTTAAAACATGGCTTATGATTATGCTATGTGTTGGATTTTTGCCGTAATGCTCCGTGTTTAAACGGAATGCTACGCTTTGTGGGTAAATATGATGCGAATGCTATGATTGTGCAAAGATACCAAACCGGGATCCGGGTCCCGTTGCTGCGAAGATCTTCGATCGATCTGTTTGAAGTAGACATCCCAGCTGGGGATGAGATCATTAGTAGGTCTGATGATATGATATCTGCTTGGGGATTCGGGCCATTGATAGACCTATCCTAATAAATGAGAGACCCAGCTGGGGTTTGTAGAAGCTTTCTTCACTCTGTTGTGATTCCTTCGTGCGTTGTTCTTCTGGATAGAGGCTGGAACTCTGTGGGGAGATGGCTCTCTGACTTTTGTACTCCGGCTGAGGATGAGCTGGCAACTCGGCTGGGGAGAAAGAGATCACTGAGAGACTTCCCTAAGGATTCTGTTGAAGAGGATCCTTGACTCAGCCGGGGATATGGGCACCTTCTGTGATGCCTGGAAACTCTGATGGGGAGGAGTAATAAGTGGCAGACTCAGCTGGGAAGAGTCATGAAAGACAACTCAGCTGGGGAGAGAGCACTTCGGGTGCTGAAATTGAGTGTTGATCCGCCAGCTTGCTGGGATAAAGTTTTCATGCCCCGAGTTGCGTTCTGGATACCTGCAACCCTGAAAAGAGATAGAGAAACGCACAAAACAAACCCGAGGTATCCCTTATTGGATTCCGTCATAGGAGTTTAGGTACTTCTGAGAGTAAGCATATTTCCTGCAAGCATGTTTTTTATTTGAAGATAAACATCTGTATTCTTATGCAATCAATTTTTCTTTTAAGACATCAGACATTTTTGCAAGTAAAATGTACAAAACGAGACATGACTGAAAATCTGGTTTTATTAATTCATATGCCCTGAATTGGCGAGATACAGTCAAAGGAACATATCCCCCGAAATGAGGAGATTGTTACAAATTGAGAAAACAAAATGCTGGCAGTGTTGATGACGCTTTAAGGAGCTTCCTCTTCACTATGACTCGTATGACTTTTGACGTTCTTCTCATCTTGCTTTCTGAAGAATGTTGATTCTGGATGAGGCTTGATCCTTTCGAAGCTTACCAAGTTGTAGGTGATACAGACGAATTCAGAATGCAGTTGTTCGCTTATTCCCTTATTTTGCATGGATCGCCCTTTCGGGTTTTCAATCCATCGGGATACCCATTTTTGCCTGAGCTGTCCAATGCGGCTTTTCAACTCAGCGGGTGTACATTTTTTTTGTTTATTTCCCTTATTTTTGCCCGAGCCTTTTATTCTGTTTCTGACTCGCCGGGATGCCCTATTTTTGCCTGGACTTACATTCTGTTTTTACGTCCAGCGGGTCATTTCTATGCGAAGTATTTTTTAACTGCATCTGAATTCACAGGGGACGGGAAATCTTCACCATCCATGGTGCTGAGCATCAGTGCTCCACCAGAGAAAACTTTCTTTACCACGAATGGTCCTTCATAGTTTGGAGTCCACTTGCCCCTGTGGTCTGTATGAGGAGGGAGGATTCTTTTCAGCACAAGATCTCCCACTTGGTACTCTCGGTGCCTGACTTTCTGATCGAAGGCTTTCTTCATTCTCTTCTGATACAACTGCCCATGACAGATTGCAGCCAATCTCTTCTCTTCGATCAGACTCAGTTGTTCGTATCGGGACCTAACCCATTCTGCTTCACTCAGTTTAACATCCATTAGTACCCGTAGAGAGGGTAATTCAACTTCAACCGGTAGGACTGCCTCCATACCGTACACAAGCTGATACGGTGTTGCCCCGGTGGATGTTCTGATTGACGTGCGGTACCCATGCAAGGCGAACGGTAGCATTTCATGCCAGTCTTTGTAGGTGACTACCATCTTCTGCACAATCTTCTTGATATTCTTATTAGCTGCCTCAACAGCGCCATTCATCTTTGGCCTGTAAAGAGAAGAATTGTGATGTTGGATCTTGAAGTCCCGGCACAGCTCTGCCATCATTTTGTTGTTTAAGTTGGAACCATTATCAGTAATGATTCGCTCGGGAACTCCATATCGACAGATGATATCTCTTTTCAGAAATCTGGCTACCACTTGTCTTGTGACGTTTGCATATGAGGCTGCTTCAACCCATTTGGTGAAATAGTCAATGGCGACCAGGATGAATTTGTGGCCATTCGAAGCAGTTGGCTCAATCTTGCCAATCATGTCAATGCCCCACATGGCGAAGGGCCAGGGTGAAGACATTATATTCAGAGGATTGGGAGGCACATGCACCTTATCTGCATAAATCTGGCATTTATGGCATTTTCTGGCGTAGGCACAACAGTCGGCATCCATTGCGATCCAGTAATAACCCGATCTTAACAACTTCTTAGCCATGGCATGCCCTCCTGCATGGGTACCAAAAGATCCTTCGTGCACTTCATGCATCAACAAATCTGCTTCTGTCTTATCAACACATCTGAGGAGTACCATATCAAAGTTCCTTTTGTATAAAGACCCATCAGTGTTCAGAAAGAAACTACCAGCAAGCCTTCTCAAAGTCTTCTTATCATTGGATGATGCCCCAGGTGGGTATGTTTGATCCTCCAAGAAGCACTTGATGTCGTGAAACCAAGGCTTATCATCTTTGACAACATCTACTGCGAACACATATGCTGGTCTGTCAAGTCTGGACACTGAAATCTGAGGTACAAAGTTTGCAGTTTGAACTTTGATCATGGATGAAATGGTAGCCAGAGCATCTGCAAACTGATTCTCGTCCCGAGGGATATACTCAAGCTTGACTGTTGTAAAGAAAGTCAATAACCTCCTTGTATAATCCCTGTAAGGTATCAGATGATCCTGGTGGGTGTACCATTTGCCGTTGGTTTGATTGACTACCAAAGCTGAATCTCCGAATACAGTCAATGTCTTGATCCTGAGGTCAATGGCTTCCTCAAGACCCATAATGCAAGCTTCGTATTCAGCTTCGTTGTTAGTGCAGTTGAAAGTGAGTTTCGCCGAGAAAGGCATGTGAACTCCCTTAGGTGTGATGAGTACTGCACCAACACCACGGCCATTCATATTAACAGCCCCATCAAACATCATAGTCCATTCTTCTTCCGGGTCCGACCCTTCAGTGCGAACAGGCTCCTCATGATCTTTTGCTTTTATGAACATGATGTCTTCATCAGGGAAGTCAAACCTCATAGGCTGGTAATCATCAATGGGTTGCTCAGCAAGATATTCAGACAATACACTGCCCTTGATGGCTTTCTGAGAAGTATACTGAATGTCATATTCTGTAAGAATCATTTGCCATCTTGCAACCCGTCCGGTAAGTGCTGGCTTCTCAAATATGTACTTGACTGGGTCCATCTTTGAGATCAGTAAGGTAGTGTGGGTCAACATATACTGCCTTAGTCGGCGAGCAGCCCACGCTAAAGCACAGCAAGTTTTCTCGAGCAGTGAATAACGCTGTTCACAGTCGGTAGACTTTTTGCTTAGGTAGTATATTGCATACACTTTTCGACCAGACTCGTCATGCTGGCCCAACACACACCCCATTGACTCTTCTAATACTGTCAAGTACATTATCAGAGGTCTTCCTTCCACTGGAGGCATAAGGATTGGAGGTTCTTGCAGGTATTCCTTGATCTTGTCAAAAGCCTTTTGGCAATCTTCGCTCCACCTGACCGTTTGTTCTTTTCTCAGTAGTTTGAACAAGGGTTCACAGGTTGCAGTGAGGTGGGATATGAACCGTGATATGTAGTTCAATCGACCTAAGAACCCCCGAACTTCTTTTTCTGTCTTCGGTGCAGGCATCTCTTGAATAGCTTTGACTTTATCAGGGTCAACTTCAATCCCTTTCTCGCTTACGATAAATCCCAGCAACTTACCCGATCGCACCCCGAATGTGCATTTGTTGGGGTTCAACTTCAGTTGGTACTTCCTCAGACGCTTGAATAGCTTCAGCAGATTTACCAGGTGGTCTTCTTCAGTAAGGGACTTGGCAATCATGTCATCCACATAGCATTCTATCTCTTTATGGATCATATCGTGGAATAATGTCACCATAGCCCGTTGATATGTGGCACCAGCATTCTTCAGTCCGAATGGCATCACCTTGTAACAGAACGTGCCCCAGGGTGTGATGAAGGTTGTCTTCTCCATGTCTTCAGGTGACATTTTAATCTGATTGTATCCTGAAAATCCGTCCATGAAGGAGAATACCGAGAACTGAGCTGTGTTATCCACCAATACGTCAATGTGAGGTAATGGGAAGTCATCTTTTGGGCTGGCTCTGTTCAGATCCCGGTAGTCAACACACATTCTTACTTTGCCGTCTTTCTTAGGCACAGGTACTATGTTAGCAACCCACGGTGGATAGCTAGTCACAGCAAGGAACCCGGCGTCCCATTGCTTTTGTACCTCCTCCTTGATTTTCATAGCCATGTCTGGGCGAGTACGGCGCAGTTTCTGCTTAACTGGCGGGCATTCTTCTCTCAAAGGCAGCTTGTGCACGACAATATCGGTATCCAACCCTGGCATGTCTTGATAGGACCAAGCAAACACGTCCACATATTCTTGAAGTAGGTCAATCAGTTGTCTCTTCACTGAGTCTTGCAGGCAGGCCCCGATTTTAACCTCTTTCACGTCTTCATTTGTACCAAGATTAATCACTTCAACCTCCTCCTGGTGAGGAGTAATAACCTTTTCCTCTTGTCTCAACAATCTGGCTAGCTCTTCAGGAAGCTCATATTCTTCTTCAACCCCTTCATCAGCTTGATTGATTGGATTATCAAAGTCATACGAAGTCATAGCCGTGCCGTTGTCGGTGCTGTCAGGAAGGTATTCTCTGCAAAGGTTCAGTTTGTTCATTTTAGTGATTTGATTTTAATCTTGTTTTAGAAAAGTGAAATAGAGTTGTCATTTTGAAAACACTGCCATTTATTTTTTGTACAAAAAGAAAAAAAATGGAAAAACAGTGAGCGAAAAAAGAAAAAGACTCGTTTGCAAAAAGATGTCTGATATTTCATTGATTAATCTTGTTTGCACAAAAAGTACAGATGGCCCGATTACAAAATGAGTCTTGTCATCTTGGGCAAGATGCAAGACTTTGATGCATGCTATAAAAATACAGGAAATAATAATTACTCTGCATGAGTAACTCTTATAATTTCCTGGGAAGACCAGTTTGAGATACTGTTCCCCGGGATCTTTGGACGAATCCAGCTTTCCAGGTTGCGTTCTTCCTCCAGCTCGTCTTCCAGACAGTTGACAGCATCAGGGGTAAGCATCCCCCACTCACAAAATTGGGCTCTTTTGCAGCCGCTGCTTGATCTTGTTGAGTTGGTTTGTAACCCAACCCAAATCTGTCTTCTTTCTTTTCCACCGATAGCAGTTTTCCCCAGCCTTGGGCGTTTCCTCCCTCAACAACCTTTCGGGCTTGTTGGTATGATGATATTGAAGTACCAGGCACAGCAGATGTTTCATTGACATTCAAAGCTTCGAACCCCTGGCTCATTGTTTCATGGATCTCCCCATCCATCTCAATGTACTTATAGGTGGCCAGGTGGCTGACAAAAATATCCTCTTCTCCACAGATTGTAACGATTTGACCCTCCCACTCGTATTTTAACTTCGGGTGAAGGGTAGAGGTCACGGCGCCAGCGGCGTGAATCCATGGCCTACCCAATAGACAGCTGTAGGCAGGCTGTATATCCATCACGTAGAAGGTAGTTTTGAAGGTCTGCGGGCCAATCGTTATGGGAAATTCAATCTCTCCCAGAACCGATCTCTTTGAACCATCAAAGGCTCTTACCACCAGGTTGCTGGGTCTCAATGCCAATCCATCGTATTCTAGCTTCACCAGGGCCTTTTTAGGTAAGACATTGAGGGACGACCCTGTGTCTACCAGCACATGGGAAAGGACAGCACCTTTACATTCCATGGTTATGTGCAAGGCTTTGTTATGGTTACGGCCTTCCGTTGTCAAATCAGTATTGGTGAACCCTAGTCCGTGACTAGCATTAACATTTCCAACTACTGCTTCCAGCTGATTGACAGTGATCTCTTCAGGCACGTAAGCTGCGTGCAAGACTTTGAGTAGTGCATTCCGATGGGCTTCGGAGCACATAAGCAATGATAGGATTGAGATCTTGGAAGGTGTCTGGTGAAGCTGATCCACTATTTTATAATCACTCTTTTTGATGATTCGCATGAACTCATCAACCTCTTGATCGAAGGGTGTTTTTAAAGCTTCCTTGACAGTCTGTTCTTCCTGCACCAAGCTTTTTCCTTTTGCCTTGGCAGCAGCTTCTGCTTCGGCAGTGGGTCTCTGAATTTGTGGAGCGAAAAGACGTCCGCTTCGAGTGAAGCCTCCGCCTCCTCCCACATTGTCAATTTGTGGTGCAGGGGTTGATGATTCAAAAGTGATTCTTTGTCCTTCGCAGTATAGGTCAGAGCCGTAATGCCACGGGATGGCATTGCTGCTTTCATAAGGTACTGGTCCAGGCACCGTGATAGTGACTGGACTGACTGCAGCTGCGGAAGGAATCGTGATAGTCTGTGGATCGTAATAAATTGTAACTGGTGCTCTGATGGGAGCAGCACTTTCTGAGTTGTAGGCAGAGTTGTTTTCTGGATCATAAAATATTGTGACAGTTGAGACATCTTCATGATTTGTTGCTGGTGTTGTAGGAGACATTGGTGGCAGGATGGATGTTGTTGTTGTAGGAGTTTCAAAATGGAGTGGTGCGGGAGTTGTAGAAGTAAAATTTGTTGATAACTGATCAGTTGAGATGATAGATGAAGTACTTGTTGATGAAGCCGAAGAATTGTCAGGAACAATGGTTGTTGCAGTTGTAGGAGGTTCTGGAGCTGTTGCTGATGAGATTGCTGGATTTGTTGGAAATGATGTGGTGATCTGAAGTTGGCCACTCTGAATGAGACCATCTATGCCATTCCTCAAGTTATCGCACCCATTGACTGAGATATTGCAGTAAGCACACCCCAACTCACACCCCGGGAACATTTGACATTCGAGGAGTTGAGCCTTGATTTCTACCAACGGTGTCCGGATCTGACCCACACTGGTTATTAAATAAGACGGCTTGTCTTCTTCAATAGCGTTAATTCTGGGACCACCGTGGTTTGGCATCGGGTTCTTATTGACATTAGGTGGTGGTGCGAAATTCAGAGCTTTTGAGTCCACCAGGTCTTGTACCTTCATGTGCAGGGCTCTGCACTTTTCTGTACTGTGGCCAGGTGCATTCGAATGAAAAGCACACCTAGCGTTGGAGTCATAATTCCTGGGTAGACTGTTGGGATCTGGAGGTGCCAACGTCCTTAGCTCAACTAGGTTGAGTTTCAGGAGTTGTGGCAGCAATGTAGCATATGGCATAGGGATCGGATCGATTACCCTGTTGGCTTGAGAAGGCCTCTGTTGGAAAGGCCTTTGCTGGTTATTGTTGTTGGTGTTGCTGTTGTTGTAATTTCTCGGAGGATACTGATTTTGTTGATGGTACTGAGGTTGTGGCTGATAGTTTTGTTGCGGAGGTTGATAAACTGGTTGAGGATGAGCTGGAGCAGGAATGGTGACTGCTGCGACTGATCTGTGAACATATTGGGGCCTGCCCCTGTTGGTGTGGATGGCATTGGTCTCGCCAGTTCTTCTCGGGCCCGCAAAAGGCTTTCTTGTACTACTGGACGAGCTTGCTCCTTTGTCTGAGATCTTACCCATCTTCAATAGGCTTTCAATTCTCTCCCCAGCTATGACAACATCTGCAAAGCTAGTGGAAGAGAAAGCAGCCAGCCTGTCAATGTAAGTCCCCTGAAGGGTGTTCATAAACATATCTGCCATTTCCCTTTCAGACATAGGTGGTTGAACAGCAGCAGCCAATTGCCTCCATCTCTGGGCATATTCTCGGAAACTTTCCCTAGACGACTGTGACATTCCCATTAGGAGAGTCCTGTTGGGTGCCATGTCCAAGTTATACTGATACTGTCTGATGAAGGCCTCTGCCAGGTCCTTCCAGCATCTAATAGTTGCCCTTGTCAAGTGAGAGTACCATTCTCTTGACGCTCCAGTCAAGCTATCTTCAAAATAGAACATCCAGAGCTTCTCATCCATAGTATAGGCCTTCAGCCTCCCCAAAAATGATTGTAAATGAGTCCGGGGGCATGAAGTCCCGTTATATTTTTCAAAACAAGGGGGCTTAAACTTATGGGGGATCCGGACCCCGTCTACCAAGCCCATGTCCATGACGTCGAAACCCAGAGAGTTTTGAGACTCTAAGGACCTCAATTTCTCAACTATCTCATCCAACCTTCTATCATAAGCTTCTTCCCCAGCACCCATTACTGTGAATTGATCCTCTTGGGGGTCTTCTTGAAGTACCCTGGCTGCAGTGGCAGTCCCTTGAACATTTGCAGGGATGTTGACCTCAGGATGGAGGTGTGGTCCAAATACAGGGGGGTTAACATGGGGTTGGACCCTTTCATTGTTGCTAGTGCCGGCAGTTCCTATATGTGGATCTTCTTGATTCTGCCTTTCCACCATGTCCCTCAGTCTTTCCTGGCTCTGAGCCATGTTGTTCATCACTTCCATAAACTGAGTCATTTGATTCCTCATCTCTAGCCTTTCATTTGCCATTTGATTTCTGACCTCAGTAAGGTCCTGCTGCATCTGATCCATTTGAATGCCCGGAAGATTGTTACGGGTTGGATAACGGTGCGGACGGTTGAGGGGAAATACTCGGCGCCGAGCAATAGTTCCTGAACATCACAACAGAGTTAGTGGCAATAAAACAAAACCTACAAAACAAACAAAAGTGTCAGCATGCAATGCAGTTATGCTTATTTGCTCCCAAGGTATCCGGTTTGGCATTCAGTTTTGACCCTTCCAGACCCTTGAAGATGCTGTTGATGTTGCTTTTGAAGTGAAAACTCGGGTGGAACAAACTAATACATATATTACAAAAAGCCAAAATGGCACATAGTTTGTTTACAAATACAAGCCCTCTGAGGGGTCAAAATACATTTCAAGAAAATAAAAGTACATGGAATGAAAGCAACAACAAACAAAGGGTCAAACACCAAGACCAAACTCATCCTCACGAACTTCCTTGAGAAGTGCTTCGGTCACAGGATCAGCCGGACGCTCCGTGAGATTCCGGATGAGAAGATTCCGGGTGGTAACAGCTGCTGCTAGCTTCTTGTGCTGACTTTGGTCTTTTGACCTCTCCACCCCAGCTTTGATCTTCAATTCTGATATCTCCCTCTGGGATGCTGCCAGGGCTTCTTGCTGCTCTTTTGCACTAGCTTCTAGTTGCTCCATCTTGTCTTGAACTCTCTTGTCCTCCAGAGTACGGGCCTCGGTGATCCTGACCCACCGAGCTTGACTCTCCTTCAAATACAAGTCTGTCCTTGCTCTCTGGAACTGGGCTTCTTTGCAAGCATTCTTCAGGATTTGTTCTCCAGCTTTAGACTTTTTGATATAATCCCCAGACTTCTCAATCTTAACCAGATGCTCCACTCTCAACTTCTCCAATCTCTCAACCTCCCTCATACCATCACTCCTTTCCCGGAGGGTCTTCTGCAAAGCTTGAGTTAATTTCTCATTTCTTTCTTTCAATCTCTCAAACTCCTCCAAACTGACAGTGGCAGGTGGTGCTGAAGATGATTCAGGCATATCTTCTATAGTAAAGGGCATCCCAGAGAATTGGGCCCTGGCACGGGACCATTCATAATATTGTGCTGATGCCACATTGTTGCACTTCCCCAAAATGGTTATTCCCTTGGTTTGAACATTATCCCAGGCCCAGGCTGCCTGCCTAACAATAGCCAGATTAATCTTGTTCTCACAATAAAGAGTTTCAACCAAGTCCTGTGCCTTAGGAGTGTGGACCAGGGCGTAGCCCAGTTGTCTTCTGAACAGCAGAGGGTTGTAGTTGATACTACCCTTAACTCCTATTAGGGGCACATTGGGAAAATGCCCACAGCTGGTGATGATATCCCTACCCTTGGTGCTTTGAGTGCACCACCTGATATCAGTTGAAGTTAGAGTAGTGAGTCTCTTAGCCCAGTTTTTCTGCTGATGAGGGTTCAAAAATGCATCTGTCCTGGGTAGATGCCTGAGAAGCCAAGTATGGAACAAAGGAGCACAACACCTCACTAATCTTCCCCTCTGCTTTTCATTTCTCTGATGCACTGAATAGTAGAGGTCCCCCAATAAAGTGGGCACTGGGTTCTTCAAGATGAACAGATGGATTGCATTCTTGCTAATGAATCGAGGCTCATCTGCAAACAACACAATTCCATATATGCTCAAAGCCAACAAGGCACAAACAGCCTTCCACTCTCCTAAAGAAGCTTTCAGGGCAGCTTGAGAAATCAGGAAATCCAGATGGAAGCCAGGGATTCCAGCTTTAGAAGTCATATGCTGCTCAATTAGGACAGGTTCCAGATGCAAAGCCTTTGCTATTTCCCCATTACCAGGAAAGACCATCTCAGGGTTGAAAGGGATTCCACCCCTGATAGGTATACCAACCAATGATGAGTATTCTTCTAATAGAGGGCCTAGCTGAAAGTCCTGAAAAGTGAAGCATCTCAGTGGGGGATCATAGAACTGAATGCAAGTGTGGATCAGGCTTCTCTGTGAAGGGTCCAGATCCATAACCATATCAAGTATATCCCCATAGTGTTCCCTGAACAATGGTATGTGATCCGGAGTGATCAAGGTCTGAATCTTCCTGATGTCAGATAGCTCTGGATGGAAAAAGTGATAGGTGATGTTGCTCTTTTTAGGAGCCATGATGCTGAGACTGAGTAGAGACAGGTGCTGATGATAACACTGAAGAATGAGCCACTGGTTGGCTGGTGCAGATAACTGAAGTAGATAGCTGAAGCAAATGCTGATGAAGATAGGTCAGTACTGAAGATGGGGTCAAAACCAAAACCAAAGATGAAAGTGGATACCCTGAAACACAAATAAGCAAATGTCAATATGATGCAATGTTTATGTATGCAAATGATATGCAAGGGTCTGTGACTGAGCTGGATCTGATCAAATGCCCTGATATAGGTCCAAGTGTGTTCAAGAATTCCAGTTGGAGGTCTATAAATCCAGTAACCAGGGTGGGGGACTCAAATAAAGAGCCACATGTCCAGGGTTTTAGAATCACAAGAACTGTTCCAACATGGAGTATTCTTAATCAAGTCAAAGTAACAGGGTATTCTGAGGTCAAGGTACCTGCAAACCTGTAAACAGCCCAACCCCCTCACAGGTGGTGTTCTAAAACAAGGATCCTCAGACTTGGATCAGTTATGAGAAGTGTAAACACTTCTAACCCGGAGGCACAGTGTTTACAATAACCATAAAAGTTCCTCCTCTAATTCACCTCAGTTTCTGAAGGTCAATACTAAAAGGTCATCCAGACTTAGCAGGCTTCCCAGATAGCCCTAGCATTGCAGGAAATCTGCAACACAGAGTTCTCAAGAAGAAACCCATATCTGAACCGTGTTTCATATTCCCGCACCAGACCGAGATGGAATGGGAAAGAATATGATTCACTCTAGCCTAGGTGTCACTCAGGTCCCAGGTATAGGACCTTAACTCTCAATGGAACACCCACCCACCAAAGCAAAACCAGATCCAGCCAGGCAGCATGACAGTATGATATATGTAAAGCAGTAAAGAAAGTAATAAAACAAACAGTACATAAAGCAATAAATAAAACATATACAAACACAAATAAGCACATAACACCCCAATAAACACAAATCAATCAAACGCTAGGAGGAACCCACAAAAAGAACCAAAAGCCCTGGTTACAGTATAAGGGTCCCCAGCAGAGTCGCCAAGCTGTCGCTCCCGATAAATGAAGCTAAGTCAGATAGGGTACAGACGTGAACGGTCGGCGAGAGGGACAATGAGAACACACTGCCGTGAACTCACTGGAGATGAATAGAGTCGCCAGCTAGGCATTTTTATCTCGGAGGAAAGGTAATGCTGCATAGACCTAGAAAAAGACATGGATAAGACGGTTGCGAACCAGAGAGACTGAGAAAGGGGGTTGGTTACAACCTGGGAAGGTATTAGCACCCAGATTGTCCGCCGTACTCGACGGGATCCACGCTTAAAAGATTTGTGTTTTAAAGGGGTAGTGTCAGTGCAATTTGTGTATAAATGAGCTAGAAAAGGATGTACAGGTGTCAGTGTAAAAGGAGTGTGAAGTGTATAAATGATGTGTCAGTGTAAGAATGAGAATGAATTGCTCATGATAATGAGGCTAAGAGAAAGATGCTGAGAGAGGGGGAATATACAGAGACTTTTGTTCGATAACTGTTAAGTTATGCCTACGTATCCTCTCGTGCAATGAGGAAGTCAGAACACCGTAGTTCAACCCACAGAGACTGATAGATGAATTGACTTGTGAACTGCTTACTTGCCTATGCTCAAGTGTATGATCTGTCTGGCACAGATGCAAACTGTCTTGCATTTGACGGAAGAAGCAAGTTCTCGTTTATGAGTGAATGAGATGAGAAAAGAATCCCGGAGGAGACGATTATTGTTTGTTTTTGTGTTTTCAGTCTTTTATTGTTTTTGAAAGTTTGTCATAAGTTAATGAGCTTTAAGCCTAAACCAGTGGATTTAGTAAACTCATCACATCTTCCCTCTGATGAGAATACCTTAAGTGTGAAGTCAGATTCTCACACTTAATCACCATGGTGTAGGATTAAGATCATTAACCTACTTGTGATTAATTAGATGTTTTTGTTGTTTTTGTTTAGTGTTAAGTAATGAGATTAAGCCATAATCAGGGATTAAACAGACTCATTACACCATCCTAATAGAAGGATAATAGATGAGAATGTTTAAGCTGAGGAAAACTCCTCAACTTAATCCATGATTAGGGATTAAACTCATGACAAAACAAAGCCTTTATTGAGTGGATTTTAGTTAATGATATGATGATGAAGTGAGTTTTAGGGTTTATAAGACAACTTGAGGGGGACTTGTCCATTAACACTAGGGTTAGTCCTTCTTAACCAGTTAAGGAAGAATTAGAACCCTAATGCAAGGCCCAAGTTACAAGTGTGAAGTCTTGATGATTATTATGTGAATTAATTAAGAGATTTAAACACATTAAGGGTTTAACAGTTAGGATTAAAGTTATACACTCCATCCTAAGAGAAGGTTGCAGGCATAAGCTTAATCACAAAGCCTTAAAGCCTTTAGGGTTTAGTCCCTGATTATGAGGTGAGAAGAGAAGACTCAAAGGAGATACAAAGGTGAAACTAAGAGGGGAGACTAATCAAAACCCTAATCATTGTCATGCTTGGTTGTTCCTAAGGTTTGTGAAGTTTACAAGAACAATCTTCAATGGAACCATCAGGAAGCAGATGAAAGGATCAAGAGAAGCAAAGTGACTTGCTTCATTCAAGAAGTCAAGTCACTTGAAGAAACAAAGTGGGGAGAAGAAGAATGAGCAAGCTCAAACTCAAACACATATAGAAAATGCAGCAATGGATGCAAGAGAGATGAAAAGAAAGGTTATGAGAAGTGAAGGCAAATTCACTTCTCAAATCACTTACCACCTGAAATGTTAGAAAAGAAAATGCAATGCAATGCCAAATGTGATGAGATGACATGATGATAAACAAAACCAGAAGCATGTTGATGATGGTAATGATGCTATGAGATGCTACAAACATGAGGCAAGACATGGAAATGATCATATAAGTTCATGAATGCAAATGAAGCAAGTTAGGAAGCATGGATATACATGACAAGTTATGAAGTGCACATGACATACAACATGGAAAATACATGATGCAATGATCAAACATGATTTCTATATGTCTTATGATGTCAAATGAATCAAATGGAGGCATGAAATGTCATGGCAAGTCATGTTATGCAAGAGAATGCAAGATAGATGCATATGGAAGCCCAAATTAGGGTTTATGAATCAAACATCAAACACAACCCAAAATCAGAATCAAACCCTAAGATAAAAAATGGAAAATACCACACAAAGGACCCCTAATCCTATACTAAACCAATGCCCAAAGGAGAGGTCTCAACTCCTAACCTAACTCAAGATATGATGTTTACAAGATTTTAGGGTTTTTAGGGTTCCTAAACAAGAAAATTATCAAAAAAATTGAAAATGAGGAATCAAATCATGGCCATTTAACCTCAAAAACTACATGCTAAACACAATGCAATGCAAGAAGAATCAATGTCCAACTCTTCATGGATAGGCAGAAATGATTTTTTGAACTTAGGATCAAAATAATGCACAAAAATGATTTTTATTCAATGAAAAATTCTCAAAATGCATCAAGATCAAAAAAGAAATTTGGTTTGAAGGTTGGACAATGTTTCTAAATGTCTTAGAACATTTCATGAATTTTTTGGTGATTTTTAAATACCTAAAAGTATTTTTAATAAATTAATTTCCATTAATCAATTAAAAATAATCCTTTAAATATTTAAAAATACTTTTTTAATGATAAAAATAAAAATGAAAATATTTTTGTGTCTTAAAAATTAATAAAACTCATGAGAAAAAGTTTCATAATTTTTAAACAAGTTTTACTATTTTAAATAAATTATGCAAATTAAATGAAAAAAAAATGAAATAAAAGCAAATAAAAGGAGAAGTAATCAGAAGGAGAGGCCAGGATTGAGTCTGGGGAAAGCCTTGTTGAATGCGCGCGCAGATCAAAGGCTGAGATTCAAACCTCTTAATTTCAATTAATTAAATAAATTAATCCTAATTAAGAACTAATGACATGATCCACACGCGCGCGGGAAGCCAGATCCAAGGGTCCACATTTGAAATTTGCCCTAACCCTAATTAAATGGCTAATGACTTTCAGGCTGTCGGAGAAGACTTCCGGTCGTCTTCTCCGGCCAGCACCTTCCCTGAGAAATGCCAAATCTCACCCTAGCTCACTAAAATGAAATCTAAAAGCATGGAAATGATTCCCACTCACTCACGAACCAAAACCCCCAATCAAAACAAATTTATTCTTCCTGGAATGGCTGAATCGAAGCAAACAAGAGTTAGGGCAAAAAAGTTTCAGAGAGCAATTAAATTCTCATTTCATCACCATTTTCAAAACTAAAGGCATATTCATGATCAGGAAGACATATAGAACAAGTTTAGAACTTAAAAATCCATTTCTGGAAAAAAAGTTCTTGAGCTACCTGAGATTCGAAGCTTTCACTCCAGCAACTTTCTGACCTCCCCTCCTTGTGAAATCCACTCCACTTGACCCCCTGGTGATGCTTGAATGCTTAGGAGAAATTTATGTTGGCTGGATGAAGAGTTTGAACAGCTTCTGCTCAAACTCAGTTGAAAATGGCAATGGTGATTCAGGCTGTTTCTGGCAAGGGTGAAGGGTTGTTTGTGGTCCAGATGATGAGTGGAGAAGGTTTGTGAAGTTTGTTTGGATGTTTGTGAGCTGTGGAAGGTGTTTCGAAGGAAACTGCAGCTTGGGGTGAAAATGGTGAAGTGATGTTATGGCTTGTTTCAGGCCTGGTTCTTTGTTGGTTTCTACTCAATGAGGCATGGTGAGTTGATGTGTGAAGTTTGCTTGAGTGTTTGTGTGCTGGGCAGAGAGTTTCGAAGAGTTTTGCAAAATGGAGTGAGTTTGAGTATGTGATGCTAGGGAGTGTTTCAGCCTTGCTTTTTCATATGTTTGGCTTGCCAAAGGATAGTATAAAATAATCCTATAGGTCAGATGATTTGACATGGCCTTTATTGATTGGTAAGTTTACTTTTTGCAAAAAAGTCCACTTTGTGTAAGGAAGGCATGGCTTGAGCTATAGCTTGGTACAAGAGGCATGGGCTGCGCAGCATGATGAGGGGAAGGGCTAGCAAAACTCAGCATCCAATGTAGCAAGTGGTAGGAAGTGTGATCATGAGTTTTGCAAGTTGGCTCATTTTGGTTCACATGTGATTTTCCCATCATAAGCCATGAAACATGAGCATTCTTGGTTCAATTCTGACTTTTAGAGCTTATGTGATGTTTGTACATTGGTTTGAAGTGAACTAGAAGTTACAAATGGCCTTGGTTCATGATTTTGCAAAATTCACATTTGAGGCATGTCTTGAAAATCAATGATTTTAGCCAACTTTGTCACACCATAACTTTTGATCCAAGAAGAATTTGATCATGTTCTTGTACTTTTTGAAAAGGGAAAGATGTATTATACAACTTTCATGACCAAAGTTTTTCCATTTGAAGCATTTTTGGATCAAGAATCAAGGCTTGAAAAATGACCTAAAATGAAACATTCTTGAAAAGTCAACTATGCCCAAAAAGTCAACATTTGCAAAAACTCCACATTCTTGAATTTTGTGAACTTCAACCTCCTTCCATGATCAAATAAAGACCATATACACTCAAAATGATGAAGATCACCCATTGGTTGGGTCATTGGGGGCCTCAGATGCCCTGATTTTGCACTAACTTGTCCAGAAAGTCAACCCTTGATCAGATGACTTCCTCATGGAATTTCTTCATGAAAATTGATATGCATACTCCCTATACCATATAGAGACCAATGGAAACAATAATGACCAAAAAATTTGGAGTTATGGCCTTTGAAACCAAAACCCTAATTTTAGGTCAACTGTGCAGTCAAACTTGGCTCTGCATCCATTCCAATCCCAGTTCTTGTGATTCTTTTGCATTCTTGACTTTGAGAGGATATAATATGATACTTGAACACACATGGATCCCTTTAAATTGATTGGTGGCCTTTGGAGTGGCTCAAGAAGCTCTTGGATTGCTCAGATCACAAACCCTAGATGCAGATGACTTTGAAACTATGCAGTGGATCAAAAATGTAATATGAGGTGATATGATTGTGTTTATGCATATGAGATGATCACAAGCCATAGTGTGAATGGGTGAGGGCAAATTTGGGGTGTTTACACTAAGTTGGCCGGAGAAGACTGTGGCCAACGGCGGCGGCAGCCGTCTTCTCCGGGGACACCACCTCAAACCACCAAGAAACCTACATCAACTTACCCTTAATTTCCACGGAGATCCTAAATATACTATCAAAATAAACCAATTCCTCACCAAACGTCCGAATCAAGTCGTTCCCAAATCTAAACCCTAAACACCAAAATAAACAGATGGTGCTCGAAGAACATAACAAGGATCAACGTTTCAAGTACATCACGACGTATTCAAAGGTATGAAATGATAATAAGAAAAACATGAGAAGATGAAGCTTACCACTCCCATAGTCACAAGATGGATGATTTCCACGTAAGAATCTCCTCTTCTTCTCACTGACGAGGGCTTCACTTTGGGGTGCAAAGGAGAGAATCTGATGGTGACTTTCGACGGAGCTCCGGTGACCTATGAAGATTCCGGTGAGTTCTTTGGTTTCTTTCGTTCGAACTGTGATTGTTTGTTGCGTGTTTCTGTTTATCGCCCTCTGAATCTTCTTTATTGCACTACTTATTTGTCTTAGGTCTAGCTCAATACAAGCTCAGGTTCTGATTTGAACCTGAGTCACTCTTAATTTTTCTTTTAAGCTTTAACGGTTATGGTTATGGTTGAGTATTTTCCTTCTTCCGATTTCTTCTTTTTGGGCCCCTCTTTTCTGAATGGAATGGTGTGCCTCTTATAAGGATTGAATTGTACGTGCCACAAATGGAATCAAAATGATGAGTTGTGAAGACTCGTGTGAGGAATCAATCTGCTATAGCATTGAGGAAGGCACCTGATTTCGTGGGATCTTCAAGACGACTGGAGGTCGCGTCCACATGGTTTGTAACGTGAGGAATTCTCATATATTTCTTTTTTTTGTCGTATCCCAAGATGTGATCTTAGACACTCTAATTTTTTGCACTGTAAACTTGTGTCGTTTAATTTTGATCATTTGATGTAAAGATTCAAGGGCTGGGATCATGTCTATGCTGATGTTATGTAATATTAAGCACTGTAAGTTGCATTGTTGTGCATCAGACATGAATCATGAGGCTACAATTATAGTTTTATAGTTTAAACACATCGCTTGCACCGCTTGATTGTAATTTGCTTGTGTCACTTGCTTGTAAACATGGAATAAGGTATAACATATTCCTTAGTCATTTTCAACCCATGGCTTGAAACCATTCAAATTATGACTTGAAATAACTTATAATAAATTAATTCGAAGTTTGGCTTGAATTAATCTCATAGCTTAATGACCCAATTTGTAACAAATTAAGTATGGCTTGAAAACCAATTGGTCATGGCTTAAAAATTTATTGTCACTTAAACCATGATTGACAAAAAATACCACATTTGACTCTTCACTTTGGCAAAAATTTAAAGTAAACAAACATTTGGATTTGCACACATGAACTTGAATTAGGAAATTCGGTAAAACACAAATTAGGACCTTGGACTTTGAATTGAACATACTCTTTGATCAGAAATTGGTTACACCATGAACCTCTTGAGACTTGACTTGCATATATCCTAAAATTGCCATTCAATTTGGAATCCATTCAAACTTGGATTATGAAACAAAAGCAATCAGGAACTAAGGATGAGTTATCCTTTCTTTGAAACTTGAATCCTTGGACAAATTTATAATGAACCTAGCCTAAAATTTAGCTTTATCAATCACATGGTTTTAGAGTCAATCTTAGAGTATGGCTCCAAAATTCATTGAAAAAGGTTAATAATCTAGTTGAAACAAATGTTCAAGTCTTGAAATGGATCCAATCATAGAACTTGGACAAATTTAATCATGGCTTTTTGAATCAAGGTCCGGCTTAAAATCAAGGTCTGAGAGTAATTCTACTCATGGCTTAAATGGAATCACATTGGAATATTGGTTATAACAACTTGAAATGAATCCAAAACAACTGGCCTTTTGTAAAAAAAAATTTAACTATTAAATCCAACTCAAAAATCAATATATGATCCAATTGTTGTTTTTCTAAACACTTGAACCCTCAAATTTTGAATCAACGTGACAAAACCCTTTATTATGAACAAAAAGAGCGAGGAAGTATCTTGTAATTAGAGGATCGTGACCCGAGCATTGTCCAAAACCCTAATTCGCCCGTGTAAGAATCCGAACCTTGGAAACGTCTATTTAGACAACAAGAAAAGCAAGAGCAACATATATATTTTTAGGAAACTACGCAAAATTTCCCCATATTATCAGATTGTGGAAGAATAAAATATCGCGGAAGCACACTAAAATTAATAATAATGAAATTTACAAAATGTTTATGGCAACTAATCTCTCACAGAACCCACAACCTAATTACACCCAAAGAAATATTTCTCTCTAAATATTTCTCACAAAATTCCTATACTGGAATTTTCTTCTCTGTGTAACTCACTATTGTGTTTTTCTTATTGTTATAATGAATGAAATATGGCATATCTTTTATATCTAACAAAAGAAAGAAACAAATGGTTAAAATCTACCGATAGTTTTTCTCTTTCTCTTTCCATGTATTTCCTCCTTCAATTTCTCTATGCCTTTCTTATTTTTATTTTGTTTCATTCCTCTGTTTTTTTATCATCTATTTTGACCAACAATCTCCCACTTGAAGATTGACTTCAGTCGGTTTTCACACCTTGATAATGTAGTAACCTTCTCTGGTATGTTATTCTAGCAGGCCAACTGATGTTGAGCACAACTTTAGTTTATCAATAGTCACCACCTTTGTCAACATGTGTGCTGGGTTCTTACTTTCGAGAATCTTCCTTAATGTTAGTATCTCATCCTCAAGCAGAGATCTGATGAAATGATAATGAAGACCAATGTGTTTTGTTCTTGAAAGAAATGCTGAATTCTTTGCCAGATGTATCACACTCTGACTATCACTATACAAAGCATTTTTCTCTTGAGTAAAACTCAACTCTGTTAACAATCCCTGAAACCATATTAACTTTTTGCTAGCTTCTGTTAATGCTACATATTTAGCCTGCGTAGTGAATAAAGAAACAATCTTTTGTATCCTCGACATCTAACTAACAACTGTAGTACCAACAATAAATATGTAACTGGTGGTACTTCTTCGGTGATCAACTTCACCAGCAAAGTTTTCATCTACATATCCATGTACTTTTAATTCACCTTTACTAAAGCATAAACAATTTTGTTGAGTTCCTCGTAGATACCTCCAAATCCATTTCACAGCTTCCCAATGAGCTTTACCTATATTTGACACAAACCTCCTAACAACTCCCACTGCATGGTCAATGTCTTAACTCGTACAAACCATTGCGTACATCAAACTTCCAATGGCCGAAGTATACCGAATGTTAGCCATGGATTCTCTTTCTTCCTCTATCTGAGGAGACTGGTCCTTGGATAGGCGAAAATGACTTGCCAAAAATGTGCTAATCAGTTTGGCATTGCCCATGTTGAACCTTTGCAAAACACATTTGATGTACTCTGCTTGAGATAACTTCAAAACTCCTCTTTGCTTATCTCTCGTGATTTGCATTCCAAGAATCTTCTTTGTTGGACTCAAGTCCTTCATGTCAAATTCCTTAGAAAATTGCATCTTCAAGTTTCTGATTTCATCAATATCTGGACCTCTTTGCTTATCTCTCATGATTTGCATTCCAAGAATCTTCTTTGATGGACTCAAGTCCTTCATGTCAAATTCCATAGACAATTGCACCTGCAAGTTTCTGATTTCATCAATATCTGGATCTACTACTAACAAATCATCAACATAAAGTAATAAAATGATACAACATGAATGATATTTCTTGAAGAAACAACAATGGTCATCATTGCACTTCTGGAAACCTTACTTGTGCTTGAAGCTTTCAAACTTCCTATACCACTGTCTTGGAGCTTGTTTCAAACCATACAAGCTTTTCTTTAGTCTACACAACATACTCTCTTTCCCTTCTTCTAAAAATCCTTCAGGTTGGTGCATGTATATCTCCTTAACTAAGTCTCCATGAAGAAATTTAGTTTTTACATTCAATTGCTCAAGATAGAGATCTTCAATAGCAACAATACTTAACACTGACCTTAAAGTATTGTGTTTTACAACCAACGCAAAAATTTCATTGTAGTCGATTCATTCCTTTCGCTGGAATCTTTTTACCACTAGCCGAGCTTTGTATCTCTTAGAGCCATCATATTCCTCTTTCACTCGAAACACCCATTTGTTGTTAAATGCCTTCTTTCTCATGGGTAACTTAGCTAGTTCCCATGTTTGATTGGAAATTAAAGACTTCATCTCGTCTTTCATTGCAAGCTCTCACTTACTAGCATTTGTGGTCTGACATGCTTCTGCATAATCTTTAGGCTCACCTCCACCTGTCATCAACAAATAATCCATGTTTCTCCTATTAGGAACATGAGGTCGAAAAGACCTTCTTAATACAGAAGTATGAGTATGATAATCTGTACATCATGCTAGACAAGTTTACATAACCCCAAGATAGGATAGATGCAAATTCCCCATGGAATAAGTCTATGACACAAGAAGTCACTTTAACCTTTTTATTATGTATTTTTGAGTTGTTTTGAGGTGAGAGAAAGAAGACTCAAGTTGAGAAAGGGAAAACACTAAGGGAAACTAAGACTCACCCTATGTTGTTATACAATGGAGATCCTAAGGTTAGTGAGATTTGATGAATAGATAAGAAGAACAATTTCTTACTCACTTAAAGGATTGAAGATGAGACAAGAACTAAAAGGGGATGAAGAGAAATGACATGTCAAAGAAACATAAGGATGCTTGTCACAATCAAATAAGAGAAAGCTTTTAAAATATAAGGGAGAAGAAGTATGAGTATGGATAAGCATCCACATAATCAATTACTTACCATAGCCCCTACACAAAAGGTTAGTGTCACAATAATTTGCATATTGGAAACAAAGACAAAGGAATAAGGACGATTAACCCTTACATACCTCCTAAAATGAAACTAGAATTCAAAATAAAACCTAAGTCTAAAGGTGGAGGTACCTAAAGTTTTCATGACTTCTAAATTCAGTAGATAATCTCCAAGATAGCTCAATAAGTCTAAGAAACTAAACCCAAGTTAACTAAGCTCAAACTATGACTTAAACTCTAAGGAAACTCTAAGTGAAGTAAGAGTAGGAAGAATGAATGATTATGCAAGATTGACATGTGTTAATGCTTCATTAATTGTCAAAGTCGGTAGCATACATCCTTAATGGATCTCCTGTAATGCTTATGAATATGGGCAAACAAAGCATGAGAATAAGCATTTAAGTGATTGATGGATTAAGATGAAGAAGAAGTAAGCATGTATCTTGTAAGGAGAAACATAATCAAGATGAAAGTCAAATGAACAAAGGTGATCATAAGATGACGAAGGTTAGTAGAACATGATAGGAATAACATGTTAAAAATTCACATACAAGCATGCCAATTTCACATAGCAAACAAGTTCAAACAAATAACCATACATGCAAGAGAAAGTCACATAATGAAAGGATTTTCCATACTTGAGATGAATGACAAAAGAATCAACATGACATACAAATATAGATGCTTATGTATAAAGTTAAAGGAATACTTGATGTGTAATGCAAATTAAATGAAGATATGGACATGTTAAAATTATACATACAAGCCTAAGAAGCATAATAGAGAAGCCATGGGAAAATTAGGTCAAATTGGAACGAAAGATGCATCATACAAACCACAAGGCATACATAATTCAAATGGACCTATAAATGATAAAATAAGACATATAAGCATCTAAAAAAATAAATCAAACCCTTTAAAGTGACCTCAAATGATGGCATAAATGCCTTCAAACAATTAGGGTTAAGGAAGTGATGAGAAAAATTCATGAAAAGTAACTTCACTCACAAGAAATCAACCACATATCAAACAACACTTAAAAATTATCAAATTATACCTAAAGTGACCTAAGTAAGAGGCTATTCACCTCACCAAAATCTCACACAAAAATTCAAAAGGGAACTAGTTCAATCAATAGTTTAAAGTTGCATAAGGATCAAATGGCAAAGATGCAAAAGAGAGGGACCAAAATGCAATTAAAAAAGATTTAAAAAATATGCAAAAATATTTTTTATGAAGTTTGATGTTAAAGTGAATGAATGGAAAAAAATGGTTGAAAAATGTTGAATGGATTATGCAAATGAAATTTTTGAAGTTGAGGTATTAAAATGAGAACCATTTTTAAAGAAAATAAAAGAAAATTGTTAAAATGTTATGAAAAATAAGAAAAATCGAAAATATAAAATTCCAAAAATTATTTAAATGTGAAAATGAGATGCCTGGTTTTTTATATGATTTTTAGATGCTTAAAAATGATTTTATGAAAATAAAATGAAAACTATGTCAAAGGAAAATTAAAAATAAACGAAAACTAGCCAGGGGGTTCCGAAATAGCATTTGTCACATTATAGTAACCATGGGCTCAAGCATAGGAGGTGTGGGAAGCAGTCAAAAGCCCAACCCATAATCAGCGTGTGGTCTATGGGTTTAATGTGGACCTTTAGTCAAATGTTGACTCCATACTAACCCTAGGATGCAGTCAGCGTAAGATGATCAAGAAAGTATGCAAATCCAATGAATCACAATGCACACACATGCCAGTTACAATGATCATACACACACACACACAATCAAAGTCAACAAGAATTGAAAGTTAAAGGTGCGTGAGAGAGGGCCTCCACATTAATTTGATGGCATAATGAGGAGCGTTGGATCTAAAGCATCCAAGGGTTGCGTTATAAAGTTGAACTCAACTAGGGTTTGTGAGGTTCAGGCAATGTCACTGGCCGAAGAAGACTCTGGTCATCTTCTTCGGCCAACCTCCCGTCATCTCAGTGCAAATTTTTCCAAAAATTCACAAATGTGATATCAATATGAAACTCAAGTCACATAGGTTTCAAATCCACCATTAGAAATCTCAAATGCAACACAATCAGGGAGAATCGAACACCAACATTTTTCCCTAAAAATTTCAACTATGCTCTTAATGAGCCTATCACTAGCCAAGCTCATCAATGCTTCTAGCAAGCTACAATTAGCATAAAACAAACTCAAAATTGATGAAAACGTGCAATAAAAGTTTGGAATAAAACCTGCAAATTGGAGCTTTTCAGAGGTGAAAGAAAGCCAGAGATGAGGTTCCTAAGCTTGTTGCACTTGATTTGAGCCAAATAAAGGCTATGTGATCTTTGATTCTTGCTAAACCAGAGAGAAAATCCAAGTTGAACTTAGTGATCTCCTCATAAAAATGGATCAATACTTGCTTAATTTTGCTGAGACTCCATTAATGATGATGAATTGATGAAGATTATGATGAACAATGTGAAGGAATTGTGTGAAAACTAGAGAGAAAAACTTGAGAAGAGTTTTGGTGAAATTTGCAAAAATTGAGAGAATGAACCAAGCCAGTTTGCAATTCTGTCATGGCGGGCTTATATAGGCTGAGTTAGTTTCTAACCATCATGGTTGATGGTTAGAACCATGGTTAAGTTAACTTTGGTGGCTGAAGCAATGAAGGCGTGAGGAGCAAACTTGCATATGAGAGTGAGCTCGAGTTTGGTTGTAATCATGCTCATGTGCAATGCTGATCAGGATAACTATGGTGGAGATCATGATGTGTGATGCTGATGCAATCTAATGCAGCAGTAGTGACTTGTTTTGCAATCTCCTCCTTATCCTTGAATCTTTTCCACTTTAATGCATAATGTAATATGAGTGTTGTGTGTATATGAAGCTGCCTAGCTTGAAATGACAAATTATTTGAGACATGGAAAGTGTTTGAAGTAGGTGTGACTGAATCCACAAGAACAAGGTTTTGAACCAATGCCTTGACACTCAAGAAAACCAGATGCAAATCATGAACTTTGATTGAACAATGCTTCATGCTCAAGGTATGAAATGTGGAGATTTTGTGTGCAAATGAAATATGATACATCATAGATCATATTTGATGTTCATTCAAAATGGAATTGAAGTCTTGAAGTGATTCAAAAATGTCACCAAACACATTGACACAAAACTGAATTCTTTGGTCATCTTGCCTGCGTGGGTGCCTAGCAACATGCCTGGTGCATAATCAGTTGAACATCCTAACTTGGAGCCTTCATATCTTTCAAATTATTAATCAGATGAAAAATTTCCAAACATCAAAGTTATAGAGGAGACAAAAATGAACAACTTTGATGTTTAGAAAAAATTGATTTGAAGCTTTCTTGATGTAGAAAATTGGCTTGGAAGTTGGACACAACATGCACACCAAGTGTTTGTAGAAATTATGGCGCATCTGGCTCGCCCATGCCTTTGATTCTTATTTAGAATTAGAGATTGATGTTAACATTGATTAGATAATGATTTTGATTTTTTTTAAATGTTGATTAATTTGTTCATGAGTTATAGATATTAATTTTGATTTTGATTAACCTTTGGATCTTTAGATTAGTTGTTGATGCTTTGTCTAAAATAATTCTTGATGCTTGATTAATCCTTGATTTTCTTTGATACTTGACACTTGTGTTTGAGTTTTGCTATGATTTAGACTTGTTAATCAACGTTTTCAACCTGGTGATACTTTGACGTGCTTTGAATTTTTGACTTCTTTTCCGAGTTCTTTTGCGCGCATTGAAGAGACAACAGACCTTCTCTGTTAGGTATCATTGAAACTCAATTTTATCTCTTTTACGCCTCATTCTAGGTTTAATTCCATGTTATATGCATACTGGTACATCTGAAGTCCTACTTTGAGTAGGCTCTGTTTGCGAATTGTCTAATTACTTGATGTTGCATCTTTCTTTCACTTGCACACTTACTTCTCCTTCATTTCATTTCTTCTTTTCTTTTTACTCGAGACTTGCTTAAGTCTTAAGTTTGTTTTTACTGGTGTTTGGTTTAACTGTTGGTTCACTTGTGCCTAGTTCACAATTTTTCCTTTAGGTGCCTGATCCAACTTAATATTTAATTAAGTTAGAATAGGATAGAAACCTCAACTATAGAATTAATCACTGTATGATAACTCTTAGGATCGAGTCCCCCTTAGTGTTTTTCATTTAAACCTTTGAATATTTCTTTTCTTCCTCATAAAAAAATCCAAAAACATCTAATAAATACAAAAGACTAAAAAAACACTTCTTTAAAAGACTTGAACCAAGCTTCAATCGTCTTTCTTGCGGGAATTCTTTTCTCATCTCATTCTGGTGCAGACGCAAGACATGTCGAGTCCGTTCTACCGCAAACAAGTAAACACCTGAGTGGCAACCCCTAACTGCTGGAATGCGCACTTGACACCGTCAACTTAAAAAACACAAAAGAATGTGGTCACCTTTAGTTAGCCGAACTACAGAGGTCTGATTCTCATTAGGAGATATGTAGGCATAAAGGAGATGCATGTCGACCCAAATCCCATTCTGTTCAGAACTACGTGGACTCTGATTCTTGTTGCGACAAGATACGTCACATTGGGGTGCGATACCCTCTCGAGTCCGTTTCTTTCTTTCACCCATTCATTTTTGTTTTCTGTTTTCGTTCTCGTTTATTTCCCGTCCTTTCCAGTTTAGTAGCAGATGGAGCTTTATACGATGACACCTTTTGAGCAGAGCAGCAAACGTGGATCCCATCGAGTATGATGGATACAAAGGGGTGCTAATACCTTCCCTTCGTGTAACCGACTCCCAAGCCCAGACTTGGTTGCGATGACCTCGTCTTTTCCTTTTCCCTCAGGTTTTCTTCGATTGTTCTCCTTTCCCTCGTCGAGATAAAAAACGTATCGATGGCGACTCTTCTGTTTTCCGCCGGTTGTTTTTCACGTTACGACACATCCTCCGCAACTTTACTCCTAGCCAAGTCTTGAACAATTTTAACAACTTCTTTCTCCGTCATAATATCCTCTACATCATTTATTATCAGAATACCCTCTACAATATTAGTATCAATCCTCCCAAAGACATTATCATTCCACCACCTTAATCTTTGCCAAAGATGTTGTAACTTTTTCGAAAATGCCTCCCACTTCCCTTTTGCAAAGGCCAAAAAATCTGGATGATCTAACCACACGTTTAAAACTTTGAACGGTTTCGGGCTCCAATTGATATTCCTAGCCAAAATCCAAACCGGTCTATGGTCTGAAACATCCATATCTCCCACTTTTTGACTAACCATATTTCACTCATTAAGTAAACTTGGAGATACCAAGAATCTGTTAGCCTACTACACATTCTTCCGGACGCATGAAACCACATGAATTTATTACCTGAAATAGGTAAATCAATACAACCAGATAGTTGAATGAAATCTCAAAATGCCTTCATAATATGTGTATAATGCAACCTTTGCCCCACCATCTCCCTTGCACTTTATATAACATTGAAGTCTCCACCTATTACCCATTCACCTCTATCCATCTTTGACTTCAAAAGAAAAATATCACTCCAAAATTGTCTCTTACCCGTATCGACACACGAAGAATAAACATTAATAAGATACACAACCATACCCTTCCAAATAGCCTTTACTCCAATGAAGCCTCTCCTCCTGAAACTACAAATGGGGGACACCACCTCCTTCCTCCATATAGTAAGGATGCCACCCGAAGAACCTTCTGAGTTAATCGTCGACCATTGGCAATTGACATCACCCCAAATACTATGAACTATATCATCATTCATCCTCACACATTTGGTTTCTTGAATGAAGCAAAGATATATATATATATATATATATATATATATATATATATATATATATATATATATATATATATATATATATATATATATATATATATATATATATATATATATATTAGCACAAGTTTCAACATGTGGCTTTTCATTTTCCATTTTAGACAAAACTAACTTATACTAACCTCCTTTTTTTAAAGGCAAAATAAGCTGTTATTGAAGCGAATCTTACAAGTCAATGGTACAGTGCACAAAAGTTGGTATATGTAATGATCCAAAATATTATAATGTTAATAATTTCATAAATTAAACCAATAAGCCATGAATTATCTCTATATAAATCATCTCTTAGACTAAGTTAAGAGAACCATAACTTAGCCAAAAGACACATAATGACTTCTAGTCAAATATTCATTATGCTGACTTTGGTCTCATTATTGAGCCCTTCCCATGCATTGCTCACTCCTCATTTTTATGATAAAGTTTGTCCTCAAGCATTACGAGTCATAAACTCAGTTGTTGAGCAAGCAATTCTTAAGGAAAAACGCATTGGAGCATCACTCTTACGCTTGCATTTCCATGATTGCTTTGTTAATGTAAGTTAAAATATTAATTAAGTATTCTTAATCCGACTAGAGATAATAGTTCTTATAATTGCATGTAATATATATATTTTTATTTATACTAAAAAAGTGAAGTATTAGATGCCGGTGAATACGAGAAAGGGTGATCATAATATTGGTATGCTGATTAATTTTTGTTCTTGATTTGATTTTTGGATCTAAATACCCTTTCTAGCAGTGATATAGATTTAATTTGGCATCAATTTCAAAATTTTATACTTAAACCATCATCTTCAAAGTTGGTTTTAAATGAGTATTTGAATTTAAAATTTGTTATTAAATTTTGCTCAATTAAACATGGTGCCATGATCTCCATGCATGCATGGATCTATATCATCTCCAATCTCCAATGATGGAACTGTTTTACTCGGTATCATCGCCATATATAAATGAGTGCCTGAAAGGGTATTTAGCAAGATAGCTTAACAAATACTTGCTAAGAAAAATGACATTTTGGCGGTAAATTATTGGTTTAGGGTTTAATAAAAAGGAGTGATATTTATAAATTTTGAAAAAAAATAAAGATCTATTATTATTTCTTTCGTAAAATGAATTGGTTTATAATCTTTTTTTTTTATAAAAATTTTAGTTTTTTTTGTTATAAAAAAGATTAGAAAACCCTTAATTCTCTCTTTATAATATCTTGATTAAAAAAAAAAGTGACGGATTCATGTACAATTTAACATAGTGATACATTTGGAAACTTTGCATGAATTGGACCTACCAATCCTTTATTAATATTGCCATTTCTAACTTATCATGCAGATATTATATCAATTTGCTGGCAATAATGGAATCATAATCATTTTATATGCAAGACACAAAAAGACAGAAATAATGTTTCTTTCTATAAAAAAAATTGAATTACAGGCCAAGATAATTCAGATCTCATCCATTCAGGATAGAAATAATGTCAAAAAAAATATATTATTAAGAAAATGACCCTTTACCTAATTATTGGTAGTTAGTAAGGTTAAATTATTTTCTTAATAAATTTTTTTATTCATCTTGAAGTATATTAAAAAATTTCTGAAATTATGTTTGACTGAACTACAGTAGCTCTTATTTTATTTGTATCATTTGAGCTGGAAAATGTTAGTCAAAGTAAGAACCTGTCTCAAATAATAAAATTAAAGACACATTAATATTTAAATATAAAGATAACATATATGAATAAGTCACACTTTTTTAGATCATTATTAATTGATTTAATATATATTATCGGAACTTCACAGGGGTGTGATGGATCAGTTCTGCTAGATGACACTAAGAACTTCACAGGGGAGAAGACAGCTCAACCAAATATTAATTCAATCAGAGGATTTTCTGTGATTGATGAAATCAAAGCTGCTGTTGATAAAGCTTGTAAACGCCCTGTGGTTTCTTGTGCTGATATTTTAGCCATTGCTGCTCGTGATTCTGTAGCCATAGTAAGTGTTATGTTACACTAATTAACCTTTCATATTTATAATTCTCACAAGTTACATAATGTGAATATAATTTCCACATACAAGATTTGAAAAGTTACATAATGGGAAATTGTGCCACTCTTAACAGTTGGCAGGTCCACAACTTTTCTACAATGTGTTATTGGGAAGAAGAGACGCAAGAACTGCAAGCAAATCAGCCGCAAACTCAAACCTCCCACCTCCATCATTCAGCTTCTCACAGCTTATATCCAATTTCAAATCCCATGGACTAAATGTGAGAGACCTCGTAGCACTTTCTGGTGGCCACACCATTGGATTTGCAAAGTGCAGAACATTTAGAACCCGAATCTACAACGAAACAAACATTGATCCTAGTTTCGCAGCATCTTTAAGAAAAACATGTCCTAGAAATGGTGGAGACAACAATTTAACACCACTAGATTCCACTCCAATAAAAGTTGACACAACATATTACAAAGATTTGATATATAAAAAGGGTCTTCTACATTCTGATCAACAGTTGTTTGAGGGAAAAGGTAGAGAAAGTGACAAATTGGTGCAACTTTATAGTAAGAGTCCTTTGGCTTTTGCTAGAGATTTTAAGAGTTCTTTGATCAAGATGGGGAACATGAAGCCTCTTACCGGGACACAAGGTGAGATTCGAATCAATTGCAGAAGGGTTAGATAAATTTGTGTTATTATTTGATCTATGTAATTTGAAGCATTTGTATTTTGTTTTCTGTTAAGAAATATTGTCTTCGATTTTAAGTATAAACAAAATGGTAGATGTATTAATACATAAACTTCCTTTTGCTTATATTTAAGTATGGAGACAATAATTTGGTTTCAAAAATAAGAGTAATGTGACTTAAATGTTGGAGTGACTTTGTACTTTTAAGTTCTAGGTTCAAATGATATGGGCCTTTTATGTATCAAAATCTAGAAGTTTATTAATAAAAATATGTTGAGTTTTTATGTTGAAATTCAATAGTATATTATGTAATTGTATTAGTTGTTGCAAATCAGTTTTTGCCATTTCATTTATGGTAATTGATTATGGGTTTTAGCGTAATCCGTTACGATCTTTGATAGAAGCTGAAAATTTGAGTATCAGACTCGTACTCGACGGGATCCACGCTTAAAAGATTTGTGTTTAAAGGGGGGTAGTGTCAGTGCTATCTGTGTGCAAAAGCTGGAAAAGAATGCAGGTGTCGGTGCAAAAGAAGTGTGAAGTAAAGAAAAGGAGTGTCAGTGCAAGGAAAAAGTGCAATGCTCAAGACTATGAGGCTTAAAGAATAATACTGGAAGAGGGGGGAATGTACAGAGACTTTTGTTCGATAACAGTTAAGTTATGCTTATGTATCCTCTCGTGCAATGAGGAAGTCAGAACACCGTAGTTCGACTCAAAGAGACTGAAAGATAAATTGACTGATGAACTGCTTGCTTGTCTATGCTCAAGTGTATGACTCGTCTGGCTCGAGTGCTAACTGTCTTGCATTAGACGGAAGAAGCAAGTTCTCGTTTGTGAGTGAATGAGATGAGAAAAGAATCCCGGAGGCGACGATTATTGTTTGTTTTTTGGTATTTTCAATCTTTTATTGCTTTTGGTGTTTGTCATAAGAAAATGAGCTTAAGCCTAAACCAAGGGTTAGTAAACTCATCACATCTTGAAGCAGGTCAATCAGTTGTCTCTTCACTGAGTCTTGCAGGCAGGCCCCGATTTTAACCTCTTTCACGTCTTCATCTGTACCAAGATTGATCACTTCAACCTCCTCCTGGTGAGGAGTAATAACCTTTTCCTCTTGTCTCAACAACCTGGCTAGCTCTTCAGGAAGCTCATACTCTTCTTCAACCCCTTCATCAGCTTGATTGATTGGATTGTCAAAGTCATACGGAGTCATAGCCGTGCTGTTGTCGGTGCTGTCTGGAAGGCACTCTCTGCAAGGGTTAAGTTTGTTCATTTTAGTGACTTGATTTTAATCTTTATTTAGAAAAGTGAAATGAAGTTGTCATTTTGAAAACACCGCCATTTATTTTTTTGTACAAAAAGAAAAATGGAAAAACAGTGAACGAAAAGAAAAAGACTCGTTTGCAAAAAGATGTCTGATATTTCATTAATTGATCTTGTTTGCACAAAAAGTACAGATGGTCCGATTACAAAATGAGTCTTGTCATCTTGGGCAAGATGCAAGACTTTGATGCATGCTTATAAAAATACAGGAAATAATAATTACTCTGCATGAGTAACTCTTATAATTTCCTGGGAAGACCAGTTCGAGACACTGCTCCCCGGGATCTTTGGACGAATCCAGCTTTCCAGGTTGCGCTCCTCTTCCAGCTCGTCTTCCAGACAATTGATAGCATCAGGGGTAAGCATCCCCCCACTCACAAAATTGGGCTCTTTCGCAGCCGCTGCTTGATCTTGTTGAGTTGGTTTGTAACCCAACCCAAATCTGTCGTCTTTCTTCTCCACCGGTAGTAGCTTGCCCCAGCCTTGGGCAGTTCCTTCCTCAACAACCTTCCGGGCTTGTTGGTATGATGATATAGAAGTACCAGGCACAGCAGATGTTTCATTGACATTCAAGGCTTCAAACCCCTGGCTCATTGTTTCATGGATCTCCCCATCCATCTCAATATACTTATAAGTAGCCAGGTGGCTGACAAAAATGTCCTCTTCTCCACAGATTGTAACGATTTGACCCTCCCACTCATATTTTAACTTCTGGTGAAGGGTGGAGGTCACGGCGCCAGCGGCGTGAATCCATGGCCTACCCAATAAACAGCTGTAGGCGGGCTGTATATCCATCACGTAGAAGATAGTTGTGAAAGTCTGCGGGCCAATCGTTACGGGTAACTCAATCTCCCCCAGAACCGATCTCTTTGAACCATCAAAGGCTCTCACTACCAGGTTGCTGGGTCTCAACGCCAATCCGCCATATTCTAGCTTCACCAGGGCCTTCTTAGGTAAGACATTGAGGGATGACCCCGTGTCTACCAGCACATGGGAAAGGACAGCCCCTTTGCATTCCATGGTTATGTGCAAGGCCTTGTTATGGTTGCGGCCTTCCGTTGTCAAATCAGTATTGGTGAACCCTAGTCCGTGACTAGCATTAACATTTCCCACTACTGCTTCCAGCTGATTGACAGTGATCTCTTCAGGCACGTAAGCTGCGTGCAGGACTTTGAGTAGTGCATTCCGATGGGCTTCGGAGCACATAAGCAATGATAGGATTGAGATCTTGGAAGGTGTCTGATGAAGCTGATCCACTATTTTATAATCACTCTTTTTGATGATCCGCATGAACTCATCAACCTCTTGATCGAATGGTGTCTTCAAAGCTTCCTTAACAGTTTGATCTTCCTGCACAGGGCCCTTCCCTTTTGCCTTGGCAGCAGCTTCTGCTTCGGCTGTGGGTCTATGAATTTGTGGAGCGAAAAGACGTCCGCTTCGAGTGAAGCCTCCGCCTCCGCCCACATTGTCAATTTGTAGTGCAGGGGTTGATGATTCAAAAGTGATTCTTTGTCCTTCATAGTACAAGTCAGAGCCGTAATGCCAGGGGATGGCATTACTTCTTTCATAAGGTACGGGTCCAGGCACCGTGATGGTGACTGGACTGATTGCAGCTGTTGAAGGAACTGTGATAGTCTATGGATCAAAATAAATTGTTACTGGTGCTCTAATGGGAGCAGCACCTTCCGAATTGTAGACGGAGTTGTTTTCAGGATCGTAAAAGATTGTGACAGTTGAAACGTCTTCATGATTTGTTGCTGGTGTTGTAGGAGATAATGGTGGAAGAATGGATGTTGTTGTTGTAGGAGCTTCAAAATGGAGTGGTGCTGGAGTTGTAGAAGGAACATTCATTGATATTTGATCAGTTGAAACGACAGATGAAGTACTTGTTGATGAAGCCGAAGAATTGTCAGGAACAATAGTTGTTGCAGTTGTAGGAGGTTCTGAAATTGTTGCTGATGAGATTGGTTGATTTGTTGGAAATGATGTGGTGATCTGAAGCTGGCCACTCTGAATTAGGCCATCTATGCCATTCCTCAAATTGTCGCACCCATTTACCGAGATATTGCAGTAAGCACAACCTAACTCACACCCCGGGAACATTTGACATTCCAAGAGCTGAGCTTTGATTTCTACCAACGGTGTCCTGATCTGGCCCACACTGGTTATTAAATAAGACGGCTTGTCTTCTTCAATAGCGTTAATCCTGGGACCACCGTGGTTTGGCATCGGGTTTTTATTGACATTGGGTGGTGGTGCGAAATTCAGAGCTTTTGAGTCTACCAGGTCTTGTACCTTCATATGCAGGGCTCTGCACTTCTCTGTACTGTGGCCAGGTGCATTCGAATGAAAAGCACACCTAGCATTGGAGTCATAGTTCCTGGGTAGACTGTTGGGATCTGGAGGTGCCAACGTCCTTAGCTCAACTAGATTGAGTTTCAGGAGTTGAGGCAGCAGGGTAGCATATGGCATAGGGATTGGATCAATCACCCTATTAGCTTGAGATGGCCTCTGCTGAAATGGCCTTTGTTGACTGTTGTTGTTGGTGTTGCTGTTGTTGTAATTCCTTGGAGGATACTGATTTTGCTGATGGTACTGAGGTTGCGGATGATAGTTTTGCTGCGGAGGTTGATAGACTGGTTGAGGATGAGCTGGAGCAGGAATGGTGACTGCTGCTATTGACCTTTGAACATATTGGGGCCTGCCCCTGTTTGAATGGATGGCATTGGTCTCGCCAGTTCTTCTCGGGCCTGCAAAAGGCTTTCTTGTACTACTGGACGAGCTTGCACCGTTGTCTGAGATCTTTCCCATTTTTAACAAGCTTTCAATTCTCTCCCCGGCTATGACAACATCTGCAAAGCTAGTGGAAGAGAAAGCAGCCAATCTGTCAATATATGTTCCCTGAAGGGTGTTCATGAACATATCTGCCATTTCCCGTTCAGACATAGGTGGTTGAACAGCAGCAGCCAGTTGCCTCCATCTCTGTGCATATTCTCGGAAACTTTCCCTTGACGACTGTGACATTCCCATTAGGAGGGTCCTGTTGGGTGCCATGTCTAAGTTATACTGATACTGTCTGATGAAGGCCTCTGCCAGGTCCTTCCAGCATCTAATAGTTGCCCTTGTCAAGTGAGAGTACCATTCTCTTGACGCTCCGGTTAAGCTGTCTTCGAAATAGAACATCCAGAGCTTCTCATCCATTGTATAGGCCTTCAGCCTTCCCAGAAATGACTGTAAATGAGTCCGGGGGCATGAAGTCCCGTTGTATTTTTCAAAGCAAGGAGGCTTGAACTTATGGGGGATCCTGACCCCGTCTACCAAGCCCATGTCCATAACATCGAAGCCCAAAGAGTTTTGAGATTCTAAGGACCTCAACTTCTCAGCTATCTCATCCAATCTCCTATCATAAGCTTCTTCCCCAGCACCCATTACTGTGAATTGGTCTTCCTGGGGATCCTCTTGAAGTACCCTAGCTGCGGTGGCAGTCCCTTGAACATTTGCAGGAATATTGACCTCAGGATGGAGGTGTGGCCCGAAGACAGGGGGATTAACATGGGGTTGGACCCTTTCATTGTTGCTGGTGCCGGCAGTTCCTATATGTGGATCCTCTTGATTTTGCCTTTCCACCATGGCCCTCAATCTTTCCTGGCTCTGAGCCATGTTGTTCATAACTTCCATAAACTGAGTCATTTGATTCCTCATCTCTAGCCTTTCATTTGCCATTTGATTTCTGACCTCAGTAAGGTCCTGCTGCATCTGATCCATTTGGATTCCCGGAAGGTTGTTTCGGGTTGGATAACGGTGCGGACGGTTGAGGGGAAATACCCGACGCCTAGCAATAGTTCCTGATGCATCACAACAGAGGTTAGCAACAATAAAGCAAAACCTACAAAACAAACAAAGGGTTAGCATGCAATGCAATATGCTTATTTGTCCTCAAGGTATCCGGCTTGGCCTTCAGTTTTGACCCTTCCAGACCCTTGGAGATGCTGTCGTTGTTGCTTGAAGAAAACTCAGATGAAGCAAACTGACACAAATATATTACAGAAGGTGAAATAATACAACTTGTTCATTTTACAACACAAGCCCTCTAAGGGGTCAAAATACATTACAAGAAAATAAAAGTACATGGAAAGAAAGCAACAACAAACAAATGATCAAACACCAAGACCAAACTCATCCTCACGAACTTCCTTGAGAAGTGCTTCGGTCACAGGATCAGCCGGACGCTCCGTGAGATTCCTGATGAGGAGATTCCGGGTTGTAACAGCTGTAGTGAGCTTCTTGTGCTGAGTTTGTTCTTTGGACCTCTTCACCCCTGCTTTGATCTTCAGCTCTGATATCTCCTTCTGGGCTGCTGCCAGGGCTTCTTGTTGTTCTTTTGCACTAGCTTCCAGTTGCTCCATCTTGTCTTGAACTCTCTTGTCCTCTAGAGTACGAGCCTCGGTGATCCTGACCCACCGGGCTTGACTCTCCTTCAAATACAAGTCTGTCCTTGCTCTCTGGAACTGGGCTTCCTTGCAAGCATTCTTCAGAATTTGTTCTCCAGCCTTTGACTTTTTAATGTAATCCCCAGATTTCTCAATCTTAGTCAGGTGATCTACTCTCATTTTCTCCAACCTTTCAATCTCCCTCATACCTTCACTCCTCTCCCGGAGGGTCTTCTGCAAAGCCTGGGTTAGCTTCTCATTTCTTTCCTTCAAGCTCTCAAACTCCTCCGAACTGATAGTGGCAGGGGGTGGTGCTGAAGATGACTCAGGCATGTCTTCTATGGTAAAGGGCATCCTAGAGAATTGGGCCCTGGCACGAGACCATTCATAATATTGTGCCGATGCCACATTGTTGCACTTCCCTAGAATGGTTATTCCCTTGGTTTGAACATTATCCCAGGCCCAGGCTGCCTGCCTAACGATAACCAGACTAATCTTGTTCTCACAATAAAGAGTCTCAACCAAATCCTGTGCCCTAGGAGTATGGACCAGTGCATAGCCCAGTTGCCTTCTGAACAGCAGAGGGTTGTAACTGATACTACCCTTAACTCCTATTAAAGGCACATTGGGAAAATGCCCACAGCTGGTGATGATATCCCTGCCCTTGGTGCTCTGAGTGCACCATCTGATGTCAGCTGAAGTTAGAACAGTGAGTCTCTTAGCCCAATTGCTCTGCTGATGAGGGTTTAGAAATGCATCTGTCCTGGGTAGATGCCTGAGAAGCCAAGTGTGGAACAATGGAGCACAACACCTCACTAATCTCCCCCTCTGCTTTTCATTTCTCTGATGCACTGAGTAATAGAGATCCCCTAATAAAGTTGGCACTGGGTTCTTCAGGATGAACAGATGGATTGCATTCTTACTGATGAATCGAGGCTCATCTGCAAACAATACTATTCCATATATGCTCAAGGCCAATAGAGCACAGACAGCTTTCCACTCTCCTAAAGAAGCTTTCAGGGTAGCTTGAGAGATCAAGAAATCCAGATGTAACCCAGGGATTCCAGCTTTAGAGGTCATATGCTGCTCAATCAGGATAGGTTCCAGATGCAAAGCCTTTGCTACTTCTCCATTGCTGGGAAAGACCATCTCAGGGTTGAAAGGGATTCCAGCCCTGATAGGCACACCAACCAAAGATGAGTATTCTTCTAAAAGAGGGCCCAATTGAAAGTCTTGAAAGGTGAAACATCTCAGTGGGGGATCATAGAACTGAATGCAAGTGTGAATGAGGCTCCTCTGTGATGGATCCAGATCCATAACCATATCAAGTATATCTCCATAACTTTCCCTGAACAAAGGTATGTGATCTGGAGTGATCAAGGTCTGAATCCTCCTGATATCTGATAGCTCTGGCTGGAAGAAGTGATAGGTGATGTTGCTCTTTTTAGGAGCCATGATGCTGAGACTGAATAGAGACAGGTGCTGATGATAATACTGAAGAAGTGGGCCACTGACTGGCTGGTGCAGGTGATAACTGAAGCAGATAGCTGATGAAGACAAGTCAAAACTGAAGATGGGGTCAAAACCAAAACCAAATGAAGATGGATACCCTGAAACACAAATAAGCAAATGTCAATATGATGCAATGATTATGTATGCAAATGAAATGCAAGGGTCTGTGACTGAGCTGGATCTGATCAAAATGCCCTGATATAGGTCCAAGTATGTTCAAGAATTCCAGATGGAGGTCTATAAATCCAGTAACCAAGGTGGGGGACTCAAATAAAGAGCCACATGTCCAGGGTTTCAGAATCACAAGAACTGTTCCAACATGGAGTATTCTTAATCAAGTCAAAGTAACAGGGTATTCTGAGGTCAAGGTACCTGCAAACCTGTAAACAGCCCAACCCCCTCACAGGTGGTGTTCTAGAACAAGGATCCTCAGACTCGGATCAGTTATGAGAAGTGTAAACACTTCTAACCCGGAGGTACAGTGTTTACAATAACCATAAAAGTTCCTCCTCTAATTCTCCTCAGTTTCTTAAGGTCAATACTAAAGGTCATCCAGACTTAGCAGGCTTCCCAGATAGCCCTAGCATTGCAGGAAATCTGCAACACAGAGTTCTCAAGAAGAAACCCATATCTGAACCGTGTTTCATATTCCCGCACCAGACCGAAATGGAATGGGAAAGAATATGATTCACTCTAGCCTAGGTGTCACTCAGGTCCCAGGTATAGGACCTTAACTCTCAATGAATCACCCACCCACCAAAATAAAGACCAGATCCAGCCAGCAGCATGACAGTATGATATATACAAAAGCAATAAAGAAAGCAGTAAAGCAACTGTACATAAAACAGAAATAAAACATATACAAACACAAATAAACACATAACACCCCAGTAGACACAAATCAAACAAGCGCTAGGAGGAACCCACAAAAAGAACCAGAAGCCCTGGTTGCAGTATAAGGGTCCCCAGCAGAGTCGCCAAGCTGTCGCTCCCGATAAATGAAGCTAAGTCCAGATAAAGGTACAGACGCGAACGGTCGGCGAAAGGGACAATGAGAACACACAGCCGTGAACTCACTGGAGATGAATAGAGTCGCCAGCTAGGCATTTTTATCCCGGAGGAAAGGCAATGCTGCATAGGCCTAGAAAAAGATGGATAAGACGGTTGCGAACCAGAGAGACTGAGAAAGGGGGTTGGTTACAACCTGGGAAGGTATTAGCACCCAGATTGTCCGTCGTACTCGACGGGATCCACGCTTAAAAGATTTGTGTTTTAAAGGGGTAGTGTCAGTGCAATTTGTGTGTAAAGAGCTGGAAAAGGATGTACAGGTGTCAGTGTAAAAGAGAGTGAAGTGTATAAATGAAGTGTCAGTGCAGGAAAGAGTATGCTCATGATCATGAGGCTAAGAGAATAAAGCTGGAAAGAGGGGGAATATACAGAGACTTTTGTTCGATAACTGTTAAGTTATGCCTACGTATCCTCTCGTGCAATGAGGAAGTCAGAACACCGTAGTTCGACCCAAAGAGACTGAAAGATGAATTGACTTGTGAACTGCTTACTTGCCTATGCTCAAGTGTATGACCTGTCTGGCTCAGGTGCAAACTGTCTTGCATTAGACGGAAGAAGCAAGTTCTCGTTTATGAGTGAATGAGATGAGAAAAGAATCCCAGAGGAGACGATTATTGTTTGTTTTTGAGTTTTCAGTCTTTTATTGCTTTTGAAAGTTTGTCATAAGTTAATGAGCTTAAGTCTAAACCAATGGATTTAGTAAACTCATCACATCTTCCCTCTGATTAGGGGTAATGAGAATACTTTAGGTGTGAAGTCAGATTCTCACACTTAATCACCCTTGGTGTAGGATTAAGATCATTAACCTACTTGTGATTATTTAGATGTTTTTGTGATTTTGTTTGGTGTTAAGTAATGAGATTAAGCCATAATCAGGGATTAAACAGACTCATTACACCATCCTAATAGAAGGATAATAGATGAGAATGTTTAAGCTGAGGAAAGCTCCTCAACTTAATCCATGATTAGGGATTAAACTCATGACAAAACAAAGCCTTTATTGAGTGGATTTTATTTAGTGATATGATGAAGAAGTGATTTTTAGGGTTTGTAAGACAACTTGAGGGGGACTTGTCCATTAACACTAGGGTTAGTCCTTCTTAACCAGTTAAGGAAGAATTAGAACCCTAATGCAAGGCCCAAGTTACAAGTGTGATGTCTTGATAATTTATTAAGTGAATTGATTAAGAGATTTAAACACATTAAGGGTTTAACACTTAGGATTAAAGTTATACACTCCATCCTAAGAGAAGGATGCAGGCATAAGCTTAATCACAAAGCCTTAAAGCCTTTAGGGTTTAGTCCCTGCTTATGAGATGAGAAGAGAAGACTCAAAGAGATGACACAAAGGTAAAATCTAAGAGGGGGGACTAATCAAAACCCTAATCATTGTCATGCTTGGTTGTTCCTAAGGTTTGTGAGGTTTTCAAGAACAATCTTCAATGAAACCACCAGGAAGCAGATGAACAGGATCAAGAGAAGCAAAGTAACTTGCTTCATTCAAGAAGTCAAGTCACTTGAAGAAAGAAAGTAAGAAGAAAAGGAATGAGCAAGCTCACTCTCAAACACATATAGAAATGCAGCAATGGATGCAAGAGAGATGAAAAGAAAAGTTATGAGAAGTGAAGGCAAATTCACCTCTCAACATTACTTACCACCTGAAATGTTAGAGAAGAAATGCAATGCAAAGCCAAATGAGATAAGATGACATGATGAGAACAAAACCAGAAGCATGTTGATGATGATAATGATGCTATGAAGTGATACAAACATGAGGCAGCACATGGAAATGTTCATACAAGATCATGGATGCAAATGATGCAAGCTAGGAACCAAAAACATACATGAAAAGTCATGAAGTGCAAATGGCATACAAACATGGAAAATGCAAGATGCAATGATCAAACATGCTCACAATATGTCTTATGATGTCAAATGAATCAAATGGAAGCATGGAATGGCATGGCAAGTCATGTTATGCAAGAGAATGCAAGATGGATGCAAATGAAAGCCCAAATTAGGGTTTATGGATCAAACAACAAACAAAAACCCAAAACAGAAGCAAACCCTAGGATAAAAAATGGAAAATACCACTCAAAGAAACCCTGACCCTATACTAAACCAAAGTCCAAAGGGGAGGTCTCAACTCTCAACCAATCTCAAGTTATGAATTTTACAAGTTATTAGGGTTTTTAGGGTTCCTAAACAAAAGAAATGCCAAACAAATGAAAAATGCAAGATCAAATCATGGCCATTTTATCTCAAAAACTACATGCTAAACACAATGCAATGCAAGAAGAATCAATGTCCAACTCTTCATAGATAGGCAGAAATGATTTTTTGAACTTTGGATCAAATTAATGCATAAAAATGATTTTAATTCAATGGAAAATTCTCAAAATGCATCAAGATCAAAAAATAAATTTGGTTTGAAGGTTGGACAATGTTTCTAAATGTCTTAGAACATTTCATGAATTTTTTGGTGATTTTTAGATACTTAAAAGTATTTTTAATAAATTAATTCTCATTAATCAATTAAAAATAATCTTTTAAATATTTAAAAATACTCTTTTAATGATAAAAATAAAAATAAAAATATTTTTGTGTCATAAAAATTAATAAAACTTATGAGAAAAAGTTTCATAATTTTTACACATTTTTTACTATTTTAAAATAATTGTGCAAGTTAAATGAAAAGAAATGCAATAAAAATTGAAATAAAAAGAAAGTCAAATGAGTGGAGGGCCAGGATTGAGTCTGAGTTTGAATTAGTTGACCACGCGCGTTATCCAAGGGCTGTGGTTGGCTCAGATTAAATTAATTTAATTATAGATTAATTAAACTAAACACGTGGATTAGGGCTAAGCAGACAGATCTGGACCACACATGCGCGCGGGTAGTCAACGGGTCAAAGGCATCCAACGCACGAAATTCAAATGGGAGTTAATTACAGGATTAGGGCACAAATGACTTTCAGGCTGCCGGAGAAGACTTCCGGTCGTCTTCTCCGGCCAGCATCCCCCCTGAGAATCCTCAAAACTCCAAAAACCTAACTAAAATGAAATCTAAAAACTGGGAAATGATCCCCACTCACTCACGAACCTAAACCCCTTATCAAAACAAATTTATATTTCCTAACAAGGCTGAATCGAAGCAAACAAAAGCTAGGGCACGAAAGTTTCAGAGGGCAATTAAACTCTCATTTCATCACCATTTGCAAAACCAAAAGCATATTCATGATCAGGAAGACATGTAGAACAAGTTTAGAACTTAAAAATCCATTTCTGGAAAAAAAGTTCTTGAGCTACCTGAGATTCGAAGCTTTCACTCCAGCTACTTTCTGACTTCCTCTCTTGATGAAATCTACTCCTTAGGACCTCTTGATGATGCTTGAGTGCTCAGGAGAAATTTATATTGGCTGGATGAAGAGTTTGACAAGCTTCTGCTCAAGCTCAGTTGGAAATGGCAATGGTGATTCAGGCAGTTTCAGGTCAATGTAGGTGGTTGTTTGTGGTCCAGATGATGAGTGGAGATGGTCTATGGAGTTTGTTTTGATGTTTGTGAGCTATGGAGAGAGATTCGAAGCAAACTGCAAAAGGGAGTGAAAATGGTGAAGTGAGGTTACAGCTTGTTTCAGGCCTGGCTCTTGGTTGCTTTGGGCTCAATGAAGCATGATGATTTGGTTGGTGAAAATGGTTTGAATGTTTTATGGCTGGGCAGAGAGATTCGAAGCAATTTGCAAAAAGGAGTGTTTTTGTGTATGTGATGGTGGAGAGTGTTTCAGCCTTGCTTCATGTATGAAATGTCTTGCTCTTTGTCCACATAAACCTCTCTCATTGGTCAGATGACATGACATGTGCTTTATTGATTGGTATGGCCACTTTTGCAATTTGTCAACTCTTGTGTAAGAGAAAGTATGGGCAGCTTCTAGGCTAGTACATGGGCTGTGTGATGCGCAGCAAAATGAGGGGAAAGGGCTAGCTTGGTTCAAGGGCCAATGCAGCAAGTGGGGGAAGTGATCATGATGATTTTGCAAGTTGTTGCTTTATGGTTCACATGTGATTTCCTTATCCCACAAGCCATAATACATGAGCATTCTTGGTCAAATTCTGATTTTTATGACTTATAGAATGTTTGTGTCATGGTTTGAAATGAACTAGAGGTTACAAAAGGCATTGGTTCATGGTTTTGCAAAATTCTCATTTGAGGCATGTCTTGAAAATCAATGATTTTAGCCAACTTTGTCACACCATAACTTTTGATCCAAGAAGAGTTTGGTCATGTTATTGTACTTTTTGAAAAGGGAAAAATGTAATCTACAACTTTCATGACCAAAGTTTTTCCATTTGAAGCATTTTTGGATCAAGAATCAAGGCTTGAAAAATGACCTAAAATGAAGCATTCTTGAAAAGTCAACTATGCCCAAAAAGTCAACACTTGCAAAAACTCCAAATTCTTGGTTTTTATGAACTTCAACCTTCTTCCATGATCAAATAAAGATCATATACACTCAAAATGATGAAGATCACCCATTGGTTGGGTCATTGGGGGCCTCAGATGCCCTGATTTTGCACTGACTTGTCCAAAAAGTCAACCCTTGGTCAGATGACTTCCCCATGGAATTTCTTCATGAAAATTGATATGCATACTCTCTATACCATATAGAGACCAATGGAAACAAGAATGACCAAAAAATTTGGAGTTATGGCCTCTGAAACCAAAACCCTAATTTTAGGTCAACCGTGCAGTCAAACTTGGCTCTGCATCCACTCAAACCCTAGTTCTTGTGATTCTTTTGCAATCTTGATTTTGAGAGGATGTAATATGATATAAGAACACACATGGACCCCTTTGAAGTGATTGATGACCTTTGGAGTGGCTCAAGAAGCTCTTGGATTGCTCAGGTCACAAACCCTGGATGCAGATGACTTTGAATCCATGCAGTGAATCAAAAATGGAATATGAGATGGTATGATTGTGTTTATGCATATGAAATGATCACAAGCCATGGTGAAATGGGTGAGGGCAAATTTGGGGTGTTTACACAGAACACCGTAGTTCGACTCAAAGAGACTGAAAGATAAATTGACTGATGAACTGCTTGCTTGTCTATGCTCAAGTGTATAACTCGTCTGGCTCGAGTGCTAACTGTCTTGCATTAGACGGAAGAAGCAAGTTCTCGTTTGTGAGTGAATGAGATGAGAAAAGAATCCCGGAGGCGACGATTATTGTTTGTTTTTTGGTATTTTCAATCTTTTATTGCTTTTGGTGTTTGTCATAAGAAAATGAGCTTAAGCCTAAACCAAGGGTTAGTAAACTCATCACATCTTCCCTTTGATTAGGGGTAATGAGCATACCTTAAGTATGAAGTAAACACCTCACACTTAATCACCATGATGTAGGATTAAGATCATTAACCTACTTGTGATTATTTAGATATTTTTGGTGTTTTTGTTTAGTGTTATGTAATGAGTTTAAGCCATAATCAAGGATTTAATGGACCCATTACACCATCCTAATAGAAGGATGATATATGAGAACATTTAAGTTGAGGAAGATACCTCAACTTAATCCATGATTAGGGATTAACCTCATGACAAAACAAAACCTTTGTTAAAATGGATTTTAGTTAATGGTAATATTAAGAAGTGAATTTTATGGTTTGTAAGACAACTTGAGGGGGACTTGTCCATTAACACTAGGGTTAGTCCTTCTTAACCAATTAAGGAAGAATTAGAACCCTAATGCAAGACCCAAGTTACAAGCTTGATGTCTTAGTGATTATTAAATGAATTAATTAAAGGATTTAAACACATTAAGGGTTTAACACTTAGGATTAAAGTTATACACTCCATCCTAAGAGAAGGATGCAGGCATAACCTTAATCACAAAGCCTTAAAACCTTGAAGGTTTAGTCCTTGATTATGAGGTGAGAAGAGAAGACACAAGAGATGACACAAAGGTAAAACTAATGGGGGACTAATCAAACCCTAATTGTGATCATGCTTGGGTGTTCCTAGGGTTTATGAGGCTTGCAAGAGATCTTCAAGAAAAGCCACCAAGGAAGAAGAGAGATGGAAGGAGGAGAAGCAGAAAGAAGCAAGTCAACTTACTTCACTTAAGAAGATAAGTTGCTTGAAGAAAGAAAGTGAATAAAGGACATGAATGAGCAAGCTCACTCTAATACAAATACAAAATGCAGCAAGGATGCATAAGAGAGATGTGAAGAGATTATGAGAAGTGAAGGCAAATTCACTTCTCCAAGTAACTTACCACCTGAAAAGTTAGCAACAAGAAATGAAATGAAATGAAATGAAAATGCAATGAATGCAAGGATGTAAACCAAAACCAGAAGCATTTTCATGATGCAAATGATTCTAAGAGATGATATGAAAGCATGTCAAGAGATGTGGATGTTCATACAAGGGATGAGAATGCAAATGAGACATGGAAGAAGCATGAAAGTCCATGAATGCACATGGAATGTAATGAAAGCATAACATGACAAATGGATGATGCAATGATCAATCATGAATCTAATGTGTCCTAAGATGTCTTATATGTCATGTGGATGCACAAAATGTCATGGCAAGTTCTTTTATGAAAGCTTATGCAAGATGAATGCAAATGAAGATGAGAAATTAGGGTTATATGAACATGTGAGATGCAAAACTCAAAAACAGAAGCAAATCATAAGATAAAAATTGAAAATGCATTCAAAGGAACCCTAAAACTATACTAGGTTACCATCCAAAGGGGGGGGGGTCAGAAGCTAAACCTAGAAGGAGTTATGAATTTCCTAAGTTTCTAGGGTTTTAAAGGTGATCCTCAATGCAAAATGTCAAACAAATTAAAAATGAAAGATAAAAATGAAACAAAAATGTTTTTAGAAACTAGAAAGCATGCTTAGAACAATGCAAAAAGAATCATTCACAAACTCAACTTGGTTTAAAAGTTATGAATTTTTGAAGTTAGGGTTAGAAATGAACAAATTTAAGAACCCTAATTCAATGAAAAATGTCAAAGCATGATCAAAACCAAAAATAAATTTGTATGGTGAGTTTGTAAATGTTTCTAAATGTCTAAAAATGTTCTCTGATTTTTTTGGTGATTTTTAAATACTTAAATGTATTTTTAATTAATTAATTTCCATTAATTAATTAAATAAAACATTTAAATGATTTAAAAATACTTTTTTAATGCAAAAAAATGAAAATAAAAATATTTTTGGGTTCTGAAAATTAATAAAAGGTTTGATAAAAATTTTCAGATTTTTTTGATATTTTTTACTATTTTTAAAAATTCGTGCAAAATAAAATAAGAAAAATGAAATAAAAATATGAATTAATGAAAGTATGCAAAATGGAGGGACATGATGGATTCTGGGTTTGAGAGGGTTGTCCTGGCGCGCTATCCTAAGGCTGGAATTCAAACTGAACTAATTCCAATTAATTAATTTAATAATCCCGATTAAATACTAATGACATGATCCTAACCACACAATGCACGCGGGAACTGAAGATCTAACGGCCCACATTCAAAAAGTGCCCTAACCCTAATTAATCAAATTAATTACTTTCAGGTGGCCGGAAATGACCTTCGGTCATCTTCTCCGGCCACACCTCCCCTGAAAAATTTCCAAATCACTCCCTGGGCCATTTCTGGAGCTCTAAAGCTCCAGATTCATTCCTTTCACTCCCCTAAGCTCAAATCCACCCTCAAAAACAATTTATTTTCACTCAATCTCAAGATTCGAAGCCAAGAACAAAAATGGTGAAAATTTCAGACAGATCATACATTCTCATTTCTTCATCATTTTCAAAAATACAAAGTTCAGTGCACTCAGGGGAACATGCTTAACCATTTAATAACATAAAATAAAGGTTCTGGAAAAATTGTTTCGCATGGCTACCTGAGATGGAGCTTTCAACCCTTGAGCTTTCAGGCTGCTTCCTTGGTGCAAGATTACTCATATGACCTCCCTGAAGAAGCTTTGAAACTTAGAAGACCTTGAGAATGGCTGGTTTGAGAGTTTGTGATCAACTGGTCAGAAAAAGGTGTTTTGTTTGTGGTGTCTTCTTGGCTGTTTTGAGGGGTGGTTTATGATCAGTGAGTGATTTGAGAATGAATGGTGGTGTTTGTTTGAAGAATGGATGGCTGAGTTATGAAATTAGAAGGTTTTTGCAAGAGGGGAGTTTTTTGTGAACTTGTGAATGTTGAGGATTCAGGCTTGGTTCTTGTTATGTTTGGCTTGTGTCATACCCTAAATTTTGACCAGAAATTTTCCAATCTTTGTTCATTATAGACGCATTTTGTCGATATATCGAAATCCATCATTCTTGCATTTTACGTCTCATTTACCATTAATCATGCATAATCGGTCGTTTCTATTTCAAGTGATTGTTTCGTTTCAATCTTTTAATTAGTAAAATGTTTGTCTTAAATTATTTAAGAATTAGTTTAATTTAAATTTTCATTTTTTATTTATTATTATTTCCTAATTTAGATTTTTTTATATTATTTATTTAGGTTAATTTAGATTTAAATATAATTTCAATTTAAGTTAATTTTAATCCAATTTTAAATATAAGTTAATTCGGTTTAGAAATGGTTTGTTCTAATTCAATGTTATCAATTAATTTTAGTTTAATAATTTTAATGTTGCATATAAGTCATTTAAATTATTTATCTAGTATTATTTCTTTTAAATTAATCTGTTTTTTATTTTGTCTCATTATTAAATTAACAGTTATTTAATTTTTTTTTCTTTCTTTTTCTAGTCCAACTTTCAATTGATATTTTATTTGGTTACCTCAGTTTATTTAATTAGACTTTTCTTTTGTTAGAATTAATTTGCATTTTTATTTTAATTAATTTGACTTAATCCAAATAATACAAGAAAATAGAAGTTTGTTTTGTCTCAGTCAACCTCATTGATCTCATCTCCCAAAATCTGCAGCAGCCTTACCACCCTTGTACAACAATGACCCTACACTACCTACCACCATCTTTCACTAATTTGGAAACATGATAACCTGCATTAAGAAAAAGATTTTTCAGACAATAGAAAATAGGAGAAAGTTTTGCACAAAGGGCAAAAGAACACCTTCACAGGCGGGAAAAAAAGTGAGCTGGAGACAACCAATTTCAAAAAAAAAAGGGATATACAATACAAAGGAAATGACAGTATACGGAGGGGAGGACGCACAAAACGGGGAAAAACTTTCACAGAATCCTTTCCTTCATCAACCACCAACACCCTTTCATCCCGACACTGATAACATACCATCCCTTCCACCAAGACCTTCCACTTGACACCCTCGAAAACCAGAACAAACTGATCCTCAAACAGAACCGCCTTGCTTCACCCCTTCCTTCCTCACTCAACAACAACACTTTTGAATCATACAAAAAAACAGCCACCCTCACAACCTGCATCTGCTAATCTTCACTCATCCAAAAAAGGCCATTAACAACACAAAAACAAAACGAAAAGGACAACCAAACACACACTGCAAAAAGACCAATCCTCTTCTCCATCACCAACAGACCTTCTTCCTCCATCACTCATCAACACTTCAAACCTCCCCTTTCACCGCACAACCACTGCGTGAATCGATAACCAAAATCGGATCATCAACAACCCCAAACCTGCAACGCCCTCGCCGCCGTCCCCTCGCCGTGATTTTAAAACCGCTGCCGCCGCCATCACTAAACCGAACTGTCACGAACAGAAAACAGAAAGTACTCCAAACGATCCCACCGCAAATCCAAACCACCCCTTCTGCATCAACCGTCCAACTACCCTTAACCTCAAACCACTGGAAACTCTGAATCCGTGAGGAACCACCATCGCCGCAAATCCGAACACGCACCAATCCCCTTTCAACCAAACCCTAATTACCTTCAACCACTAACACCATTCACCGAAATACAACCGCTAACCTCCGAATCTAAATCGCAACCTCTTCATCCCTCACCACATCCACGACCACCCATCACCGAATCTTTAACCCGCACTCACAAACAATCACATCGCCACCACCATCGTAATCCACCGCGTGTTGAGAGCGAGAGAGAGCGTCGTGATTCTCAGAGCTGAAACGGAGGGTCTTCATTGCGAACCTGAATCGAGAGATTCGGAGGAAAGCTCCGTCGCCGTCTTTTTTTTTCTGAAGCCGAGAGCAGTGAGAAGGAGGACTTGAGCGAAATCGAGGGAAAGGGACGAACGTGTTTCAGAAGCTGATAGAGTTTCTTTGTTACTATTTCTCTTTTATTCTATTTATTAATTTTTTCTAGTTTATATATATAATTACTATTTTCCTTAGATAAACTTTTGATTAATTTTTCTTAGTTAAACATTTATTTATATATATTATATGTTTAATTAAGCTTTCTTTTTTTTTCTTTTTTCTCTCATAGTTAAATCCTTTTTTTGTGGTAACTTTTATTGATTGATATTTAGAGCTAGTTTCTTGGCAATTTTATTAGATATTCGTAGACAGTTTTGACTAAGGAATGAATTAAAGTGTTGATCAATTTTGATTAAGTGTCCGTAAAGTTTCGGATAGCTTTTCATGGAATGATTTTGAATTTTGGTTTATGATGTTGAGTACGTGATTATTAAGCGGATTGTTCTTTTGAAGCTTGGTGCACGTGTTCCTGAGTTCTTTTGCACGTAGTGAAAGGGGCAACGGACCTTCTCCGTTAGGTATTATTAAAAACTCGATATTATCTTCCTTTTGCACTTTACTGTGATCCTAATGTCATATTTACGTTTGTCTGATTACTTGTACGTCACTATCGTATCTAAACCATAAAACACATTAAGAAATACACCGGATAATTTCGTAAGCTCATTTTTGCACACACGTAAGTCGGTCATTTGTGATCGCCATCAGCACTACATTCATCTTATAAATTAATTTACGGAAAAAAAGAACTCCGGAGTCTAGCATTCCGCACGTTCTGGATTGAACCGCAAATGGGCTAGCCCCACGCGTTGGTTCAATCACCGTTCGTATAAAAACAATTCAATTCATCTTAATTAATTTACGGAAAAAAGGAACTCCGGAGTCTAGCACTCCGCACGTTCTGGATTGAACCGCAAATGGGCTAGCCCCACGCGTTGGTTCAATCACCGTTCGTAAAAAATATTCAAACTATCTTATAAATTAATTTACGGAAAAAAGGAACTCCGGAGTCTAGCACTCCGCACGTTCTGGATTGAATCGCAAATGGGCTAGCCTCACGCGTTGATTCAATCACCATTCGTATAAAAACAATTCAACAATCTTAAAGGATCAGGCATGATTCATCTCCATAGGAAAGTTGTTCCTCCTATCCCCACAAACACAAACAAAAATCTTACAAAACAATTACTTTCAAAGGAAGAACGTGGCATTGCTTGTCGATCTTATATCCAAGTTTAAAGCTTCTTCCGATTTTATTTATTTTCAAAGAAAGAATGTGGCATTGCTTGTCGATCTTATATCCAAGTTTAAAGCTTCTTTCGATTTCTCATTTCTCAAACGTTTGTGGTGGAACAGGAGAGATACTTATCTTAAAGATGACGACCTGTCTCTTTCTTTCAAATACAAATTAAAACTTACCAACCAATTCAAATCATTTTCATAATTAATTAGCGAGTAACTGAACCCCGGAGTCTCGCACTCCGCACGTTCTTGAATGCAACCGCAACATGGGCAAGCCCCACGCGTGGTTCATTCGCCCTCTCGTTTTAAAACATCTTTAACAAAGATCAAACATCTTTTCTCAAAACGAATATTGTTTAGATCATTCTATCTCGCAAACAAGCTAGCGCTTCAGCCTCCTATCACGAGCAGATAAGCCAACACTTAGCAGATTAGAAAGCATCTTCAAACAATCATTCAATAAAAATCACAAATCGTAGTAGCACGAACTACGAAGCTCTGACTTTCCCATTGCACAAGGGAATACGTAGGCACGGGGATTTTAATCCTTCGCGAGCACAATAATAAAAAATTAACTATCTCTCCGTCACAATAATAAAAAACTTAACCTTTTTCTGTAATAAATAATAATTTCCCTTCCCCTTTAATAAGCAATCTTAGTAACTTTAATCAGTAAAAGAAGACAATAATAACAAGTTAACATTTAAGCGCAAACTAGACTAAGAGGTTCCCGTTGAGTACAACGGACGTGAGGGGTGCCTAACACCTTCCCTTTGCGTAACTGACTCCCGAACTTAGATTAGTGGTTTCGTTGACCATTCTTATCCTTATTTAGGTTGTGTCTATATCTTCCTTTTCTCTCGTAGAATAAATAGAATTAGGTGGCGGCTCTGTTGTTTTATTTTAGGATCGTATTTTTCGAGGTGCGACAGCTGGCGACTCTGCTGGGGACTAAATTGCCTTGTGCATGAGAGAGTCGAGCCTAGCTTAGGACAGTTTGCGTTTGTTTGCTGATTTGTTTGATTGTCTTCTTTATTTACTGTTGATATTCTATCTATTGCTTCCTTCTTTATTATCTGCTCATTATACCTGCCTGTTGGATCTTGGGATATCACGGGTTTGAATTTGTACTTGAGTTCTGAAAAAGAAGAGGGAACACCTAAGTTAGAATTGGATGTTATTAGTGTTAGTCTCCAAGGACTCGCTCCTTGCACGCCTAGCATGAAAGCTCCCCCAGATAGTTAGACTTTTCATAGATCTTGTCACAACGCAGCTAGCCTGTCGCGGGACCTGATTCATGAAAGGGCTGTGATTCTGGGATCCCCTAGAACCTGTTTCAATTTTTGGTAGTTGTGTAATGTTAGGCTCCAAGGACTCGCTTCTTGCACGCCTAGCATGAGAACTCCACTCAAGGTAGACCTTATCGTTATTATCGTCACAATGCAGCTAGCCTGCGGCGGGGCGTTAGTACGATAAACGTCTGTGACCTTGAGTACCCTTATACCATTACCATAGAAGCTAACCTGTGAGTGGGCTTTATGGGTAAAAGAAATTAGAACTCTCCACTTACGGCTTACCAGTTAGGAGATTTCGAGTTACTTGTACCTTGGATCCAACACCTTGCCTTTATAACCAATTCTGGAGCTGTTTATGTTTGTGATTTTGTGATTCTGAGCTTTGCATTCATTCGCATATCATTTGCATTTGCATCGCATATCATTCTCCTACCAAACAAAAAGCTCACTCATTTTTCCTTCTACCAGTTTGTTGACTTTTAGACGTCTCTTTCGAGCCTGAAGTAGTCACTGAAGAACAACAGATATGGCAGAGAATGCTGACTCCATGTCAGGTTTTACTGTAATGACCAACCCGATGTACGATTTTCCTCCTGACAACGATGCTCAACAAGTGGATGTTCCCCAACCTCAGAATGTCCATCATGTGACGAGGGTGAATAATCCTAAGGTGGTGAAAGTTGAGGAAGGAATTCGTGATCTCGAAGAACAACTGAAGATGGTGAAAGAACTCAATGCATTTGGTTTAAAAGCTCATAACTTGTGTCTGGTCCCGGGCGTGGTTATTCCCCCAGATTTCAAAATTCCTACTTTTGAAATATACAAGGGTGTAAGTTGTCCAAGATATCATTTGACGATGTTTTGTCGAAAAATGACTGCTCATGCCGATAACGATAAGCTGATGATTCATTACTTTCAAGAAAGTCTATATGGGGCATCTTTGATGTGGTATACGAAGCTAGAAAGAAACCATATACAGACTTGGGAAGACCTAGCCGGTGCTTTTGTGAAGCAATATGACTACAATTTAGACATGGCTCCCGACTGTGACCAGTTGATAGGAATGAGTCAGAGAGACGATGAATCTTTCAGGGAGTATGCACAAAGATGGAAAGAATTGGCAGCCCAAGTTCATCCACCACTCTTAGAGAAAGAACTTGCCAAAATGTTTCTAAAAACATTGTCAGACTCTTATTATATCAGAATGATAGGCGTTGTGCCATCAGAGTTCTCCAAAATTGTGGAAGTTGGAGTAAACATTGAAAACGCATTCAAATGTGGAAGAATCCAAGAGGGGTCAGATTGCCAAATTGCTGAAGAGAAGTTTGTGTGTGATTCCCAAGAGGAAGGAAATTTTGAAGTTAATGCAATTAGGGATTCTCCTAAAATCTTGCAAGCTCCAGTGCCTTATGGCGAACGTCAAAATCAGCGCCATAATCAACAAAGATCTCAGGACAGACCAACAAGAGAGATTCCTCAGTTCGATCCAATCCCAACGACTTACGGTCAGCTGTGGACTTGTTTCGCCAGGAATTCAGTGATGGCACCCAGGAAGACAAGAGCCATGAGGTCTCGCCCTCATTGGTTCAATCCAAATACCAGTTGTGAATTTCATGGTGGAGTATTGGGACATCCGATTGAAGAGTGCAAAGTCTTCCAGGAAAAGGTTCAAGAGATGATCGACTACGGGGTGTTGACCTTCAATGGAGGAATCCCATATGTGGACGGAGTACCTTTGTGCTGATAAAAACTCAAGAGAGTCCTGTCCAAGTCAATCTGTTGCTGGAGCATAGGACAAATTCCTGAATGCACGCGATCGTTTTGATGCTTTGAAGTTTATCTCCTCAGATGTTTAGCTCGTTTGCTTCTTTTCATATGTATTTTGCTATGTTTTGTTAATGCATTTGTTTTGGCATGTAAGAACTTATTTGTTTTGAATGATTAATGCAATGAATATGTTTGTCTTGAAGTAATCCATTCGTATTCACTCATAATGCTTTTTTCAACTTTATAATGCCAATATTTATCCCGTCTCTTGCCTAGGCAAAGAATTGGAGGGAGGATGACGAAATTAAAACATAAATGCTTTAGTCGAATGCTTTTGAATAAAATCCTACTGACGATGTATAGGCATTGTTTCAAATTCCCAAACACTGGAGAAATAAGGAGTTAATCCCTAGTCAACCACTTCGAGCCTAGAAGTAGGAGTTTCTTTCAGATATTTCAAAATCCTTACGCTTAACCCGGGGCAGGGTAGTGTTCAGTTAATCTGGTTACACAGTCAAATCATAAGATGAAACATCCCATCAGGGAATCCACTACAATCAATGACTTGACAGTCACGATGTTCAACCTTCCAATGAAAAGAAAAAAAAAAGAAAAAAGAAAAAGAAAATCCCTCTAAGTCAAACCTACAAAAGGGCTTAGACAAAAAGATCAATAGAATAAGTCGTTCGTGAGAGGTCCTCAAATCTTCAACCTCAAATACATAAGATTTAGTGACCGCCATACCAAAATCAAAGGGTCACCAATATCCACGAAGAACAAATAAGATGACTGTCATTTCAAGCAAACCCTGGAACATCATCTCTATGTTATCAAGACAAATGTGTGTGTCAATTTAGCTGAACTTAGGATTAGAGAACATCACGGAGAGTGGGTGGGCACCAAATAAACTTTGAGCCTTTATCCTTTGTTTCTAAAACCGTGAACCAAACCACATTACAACCCTCAAAAGTCCTAATTGAAGTAGGGTTTATTTCGAAAGCACACTCGATGAGAAAATGTTTCCCGACTCCCATGAGCTTTGCTCAAAAATTTGTGTTGGCTTTATAAAAAAAATGAATATCACCTCCTAGCTAGTGATTCGGACACAGGCTATTGTGAAAATCTTTTCAAAAAAAAACTTCGAGACAAACATATGTGTTGCATTAGCAGTCTTGACATTAACCTTTTTGCTTGTTAGCATTTGCTTGATATCATAGAAGCCTATGTATGAGCACCATTGATGAGCTTAATCTCTTGAGATTTGAAACTCTGATGAGTGGTTGAACAACCATTTCAGAGAAAGATCACCCCCAGGGGAATGTTGCTTGAAAACTTTGCCAGACAGGGGAAAACTTCTTGAAGACTATGCTAGATAGGGGCATGTTTGTTTGAATACTTTGCCAGTCAGGGGCAAGTTGCTTGAAGACTTTGCCAGCCAGGGGCATTTTGCCTGAAGACTCTGCTAGACAGGGGCATGTTGTTGGAATACATTTCTAGATAGGGGCATGTTGCTTGAAGAATTTGCTAAACAGGGGCAAGCCGTTTCCCAATTTGTGCTTACACATTCTTATCATCCCTAAAAGGATAAGTATTGAAGACTCATTTGTGCCAAGTACAGTTAATCTGAGGCAGTGACGTCGAGATTCGACGAATCTCTACAAGAGTTTGAAGACACTGGGACATCTTGAATGACAAGTCTTCTATAAAATCCTCTTGAGATAATCTTTTCTCACAAACCATTTTGTGGGCGCATGACCACGTGTTCCCCTAAGCAAGACGCTCTTAGGATATACCTTGCAAGTAACTCCAGATAACGGGGTCCTCACACCAAGTTGCTTTGATATGCCAGGGGCATGACTCATTATTTTCTGGTGGACTTTCTTTTACTACTTAGTGCTTCCAGTAAGATACTAAGTCTGGTATCCCCAATTGAGCCTTGATTCAAGCTTCTCCAGCTGAATCTGGTTTTCTCTCCCCAACGGAGTACAAATTTACTTCACCCTAAGCAAACTTAGTTTGTATGGTCGCTTCCTCCAGATAGATGTTGAAGTTAGAAGATTTGCCTGAGTTTATTTCCCAAATGAAGTATCTTTCTCTCCTCAAAGAGGTTTGAGCCTTGTAGCTGGACTTTGTTCCATGGATGGCTCCATAACCTATCTTCAGTGATTACATACACTTTGACGAGATTGGTCGAGTATCCGTTTTGTTGTGATGTTTATTTCATCACCAGTTCACCTCTTGTGTCTGTTTTGTCTGTCTGTCAGCATAAACATAACACATATACATACATGTACATCATATTCAAATTCATATTCATATTCATGTCGCATTCATTAATGCATACCTCCTTCACCTTGGTCGCGTTTATCCCCAAGTGATGTGTCTCTCTCAAAATAGAGTTGTCAGCCTTAGGCAGAAAATGTACATTCTTTCTAGTTCCCCATTGAGTTCTTACCCTCGTGGAAGATTTTTGCTTTAGTTCCCCTTTCCACACTTGGATAGGATTAATCCCCAATTGAGTCTATTCCTCATGGGTTAGTGTCTTGCTTGACAGTTTCTTTCCAGCTCGTTCCTGGATTGAATTTTGGTCGTTGACATCTTTGATGATTGAACTACCAATTGGAAAGTGCATTCATTTTGCACCTTTGGATACTTCGTCTCCTAGAAGGAATTTGTTGGAGGCTTCCATTGAGAACAAATTTTGCTCTTCAGCAGTGTTACTACAACATTCCCTTGGATTACTTATACCCGACAACAAGTGGCCGTCTCTTTATTCGAGAAGCTTGTTTCGTCCTAGAACTTCTGAGTGGAATCAACAAGTGGCAGTCTCTTTATTTGAGAAGCTTGTTTTGTCTTCGAACTTTTGAGTAAATCAACAGATGGCGGTCTCTTTCCGAGCAGTCGTTCCATCCCCAGCAATTCCAGATGGAAAGTGGATTCATTTTTCACCTTCGGATGCTTAGTTTCCCAGAAGAAATTTATTGAAGACTTCCATTGAAGACAAACTTTGTTTTCCAGCAGTGTTGTTGCAACATCCTCTTGGAATACTTATACCTGACAACAAGTGGCAGTCTCTTTATTGGAGAAGCTTGTTCTTATCCCTGGACCTCTAATCGGAATCAACAAGTGGCCGTCTCCTTATTTGAGAAGCCTGTTTCTTATCCATAGATTTCCCAGTAAATCAATAGATGGCATTCTCTTTTCGAGCGGTTTGTTCATCCTCAGCAAGGTTTATGTTCTATCAAATGGCATCTCCCCTGTTCGGCGGAGGAGTTTGATATGAATCTCTTATACAATTTTCAACAAACGACAACTCATCCAGACAAGGTGAGAAGTTTGTTCGGCAAATGGCATCTCATCCAGACAAGGTGGGAAGCTTGTCGTGATTCCAATTTTCAACAAACGACATCTCATCCAGACAAGGTGAGAAGTTTGTTCGGCAAATGGCATCTCATCCAGACAAGGTGGGAAGTTTGTCGTGATTCCAATTTTCAACAAATGGCATCTCATCTAGACACGGTGAGAAGTTTGTTCGGCAAATGGCATCTCATCCAGACAAGGTGGGAAGTTTGTCGTGATTCCAATTTCTATCAAATGGCTATCTCTTCCATACAAGTCGAGAAGTTTGATATGAATCTCCTTTTTTTTCCCAACAAATGGCTATCTCTTCCAAACAAGTTGAGAAGTTTGTTGTGAATTTTTACAATTTCCGTCAAATGGCTATCTCTTCCATACAAGTCGAGAAGTTTGAGCGTGAAGTTGTTCTTCGTCATATGGCTGTCTCTTTCAGAAAAAGGGAAGTATGATGAATGTTCTATCAAATGGCTATCTCTTCCATACAAGTCGAGAAGTTTGATATGAATCTTGTTAATGCTATTATTTTATGATTGGCATTATGTTTGGTAAAACTAATATGGCTGGAAAATGTTGAATAAGAAGTTCCATATTAACATAGTATAGACTCTGGAAGAACATGTCAGAGATAAATGTGGACAACATCAAATGTAAGTGTTGTTTTAGTATGAATGAAATATCTGTGTGTTTGCTTCTGAACTGATTAGGGAGTTTTTCTTCTGTTGCAACAAAATTGGATACATATATGTTTGAGGGGGAGTAATCTCAAATAAGAATCAACAGAAGAGTAATGCTATACTCTGATAAAAAGAACTTCTGCTGCACTCTGAAAACCAGAAAAGATGTTAGCCAAAAATTAGCCAAAGGGGGAGTTTGTAGATGTTTAAGAATTGGCAGAATTTTTGACCAAACAAGAAATGTTAAATTCAGTTCAGAATGTCCTATCAGATGTTGGGACATTAGCAAACAGAGTAGAAGAACTAATTCAGGATGTCCCAACAGATGGTGTCATATGTTACAGTCAACTGTCAAAGAAGATGTTGAAACATCTGCAAATGTCATGACAGAATTACTGTCATATGTTACAGACAGATGTCAAAGAAAATGTTGAAACATCTGCAAATGTCATGACAGAATTACTGTCATATGCTACAGACAGATGTCAAAGAAGATGTTGAAACATCTGCAAATGTCATGACAGATGTCAAAGAGAATGTTGAAACATCTGCAACTGTCATGACAACATTACTGTCATATGTTACATATAGATATCAAACAAGAAGTGTGGAACTTAGTTCAGGATGTCACACCAGATGTTGTGACACTGTCAAACAGAGTAACAGTTAATGAACTTAAGTCAAGATATCAGGATGTCACACCAGATGTTAGGACATTGTATCAGTAAATGAAGTAAGTTCAGTTTTTCAGGATGTCCCAACAGATGTTGAGACATCTCAGACCTGCTACCAGAATTAATTAATGACTAACTGATTTGAGATATTTAAGGAGAGTTATCTGGAATTAATTATGGATGGATAAAAACAGAACAAGGCGCATCTGTAGGGAGTTTTGTTATGAAGATTCAGATTAATCAGAAGAACAAAATCACCTAGAATTTAGGAAGTAACAAACCCTAATTCAAGGTGATCACATTGGATTTTTCAGATCTGAATTATGCAGAATATTCTGGAGATATTATGCAATCATATGTGGTGCTGATCTAGAAGATCTTAAAGACTCAATTTAAATTGAAGACAAATATTGAAAAATATAGGTTTCTATATTTAGAGATATTTTAGGAGTTGAAGATCTTTTGGAATATTTGTAGCAGATATTTCTGCATATTTGTAGCAGCTATTGTTGTGATTGTTTAGGCCCAAATCCAGTTGGGAATAGGTTATAAAAGAAACCTTGTAACCTAGTTTAGGATTAACCCAATCAACCGAAAATGTAAACATTATTAGGGTTGTGTTCTTGTGGCAGCCGTGAGTAACAAGGAACTCTATTGTGGCTGTTTCACTTGTGATTCTCGAAGCTTGTAAGCAAGAGAAGTATTGTGTCTTGATTGAAACTTCTAAGTAAGATCAAGCTGTTGTGTTTGAAGTGTGACTTCAATTTTATTAATCATTGTAAAAGATCACTGTGTGATTGAGGGGGAGTGAGTAGGGTACTCTTATCTAAGTGAGTCTTAGGTAGAAATTGCATTGGGTAAGTATTAAGTGATAGATTAAACAGGGTGGTTTAAGTCTAGAATTAATATTACTAATAGTGGATTTCCTCCTGGCTTGGTAGCCTCCAGATGTAGGTGTGGTTATACACTGAACTGGGTTAACAAACTTCTGCTGTGTTCTTTTTATCTTTTATGTTTTATGCAGTACCTGAACTGAATGTCCTATCAGATGTCCCAACATCCTGAAGCATGTTTGACTCTGATATATCAGAATTATTTAAGTACTGATATGTATGCCTTACCATGTTTATAAGTAACAGATAAGATGTCTCAACATCATATTAGACATCTGAGTCTGTCATACCAGAATTTCAAATCTCTTTTATTTTTCCAACAAATGGCTATCTCTTCCAGACAAGTTGAGAAGTTTGTTGTGAATTTTCCAATTTCCGTCAAATGGTTGTCTCTTCCATACAAGTCGAGAAGTTTGAGCGTGAAGTTGTTTCTCCATCATATGGCTGTTTCTTTCAGAAGAAGGGAAGTATGGTGAGAATTCTATTCATTGGCATCCTTAGTTAAATCTCGGCAGAAGATTTAACAATAGGTGTTTCCTTTTATTTCTGGTAAGTCTCGGCAGAAGATTTCCAGTCTACCTCGGCAGAAGGTATTTACTTTTGCAAGCTCGACAATGGCATCCTTAGTTAAATCTCGGCAGAAGATTTGGCGACAGGTGTATCCTCAGTTAATCCTCGGCAGTAGGAATTTCATTTTGATACCTCGGCAGAAGGTATTCCATTCTTAGAATCTCTGGTAATCTCGGCAGTAGATCTCCAGCAGACTTCAAGAGAATTTGTCTTCGTTCCAAGATCTCGGCAGTAGATTTTTGGTTCATTTTGATACCTCGGCAGAAGGTATTCCATTCTTAGATTTCTCTGGTAATCTCGGCAGTAGACTTCCAGCAGATTTCAACAGATTGGTTTTCTCTCCAAGATCTCGGCAGTAGATTTTGGTTCATTTAGGATACCTCGGCAGAAGGTACTCCATTTTTTTTAGTAATCTCTGGTCATCTCGGCAGAAGATCTCCAGCAGATTTCGAAAGAATTTGTTTTCTTACCAAGATCTCGGCAGTAGATTGTTGGATCATTTTGATACCTCGGCAGAAGGTATCTCATTCTTAGAATCTCTGGTCATCTCGGCAGTCAGATCTCCAGTAGACTTCAGAAGATTTGGTTGTCGTTTCAGAATCTCGGCAGTAGATTTCTGTTTCGTTATTGATACACCAACAAAAGGTTCTTCCAAATGAGGTTTTAAATCTCGGCAGTAGATTTCCTCAAAGTGGAATGTTTGTTCAAAGATTCGAGTCATCTTAGGACCTGTAGACGGTTGTCGTCTGATTTCGCTCAAGGTGGAAATTTCTCATGTGGATTGTACTCCAGTCATGTGTGTCTAATCCCCAATAGGGTCAACTTTTCTCCCCAATAGCATTGTAGCTTTTGTCTTGCATCTTCGCATTGCATATCATAGCATTTTTTATCCGCATTTCCGGTCAAAATTCCCGGTATTATGATATTTAATCACCTCCCACCTTGAATGTCCAAAAATCTTTGTTACCCGTACATTCAGGTTCAGGATGATTAAATAGGGGCAGCTGTCATACCCTAAATTTTGACCAGAAATTTTCCAATCTTTGTTCATTATAGACGCATTTTGTCGATATATCGAAATCCATCATTCTTGCATTTTACGTCTCATTTACCATTAATCATGCATAATCGGTCGTTTCTATTTCAAGTGATTGTTTCGTTTCAATCTTTTAGTTAGTAAAATGTTTGTCTTAAATTATTTAAGAATTAGTTTAATTTAAATTTTCATTTTTTATTTATTATTATTTCCTAATTTAGATTTTTTTATATTATTTATTTAGGTTAATTTAGATTTAAATATAATTTCAATTTAAGTTAATTTTAATCCAATTTTAAATATAAGTTAATTCGGTTTAGAAATGGTTTGTTCTAATTCAATGTTATCAATTAATTTTAGTTTAATAATTTTAATGTTGCATATAAGTCATTTAAATTATTTATCTAGTATTATTTCTTTTAAATTAATCTGTTTTTTATTTTGTCTCATTATTAAATTAACAGTTATTTAATTTTTTTTTTCTTTCTTTTTCTAGTCCAACTTTCAATTGATATTTTATTTGGTTACCTCAGTTTATTTAATTAGACTTTTCTTTTGTTAGAATTAATTTGCATTTTTATTTTAATTAATTTGACTTAATCCAAATAATACAAGAAAATAGAAGTTTGTTTTGTCTCAGTCAACCTCATTGATCTCATCTCCCAAAATCTGCAGCAGCCTTACCACCCTTGTACAACAATGACCCTACACTACCTACCACCATCTTTCACTAATTTGGAAACATGATAACCTGCATTAAGAAAAAGATTTTTCAGACAATAGAAAATAGGAGAAAGTTTTGCACAAAGGGCAAAAGAACACCTTCACAGGCGGGGAAAAAAGTGAGCTGGAGACAACCAATTTCAAAAAAAAAAGGGATATACAATACAAAGGAAATGACAGTATACGGAGGGGAGGACGCACAAAACGGGGGAAAACTTTCACAGAATCCTTTCCTTCATCAACCACCAACACCCTTTCATCCCGACACTGATAACATACCATCCCTTCCACCAAGACCTTCCACTTGACACCCTCGAAAACCAGAACAAACTGATCCTCAAATAGAACCGCCTTGCTTCACCCCTTCCTTCCTCACTCAACAACAACACTTTTGAATCATACAAAAAAACAGCCACCCTCACAACCTGCATCTGCTAATCTTCACTCATCCAAAAAAGGCCATTAACAACACAAAAACAAAACGAAAAGGACAACCAAACACACACTGCAAAAAGACCAATCCTCTTCTCCATCACCAACAGACCTTCTTCCTCCATCACTCATCAACACTTCAAACCGCCCCTTTCACCGCACAACCACTGCGTGAATCGATAACCAAAATCGGATCATCAACAACCCCAAACCTGCAACGCCCTCGCCGCCGTCCCCTCGCCGTGATTTTAAAACCGCCGCCGCCGCCATCACTAAACCGAACTGTCACGAACAGAAAACAGAAAGTACTCCAAACGATCCCACCGCAAATCCAAACCACCCCTTCTGCATCAACCGTCCAACTACCCTTAACCTCAAACCACTGGAAACTCTGAATCCGTGAGGAACCACCATCGCCGCAAATCCGAACACGCACCAATCCCCTTTCAACCAAACCCTAATTACCTTCAACCACTAACACTATTCACCGAAACACAACCGCTAACCTCCGAATCTAAATCGCAACCTCTTCAGCCCTCACCACATCCACGACCACCCATCACCGAATCTTTAACCCGCACTCACAAACAATCACATCGCCACCACCATCGTAATCCACCGCGTGTTGAGAGCGAGAGAGAGCGTCGTGATTCTCAGAGCTGAAACGGAGGGTCTTCATTGCGAACCTGAATCGAGAGATTCGGAGGAAAGCTCCGTCGCCGTCTTTTTTTTCTGAAGCCGAGAGCAGTGAGAAGGAGGACTTGAGCGAAATCGAGGGAAAGGGACGAACGTGTTTCAGAAGCTGATAGAGTTTCTTTGTTACTATTTCTCTTTTATTCTATTTATTAATTTTTTCTAGTTTATATATATAATTACTATTTTCCTTAGATAAACTTTTGATTAATTTTTCTTAGTTAAACCTTTATTTATATATATTATATGTTTAATTAAGCTTTCTTTTTTTTTCTTTTTTCACTCATAGTTAAATCCTTTTTTTGTGGTAACTTTTATTGATTGATATTTAGAGCTAGTTTCTTGGCAATTTTATTAGATATTCGTAGACAGTTTTGACTAAGGAATGAATTAAAGTGTTGATCAATTTTGATTAAGTGTCCGTAAAGTTTCGGATAGCTTTTCATGGAATGATTTTGAATTTTGGTTTATGATGTTGAGTACGTGATTATTAAGCGGATTGTTCTTTTGAAGCTTGGTGCACGTGTTCCTGAGTTCTTTTGCACGTAGTGAAAGGGGCAACGGACCTTCTCCGTTAGGTATTATTAAAAACTCGATATTATCTTCCTTTTGCACTTTACTGTGATCCTAATGTCATATTTATGTTTGTCTGATTACTTGTACGTCACTATCGTATCTAAACCATAAAACACATTAAGAAATACACCGGATAATTTCGTAAGCTCATTTTTGCACACACGTAAGTCGGTCATTTGTGATCGCCATCAGCACTACATTCATCTTATAAATTAATTTACGGAAAAAAAGAACTCCGGAGTCTAGCATTCCGCACGTTCTGGATTGAACCGCAAATGGGCTAGCCCCACGCGTTGGTTCAATCACCGTTCGTATAAAAACAATTCAATTCATCTTAATTAATTTACGGAAAAAAGGAACTCCGGAGTCTAGCACTCCGCACGTTCTGGATTGAACCGCAAATGGGCTAGCCCCACGCGTTGGTTCAATCACCGTTCGTAAAAAATATTCAAACTATCTTATAAATTAATTTACGGAAAAAAGGAACTCCGGAGTCTAGCACTCCGCACGTTCTGGATTGAATCGCAAATGGGCTAGCCTCACGCGTTGATTCAATCACCATTCGTATAAAAACAATTCAACAATCTTAAAGGATCAGGCATGATTCATCTCCATAGGAAAGTTGTTCCTCCTATCCCCACAAACACAAACAAAAATCTTACAAAACAATTACTTTCAAAGGAAGAACGTGGCATTGCTTGTCGATCTTATATCCAAGTTTAAAGCTTCTTCCGATTTTATTTATTTTCAAAGAAAGAATGTGGCATTGCTTGTCGATCTTATATCCAAGTTTAAAGCTTCTTTCGATTTCTCATTTCTCAAACGTTTGTGGTGGAACAGGAGAGATACTTCTCTTAAAGATGACGACCTGTCTCTTTCTTTCAAATACAAATTAAAACTTACCAACCAATTCAAATCATTTTCATAATTAATTAGCGAGTAACTGAACCCCGGAGTCTCGCACTCCGCACGTTCTTGAATGCAACCGCAACATGGGCAAGCCCCACGCGTGGTTCATTCGCCCTCTCGTTTTAAAACATCTTTAACAAAGATCAAACATCTTTTCTCAAAACGAATATTGTTTAGATCATTCTATCTCGCAAACAAGCTAGCGCTTCAGCCTCCTATCACGAGCAGATAAGCCAACACTTAGCAGATTAGAAAGCATCTTCAAACAATCATTCAATAAAAATCACAAATCGTAGTAGCACGAACTACGAAGCTCTGACTTTCCCATTGCACAAGGGAATACGTAGGCACGGGGATTTTAATCCTTCGCGAGCACAATAATAAAAAATTAACTATCTCTCCGTCACAATAATAAAAAACTTAACCTTTTTCTGTAATAAATAATAATTTCCCTTCCCCTTTAATAAGCAATCTTAGTAACTTTAATCAGTAAAAGAAGACAATAATAACAAGTTAACATTTAAGCGCAAACTAGACTAAGAGGTTCCCGTTGAGTACAACGGACGTGAGGGGTGCCTAACACCTTCCCTTTGCGTAACTGACTCCCGAACTTAGATTAGTGGTTCCGTTGACCATTCTTATCCTTATTTAGGTTGTGTCTATATCTTCCTTTTCTCTCGTAGAATAAATAGAATTAGGTGGCGACTCTGTTGTTTTATTTTAGGATCGTATTTTTCGAGGTGCGACAGCTTGCTTTAGGTTAGTATAAACAAATGCAATTGGTTCAGAGAGTGGTTGTGGCATAGTGTGATTGGTATGGGTGAAAATGCAAAAAGTCAATATTATGTGTACTTTGAGGTATGGGCTGGTTCAGGCATGGTACAATGGGGTGTCTGGTACAGCAAGGATCAAGGATGCCCATGGAAATCAGTTTGAGGCACTTCAGCATGTTTGTGAAAGGTTATGGGAGGTTTTGCAAATTTGACAAAGTTTGGCCCTTTTAAGATTTTCTTATGTGCAAGTCATGAAAATGTGAGATTCTTGGGCCAATTCTGAGTTTTAGGCAATGCATAATGTTTGTATGATGCTTTGAAGTCAATTTGAAGTCACAAAATGGCTTGGCAAGAGGTTTTGCAAAAATCCCTCTTTGGCATGAAACTTGAAATTATGTGATTTTTGCCAACTTTGGAAATCCATAACTTGAGTTCCAAAATGAATTAGATCTTGTTCTTGTACTTTTTGAAAAGGGAATGATCCAATCTACAACTTTCATGACCAACAATTTTTCATTTGAAGCATTTTTGGTTGAGAAAGAGGAGGTTGAAAAACTTTCCCAAAATGGAAAGTTTACATTACAAGTCATTTCCATTTTTGGCAACTTTTGGTTTAGCTCACTTTTCTTCAAATTTGTGAAGTTCTAAACACTTCAATGATCAAATAAAGACCATATAACTTCAAATTGATGAAAAATCCACTTTGGTTCCATGTTGAGGCGCCTCAGATGCCCTGATTTGGCTCTGACTTGCTCAAGAAGTTACCAAGTGATCAGATGACTTCCACAATGAATTTCTTCATCAAACTTGGTATGTATGATCCTTATATCATATTAAGACCAATAGAAACAAGAATGACCAAAAAATTTGGAGTTATGGCCTCTTAAACCAAAACCCTAATTTCAGGTCATTTGTGCAGTTAAACTTGACTTTGCTTCCATGCCTTGCCAGTTCTTGTGATTTTTTGACCTCCTTGATCTTTGGAGGATAAAATATGATGATTGAACATACATGGACCCTCTTGAGATGATTGATGACCTTTGGAGTGGCTCAGATGGATCCTAGATTGCTCAGATCACAAACCCTAGATGCAGATGAACTTGACCTAATGCAGTGAAGCAAAAATGCCACATGATATGATATGATTGAACTTATGTAAATGAAAAGATCACAAGCCATGGTGTGAAATTATTGAGGGGAAATTTGGGGTGCTTACACTCTTCAGGATCAGGTTCCTTTTAATTTAGAGATGGCTAGACCTACATATGCTGACATTGTTGAGGCTCTTTATTTGAGCTCATTTGTGGTAACTGCAAACCTAAGTACCACCAACTGGGGAGTATCTGGTTTTTCTCTTGAGTTCTTGGTGAAGAAGGAAGATGAGCTTGCTACTAAAGCTCAGTGGAACTCTATTTGTGCTATTCTGGGCCTTTCCATTTATGGGATAATTCTGTTTGCAGACATCAACAAGTTTGTAGACATGAATGATATTCATCTCTTTGTACTGAAGAATCCAGTGCCCACTTTGTTGGGAGAACTCTATTATTTAGTGCACTATAAGAATGAGAAAAAATGAGGAGTTTTGGTATGGTGTTGTGCTCCTTTGTTTCACAGATGGTTCATGAGGCACTTTCCTAGCACTGAAGCCTTCATTGATCCTAGCCTGATTTGGTCCTAGAGGTTAAGCATGTTATCTGCCAAAGACATCAACTGGATCACCATGAGATTGAAGGTGGGGAGTTTCATTACTAGCTGTGGGAACTATCCAAATGTGCCACTCTTAGGAGTAACCGAGGGAATCAATTATAACTCGATCCTCTTAAGAAGTCAATTAGGGTATGCACTAAAGGATATTCCTAAGGAGTCAGAGTTAGCTCAAACTTTCTACTTCCTAGTGAAGGAAAATCTGTCGTTAGTGAGAAAAGTTGTTGGTTCTTGGAAACTCATCCGAAAGAGAGGTATAACATGCTTGGGTAAAATTAATAACCAGACCTTTCTAGAGTACGACGTATGGTTAAAGAAGAAAGCTTAGGTGGTCCTATTACCTTTCTCTGCTCAGGCTCCCCCTTCAGTAGTTGAACCTAAAGCTACTGTACCCTTGGAAAAATTTCAAAAACTAGAAGCTTTGGTTAAGCAACTCAGGGAAGAGAATCAAGAGGTTCGTAGCTCTTATTAGAAGATGGTGAACCTTAATCAGAAGCTAGAAGATAAGGTTCAGAGGGTTGAGGAAATTGTGAAAGTCAAGCAGGAAGAATTCGAGGAACAAGAGCTTTACTTTAAGAAAAAGGGTTTGGCTGAGATTAGCAAAGCAAATGAGTGTCGAAGTATCAAGAAGTCTCTAACTGAGGCCAACAAAGCAATAACTCTCTGGCAAGAAAAATGGGAGGCCAACTAGAAGAAGTAGAAGGAAGTGGAAGCTGAGTACAAGTAAAATATTGAAGACCTTCAAGAGCAACTGGGTGACCAAAAAGAAATGCTTCATTTAGCCCACGAGTAGCGTAGAGACTACATCCAAAAGATAACATAAGGATAGAAAGCAATCGAGGATACTCAGAAAGAAGTAGAAGAGCTCAAAGTCCATACAGAGATCAAGAAGGCCATGTCTAAGATAGGTCCCAGCAGGGAAAATGAAGAGGTCTTCTTACAGCAGATCAGTGAACTCCATGCTTCCTTTGATCAAAGGGATTTGCTCATTTTAAAGCTCATTTAAGACCCAAGTCATCTAGATGTCGCTCAATTGTTTGAGGATGTCCAATGTCTTAGTTTGAGGCTAAAGGATGTAAAGTTTCATAGGGCTTAGTTTCTTTTGTTTGTGCTGGATTACCCACAGACTTGTTATGGGACTCCTCTGTGCTCCTGTGTTTTTGCTTATTGTAAAAACTTGTACCCTTCAGGGAGATCGTTTGTTGTTCTCATGATTCCATTTATTTGATATGGTTTGAGTTTATGATTGTTGTCTTTGCACTGACACGTGTTCCAGACACTGGTTCTTTGCAACTATCTTATCTGAGCTTCACATGAGTTTCTCTTCCCAAAAGTCAAAGTCTCTAAGGGCCATATGGATTTTCATATTCTTGAACATCGAAATAGGGACGTAAAGGACCTTGAGATGAAAGAACACATCATTTGCATGCATTCATATAATCTTTGCATTTTTTCCTTGCAGGTTATCCAGATTTCCTAACTTATCTATTTATTCAGGAAGATTACAGACCATCATCTCCACAAGTACGCCACATGTCAAAATCAATGAAACATCATGGATGTTGTTCAAACTGAATTGGCTGAGCTTCGCGCCCATATGGCTGAGTTCATGAACATGATGCAAGGGGTTGCCTTGGGGAAACGAGAGCTGTAGGTTGTGGTTCAAAGGCTTGATAAGCCACACATGGAGACTCCTATCGTTGGAGTCAATATGGATGCATAAGGGAATCCTGTTAATGCCACAGGTGCACCAATAGGAGCTGAAAGACCTTCCACCCCTGCGAGTATTCCTATTCTAATTCATCATTTGGAAGACAATTAAGCTGACCAGTTCTCTTTGCTGAATGAGGACTTGGGATTTGGTGTTGGGGGAAATCTTCATGATTTCCAAGTGTTGGCTGAAAAGGTCAGAGCTCTCGAGTGTAATGATACCTTGGGAATTGATGTTTCAGACATGGGATTGGTGCAGGTTTTGATCATCCCACCGAAGTTCAAGGCTCCTGGGTTTGAAAAGTACAATGGGAATTCATGTCCTAAGACCCATCTCTAAGCTTACTACCATAAGATTACTACTTACACGAAGGACGAGAAGCTTAGGATGTACTTCTTCTAGGATAACTTATCTAGAGGTTCCCTCGAGTGGTATATGAAGCTGGAACAAACTGTTGTCCGTAATTGGAAGGAACTTGGAGAGGCATTCCTTAAACAATACCAGTACGATATTTATATGTCCCCTAGCAGGATTTAGTTGCAAAGTCTATCGCAGAAAAATACTGAGAGCTTCAAGGAGTACACGCAAAGGTGGAGCGAGTTGGCTGCAAGAGTCCAGCCACCCCTGCTCGAAAAAGAGATGGTGGATTTTTTCATGGATACCCTTCCGAGGCATTTCATGGAACCTCTGGCAGGATGTTCGTCAAGTGGCTTCTCTGACATCATACTGACTGGTGAAAGGATCGAAAACTGGATGAAGCATGGTAAAATCCAGAACAACAGTGCTTCTACCTCTAGAACCATGAAGCCATTTTTGAACGGGAAAAAGAGAAGAGATGGGGAATTTGGGGAAGTGTATGCCTAGAGAAGGAGAAGGAATCAAAATCCTTACTATCAAGTTGCAGTCATCACCATCCCTGATACCACCAATCAACAACAACCACCAAATCAACGTCAACAAAATTATTAACAACAAAAAGCTCCCAGACCATACTACCCACCAAGGCCGAAGGAAAGACAGTTTGAGACACTTCCAATGTCGTACTCGCAATTGTTATAAATGCAAATGATTCAACTTCGAACTTTAGCTCTACCAAAACATGGAAAAATTCGAAATGGGTATGACGCCAATGCTCATTGCGAGTTTCATTCTGGATCTCCAGGTCATACTACAGAAAACTACAAAGCCTTAAGCATGTGATTCAAGATATGCTTATAAAGCCATCAACTTTGCCCCTACTCCCAATGTCCTGCAAAACCCCATGCCTCCGCATGGAAGAACCGTGGGGGCCATAAATGACATTGACAATTTGAACTTGGTTTGTGATGTTAATTCTTTGAAGACTCCATTACTAGCCATGAAAAGATGCTTGGCAAATAAGGGTCTCTTCTTAGGTTGTGGGGAGGTTTGCCAAGAATGGGAAGAATCTATTAATGGGTGTAAAAGGTTGGAGATGGACATTCAGAAAATGATTGATGACATAAGTATTCAGTATGACCGAATTGTCAATAAAGAAGATGAAATCTCCAAGGTTACTATCTATTTTACCCCGGTCGAAACCCCGGTTCCAGTAAGAGCAGCACCAGTCACATTTACTACTCCGGGGCCCGTGCCATATCAAATTGAAAGAGTCGTTCCATGGAATTATAGGGTAGAAGTTTATTACAACAGCCAGAAACAAGATGTAACCACCTCCAGAACAACTCAACATCAGGTTAAAAATGTAGGGGTTGGAGGATTCATAAGAAGTCGAAGGTTGTTTGCACCCCAAACGCTGAGGAATAATGGGGTGCTGTCAAATGATAATGCAGAAGCCTAGGCTAAGGGTAAGGGAAAACAAGCTGTGACAGATGACATCCCTGTTCCTGATCCTAATATCACCTTTGACAAAGAAGCTGAGGAATTCTTAACGATCATCAAGAAAAACGACTACAAGATAGTCAACCACCTTCAATAGACTCCTTCCAAGATCTTCATCCTATATTTATTGATGTGCTCGGAATCCCATAGAAAGGCTTTGCTGAGAATTTTGAATAATGCCTACGTTCCATAAGAGATATTTGTGAATCAACTCAAGACGGTTGTTTCTAGTGTGAAATCCAATCACAGGTTAGGGTTTACAGATCTTGATCTGACTACAGAAGGGCGTAACCATAACAGGGCTCTGCATATTTCAGTGGAATGCAAAGGGGTTGTGTCTTCCCATGTACTTGTTGATACGGGGTCCTCTTTAAATGCGCTCCCGAAGAAGGCCTTGATTAAGCTGGATTATGATGGAATGATGCTTAGGCCAAGTGACCTGGTAGTCAGGGAGTTTGATGGTTCTAAGAGGTCAATTTTTGGAGAGGTGTAATTACCAATCAAGGTAGGCCCACAAGTGTTCAATACGACCTTCTATGTCATGGATATTTAACCTGCCTATAGTTTCCTTCTTGGACGTCCCTGGATTCACGTGGCAGGGGCAGTATCCTCTACTCTACATCAGAAGCTAAAGTTTGTCTGGGAAGGGAAAATTGTTATAGTATATGGAGAGGAAGACATATTTATAAGACATTTATCTTCATTCAAATACGTGGAGATGGATGGTGAAATATACGAGACCCCATACCAAGCATTCGAGCTGGTCAAGATGGAAGCAACATCCTCAGCAGCGTCCTTTTATGAGGAGAAGAAGAAGGGTGTGTCCATTGCATCCTATAAACAAGCTCTGAAGGAGGTGGAATCAGGAATTAGTAAAGGTTGGGGCAAGATGATAGAGGTCCCCAAAAAGGAAGACATGTTTGGAATTGGTTACAATCCTGCTCAAGCAACTCATCACAACATGCCAAAGGTCTCAAAGGCCCAATAACTTTCTCCAGTGTTGGATGGGTGGATCATAGCCGTATATGCACCGTTCAAGAGGACATAATTGATAGTGACTGTGAAATTGACGAGTGGATTTAGCCGAGTGTCCCAGGAGTGGAGCTCAATAAATGGTCGTCTGAAGAAAGCATCATTGTTACCCAACATTAATAGTATTTTTTTGTGTTTTATTCTTGTATGAAAACTCTATGTCTCGCTCAAAGCATAATCGCTCATTATAAGGGTTTTCATTGTTTCAATTTGCAATATCAAATCATTAATAAAATGGACGTTTTTGCATTCATTCATGGTGTTTCCTGTCTTTCATTTTTATTTTTTTTTAATAAATGGAAATGTAAATTTTCATGATCATTTCTTCTCACACTCTTTCTAAAAACTAGCATGAATCATCATTCATGCAAATGCACCCCATTGGGTCTCATCGATGACAATCTTGCTATGACTTGCTACGACTTTGACAATTCGATTTACCAAGCCAATAAGGAAGGTGAAGAAGATTGTGAACTACCTGCGGAGTTAGCCAAATCATTAAAGCGAGAGGAGAGGGTGATCCAGCCACATGGAGACGTTATTGAGGCCGTAAACCTGGGTACCGAAGAGGCAAAGAAAGAGGTCAAATATCGGGGCTACATTGGAAGAGTCCTTGAAGAGACGATTGATTTCTATGCTCCATGAATACGTTGATATCTTCGCTTGGTCCTACCAAGACATGCCAGGACTTGACACTGATATTGTAGTACACAGGCTGTCACTCAGAGAAGACTGCCCGCAAGTTAAGCAGAAACGGTGAAGAACTTGACCTGATATGGTAATAAAGATCAAGGAAGAGGTTCAGAAACAGTTTGACACTAGGATTTTGGCTGTTACGAGTTATCCATTATGGGTTGCCAACATGTTGCCGGTACCGAAGAAAGATGGCAAAGTTCGGATGTATGTTGACTATCTAGACTTGAATAGAGGTATTCCTAAGGACGATTTCCCGTTGCCTCACATTGATGTGTTGGTTGCAACACAACTCAATTTTTGGTGTTTTCCTCCATGGATGGCTTTTCGGGCTACAACCAAATCAAAATATCGCCAGACGATATGGAGAAAAATACATTCATCACCCCTTGGGGAACTTTCTGCTATAAAGTGATGTCCTAATCCTGACTTTTCTTGGCTGAGGCCTCAAATGCCTTAATCCTGACTTTTCTTGCACAACAAGTTACAGCTTGATCAAATGACTTCCTCAGTGAATTTTTGCATCAAACTTCATACACAAGCTCTCTATATCATATAAAGACCAATGGAATCAAGAATGACCAAAAAAATTGGGTGTAAGGGCCTCAAACCCAAAACCCTAATTTTATGGTCAACTGTGTAGGAGCTTCAAGCTTGCCTGGATAGCTCTGCAATCCCTTGAGATTTCTTGACTTCAAAGAAACCTTGGGGGTATAAAACAACCATAAAACACTCAAGGACCCTCCTGGAATGCTTCAAGGTCTCTGAGATTGCTCAAATCACTTCTTGGGTTCACCTGATCACAAACCCTAGTTATGCATCTATGCAATGAGTTGCTAAAGGATAATTATACAATGTGAGATGTAATGATATGCTATGAAATATGTGTGATCATAAGCCAAGGCATGATAAAGTGAGAGGGAAAATTTGGGGTGTTTACAGCTTCCCCTATTCAAGCATGAGTTAGCTGTGCAGGATGTAAGCGCCAGACTTAGTAGGCAAACAAGATAACTTGTGGTTGAATACCAAGACAATCCAAAATTTGCACTCTCTGGTATAAGAAGAAAAGGGATATAAATTATTATTCACAAAACAAGACGATGTAGAGTGAACATCAAATGATAGCGATGGAGGACGACCATCGAGTAGAGGACGACTACTAGGGGTTAAAAGGTGAGAAATGCACCGACAGGGACGACCATCAGGCTAAAGAATAAAGAATCCACGACGGGGACGGCCATCGAGTAAAGGATAATTGAAATAATGATGAGGGACGGTCATCATAAGGTGAAGGACGATCACCTGGCAGGGGACGACTGTTGAAATATATCACGACATATGACAAATTCCAGATAGAAAGATCAACGATGGGGACGGCCATCAGATAAATGATGAGAGAAGATCATCATAAGGTGAAGGAAGATCACCTGGCAGGGGATGGCTGCTGAAATATATCACGACATAGGACGAATGCCGGATAGAAAGATCAACGATGGGGACGGCCATCGGATAAATGATGAGGGACGGTCATCATAAAGTGAAAGACGATCACCTAGCAGGGGACGGCTGCTAAAATATCACGACATAGGACGAATGCCGGATAGAAAGATCAACGATGGGGACGGCCATCGGATAAATGATGAGAGACGGTCATCATAAGGTGAAGGAAGATCACCTAGCAGGGGACGACTGCTAAAAATATCACGACATAGGACGAATGTCGGATAGAAAGATCAACGATGGGGACGGCCATCGGATAAACGATGAGGGACAGTCATCATAAGGTGAGGGACAATCACCTAGCAGGGTATAACTGCGGAAAATATCACAACATAGGACGAATGTCGGATAGAAAGTAGTTTTGCTGTGGGAAGAGACAAACACGGACGAGTGTTTAAGCCCTAAAATAAAACAGTATAAGTGTTTCGACAGTGTGTATAGACTAAAGATACAGACAAGCATCTTTAGGACCACGATATGGACGAGTATCAATAGAAACAAACGCCGACGCGTGTTTTAAAGATGATGATACAGACGGGTACCAATTGGTTAAGCAAGGAACACGGACTAGTGTTTGATCTGCTGGGGAGTGGTATATGCAAGACACGAACGAGTATCAAAAGAACTATGTACAAGTATGAACAAGTATTTGTATTGAGAGTGCAAAAGGTATTCTAGTTTTATCTGTATGGGAGATGCTCTTGTACACTGCTGGAGGAGTAATTTTGGTATCCATAGGTGAAAGGCTTGAACCTGACTTATGATCATGCAAATGTATGTTTGATTTTTTCCGTAATGCTCCTATTAGACGGAATGCTTGTAACACGGTGGGAGAACTGACTTTTAGTTATGTTGCGGATAGCAAGAGTCGCCACCGACTTTTATTTTATCCAAAAGGAAAGGGTATAAAAGAACAGGAAAGACCTTAAGAGATATTTTTGGGTCCGGGGGGTAGGTTATGTAAAGGGAAGGTGTTAGCACCCTTTACATCCATGGTTATCCATGGGCTCTTAGTTACTTAGCTCACTTTTGGATTGTTTTTGAAAGTGTAGTGTGTGAATAGAAAAATTTTCATAATAGTTGATAATGATCCATGTACGGATGCGTAAAAACTTGTTTTTGAAAATTTGTTTGAAATTGTTAAGTGTTTGAAAATTTGAAATGAAGTGAGCAAGCAACTAGGAGGTACCTACCCTAAAGTTTAAGTCTTTCCTGTTCTTTATCCTTTAAGTGGTAAGACTATCCCTATTATTAAGGAATAGGTAGTCATTACCTTGGATGTAAGGGACATATGAGGGACATCTGTTTTTATGAAGGCAACTGTGGGGTGTATTAAGCATTTAGGAGGGACTATCATCATTATTCGAAAGGGACTTGATCTTTAAAGGCAACCATTAAGGACTTGATGATTTTTCTTTTAAGGGACTTTCTTTATACACCCCACTTGACCTTATGATTAGGCAACATTGAGGGATTACCTTAGAAAGTGAGATGGCGATTAAAAAATCGACTTACGTGTGTGAGTGTTCAATATTATTTATCTTTAATTAAAGTGATCTAAATTAATTTATTTAAATAGAATACATGTTTGCACTCCCTAAATTACTAACCATGGCATAAAAATTAAATAAATTACATATTTACAAAATTTACACCAAGGAGCAATTACAAAATAATTATAAGCAATTAAAATAAATGGCAAAAATAAATATATAAGCAAAATATAAATAAATAAGCAAAAATAATAAATAAGCAATAAATAAATAAATAGGGGTTAGTAATAATAATAATTAAAAATAGGGTTAGTAAAAAATATTAAAAATAAATAAGGTTAATGAAATAATAATAATAAGATTAGTGAAGCAAAAATAATAAATAATAATATGGTTAGTAACAATTAAAATAAATAAAAATATTATAATAACATGATGAGAATAATAAACACAAAAATAAATTTTAATATATAAACATTTATTTAAAAATAAGAATAATTAAATAATTATTATAACATAAAATTTTTAAAACATAATATAATTATAAATTTTAATCATTACAAATTTAATTATTTCTAAACATATATTAACAATTATTTATTAAAAGATATTTATACATTATATGAAGAATATAGGTTTTAAATATCATACTCACAAAAATTAATCATATTTACCAAATTTATATTAAGTATTATATTTACAAAAATTAATTATATTATATTAAATAAATATATACATTATAATTATATAAAGAATTAGAAAGTAAAAATTATTTAGAAAATAAAATTAGGTCTTCACAAAATTAGGGTTTTGTTTAGAAAAATATTTTTTAGGGTTTCTAATTTAATTATACAAAATTATTTAATAATATGCATATATTATATTTACATATGATAAAGAAAATAATTTCAGAAAATTCATATATTTTAGAATTTGGAAAATATTAAACATGCTTCATTATTATTTTTAATTATTTAGAAAACATATATACATAAGATTATATTTAATTTAATAATAGAATACTTAAAACAAATAAAAGAAAAAGAATGTGAAAACTTACCTGACTGGGGTTTGAACCCAGGTCAGCTTGTTTGCCAGCAACAAGAAATACCACCAGGCTGCTACACACGCAGGTGAAAGAGAGAAGAGAGTAATTGCTTTTGTGTTTTGTCTTGAAAAATCCAGAAAATAAAGAAAGCAAAAAGGCCTGGGGTGGTGTTGAACCCAGGACCTTTGATCATTCACACGCACGCTTAACCGCCTGGCTGGAAGAGCCCTTCTGGTAGTATAATGGTAACATAATATAATATATTGAGTCTTCTTGTTATCCTGAAAAAAATAGAAAAACAATGGTGCAAGGCAGGATTCGAACCCTGGCCTTTTCACCAAACACAAGCGTCTCCTTCCAATGGGACACAGGCTTCTGTGTGGCAAATAACCAAGATAATTCCATAATATTTTAAATCAAAATTTTAAATATAAAATTCGCGCCACATGCTTCTTCTTCAACCTCTGGATATTGAATTTAGCTGCGAAGCTTGCTGCAAAATTACCTGCGATTTTTCCTGCACCTTAAAACCTACGAAATTCAAACTACCATCAAACAGTATAATTTTATCAAATTGATCACATATTTGTAATCCCCATACAGCATACAATTCAATTGTGGTCTCTAAATCAATTTATATTGGCTAAATCGAAAGTTCCTAATTTCAACTCAAAAACCCTAACTATGGCCGATTCTGGTTCAGGGCATGAAACTCCAATTTCTTTGTCCAGAAACCTTCACAAACTCAATATAAACATCATTAACCAAACAAAATTCATTGAGGTGCATTAAATTAGTGAAACCAAAAAACAAATATTCAAGAACATGTAGAGTTCGGATTATGCATTATGGAATGACTTTGATGCATATGAGTGTTGGTTTAGCTTCAACAATGTTCAAAGAACATCTATATGTTCTTACTTTACCTTCAAATGCCCTGGATTGAAGAATCCGAATGTGAGTTTTGGATGAATTTTTGAACAATGGAATTTACCTTTTGGCTGCTGGAAATCGTGAATGAGTGATAGGGTTATGTTCAGTACTTATATGTGATTGAATCTAGGTCAAAAACTTGATTGGTTGTGTACAAGATTTGATCCAAAAAGATTCACAATGATAAGCTTTGAATTTTTCAATATTTTTGCATCAATGCTTTCTATTTCAAGCCATTCCATATAATTTTTGTATCAACTTGTTCCATGCTGATTTTATGATCTTCTAGAATCAATAATAAAATTAAATCTTCATATTTAATATTTTATTTAAATTTAAAATGATTTTAAGTATAAAAAATCATAATAAATTAATTAAATAAAATAAAAATTATGAAAATAACATGGAAATTTCGTGCATGATGTTGTTGTATGGGTTGGGTCATAATTTGACAAGCCCATTTGGAGAAAATTGGTTCTAGACCTCCTTTTTCATCATAAACCATCACAAAATTTCCCAACTTTGCAAGGGCATATCTCCCTCAATTTTAATGCTATGAGGGTGTTATTATACATTTTGAAAAGCTTGAAGAGTCCTCTAAACAACCCCATTGGTTTCATGTCCATATCATTTACCAATCTCAAGTTATGCCCTTTTGAAGTTGTTGACTTTTTGTTGACTTTTGAAATGACCTATAATGTCTTAACCCATACCTTCCAAATGAAGCATTTTTGGGCTTGGCTTGTAAGATCAAAGTTGTAGAAAATTCAATTTCCTTTAAAATGAGCTTTTATTGGAGACTTGGTGATGAAGCATGTGAAAGTTATGGCTGGTCAAAGTTCAGTTGACTTTTACTAAGGAAACCCTAATTTAGAAACTCCTGATTCTTGATGATCTGGAATCTCCTTGATGAATCATGATCAACCCTTGATCAAATGATGAATTTTACTTCATATATTTGATGTTAGCAAAAAATTATGAAGTTTGACTTTGGTTTGACCACAGTTGACCTCAGTTTGACTTTTTAACTGCATTGACTGATTTTGACTTATCTGATCATCTGACTGAGCAAACTTCTGAGAAAAGTATTGAAACTTGTCATGGGGGTTCTTACATACATATAAGATGTTATGAAGCTCACTTGAAGTCTTGGAAGTCCATTTAGCCTGATTAAAGTCAAAACCCTAGTTTTGGATGCACTGCTTAGGAGGTGCATTGTCTGAGGGAATTGTCAACTCTTCTGACCAATTGTGAACTTTGTGAACCTTGTGAACCATCATAAAATGTCTTGTAAACCTCATGGGAGGTATTGTGAAGCTTGTGAACCTTATGAATTTCATAAAGTGGCTTTGTAGACCTCATGAACCTCAGGAGAGCTTTGTAATCATTGTGAATCTTGTGAACCTTGTGAACCTTCATGAAGTAACTTGTAGACTTCATGAACCTTGTGAACCTTCATGAAGTAACTTGTAGACTTCATGAACCTCATGAAAGGTATTGAAAGCATTGGGAACCTTGTGAACCTTGTGAATCTTCAAGAAGTGACTTGTAGACTTCATGAACCTCATGAAAGGTTTTGAAAGCATTGTGGAACTTTGTGAACCTTGTGAATCTTCAAGAAGTGACTTGTAGACTTCATGAACCTCATGAAAGGTTTTGTAAGTGTTGGGAAACTTGTGAACCTTGTGAACCTTCTTAGAACACAAAGTCCTGTATTGTGAGGGCAAATTTTGGGATGCAACAATGCTACGCTTTGTTTGGGGAAGATGATGTGAATGCTATGATTATGCAAATGAGAGAGCCGATCCGGGATCTGAACCCCGCGGGGAGAAAGGATCACTGGGCGATCTTTCTGGAGAAATCTGTGGGGATACTTAAGCTGGGGGTGAGGAAAGCCCCAAGTTGTTGGCAGTTGTCTTCGTTGGAGAAGAAAATTTTTCGGTCATTGCTCGGGAGGTCCTGCTTGGGGAAAAGAGAACTTCTGGGAAGTAATCTGTTGTAATTATTTCGTCTAGGATGTATCCTGGGGGAATGAATAACTTCATGGGGATTACTCTCGTCAAGTGATCCTGTTGAGGACGTGACTACTTACTTGGCTGGGGAAACAGTGCTTAATATGCCTCATGCTGTAAAAGATTATCTGCCTTGAGTACCTGCAACCTGTTAAACAGAGTAAATGTACAAGCGTCCTAAGGTATCCTCAAGTGGATTCCATCATAGGAGTTAGATTCGCTTAAGAGCACATATTTCCTGCAAGCATTTATTAAAATGGCCTATATGTCTTCCATGCAAATGTTGTATTACGAATTTCGGACATTTTGCAAACAAACAAAAAACGAAACGGTACAAAACAAAGTGTGAATGAACATTTGACTTTATTGATTTGTGTGCTCTGAATAGGCAAGTAAAATGAAGAAGCTAATCCCTGAAATGAGGAGATTTTTGTAAAATTGAGAAAAAATAACAGTGTCCTATTTGGCAATGCTGGAGTCGACGCTCCAATGAACTTCCTCTTGATATGACATGTATGACCTCAAACGTTCTTCTTATCTTGCTTTATGAGGAAAGTTGATTCTGATCGACGCTTTGTCCTTTCGAAACTTGCCATGTTATGTAAGTGTACTACAGACGAATTCAGAATGCAGTTGTTCGTTTGTTCCCTGATTTTGCGTGGATCGCCCTTTCGGGTTTTCAATCCACCAGGATACCCATTTTTGCCTGAGCTGTCCGATGTGGCTTTTTAACTCAGCGGGTGTACACATTTTTTTTTAATTTTCCCTTATTTTTGCCCGAGTCTTTTATTCTGTTTTTGACTCGCCGGGATCCCCTGTTTTTTCCTGGATTTACATTCTGTTTTGATGTCCAGCGGGTCATTTATGCGAATTATTTTTTAACTGCATCTGAATTCACAGGAGATGGGAAATTTTCGCCGTCCATGGTTGCGAGCATCAGTGCTCCGCCTGAGAAGACTTTAGTTATCACGTAGGGACCTTCACAGTTTGGTGTCCATTTTCCCTTGTGGTCTGTATGAGGAGGAAGGAGTCTTTTCAGTACAAGCTCTCCCACTTGATATTCCCGAGGTCTCACCTCTTGATCTAAGGCTCTTTTCATCCGTTTCTGATATAACTGACCATGACAAATAGCTGCTAATCTCTTTTCTTCAATCAGGCTCAGTTGATTATAACGAGATCGGACCCATTCTGCTTCGTCCAGTTTCACACCCATTATTACCCGTAAGGAGGGCAATTCAACTTCAACAGGTAGAATGGCTTCCATACCATACACAAGATGATAAGGCGTTGCCCCGGTAGATGTTATGATGGAAGTTAGGTACCCATGTAAGGAAAATGGTAACATTTCGTGCCAGTCTCTGTATGTGACTACTATCTTTTGCACAATCTTCTTAATGTTCTTGTTAGCTGCCTCAACAGCGCCATTCATCTTTGGCCTGTAAGGAGAAGAGTTGTGATGTTGAATCTTGAAATCCCGGCATAGTTCTGTCATCATTTTGTTGTTAAGGTTTGAACCATTATTAGTAATGATTCGCTCGAGAACTCCATATCGATAAATGATATCCTTTTTCAGAAATCGGGCTACCACTTGCTTGGTGATGTTTGCATACGAAGCTGCTTCGACCCATTTGGTGAAGTAATCAATGGCTACCAGGATGAATCTGTGACAATTTGAAGTAGTTGGTTCGATCTTTCCAATCATATCAATGCCCCACATGGAGAAGGGCCAGGGTGAAGACAATACATTCAAAGGATTTGGAGGCACATTCACTTTTTCTGCGTTGTTCTGGCATTTATGGCATTTTCTTGCATAGGCACAACAGTCTGCATCCATTGTGATCCAATAGTAACCTGATCTCAATAATTTCTTCGCCATTGCATGTCCTCCGACATGGGTACCGAAAGAACCCTCGTGTACTTCATGCATCAGTAGGTCTGCTTCCTTTTTGTCAACACATCTGAGCAAGACCATATCGAAGTTTTGCTTGTATAAGGAGCCATCAGTATTGAGGAAGAAACTGCCGGCTAGCCTTCATAATGTCTTCTTATCATTAGAAGATGCCCCAAGCGGGTACGCCTGAGTCTCCAAAAAGCATTTGATGTCATGGAACCAAGGTTTGTTGTCAATGACAGTGTCCACAGAGAAGATGTATGCCGGTCGATTTAGTCTAGATACTAAAATCCGAGGTACATAGTTAGCAGTCTGTACTTTGATCATAGATGAATTAGTGGCCAAGGCGTCTGCAAACTGATTTTCATCTCGAGGGATGTATTCAAGCTTGACTGTTGTAAAGAAGGTCAACAATCTCCTCGTATAGGCACGGTAGGGAACCAAATGCTCTTGATGCGTATACCACTTGCCATTAGTTTGGTTGACCACCAAAGCCGAATCTCTGAATACATTCAAGGTTTTGATCCTGAGGTTAATGGCTTCCTCAAGACCCATGATATAAGCTTCGTACTCTGCTTTATTGTTAGTGCATGCAAAGGTGAGCCTTGCTGAGAAAGGCAGATGGACTCCTTCAGGTGTAATAAGCACTGCACCAACCCCACGACCGTTACAATTAACTGCCCCATCGAACATCATAGTACATGCTCCTTCTGGATCCGGCCCTTCAGTGTAAATAGGCTCTTCACAATCTTTTGATTTTAAGAACATGATGTCTTCATCGGGGAAATCAAATATCATAGGCTGGTAATCATCAATGGGTTGCCCAGCCAGATAGTCAGACAATACACTGCCCTTGATGGCTTTTTAAGAAGTGTATTGAATATCATATTCTGTCAGAATCATTTGCCACCTTGCAACCCTTCCGGTAAGTGCTGGCTTCTCAAATATGTACTTGACTGGGTCCATCTTTGAGATCAACAAGGTAGTATGAGTCAACATATATTGTCTTAGTCGGCGAGCAGCCCACGCTAAAGCACAACAAGTTTTCTTGAGCAGTGAATAAAGTTGTTCACAGTCGATAAACGTTTTTCTTAGGTAGTATATTGCATACACTTTTCGACTAGACTCGTCATGTTGGCCCAACATACACCCCATTGATTCATCTAATACCGTCATGTACATTATTAGAGGTCTTCCTTCAACTGGAGGCATGAGAATTGGTGGTTCTTGCAGATACTCCTTGATCTTGTCAAAAGATTTCTGACAATCATCGTTCCATCTGACTATTTGTTCCTTTCTTAGCAGTTTGAACAAGGGCTCGTAGGTTGCAGTGAGGTGAGATATGAACCTTGAAATGTAGTTCAATCTACCCAAGAACTCTCAAACTTCTTTCTCAGTCTTAGGTGCAAGCATTTCTTGAATTGCTTTAACTTTGTCGGGGTCAACCTCAATTCCTCTTCCGCTCACAATGAACCCCATCAGCTTACCAGAACGTACCTCGAATGTGCACATTTTGGGGTTTAACCTTAACTGATATTTCCTCAGACGCTTGAAACGTTTAAGAAGATTTACCAAATGCTCTTCCTCTGTGAGGGACTTGGAAATCATATCATCCATGTAACACTCAATTTCTTTACGGATCATGTCGTGGAATAATGTTACCATAGCCCGTTGATATGTTGCACCGACATTCTTCAAACAAAACGACATTACTTTGTAGCAGAACGTGCCCCATGGTGTGATGAAGGTTGTCTTCTCCATGTCTTCAGGTGACATCTTGATCTGATTGTATCCAGAAAATACGTCCATGAAGGAAAATACCGAGAACTGAGTTGTGTTGTCTACCAATACATCAACGTGAGGTAATGGGAAGTCATCTTTCGAGCTTGCTCTGTTCAGATCCCGGTAATCGACACACATACGCATCTTTCCATCCTTCTTAGGTACAGGTAAAATGTTAGCAACCCACGGCGGGTAACTAGTTACAGCAAGAAAATCGGCGTCCCACTGCTTTTGTACTTCCTCTTTGATTTTCATGGCCATGTCCGGGCGAGTACGTCGCAACTTCTGTTTGACCGGCAGGCAATCCTCTTTTAATGGCAACGTGTGCATGACAATATATGTATCCAAACCCGGCATATCTTGGTACGACCAAGCGAAGACATCAACATATTCTCGCAGCATACTGATAAGTTGTTCTTTTACCGGAGTTTGCAGACTGGCTCCAATCTTCACTTCTTTCACAACTTCCTCGGTACCAAGATTAATAGTCTCAACCTCCTTCTAATGAGGAGCAATCACCTTTTCCTCTTTCCTTAATAACCTGGCTAACTCTTCAGGTAAATCGTAGTCTTCTTCAACCCATTCATCTGCTTGATTAATCGGATTGTCGAAGTCATACAAGGTCATAGCAGTGTTGTTGTCAGTGCAATCTAGAGGGCTATTTCTGCAAGGTTTGAGATTTTGTTCATTTTAGTGATTGATTTTATTTTTTTAGAAAAAGTAAGTAAATGAAGTTTTTATTAAGAAAAACATTTCCATTTATTGCTTTGTGCAAAAATAACAAAAATGAAAAGACAGTGAGCGAAAAAAGGTTGCTTGCAAAAAGATGTCCATTGTTCATTAATATTCAATTTGCACAAATACATATGGCCCTATTACAAAATGAGTCCCGACATCTTGGGCAAGATGCAGGACTTTGATGCATGCTTAAAACAGGAAATAATAATTACTCTGCAGCAGTAACCCTTATAATTTTCTGGGAAGACCAGTTGAGGACTTGTCGGCCCGGGATTCTTGGACGGATCCAGTTTTCCAGGTTGTAGTCGCTCTCAGCCTCGTCTTCCAGAGTGTTGACAGCATCAGGGGTCAGCATTCCCCCCACTTATGAACTTTGGCCCTCTAGCAGCCTTCTCTTGAACTTGTCAGGATGGTCTGTAACCTAAATCGAATTTGTCTTCTTCCATTTCCACCTTCAGCAGCTTGCCCCACCCTTGGGCATTCCCTTCTTCCACAACCTTCCGAGCCTGCTTGTAGGAAGCAATTGAGGTACCCATCCTCTCCTCTTGGGATGCAGCAAACACCTAAGTTGTAGCTTCGTTGACATTCAAAGCTTCAAAACCTTGGCTCCTGGTTTCATTGATTTCTCCATCCATTTCTATGTACTTGTACGTAGCCAGGTGACTGACAAAGATGTCTTCTTCTCCATAGATAGTGATAATCTGACCTTCCCACTCATATTTTAACTTCTGGTGAAGGGTTGATGTTACCGCGCCGGCGGCATGGATCCATGGTCGACCCAACAAACAGCTGTAGGCAGGTTGTATGTCCATCACGTAGAAGATAGTTTTGAAGACTTGTGGGTCAATTACCACGGGTAGCTCCATCTCTCCGAGGACGATCTCTTAGAACAATCAAAAGCTCTTACAACTAGATTGCTTGGAAGGAGGGCTAGACCATCATACTCCAGTTTGACTAAGGCTTTCTTTGGCAGGACGTTGAGTGATGATCCAGTGTCAACAAGGACGTGAGAGAGCACAACCCCTTTACATTCCAGAGTGATGTGTAATGCCTTGTTGTGGTTACGCCCCTATGTAGTCAAATCAGCATCGGTAAAGCCTAGTCCCTGACTAGTATTGACATTTGCGACTACTGATTCCAACTGATTGACAGTGATCTCTTCAGGCACATAAGCTGCGTGCAGGACTTTGAGTAGTGCATTCCGGTGAGCCTCGCAACACATAAGAAGTTATAATATGGAGATTTTGGAGGGTGTTTGGTGGAGCTAATCCACGATTTTGTAGTCACTTCTTTTGATAATCCTTATAAACTCGTCTACATCCTGATCAAAGGGCGTCTTCTGAGTTTCTTTTGTAATAGGTTCTTCTGGCACCACACTTTTACCCTTAGCTTTGGCAGCCGCTTCCGCTTCGGCATTAGTTTTGGGAATTTGTGAAGCGAAGAGACGTCCGCTTCTAGTGAAGCCTCCGCCTCCCCCTACATTGTCTACCTATGGTGCAGATGTTGAGGAGTCAAGAGTGACTTTTCTTCCATGGCAGTAAAGATCCGAACCATAATGCCAAGGTACGACATTCTTGTTATCATAAGGAATTGGTCCAGGCACCGTGATGGTCACCGGACTAATTGCAGCAGAAGAAGGAGTGATGATTGTCTGCGGATCGTAGTATATAGTAACAGGGAGTCTGACTGATGGTGGAACAAGTGCAGGAAGTTGACAAACTGATGAGAGAGTGTTGCTGGGACTTTGTTGATGATAATGTTGCTGGAAGTTGTTGTTGTAAGATTCTGGAATAGGGAGCGTTGTCGGGTCGTAGTAGATAGTAACTATTGAAATATCATTGCTGGTGTTTGTTGTTGTAGTTGATTCTATTGAAATGATTTTTGTTGTATTTGTAGAAGTGATTTCTGTTACAGTTGTAGAAGTTTGAACTGTTGATGTTATCTGCATGATGCCTTCCTTAATCAGACTATTGATACCATTCTTCAAACTTGTGCAACCATTAGTAGTAACCTTACAAGTTTTGCAGTAGGCTTCACAGCCTGGAAACATTGGCTTTTTAAAAGCTGAGCTTTCACCTCGGCCAAAGGTGTTCGAACACTTGCAATATCATTAATCAGGATTGCTGGTTGGTCTTCCTCGATAGCATTAATTCTTGGCCCACCGTGGTTAGGTATTGGATTTTTGGTGACACTCGGAGGAGGTGCGAAGTTTATGGCTTTGGAATTAATCAGGTCTTGAACCTTCATATGCAGGGCCCTACACTTTTCTGTGGCATGGCCGGGAGCATTTGAGTGGAAGGCGCATCTTGCGTTGACATCATAATTTCTTAGAGGGTTGAGAGGATCTGGTGGAGCCAAAGTCCTCAGTTCAATCAAGTTGAGTTTCAACAATTGTGGGAGTAACACTGCATAGGCCATCGGAATAGGATTGATTACCCTGTTGATCTGAGAAGTCCTTGGTTGAAATGGACACTGTTGCTGATTATTGTTGTTGTAAGGTCTCTGTTGCTGTTGTGGGATATGTTGTTGCTGAGGTGCTGGAGTAGGAATGGTGACAACAACCACTGACCTTTGCAAATACTGAGGCCTACCTCTGCCAATATGCACTGAATTAGTTTCTCCTATCCTTTGGGGTCTGGAGAATGGCTTCTTTGTGTTGCTAGAGCTGGCCCCATTATCAGAAATCTTGCCCATCTTCAACAAACTTTCAATTCTCTCTCCTGCTATGACCATATCAGCAAAGCTAGTGGAAGAGAAAGCAGCAAGTCTATCAATATAAGTTCCTTGCAGGGTATTCATGAACATGTCAGTCATCTCCCTTTTTGACATTGGAGGTTGGACAGCAGTAGCCAGCTGTCTCCACCTCTGAGCATACTCACGGAAAGATTCCCTCGAAGATTGAGACATTCCCATTAGGAGAGTCCTGTTAGGTGCCATGTCCAAGTTGTATTGATACTGGCGCACAAAGGCTTCAGCCAAATCTTTCCAGTTTCTGACGGTGGCCCTGGATAAGTGTGAGTACCATTCTTTGGATGCCCCGGTCAAGCTATCTTCAAAATAAAACATCCATAGCTTCTCATCCATAGTGTATGCCTTCAACCTTCCCAGAAAGGACTGCAAATGAGTCCGGGGACAGGAAGTTCCATGGTACTTCTCAAAACACAGGGGCTTGAATTTGTGGGGAATCCTTACCCCCTAAACCAGGCCCATGTCCATTACATCAAATCCAAAGGAGTTCTGGGATTCCAAGGATCTTAACTTTTCCGATATCTCATCCAACCGACAGTCATAAGCTTCATATGCCCCAGCACCTATCACTGTAAATTGCTCATCTTGAGGATCTTCCTGTAGAATACGATCTCCAGTATTCCTTTGGCCATTCCCAATGATATTAGCTTCAGGATTGTTGTCGGGTCCAAACATTACCGGAGTCGTTCGCGGCTGCTTGCGCTCGTTGTTACTAGTACCTCCAGTGCCTGCGTGGTTATCTTTCGGGGTTTGCTGCTCGACCAACTCCCTCAATATTTCCTGGCTCTGGGCCAGTCCAGTCATCACAGCCATGAATTGATTCATTTGAGTCCTCACCTCTGTTCTCACATCTGTCATTTGAGTCCTCACATCAGTTAGTTCCTGTTGTAGCTGATCCATTTGTAGACTCGGAAGGTTGCGTCTAGTTGGATATATGTGGACTCGGTTGACGGAAAAGACCCTTCTGCGAGCAATATTTCCTGAAACAACCAACAAAGTGAGAAAACAAAAACACAACACCTACAAAAACAAAAGGTATGTGGTTAGAATGCAATGTAATATGCCTTTTTGTCTTTCGAGGGTATCCGGTTTGGTTCTTGGTTTTGACCTTCCAGACCCCTTGGAGGAGATGAAGATGTTGGAGTGAACGAAATCCACAAGAAGAAAAAAAATACATAAATCATAGAATACAAGTGGCATTGCCAAAATACAACCAGTTCATTAATACAACAAAGCAAAACTCCCATGGTGAGTTGAAATACAACAAGTTCAAGAACAAAACAAAAACCCCCATGGTGAGTCCAACACAAAAAACAAGTACAAAGAAAATCAGATATCCAATCCATATGCATCCTCCCTGACTTTCTTCAGGAGAGCATCAATCACAGGTCCAACTGGGTGCTCTTTGATGGTCTTGATTAGAAGGTTTCTGGTCGCGATGGCATTCGTCATCTTCTGATACTTATCTTGCTCTTTGGATCTTTTTAACCCTGCCCGGAGTTTTAACTCTGATATTTCCTTCTGAGCGGCTAGAAGTGCTTCTCGGCTTCTTCTCTCACTGGACTCCAACTGCTCTATCTTGGCTTGCATCTTATGGTCTTCTTTCAAATGGGCCTCAGTTATTCTGACCCATCTACCCTGACTCTCTTCCAGATAATGCTCAGCTCTTGCCTTCTGAATTTTTGCCTCCTTACATGCATTCTTCAACACAAGTTCCCCTGCTCGGGCTTTCCTGATGAAGTCTTCAGTCTTCTCAATCTTGGCTATATGCTCGATGCGTAGCTTCTCTAGCCTCTCAATGTCTAAACGAGCATCACTCCTTTCCCAAAGGGTCTTCTTTAAAGCTTCGGCGAGCTAGGTATTTCTTTCCTTCAGTTTTTCAAACTCTTCCAGGCTCACTGTGGCTATGGGCTCAACTGCTAATGGCCCTGGTACATCCTCTAGGGTGAATGGCATACGAGTAATTTTTCCTCTGATGCGCGACCATTCAGTGTACTGAGAGGAGGCTATGTTATTGCACTTTCCCAAGATGGCGGTTCCTTTAGTCTGCATATTGTCACAATCCCAGGCTGCTTGTCGGACAGTGGCATGGTTGTTTTGAAAATCACAATAAAAAGATTCTGCTAGGTCTTGTTCCCTAGGTGGATGTACCAAGGCATACCCCAACTGTCTTTTAAAAATTAAAGGATTATATTTGATGCAACCCTTCACTCCAATAAGAGGCACATATGGGTATTGACCACAGCTGGTTACTATATCTCGACCCTTGGTGTTCTGAGTACACCACCTGATATCTTCTGAAATAAGGCCAATCATCCTCTTAGCCCAATTCCTTGTATGATGTGGGTTTAAGAAAGCTTCTGTCTTTGGCATATGTTTCATCAACCAACTGTAGAAAAGAGGTGCACAACATCCTACCCGTCTTCCTCTCTATTTCTCATTCCTCTGATGAACTGAGTAATAAAAGTCTCCTAACAAGGTGGGAACCGGGTTCTTTAGCATGAAGATGTGGATGACATTTTTGCTTACAAACTTAGGCTCGTCTGCAAACAAAATGATACCATAAATGCTGAGAGCTGGGAGAGCACATACAGTTTCCCAATTCCCTTTTGCAGCGTGCTTCGTAGCCTGAGTAATCAATAAATCTAGATGAAGGTCTGGGATTCCAATTTTGGAAGTCATGTGTTCATCAATGGTGGTTACTTCCAGATGTAGTGCTTTGGCTATGTCTTCATTCTTTGGAATAGTCATTTGAGGATTGAAAGGAATTCCTCTTCGGATGGGGATATCCAACAACATGGAGTACTCTTCCAGCAACAGACCTATCTGAAAGTCTAGGAAAGTGAAACAACGCAGGGGAGGGTCATAAAACTGCAGACAGGTGTGAATCATGCTCCTTTGCAATGGATCCAAGTCCATGATTATGTCCAAGATTCCACCGTAACTTTCTCTGAACAGAGGTACATGATCAGGAGTAATGAGGGCCTATATCTGCTTAATGCCTGCTAAGGGATACTCGAAGAAATGATAGGTGATGTTTCTTTTCCTTGTTGAATCTATCCTGAAGATGTATGCTGAAGGAGATAACTGAAGAAGTGTTGTAGCAGATAGGCTGAGCAGAAGAACAGTCAAAACCAAACCAAGAAAAGTGGATACCCTGTAAAACAAATAGACAAATGTTAGAAATGATGCAATATGATGCATGATGATGATATGCAAGGGTATGTGATTATATGCTGGATTATTAGTCGTCCTTTGGTAGAATCCTTGAGTGTCTAGAGTTTCAGATGGATGATTGAGAACCGGTAACCAGGTGAGGGACTCAAATAAAGAGTCAACGGTCCAGGGTTACAAAGGATCAGTCCAAAAATAGTACAACCTCATAAACATTCTCCAGTAGCAAGGTATGATGAGGTCAAGGGTTCCTGCAAACCTGTAAACATCCTATCCCTCTCACATGTATGTACTAGAATAAGGATCCTTAGGTTTGGATTTATCATGAGAAGTGTAAACACATCTAACCCGGAGGGTACAATGCTTACCTTAATCATAAAGAATCCTTCCCTAATTCACCTCAGATGCTGAAGGTCATCTAAAAAAGTCATCCAGACTTAGCAGACTTCCCAGATAGCTCTAGCACTATAGGAGATCCGTAGCACAAAGTTCTCAAAAGGAAACCCATGTTTGAACCATGTTTTTATATTCCCACACCAGACCGAAATGGAATGGGAAAGAATATGAAACCACTCTAATCCTATGTGTCACTCAGGCCTTTGTATTGAGCATGTCTCACTGGAATACCCCACCCACCAAGGTAAACCAAAATCCAGCACAGTGATTCAATAATAATAATAATGAAATGCAGAAAGCAGTAAATGAAAGCGATAAAATAATGCGATAAATAAAGCTGTACAGAAAGCGATAAAGCAAAAACACAAACACGTATGCACATAACACCCCTGTAAACACAAACAAACAAGCGCTAGGAGAAACCCTCTCAGGAACTCAGAAGCACTGGTTGCAAAGTCCCCAGCAGAGTCGCCAAGTTGTCGCTCCCCGGACTTTCGTCCCGGTGCAAACACGAACTGTCGGAGAGAACGGTCGGATGTTGAAGGTTTAATAGAGTCACCAGCTAGGCATTTTTATCCCTAAGGAAAGGTAATGCTGCATAAACCTAGAAAGAAGTGGATAAGATGGTTGTGAACCAAAGAGACTAGGTAAGGGGGTCGGTTACGACCTGGGAAGGTATTAGCACCTAGATCGTCTGTCGTACTCGACGGGATCCACGCTTACCTGATTGTGTTTAAAAGGGGGGGGAAGTGTTTGTGCTAATTGTGTATAAAAGAGATGGATGTACAAAGTGAGAGTGCAAAAAGAACAGGAGTTCAAACTGTGGTTAAGAAAAGAAAAGCTAGAAAGAGAATAGGGGGGAGACCTGGGGACTTTTGTTCGATAACTGTTAAGTTATGCCTACGTATCCTCTCGTGAAATGAGGAAGTCAGAACACCGTAGTTCGAATCAAAGAGACTTGGTGTTTCGGTGTGAACTGCTTGCTTGTCTATGCTCAAGTGTATAACTCGCCAGGCTCGAGTGCTGACTATCTTGCATTAGACGGAAGAAACAAGTTCTCGTTTTCAGAGTGAGTGTGATGAGAAAAGAATCTCGGAGGAGACGTTTATTGTTTGTTTTTGTGTTTTCAGTTTTTTATTGTTTTTGGTGTTTTGCATAGGATAATAAGCTTAAGCCTTAATCGAGGGTCGTAAACTCATTATATCACCCCTGACTAGGGATAATGAGTCTACTTAAGTGTGAGATGAATATCCCAACTTAATTACCCTAATGATACAAGATTAAGATCATTAACCTACTTATAATTATCAAGTTTTTTTTTAATTTTTGTTTTGTGTTAAGTAATGAGTTTAATCTCTAATCAGGGATTAGTGAACTCATTACACCATCTTAAGAGCAGTATGATAGATGAGGACACTTAAGATGAGGAAGATACCTCAACTTAATCCATGGTTAGGGATTAAAATCATTATATAACAAACCTTTATTAAAGTGGATTTGATTAAAGGTTAGATTAAGAAGTGAATTTTATGTTTGTAACACTAAACCTGGAGGGGACTTGTCCATTGAACACTAGGGTTAGCCCTCTGACCCATAGGCAGAGATGTAACCCTAATATAAGGCCCAAGTTACAAGCTTAAGTCTTGATAATTATTAGGTGTTTTAATTAGAAGGTGAAAACAACTTAAAGGCTTAACACTAAGTATTACAATCATACACTCCATCCTAATATAAGGATACACGCATAACCCTAATACAGAGCCCCAAACTTTTAACTGTTTAGCCTTTGTTATTGAGATGAGAAGCAGAGACTCAAGGAGACTCAAAAGGTAAAAAAAATAAGAGGGACTATTCACAACCCTAAAGTTATCATGCTTGGTAGTTCTTATGGTTTGTGAGGCATAAAGAAAGTCTTCATATTGGCTACCAAGGAAGGAGAAGCAGATGAAAAAGGAAGGAGATAGAAGAATAGGTTACTAACTTCCTGAAGAAGTTAAGTAACCTAAGAGTGGGATAAGAGCAAGAGAGAACACAAGTGAATCAAATTCACTTCAAAGACAGGTAAAGATGCATATGAAAGGATAAGAAGAGGTTGTATGTGGATGCATATCCACATCCAGATCAACTTACCTGAAGCACCTGAAAGGGTTAGTATGAATGCATAAGGTATGAAATAAGATGAAATAAAAAAATTAAGGTGCAATGATCCAAACCAGAAGAGAACACATGATGAAAGTGTGTCATGAAAAGATGCAAAGTCATGTACAATGTATATGTATGATCATACAAGTGTTGGATGCAAAAACAAACATGTTAGAAGCTTGAAAATACATGAACATACATAAGATGTAATGCATGCAAAGCATACCAAATGAATGTAACAATGATCAACCAATGTTCTCACATGACCTAAGGTGTCTAAGATGGCATACAAATGCATAAGATGTCATGACAAGTTCATATGATGAGGATATGCAAAGATGAATGCAAGTCTACATGGCAAATTAGGGTTTTTAGAAAGCATGAGATGTCCATGATCAAAACAGAAGCAAAACACATGATAAAAATTTGAAATTTCAACCAAACAAACCCTAAACACACACAAGAACACTCCCCAAAGATGGAGGTCAGAAGCTAAACCAAAGTCAAGTTATGGTTATTCTAAGCTAGGCTAGGGTTTTGGGTACCTCTCAAAGAAAAATGCATATCAAATTGAAAATGCAATGCAAAAATATGATTTAAATGTCCTAGATACTATATGCAACATGTAAAATAATGCAAAAAGAACCAAGTACAAACTCATTTTTATTGATCAGAAGTGAATTTTAGAAGTTAGGTTCTGAAAAAGGGGATTTTGAAAACCCTAATTCAAGTTCAATTCTCAAAATAGAATCAAAAACTAAAATAAATGAGTGAAATGAGTTTGTAAATTGATTATAATGTTCAAGGATGCTTCATGATTTTTTTGGTTATTTATAAAAACCTAAAAATATTTTTAATTAATTAAAATGAATTAATTAAATAATACAATTAAATGATTTAAAAATAAATTTTTAATGCAAAAAATGAAAATAAAAATATTTTTTGGGTTCTTAAAATTAATTAGAGTAAAAGTGCAAAAAATCAGAATTTTTAAAAGTGTTTTACTATTTTTAATAAATAAGAGAAAACAAAATGAAAAAAAAAAAAAAAAAAATAAAATGAAATGTAATCAGGATGGATGGCTCATATTGCAAGAAAGCAAGATCAAGGGTCATAGGCGTAAGTCAGCTTGACTGGGGGTATGCAGATCCTAGGGTCCAGGTTTAAACTCATTAAACACGCGCAATCTAATGGTTCATATTAATTATGAGGAAATTAATTATAATTTGTTTTAATTAATTAAAATTAGGGCTAATGATCAATCTGAATCGTCCATTTCTTAAGCTAAACAATATCCAATGGCTCACATTCAATCTGGAAACCTTAATCCCACTTAAACCCTAATCACTTTCAGATGACCGGAACAGTGCTCCGGTCATCTTCTTCGGCGAGCCCAAACATCAAACTTCTTCCCTAGGCCACTACAAACTCTCTAATCAACCCAGAATCAATCCTCACACTCCTAGAAACTCAAATCAACCATCAAACATGATTTATAACACATGAACAAGCTGAATCGAAGCAAATCAAGAACACGGGAAAAATTTCAGAAACACATAACATACTCATTTCTTCATCATATTCAATTCTAAAGACATCTATGTGATCCCTAGAGCATGTATTTTCATTCTATGACAAGAAATTGAAGCTTTGAGACAAAAATTTCTTGAGTATACCTGAGTTGGTGCCTGCAAATATGAGCTTTCAGAGCCTCCCTCTTGTGCAAATGGCTTCCTTTGAACCTCCTGAGGCTAATGGAATGCTTGGAATGCTTTGAAAATGGCTGGTTTGGGATGTCCATATCTGATGTAGCAGAAATGGAGGTTTTGATATGTGAGTTTTCAAGCCATTTAAGTGATTGATTCTTGTTCTATGAGTGACATGTGGTTGATTGGTGAAGGAATCTGTGAAGTTTGATGGCTGGATTGGGAGAATCGAAGAGAGGAAGTTTTGATGGATTTTTGTGCAAACTGAGCATGTGTTCGTTCTGAGCTCTTGTGTCTTCTCTTTTATGATCCTTAGGCTTTGTATAAACAATTGAGATAGGTCAGAAGAGTTGCTATGCACTGTGGGATTGGTATGGTTCATTTGGCAAAAAAGTCAAATTTTGTGTACTTGAGGTATGGGCCATGGCAGAGCTGATTTGAGGGCTTGAGCTGCTTCAGCTGGCTTCAAGGAGAGCCTTAGGATATATTGTTATGAGCTTTAAGGCTTGGATCATGAGCTTGCATAGGTTTTGCAATTTTGCAATTTTGTGATTTCTTGAGAAACAAGTCATGAAATCCCTTGGTTCAAAGCCTAAATCTGATTTTGAGATGTTGTTTGATCATGCCATGATGCATTTGAGTGGATTAGAAGTCACACAGAGGCCTGAAATTCACTTTTGCACATTTCCCTCTTTGGCCTAAACTTGAAAATTACAAGATTTTTCCCAACTTTGACTTGCCATATCTTGAGTTCTAGGATGAACCAAGAGGAGTTCTTGTACTTTTTGAAAATGGGAAGATCCAATCTACAACTTTCATGTTTAACAAAATTTCATTTGAAGCATTTTTGATCAAGAAAGAGGAGGTTGAAAATCTTTCCCAAAATGGAAAGTTTGCATTTCAAGTAATGTCCATTTTTGGCAACTTTTGACTTGGCTCAAAATTCTTCAATCTTGTGATCATCCAACCTCTCTTAAGACCAAATAAAGGTCATAGGATTCCAAAATGATGGAAATGAACCTTTGGAACCCTTGGTTGAGGCCTTAGATGCCCTAATCATGACTTTTCTTGCACAACAAGTTACAGCTTGATCAGATGACTTCCTCAGTGAATTTTTGCATCAAACTTCATACACAAGCTCTCTATATCATATAAAGACCAATGGAATCAAGAATGACCAAAAATTTTGGGTGTAAGGGCCTCAAACCCAAAACCCTAATTTTATGGTCAACTGTGTAAGAGCTTCAAGCTTGCCTGGATAGCTCTACAATCCCTTGAGATTTATTGACTTCAAAGAAACCTTGGGGGTATAAAACAACCATAAAACACACAAGGACCCTCCTGGAATGCTTCAAGGCCTCTGAGATTGCTCAAATCACTTTTTGGGTTCACCTTATCACAAACCCTAGTTATGCAGCTATGCGTGAGTTGCTAAAGGATAATTATGCAATGTGAGATGTAATGATATGCTATGCAATATGTGTGATCATAAGCCAAGGCATGAGAAAGTGAGAGGGCAAATTTGGGGTGTTTACAGAGATCACCTTTGAATTTTCATTTAGTAATCATCATTACATTAGCATCCTCTAAAGCGCAGCATTTCCATCATCATGGAGCATTATGCCATGGAAAAACTTAAGCATATGCATACGAAACATAAGCTAGTTTTGGTACCTTGAGCAAAACCCAAAACATTGTTTCTTCACTCAGACCAAAGTATCTCCACAAAAACTGCCATGTTCATTCCTCAGTACTATTACTTTTATCGGTCAGTACTTGTCGTCCCCAGCCGAGTTATCATCCAAGTTATGATAGTCTCTTTTCAAGCTCACTCATGGTGTGTCTTGTTCATTTTATCTCCCAAGTAGGTTAAATGCTTTTTTATTCCGTCCAAGTATGGTTTCGTATCTTTGAGTTATCATCCAAGTTATGATAGTCTCTTTTCAAGTTCACTCACGGTGTGTCCTGTTCGCTTTATCTCCCAAGTGGGATAAATGATTTTTGATTTCGTCCAAGTCCGGTTTCGTATCTTTGAGTTATCATCCAAGTTATGATAGTCTCTTTTCAAGATCACTCACGGTGTGTCTTGTTTGCTTTATCTCCCAAGTGGGATAAATGCTCTTCGATTCCGTCTAAGTCTGGTTTTGTGTCTTTGAGTTATCATCCAAGTTATGATAGTCTCTTTTCAAGCTCACTCACGGTGTGTCTTGTTCATTTTATCTCCCAAGTAGGTTAAATGCTTTTTTATTCCGTCCAAGTATGGTTTCGTATCTTTGAGTTATCATCCAAGTTATGATAGTCTCTTTTCAAGCTCACTCACGGTGTGTCTTATTTGCTTCGTCATCCAAGAATGACATTATTCCACCATATTTTCTAATTCCCCACAGAGAACAAAATTTTCAGTTTTATATGGGTATTCAATCCCTCCATACCTTGAACGTCTGAAAGTTGTTGCTATCATCCATTCAGGTCTACATTGATTGAATAGGGGTAACTATAACACCACAAAATTTTCCCTCTTATTTATTACCAATTTCAAGTAGCTTATGCTTCACTTCCATGTCATTTAACTTATTCTTCCATGCATTGCATAAAAAATTAAAAAATAATAATAATAATAAAATAAATAAAATAAAAGTAAATCATGCACCATTGATTAATGCATAAGGCATGTGATCAAGGGTTATTCAGTGGTAATATCAATTATCAAAGCTCAAGGTCAAAGTCGGGTCAGAACGGATGATGCAAGTGCATTTTCAGGGTTTCCCAAAAAAAGGAGGGAAATTCAAAATTGGCTTGTGTTAACCGGTTAACACATTGGTTAACCGGTTAACGCGTGTGAATTTGGAAAAAAATTCAAAAATTCAACCTTGGATAGTATTCCTCACTTTTCCACTTTGTCTCTCCCGGGATTTTCATCCTAGTACAAACGCGAAAGTGGCGCGGAAAAGGTAGAGTCGCCATCCAGGCATTTTTATCCCGAATGAATGGGAAAGGTAATGTTGCACAAACCTAAGGAAAAAGGAAAGGACAAGGTCCTTCGAACCAAAGAACTGGGTTTGGGAGTCGGTTACGACCTGGAAAGGCATTAGCACCCCAGACCGTTTGTCGTACCCGACGGGATCCATGCTTGTTAGTCTGTTTCAAAGGATAAGAACTAAAATTGTTGCTGAATAAAAAGAACTGCTAACTGGAACTGGAAAAAGAGAACTAAAAGGTACATGAAAATGTATAGAAAATAAATAGTGTGGTCGAATATGCCCTACCCCATTTCCTACATACCTCATCGGGAAAATGAGGATCAAAGTCGACGTAGTTTTCCTAACTAAGGCGGGAACTTGCTCGTTTGTTTTTTTTTAGAGCTGAACTGCTTATGTCTATGCTCAGGTGTTGCAGACTCATCTGATACGAGCGCATTTACCATCTTACAATGAGACATGTCGAAGCGAGTTCTTTCGTTATAAGTGAATAAGGTGAAAAGAGAATTCCCGCATGAAAGACTTTTTTCATTTGTTTGTTGTCTTTTAGAAGAAGTGTTTTTGATTTTGTTGTTTGTGAGACATCCTCATGCTAAGACTTGTTCATCATGATAGATATCCTACACCTCGCCCCGAAATAGGACGTGCGCAAATACCCCATGGCTAAGTTTCCTGGCGCACGAGAAAGCTCGACCTTTATTAGGTATTTTAATTTTTCTTTGAGATGAGAAAGAAGGACTCAAATCGAGAAAAGGAAAAAACTAAGGGAAACTAAGACTCACCCTAAGTTGTTTATTCAAGGGATTTCCTATGGTTAGTTTGGTTTTCTAATCCTAAAATGAAAAATAAAGAAAGTTCTAACTCACTTCAAATATTGAATATGAGATTAAAACTCAAAGGGAATGAGTAAAGTGAAATGTCGAAGAAGCAAAAATGCTTATCACAAACACAGGTTGAATTTTAAAAGGATAAGGAAGAAGGTGTATGTGGGATACCCTCCCACACACATGGTTTACCATAACCCCATACAAAACAAAGGTTAGTACCAAAATAATTTGCATATTGAAAACATAATCGAAGCATAAAGGCAATTAAGTACCACACACGTCCTAGAATGGAACTAGGGGTTCAAAATAAGACCTAAGTCTAAAGGTGAAAGTACCTAAACGTTATATGACTTCTAAAGTCAGTAGCTACATGCTATAAGTCCCTAAGGGTGCCAGGATACCTCACAAGATCAAACTATTTCAAACTATATACAAAAAGTTCACATAAGTTCACACAAATACAAGTTAGGGTTCATGGATGAAGTATGAGTGTATATGGCATACAAGCATGAATTAATACATGAAATGAGTATCAAAGTCAGTAGTGAATGCTTATGATGGATGTCCTATAATGCTTATGAATGAACAAACAAGTTATGTTAACATTTAGGAGAGAAGAGGACAAGTTTAGGTTAAACAAATTCAAGTAAGGATGCATTTTGAAACACCAAAACAAACCAAATGAATATGGTTCAAAAAGTGACCTATAACTGGGATTAAGGACCTAAAAGTGACCTATAATTAACTCTTAAAGGTTACCACAAAGTACATCATGCAAATGGTATGAATGCCTTCCTAACATTTAGGGTATGGAACAAGTAAGCACATAAACGAATCTATAATCTAGGTGACGTGATCAAAGTGTTAAAATTATGCACCAAAGTGTCAAAACAATTCACTTAACAAGTTAAATAACAAGGCATGATCACCACAAAACAACTCCACAAAGTGGATCCAAAATGGAACCAAAAATTATGAAATAAATGCCCAAGTAGCATCAAAATGTCATAAATTTCAGTGTTTAATCACACACAAAAAATGGGTCTCACACCTATTGGAAAAAAATTACTTTTGGTCCCTTAACCCAAAATCATTCCTTTTGGGACTGTTTGTGATCAAAAATCCAAATTAATTACTAAATCCATCCAAATCCGGAATCAAAAAATATAAAATAAATTAATTAAGAGGATAAGGATCACTCATGAATTTTTCTATAATTTTATCACACCCGGAACTATTTTTAAAAATTGCGACAAAATGGGCAAAAACGGTGATTTAAGGGAAAGCGTGAGGAAAGCAAATTCTATCATCTGTAACCTAATCTCTAAGCTCCGATATTGTCACACAACATCACAAATCACAAATAAATCTAGTGCCTTTGGTGGGAGAGCTTAATATGCACCTTAAGTTACATGATCCTAAGCCACATACAATTAGAATGACGTATTAAAGTGGAGAAAGCCGAGAATTCTTACTTGATAGAAGTACCTATTCTTCATATAAAAGAAACCCAAAAACTTCATGCTAGGTCTTGTGATCTACCATAAGAAAAATAAATTCTTATCTTTCATAATCGCTTCATTAAGATTCACCTTAACCGACATCGATCCATATCGATCAAAAACTCATGAACACTTTATTCCACAATTAGTTCCAAAACAATAATTAAAATTATGATAAAAATTCTAATTAAAAATTATCAAGAAATGGATTAAGATATTAATCCACAAAAATTATTTAACAAGAAACTTAATCATGATTTTTTTACAAGAATTAAATTGACAATTTCTAAGAATAAAGACAAAAGGGGGTGAATAAGGAATCCAGTTTAGGGGTGTTCATTGGTTCAGGCAAATCCGAACCAAATCGGAATCCAAACCAAACCAATGTGTTTGGGTTGAGAATTTTTCCAATTCGGGCAAAAACCAAACCAAACCAATTAAAATCAATGTTAATTGGTTCGGGCAACGGATTTCTAATTTGTTACCCGTAAACCCGAACCAAACCAATAACAATCAACATAATTAATTTATATAATAAATTTTTAATTTTAATTGAGTTGTTACTTATTTATTTGAATGGAGAGAATAATTGTTATAGCAATTATCAAGTACAAACCATAATGAAAGAAATAAAGAGGCATAGTCTCTAGACATTTCCAATGAAAAACGAAACGACATCTTTTAAATTATCACAAGCATATCAACCAATGATGAAATATAGAGAAATGAAACATTAAAAGTCATAACCATTATAAATCAAACTCACAAATTACAAACTACAAGTATATGTAAACCACAAGCTTCTTCCTAAATCGCAAAACTTCAAATCACAAGTATCTACAAACTACAAACCTTCAATTCTATATTATGAAATGGAGTATGGGTATGCAATAAAATTGTTAAGTTACTAAATATTTAAGTGAAATACAACAATTATATGACTATGGTGGTCATAACGTATTTAAAAATATGTGTGTGTCATGTGTTCAATATTTATTTTTTATATTTTAGCTAGTAAACAAATAATTTAAAAAATATATTTTTGTATATTTATTTTTAATACATCCGATCAATCCAATCCATTATTTTTCGGATCAATTTGGTTTGGACTTTATTGTAAAAATATAGAAATCCAATCCAAACCAATCCATTTATTTTTCATCAGTTCAGGTATCAGATTCTCTCGAAACCGAACCAAACCGGCTCGCGAACACCCCTAATCCAGTTGCTGCAAATAGCCAAAGAATTGACCCAAAGCCCACCTTTTCTTCTAACATGGTGCAGGGGGTGATCATAGGAAAATGGAGGGGCAAATAACATTTCCATTGGGTTCTGAGGCCCAATACCATGCACAAACCCGCAAGAGGGGGTACAAGTAGTGAATTTCTGGTTGTAAAAAGAAAATCCATGGAATCTAGGCCCAGTCCATAAGAAATTCGCAGGGAGGGTGTGAATGGCAATTGGAGGGATGTGGATAGGAAACAGTGGAGGGAGAAAGGCCCAATCTACGCAACAATGAGGAGAACCCTAATAATTTCTTTGAGGAATTTGACCTAAATCATCACCTTACACAAACTGTGAACCCCTTCTTCTTCATATCACCATCACGACTCCTTCCATCTCTCATCACCGTATCGCCACCGCTGAACAACAATTTCCTTTCTTCTTTCGAAATAGAAATCACTGGCCAACGCGATGTGTCCTCCCTCAACGCCTTCCATCAATCTCACCGCGACGTAGGATCAAAGTTTCACACTCTTTTTGAAATCTTATGAAATTGCACAAAACACATGGAAGCAAAAAGAAGGATTAACAACTAAAATCAAACGGTCCATAAGTCTCAATCACGTTTCAAACGGTATCCAAATCAAGAATAATAAAGGAATAACATATGCGTCGGAGTCAATCCGACGGCGTCTCGATGATGATTTGGAAGGTACACGCGTTATTCAATCGTTCTTGCTCGATTCGATTCCTTCTTCCTCTATTCTTTTCTGTTGTTTCTGTGAGATTGACGATGTGAGTAAATTTATGAAACTGATGTTGAATCTTGTTGTTGTAGCGAAACAAACCTTGAGGATGTTGATGCATTAATGAGGTGCGATGAAGTTGCAAAGTGTTGAAATTTTTTTACTGAAGAGTTCTTGAGTAATTATACAGAGTCGTTGTTGATTTGAGTTCTCACATTCTTGAATCATTTGCAGGGTTGAAGATTATGGTGATTGCTGAAAATGATGCTGAATTGAGATGATGAAGATTATTGGAGATCAATTTCTGCGATTGATGAAGAAGGTGTATGAAGATCTGAGAAAAATGGAAGAGGAAGGTTTGGAAGAGATGAAGTTAAAGCCGAGAGAGATTGAAGGTTGTGAGAGATTGATGAAGAAGTTCAGAAGAATGATCAGTGGAAGATGAAGATGATGATTGATTCTTGAAGTCTGAGATGGATCATTGGAGAAGGATGAAGGTGAGGATGGTTCTGAATTGAAGATAATTAATTGATCGAAATTTTCGAGTTTGATAGAGTTTTCTTTTGTAACTGCTTTTTATTTTTTTCTCTTGTAACTGAATTCAGTTAAACTTTTGTAACAGAATTTTTGATGATTTTTTTAATGGATGAAGATGAATTTTTTGTTTGAATAGGGAGATCATGGAAAACCGAAGAGAGTTATGCATTAGTTTTTTTATTGAGTTTTTTTATTGGGTTTCTTATTGAGTTTCTCAACTGATATTTCCTTGGAATTTTCTCTTATGCTTCCCCAGAATTTTTGATTATTCAATTTCCCCCCTAATAATCATGTTTTTTCTGTTTTTTTGTCATATATTTCGCTGAGTTTTTGTACTATTTTTTCCTGCTATTATTTTCTTCATCACGATATGTACCTGGACCCACCCTTCATTCATATCATTTTTGTGGCCATTGCTTTGGAGACATAAAACTTATAATTTATATGGTTAAATGAATATGAACCTTCGTAATGGATGTTTGGATACAATGTAACTGGATTATGGTTGAAGATGAATGAGACATAAAACTCATTATGTTTGAAAAAGGTTATTGGATTTGGCTAAAATGGACAAGAATTTAGACAATTGGGCCAACGAAGAAAAGTATGATAGAAAGATGCTCATGATTGTTGCTCCCACCAAATGACACATGGTCAGAAGGGGTACAAACGCGAACGGTCGGCGCAAGGAGAGAGTACACACAGGGGTGAACTCAGAAAGACAAGAGTCGTCAGCTGTTGCACCACAAAATTTGCCCTCACAATACAAGACTTTGTGTGCTAAGAGGTGCACAAGGTTCACAATACATACAAGACCTTTCATGAGGTTCATGAAGTCTACAAGACACTTTATGAGGTTCACAAGGTTCACAATACATACAAGACCTTTCATGAGGTTCATAAAGTCTACAAGACACTTTATGAGGTTCACAAGGTTCACAATACATACAAGACCTTTCATGAGGTTCATGAAGTCTACAAGACACTTTATGAGGTTCACAAGGTTCACAATACATACAAGACCTTTCATGAGGTTCATGAAGTCTACAAGACACTTTATGAGGTTCACAAGATTCACAATACTTACAAGACCTTTCATGAGGTTCATGAAGTCTACAAGACACTTTATGAGGTTCACAAGGTTCACAAGACATTTTATGATGGTTCACAAGGTTCACAAAGTTCACAAATAGTCATAAGAGTTGACAATTCCCTCAAACAATGCACCTCCTAAGCAGTGCATCCAAAACTAGGGTTTTGACTTTAATCCGGATAAATGAACTTCCAAGACTTAAGGTGAGTTTCATAACATCTTATATGTGTGTAAGAACCCCCATGACAAGTTTCAAGGCTTTCCTCAAAGGTTTGCTCAGTCAGATGATCAGATAAGCCAAAATCAGTCAAAGTAGTTAAAAAGTCAAACTGAGGTCAACTGTGGTCAAACCAAAGTCAAACTTAATGATTTTTTGCCAACATCAAGTATATGAAGTAAAATTCATCATTTGATCAAGGGTTGATCATGATTCATCAAGGATATTTCAGATCATCAAGAATCAGGAGTTTCTAAATTAGGGTTTCCTTAGGAAAAGTCAACTGAACTTTGACCAGCCATAACTTTCACATGCTTCATCACCAAGTTTCCATCCAAATCTCATTTTGAAGGAAATTGAATTCTCTACAACTTTGTGTCTCACAAGCCAAGCCCAAAAATGCTTCAAGTTATGCTTCAAAAGGGCATAACTTGAAGATGGTAAATGATATGAACATGAAACCAGTGGGGTTGGTTAGAGGACTCTTCAAGCTTTCCAAAATGTCCAAGAACACCCTCATAGCATTAAAATTGAAGGATGTGTGCCCTTGCAAAGTTGGGAAATTTTTGGTTGGTTTATGAAGAAAATGGAGGTTTAAAACCAATTTTTTCTAAATGGGCTTGCCATATGATGACCCAACCCATACCATTACCTCATGCACGACCCAAGTCTCTAAACATCAGATTTTTTCATCATTTTATTTTATTTATTTTGATTTAATTCATTTAAAATCATTTTTAAATTAAATTAAAATAGAAAAGTCAAATATTTAAAAGAGATTGAGCTTCTAGAAATTCATAAAAGTGATTGGAATCAAATTGGTAAGAGAATCATGGTGATTGGCTTGAAATAGAAAGGCTTAATTTTCAAATATTTGAATTTTAAAGCTTGATCTTTTTCAATCTTTTTTGATCAAATCTTTCACACAAACATCAAGTTTTCTGACCTAAATTCATCACACTATAAGTACATAACATAACCCTACTCATGAGACACGAATTTCAGCTTCCCAAGAGTAAGTTCAAATTTTCAAAATCCATCAAAAATCCAATTTTCGGTTTCTTCATTGCAAGGCATTTGAAGGTATTTTAAAGACATAGCAATGATCCCTGGACTTCACTGATCATGTACCAATGCTCATATGCATCCATAACCTCATGAACATCTCAAACCGAATCAAAACATTGACATCTTTAAGATTTTTTCGTTTTCATATATACATGTAATATAAATTGAATTTGATTGTGGATTTGTGTTTGTGACAAGCTTGTGAATGTTTCTGGGCAACTCAATTTGGTTTTCGATGCAGGATTAAAAAACCACCATTGTTAGGGTTTCGGCCATGGATTTGGGGTTTTGTGTTAAACCTAATATAAATAAGTTCTAAGAACATAGAACAGTTCCATGGACCTTGGGGATTATGAAACACTGATTATTGTTGAGAAATTTCACTGTCTTGATGCTTTTCCAATTTCGTAGGTTCTTGTGTTTTGAAATTCGTAGGAAACATTGCAGCAAAATTCGTGTGAAATTTCGTAGGTAATTTGGAGAAGAAGACCTGCGCGCATTTTTCTGATTTTGAATTGTTATGATATATTATAATGTTTTGTTTCTGTTTTGTATCACAAGCGTTGTGCTTGTCCCAGTGGTGAAGGGTGCGCGTATGATGCTTATAGGCCTGGGTTCGAATCCTGGCTTCTCAATTTTTTTCTTATTTTTCAGTTTATTCATTAGACATAATATATTATGTATTATTGCTGTTATACTAACAGGCGCGCTCTCCCAGCTGGAATGGTTAATGTGTTTGTGTGATGTTTGAAGGTCCTGGGTTCGATCCCCCCAGGCCTTTTGTTTTGTTTTATTTTTCTTTGATTTTCAGGAACAAGGCACAAAACCAATTTCTCTCCTTTCCTTGGCATCAGGCACGCGTTGGCCTAGTGGTTGCTGTTGCTGGCTGGAGTTCTTGGAGGCAAAGGGGCTGGGTTCAATCCCCAGCCCAGGTAAATTTTTTTTTAAATTCTGTTTTATTTATTTTGTTAATTGTTTATTATTGAATATTATTTATATGATTAATATGTAAATAGATTTAAAATAATATATGTTCTAAAAAGAATTTCTAAAAAATAATAATAATATTTTCTAAAACTAATTTTTTTTAATATGTAATATTTAACATTTTTGCATATAAAACCTAATTTATAAAATTATAAACCCTAAAAAACATATTTTTTCTCAAACCCTAATTTTTCTTCTTCTATTTGTTTAATATTATTATTTGTATATATTATATTCATGACTTAATTAAAATTCTTAATTTAATTTTTGTTAATGTATAAATTGTTTATAATTTAAATTTTTGTATGTAAATATGATTAAAAATTAAAATTCTTAATATGATAATATGACATAATTTATTTATAATTTAATTTTGCATGTAAATAATTTTTATTATAAGTTTAAAAATTGCTAATTTAATTTTTGTAATTATAATTTATTTTCATAATATGTTCATAATTAATTTAATTTTATAATTTACATATAACTTCAAATTTTATAATAATTAGTATAATTGCTCATATTTCCTTATTAATCTTAAGTAATTGTTTATATAAAAAATTGATTTTTTTTTAATTATTATAATATTCTTGCTTGTTTCATTATTATTATTATTAATCATGTTTATATGATATTTTATTATTACTAACCACATTGAGATTATTTTTATTATTATTATTTCACTAACCCAATTATTATTATTATCATTTAATATTTTGCTTATTTATTTAAATTGCTTTTATTATTATTATGTAATTGTTCCTTGGTGTAATATTTATTAATAATGTTATTATTTATATTTTATGCTATGGTTAGTAAATAGGGAGTGTAAACATACTTGTAATGTAAAATTGATTTAGATCATTAACTTAAAAGATAAATATCTAAAATTGTACACTCACACACGTAAGTCGATCTTTGATCGCCATCTCACTTCCTTAGGGATACCTCATGTTGCCTAATCAAAAAAGGTCAAGTAGGGTGTATAAAGCAAAAGTCCCTCAAAATAAAATCATCTAGTCCCTTAACAGATAAAAGATCAAGTCCCTTTCGAACGTTGCCTTCGTTATGATCTTGTCCCTTTCGAATAAAGATGATAAGTCCCTCCAAATTGCTTATACACCCCACAGTTGCCTACATAAACAGATGTCCCTTTACTTGTCCCTCACATCCAAGGTAATGACTACTTATTCCTTAATAATAGGGATAGTCTTACCATTTAAAGGATTCAAGAACAGAAAAGACTTTAAACTTAGAGTAGGTTCCTCTTAGATACTTGCTCACTCTTCAAAACATTTCAAACACTTCACACATTTCAAACAAATTTTCAAAACAAAGGTTTATACGCATCCGTACATGGGGCATTATAAACACTTAAGAAAATTTTTATTCACACACTACACATTTTCAAAAACATTTTAAAGTGAGCTAAGTAACTAAGAGCCCATGGATAACCATGGATGTAAAGGGTGCTAACACCTTCCCTTTACATAACCTACCCCCCGGACCCAAAAATCTTTTCAAAGGTCTTTCCTGTTCTTTTATGCCTTTCCTTTGGATAAAATAAAAGTCGATGGCGACTCTTGCTATCCGCAACATAACTAAAGTCAGTTCTCCCACTGTGTTACAGAACTGGCGACTCTGCTGGGGACTTAATAAAAGAGGGGTACCCTTAGGAATTAGATCACTTTAAATTGTTTGCCTTGTTTGCTTTATACTTATCTGTTAGGGTGCTCTTATGTGTGAAAGATCCTAACCCGGATCTAGTGTACCTTAGGTAAATGGCAATAGACCAAGGAAACTGTACGACGTATACCGATATGGTTGATCTGGTGGCCATAGTTAGTGTGACTTCTTGGTTGGTGCTTATGTTCCTTAAGTCAAGTTGAGGATAATATGAGGCTGCCATACGTTGTCAATACACTAACTAACTTTTAGAACCCTAGTCATCCCATCTTGGCCTTTAGAAAGTAGTGAGATAACCGGCTTTGGTAAAGACTGAAGTTGGTTGATACTCGATACTACGCTCATTGAGATTCTAAACTTGGAGGGTTTTGGTTGGCAAGTAAGTTGCCTACTGAACAACCACCCTTGTGAAGGATCAATGATATTGAGATCCCTTAGAACCTGGTTACTTTTGTAGGACAGGATGAACCAACTAACTTCAGGGGAGGGTACTTACCTTTAAACCTCATGCAAGCCTTCAAACCTAGGGCTATTGTGTGACTTGTTTGTGTGTGCCACATGTTTGTGATTGAGCATAACATCATGACATCATCATGCATCATAAGCATAGCATTTTCACTAATCATTTCAAGGACCAAAGGATTTATCTTTGTTCTTTGTTGCAGGTCATGGCTTCTGCTCGTAGAAACACTATCAGGATCAACTTTGTGGGCATACCTGCTAAGCTTAAAGAGTTGGTTTCTCAAGTGTCTGATCATTCCCAGTTCATCAAGAGACATGGTCACCTATTGGATCTAGTCACCTCAGGGTTCAGTGAAGACATGATGAGTGTTCTGTTTCAGTTCTTTGACCCTAAGCACCATTGCTTTACATTCCCCGACTACCAGGTGGTTCCTACAATGGAAGAGTTCTCTAAACTTCTGGGTATACCTGTTCTTGATCATAGACCCTTCACAGGCTTGGAGAAAGAGCTTAAACCAGAGGTTATTGCTGCAGCTCTACATCTGAAGAAGTCTGACATTGTTCTAGAAACGAGAAGCGGAGTTAAGGGTATTCTTGCTAAGGTATTAATGGATAAAGCTCAAGTGTTCTTGAAGGCTATGAGCTATGATGCTTTTGAGGAGATCTTAGCCTTGTTGATATATGGCTTAGTGTTGTTCCCCAATCCTGATCAGTTCATAGACGTTCATGCCATCAACATATTCCTGAGTCACAATCCAGTGCCTACATTACTTGGGGACATCTTACACTCTCTTCATACTCGTACTACAAGGGCAAGAGGAACTCTGATGTGTTGCATACCGTTGTTATCTAGGTGGTTTATTTCTCACCTTCCTCGCTCAGTGATGAAGAATGAACAAGGGTTCAGGTGGTCCAAGAGGATTATGTCACTCTCTCATTCAGATATCCATTGGTGCTCCAGATCTATGGAGAATGTCACTATCATTGACCGTTGTGGAGAGTTTCCTAATGTGCCACTTCTAGGCATAAGAGGAGGCATCACCTACAACCCCTCTCTAGCTTTACAACAGTTTGGTTATGCTCGGAGTGATGGCCCACATGACATGTTGATTCAGGGCATTGTGTTTGACTACGACAACAATCTTCAAGGTTACCGTCAGAGATTCATACGAGCATGGGGAAAAGTAAATAAGGTTGACAGCAAGACTCTGGAGCCTAAGTACTCTATTCCTATGGAACCTTATCTCAGATGGGTGCGATCACGTGCTCAGACTCTTATGATGCCATATCCTGCTATCTTGCCAGTTACTATGGAGCCAGTTGCTGAAGGAGATACTCCTTATATCATACTTCACCCAGACATGCCCACTGACATGGAAGATTTACAGAGGTCCTGGATCCAGTTGAAGGAGCAAAGGGATACCTTCGAGGCTCATTACAAAACAAGCCAAGAAAGGATCCTGGAACTAACAAAGCAACTTCACGAGGAACGGAATCTCAACTCATACCTCAACACAAAGAGGAAACGTCCATGGGAGACTTAAAACCTCATCTCTTGTATTTATTTCATGTCATTTTTTGTAAGTCCAAGAGGCCAAACAAATTTATTACTAATAAAAGTTTACTTTCTTAATTGTTTAAGCAAATTTAAATCCTGCGGTCCTTGAAAAACATTACATATGCATTTACATACCATATCATTGCATCACAGGTTTCTTGTGCACAGGTTTCTTATCTTTTCTCTGTTTATTTCAGCAATGGCTCTTGAACAAACAGTCAAAGATCTCCAGGCTCAGAATGCCCGATTCCAAGAGTTGATTCTGAACTTGTCCAAGGGACAAGATGAGTTGAAGACGCTGCTGGCTAAGAAGAAGAGTTCTGAGGATAACAAGGATGGTCAGTTGGAACAATTGCAAGCTGAGATAACAGAAATGAGGATCCAGATGAATGGCCAGGTGGCCCTTATCCAAAGTTTAGCTCAGGGGCAAGAAGAGCTGAGAACCTTTGTCCAAAAACTTCAAAGTAATGGAGTTAGGAATCTAATTGTCAATCAACCTCCGTTAAAACAAGCTGATTTGGTTGAAAGGAAGATAAGGATAAAAGAAGGTAAGAAACCGGTTACCACTGATTGTTCTTCAGTTAAATAAAAGAGACATGGTAAAGTTAACCCACCTCAACACAAGGGATGTAGAAGACAGTTTATCAAATTCATCACTCCAATGTCTCAAGTTCTGCAATGCTTGTTGGAGATGAAACTAATTTCCTTGAAAAATTCTCCTCAAAATCCTAAAACTTCCTCTCCTCGCTATAATCCCAAGGCAAGGTGTGGGTATCACTCCAATTGTCCTGGACATGATACTAATAGTTGTTGGACATTGAAGAAAAATATCCAAGACCTGATTGACGAAGGAATCCTAGAGGTTACTCCAGAAGGTCAAGTTGAATTCTACTATCACCCATCAAACACCGAAGCTGCAAGACAAGTTGCCCAGTGTAGCAAGAAAGGAAGCCTACCTATTCCTGTTGAGATATGGGGCACCTTGGGACATCCAAGTGGTAAATTTGATTTCATGGTGAAGTATACTGCTCCTCAAAGTTCACAGATTGCAATTGAGGACATTCAGCCAACTGGATGGGACAACATTTGAATTTTCATTTGTAATTTCTTTTATTTGTTTAAACACTTACTATTATGTTAAACTTTTGTTTTCATTAATGCATTGCATATGTTTGTCTTGAATTAATCCATTCGTTTCACTATATTTAAAACTATGCTTCTTATTTCTATCTTGTGATATTTAACTCCTGATAAAGCTATAAGCCTGTAGAGGGAGGATGACGAAAACAATACCATGATATTAGGCAGTATGCTTTTGAACAGACTATGCTAACGATGTACAGGCATTGTTTCAATTCCTAAACAGTGGAGATATAAGGAAGTTAATCCCTAGTCAACCCTTTTGAGCCTATGAAGTAGGAGTTTTTTATTCTCGCAAATTAAAACTCTTATTCATAACCCGGGGCAGGGTAGTTACTCGGTTAACTCAAATATGCCAATTATCTATGTTGTACACAACTAATGATGGTTCTTTGTAATCATTAAACCTGACAGTCAATATCCAGCAAAAGAAAAGCTTACTAAGTCAAAACCTATGAAGGAGACTTAGTAAAAAATTAAGACATTCTGCTGACTGTAACCTTGAAATAAACAGTTCAGGCAAAAAGAAGGGATAACAAAGTCAAAAGAAAAAGAGGTCACTATGAATCCTCAACAAAGAAAGATGACTGAATGTTCAAATAAATTTTTGGTTTCTGAACCATCATAAATGTCAGTGTTACAATTCCAAACTCCTTTGAGCCTCAATGCATAAGTTAACTGAGTATAGGACTGAAGAACATCATGGAGATTGGGTTGGGTACAAATAAAATTTGAGCCTTTATCCTTTGTTTCTTAAACCATGAACCAGGCCACGTTACAACCCTTTAAAAGTCCTAACTGAAGCATGATTAGTTCGAAAGCGTACTGTTACAAAAAGGTATCCTGACTCCTTTAGGGCTTATTATAAACTTGAGTTAATATCACAGTTTGCTAAAAAAAAAATTTCAAAAAAACTTCAAGACAGACATAAGCATTGCATTTTTGAATATATTTGTTTGCATATACCTGAGTGTTTGACAAATGGAGAAACTTACAGGATGAATGTTCAAAGTCCTTCCTGGATCAAAGTCCATGTATACAAAGGGGCATAATCATTATCTCCCAATCAAGGGGGCAGGCCATGATACTGCCTAACTCATTTGGGGCAATCAGGACAAGATTCAACTATGTTTAAGCAGCCAGAAGCAGATCTCCTCATCTATCTGAAGTGCCAAGGGTAACATTACAGAATTCGTAATGCCAGGGGCATGGCCATTGTTTCCTAATCAAAAGGGCATACCAAGTTACTGTTCAAATCATTCGGGGCAATCAGTTCCAGATCCAACAGTGCTTAATAGCCAGGGGCAGCTCTTCTCATATATTTGAATTACCAAGGGTAACACTGCAAAGTTCATGATGTCAAGGGCATATTATTATGGGGGCATTCTGCTTAGTTCTCCTGAGGTAACTACATTCAGATACTTCCCTTTTGGGACAATTCATCCTCAACCAAGGGGGCAATGCTTTCTTTTCAAATCTAGTAGCCGGAGCATATATGGTCCATTACAATTTGAAGACACGTTCCTCTCATTGTATTACCTTGATATTGGGTTCTCAGCAGAAGCCATTATGGAAATGAATTGTCTACGCCAGTAGTATCAGATAGTGTCAGTATCAGGTCTTCAGATCCAGCTATGAGGATTTCTGGGAAGGTATTCAGGAAAGTTAAAAATTTCAGGAGCTCCAAATCCAATTGGTTATACACTCTCAAAGTTGAAACGATTTTGTTTTCAAGTTCAGCTTTACTTTTCCTTCTTTATTCAAGTAGGAAATGCTTGTTGAATCCAGATTTACTTTTACCCTATTTACATGAGCGAAAACGTCCATTGGTTGTGTTTGAATGTATGAATGCTTTTGAATATGATTGATGTTTACCAGAAATGCATAAATGCTTAATACAATTGATGTTTACCAGAAATGCATAAAATGCATCAATAGTATTTACTAAGGACGAACGAGGGAAGGAATTCAACAAAGCTTCGCCAGTTCATCTCCACTAGACAGCTACAAGTTCCCCAGTAGGGTAAATCCATCTTCATAAATACTTCGAGTCACATCTCCCCTGGAATTTATATCCATCTCTTTTATCCTCATACGGATATTCGGGAATTTACTTTCCAATAAGAGTACGACGAACGAAGACGGGAGGTTACGTATACCTTACTATCCCCAGCAGACGGGAGGTTACGTATACCTTATTATCCCCAGCAGACGAAAGGTTATGTATACTCTACTATCAAACGAAGACGGGAGGTTATGTATAATATATTATCAAACAAGACGGGAACGAGTTCCTCATATTCTTCAGCAACGAATCGGGATTTATTTTCCCTGGCCAGCAGTTGTTATACGAAGATATCCAGACGTTTCAGGCTGCATGATGCATACATACATCATTTACATTATAACATACATATGCATAGATACATAATACATTACTTAAGTGCATCATATTATACATGCATACATAATACATAAACTAATATTACCATACAGAATGCTACCTTGTTTTCAGGTTAATTCTCCAACAGACAGACTTCATTAATAACTTGTGACTATTGGGCCGTTGTTTATCTTCCCAAAAGTTATCGTTTCCTCAGGATGTTGTTTATCCTCCTGAAAGCTTCTTATTCCTCAGGACGTTGTTATCCTCCTGAAAGCATATTACCTCCTCAGGACGTTGTTTATCTTCCTGAAAGCTATCATCACTACCTCAGGACTGCTTTATCCTCCTGAAAGCATATCACTACCTCAGGACTGCTTTATCCTCCTGAAAGCATACCACTACCTCGGGACGTTGTTTATCTTCCTGAAAGCTATCATCACTTCCTCAGGATGTTGTTTATCCTCCTGAAAGCATATTATTACCTTGGGCCGTTGTTTATCTTCCCAAAGGTTACCACTTCCTCAGGACGTTGTTATCCTCCTGAAAGCATATCATCACCTCAGGACGTTGTTTATCCTCCTAAAATCATATTATTTCCTCAGAACGTTGTTTATCCTTCTGAAAGCACATCATTTCCTCAGGATATTGGTTATCCTCCTGAAAGCTATTACCACTACCTCGGGACGTTGTTTATCTTCCTGAAAGCTATCATTATACCTTCATATTTTGGACTGCTTTATTCTCCAAGAAATGTACCTGAAGAACCTTTCTCCAAGTGGCATCTTCAAGCCCACTCAAGCATATTCAACTAGTCATCAATACTACTCTACGCACTGGTGAGTGCAAATTTTTGGGCTTTTGTGTTCAATCCCCTTCAACCTTCCAGGTCACGACTGGCAAATATACCAATCTAACCCCTCAGGTTTCAGAAAATTGAACAGGGGCAGCTGTTGCACCCCAAAATTTGCCCTCACAATACAAGACTTTGTGTGCTAATAGGTGCACAAGGTTCACAATACATACAAGACCTTTCATGAGGTTCATGAAGTCTACAAGACACTTTATGAGGTTCACAAGGTTCACAATACATACAAGACCTTTCATGAGGTTCATGAAGTCTACAAGACACTTTATGAGGTTCACAAGGTTCATAATACATACAAGACCTTTCATGAGGTTCATGAAGTCTACAAGACACTTTATGAGGTTCACAAGGTTCACAATACATACAAGACCTTTCATGAGGTTCATGAAGTCTACAAGACACTTTATGAGGTTCACAAGATTCACAATACTTATAAGACCTTTCATAAGGTTCATGAAGTCTACAAGACACTTTATGAGGTTCACAAGGTTCATAAGAAATTTTATGATGGTTCACAAGGTTCACAAAGTTCACAAATAGTCAAAAGAGTTGACAATTCCCTCAAACAATGCACCTCCTAAGCAGTGCATCCAAAACTAGGGTTTTGACTTTAATCAGGCTAAATGAACTTCCAAGACTTAAGGTGAGTTTCATAACATCTTATATGTGTGTAAGAACCCCCATGACAAGTTTCAAGGCTTTCCTCAAAGGTTTGCTCAGTCAGATGATCAGATAAGCCAAAATCAGTCAAAGTAGTTAAAAAGTCAAACTGAGGTCAACTGTGGTCAAACCAAAGTCAAACTTAATGATTTTTTGCCAACATCAAGTATATGAAGTAAAATTCATCATTTGATCAAGGGTTGATCATGATTCATCAAGGATATTTCAGATCATCAAGAATCAGGAGTTTCTAAATTAGGGTTTCCTCAGGAAAAGTCAACTGAACTTTGACCAGCCATAACTTTCACATGCTTCATCACCAAGTTTCCATCCAAAGCTCATTTTGAAGGAAATTGAATTCTCTACAACTTTGTGTCTCACAAGCCAAGCCCAAAAATGCTTCATTTGGAAGGTATGGGCTAAGACATTATAGGTCCTTTTGAAAGTCAACAAAAAGTCAACAACTTCAAAAGGGCATAACTTGAAGATGGTAAATGATATGAACATGAAACTAGTGGGGTTGGTTAGAGGACTCTTCAATCTTTCCAAAATGTCCAAGAACACCCTCATAGCATTAAAATTGAAGGATGTGTGCCCTTGCAAAGTTGGGAAATTTTTGGTTGGTTTATGAAGAAAATGGAGGTTTAAAACCAATTTTTTCTAAATGGGCTTGCCATATGATGACCCAACCCATACCATTACCTCATGCACGACCCAAGTCTCTAAAAATCAGATTTTTTCGTCATTTTATTTTATTTATTTTGATTTAATTCATTTAAAATCATTTTTAAATTAAATTAAAATAGAAAAGTCAAATATTTAAAAGAGATTGAGCTTCTAGAAATTCATAAAAGTGATTGGAATCAAATTGGTAAGAGAATCATGGTGATTGGCTTGAAATAGAAAGGCTTAATTTTCAAATATTTGAATTTTAAAGCTTGATCTTTTTCAATCTTTTTTGATCAAATCTTTCACACAAACATCAAGTTTTCTGACCTAAATTCATCACACTATAAGTACATAACATAACCCTACTCATGAGACACGAATTTCAGCCTCCCAAGAGTAAGTTCAAATTTTCAAAATCCATCAAAAATCCAATTTTCGGTTTCTTCATTGCAAGGCATTTGAAGGTATTTTAAAGACATAGCAATGATCCCTGGACTTCACTGATCATGTACCAATGCTCATATGCATCCATAACCTCATGAACATCTCAAACCGAATCAAAACATTGACATCTTTAAGATTTTTTCGTTTTCATATATACATGTAATATAAATTGAATTTGATTGTGGATTTGTGTTTGTGACAAGCTTGTGAATGTTTCTGGGCAACTCAATTTGGTTTTCGATGCAGGATTAAAAAACCACCATTGTTAGGGTTTCGGCCATGGATTTGGGGTTTTGTGTTAAACCTAATATAAATAAGTTCTAAGAACATAGAACAATTCCATGGACCTTGGGGATTATGAAACACTGATTATTGTTGAGAAATTTCACTGTCTTGATGCTTTTCCAATTTCGTAGGTTCTTGTGTTTTGAAATTCGTAGGAAACATTGCAGCAAAATTCGTGTGAAATTTCGTAGGTAATTTGGAGAAGAAGACCTGCGCGCGTTTTTCTGATTTTGAATTGTTATGATATATTATAATGTTTTGTTTCTGTTTTGTATCACAAGCGTTGTGCTTGTCCCAGTGGTGAAGGGTGCGCGTATGATGCTTATAGGCCTGGGTTCGAATCCTGGCTTCTCAATTTTTTTCTTATTTTTCAGTTTATTCATTAGACATAATATATTATGTATTATTGCTGTTATACTAACAGGCGCGCTCTCCCAGCTGGAATGGTTAATGTGTTTGTGTGATGTTTGAAGGTCCTGGGTTCGATCCCCCCAGGCCTTTTGTTTTGTTTTATTTTTCTTTGATTTTCAGGAACAAGGCACAAAACCAATTTCTCTCCTTTCCTTGGCATCAGGCGCGCGTTGGCCTAGTGGTTGCTGTTGCTGGCTGGAGTTCTTGGAGGCAAAGGGGCTGGGTTCAATCCCCAGCCCAGGTAAATTTTTTTTTAAATTCTGTTTTATTTATTTTGTTAATTGTTTATTATTGAATATTATTTATATGATTAATATGTAAATAGATTTAAATTAATATATGTTCTAAAAAGAATTTCTAAAAAATAATAATAATATTTTCTAAAACTAATTTTTTTTAATATGTAATATTTAACATTTTTGCATATAAAACCTAATTTATAAAATTATAAACCCTAAAAAACATATTTTTTCTCAAACCCTAATTTTTCTTCTTCTATTTGTTTAATATTATTATTTGTATATATTATATTCATGACTTAATTAAAATTCTTAATTTAATTTTTGTTAATGTATAAATTATTTATAATTTAAATTTTTGTATGTAAATATGATTAAAAATTAAAATTCTTAATATGATAATATGACATAATTTATTTATAATTTAATTTTGCATGTAAATAATTTTTATTATAAGTTTAAAAATTGCTAATTAATTTTTGTAATTATAATTTATTTTCATAATATGTTCATAATTAATTTAATTTTATAATTTACATATAACTTCAAATTTTATAATAATTAGTATAATTGCTCATATTTCCTTATTAATCTTAAGTAATTGTTTATATAAAAAATTGATTTTTTTTTAATTATTATAATATTCTTGCTTATTTCATTATTATTAATATTAATCATGTTTATATGATATTTTATTATTACTAACCACATTGAGATTATTTTTATTATTATTATTTCACTAACCCAATTATTATTATTATCATTTAATATTTTGCTTATTTATTTAAATTGCTTTTATTATTATTATGTAATTGTTCCTTGGTGTAATATTTATTAATAATGTTATTATTTATATTTTATGCTATGGTTAGTAAATAGGGAGTGTAAACATACTTGTAATGTAAAATTGATTTAGATCATTAACTTAAAAGATAAATATCTAAAATTGTACACTCACACACGTAAGTCGATCTTTGATCGCCATCTCACTTCCTTAGGGATACCTCATGTTGCCTAATCAAAAAAGGTCAAGTAGGGTGTGTAAAGCAAAAGTCCCTCAAAATAAAATCATCTAGTCCCTTAACAGATAAAAGATCAAGTCCCTTTCGAACGTTGCCTTCGTTATGATCTTGTCCCTTTCGAATAAAGATGATAAGTCCCTCCAAAATTGCTTATACACACCACAGTTGCCTACATAAACAGATGTCCCTTTACTTGTCCCTCACATCCAAGGTAATGACTACCTATTCCTTAATAATAGGGATAGTCTTACCATTTAAAGGATTCAAGAACATAAAAGACTTTAAATTTAGAGTAGGTTCCTCTTAGATACTTGCTCACTCTTCAAAACATTTCAAACACTTCACACATTTCAAACAAATTTTCAAAACAAAGGTTTATACGCATCCGTACATGGGTCATTATAAACACTTAAGAAAATTTTTATTCACACACTACACATTTTCAAAAACATTTTAAAGTGAGCTAAGTAACTAAGAGCCCATGGATAACCATGGATGTAAAGGGTGCTAACACCTTCCCTTTACATAACCTACCCCCCGGACCCAAAAATCTTTTCAAAGGTCTTTCCTGTTCTTTTATGCCTTTCCTTTGGATAAAATAAAAGTCGGTGGCGACTCTTGCTATCCGCAACATAACTAAAGTCAGTTCTCCCACCATGTTACTCCAGCTAGGCATTTTTATCCCGGAGGAAAGGCAATGCTGCATAGACCTAGAAAGATATGGATAAGACGGTCGCGAACCAGAGAGACTGAGAAAGGGGGTTGGTTACAACCTGGGAAGGTATTAGCACCCAAATTGTCCGCCGTACTCGACGGGATCCACGCTTAAAAGATTTGTGTTTTAAAGGGGTAGTGTCAGTGCAATCTGTGTATCAAAGCTGGAAAAGAATGCAAGTGTCAGTGTAAAAAGAAATGTGAAGTGTAATATGTGAAGTGTCAGTGTAGGAATAGAGATGAAATTCTTATGACCATGAGGCTTAAAGAATAAGGCTAGAAAGAGGGGGAATATACAGAGACTTTTGTTCGATAACTGTTAAGTTATGCCTACGTATCCTCTCGTGCAATGAGGAAGTCAGAACACCGTAGTTCGACCAAAAGGGACTGAAAGATAAATTGACTTGTGAACTGCTTACTTGCCTATGCTCAAGTGTATGACCTGTCTGGCTCAGGTGCAAACTGTCTTGCATTAGACGGAAGAAGCAAGTTCTCGTTTATGAGTGAATGAGATGAGAAAAGAATCCCGAAGGAGACGATTTTTGTTTGTTTTTTGAGTTTTCAGTCTTTTATTGCTTTTTGAAGTTTGTCATAGGAAAATGAGCTTAAGACTAAACCAATGGGTTAGTAAACTCATCACATCCTCCCTCTGATTAGGGGTAATGAGAATACCTTAAGTGTGAAGTCAGGGTCTCACACTTAATCACCATGGTGTAGGATTAAGATCATTAACCTACTTGTGATTAGTTAGATGTTTTTGTTGTTTTTGTTTAGTGTTAAGTAATTAGATTAAGCCATAATCAGGGATTAAACAGACTCATTACACCATCCTAATAGAAGGATAATAGATGAGAGTGTTTAAGCTGAGGAAGACTCCTCAACTTAATCCATGATTAGGGATTAACCTCATGACAAAACAAAGCCTTTATTAGATGGATTTTAGTTAATGGTATGATTAAGAAGTGAATTTTATGGTTTGTAAGACAACTTGAGGGGGACTTGTCCATTAACACTAGGGTTAGTCCTTCTTAACTAATTAAGGAAGAATTAGAACCCTAATGCAAGGCCCAAGTTACAAGCTTGATGTCTTGATGATTATTAAGTGAATTGATTAAAGGATTTAAACACATTAAGGGTTTAACACTTAGGGTTAAAGTTATACACTCCATCCTAATAGAAGGATGTAGGCATAAGCTTAACCACAAAGCCTTAAAGCCTTTAGGGTTTAGTCCCTGATTATGAGATGAGAAGAGAAGACTCAAAGAGACACAAAGGTAAATGCTAAGTGGGGGACTAATAAAACCCTAATTATTATCATGCTTGGTCATTCATAGGGTTTGTGAGGTTTAAGAAAGAAATCTTCAAGAAACCACCAAGCAGAGAAGCAGATGAAAGGAGCAAAGAGAAGCAAAACAATTTGCTTCACTTAAGAAGACAAGTTGCTTGAAGAAAGAAAGTAAGATGAACAAGATTGAGCAAGCTCAATCCAATACACATACAAAATGCAGCAAGGGAAGTATGAAAGAGATGAAAAGAGAATGTGAGAAGTGAAGGCAAATTCACTTCTCAAACAACTTACCACCTGAAAAGTTAGCAAAAGAAATGTAATGCAATGCAAAATGAGATGCAATGCCATGATGCAAACCAAAGTCAGAAGCATAAGTATGATGTTAATGATTCTAAGAGATGATGCAAACATGAGGCAAGGCAATAGAATGATCATACAAACCTATGGATGCAAGAGAAGCATGTTTTGAACCATGGATGTTCATGAAAAGTTATGGAATGCAAAAGACATATAACATGGAAAATGAAAGGTGAAATGATCAAACATGATTCTAATATGTCCTAAGATGTGTTATGAATCAAATGAATGCACAAAATGTCATGGCAAGTCATGGTATGCAAGCAAATGGAAGATGGATGCAAAGGAAGGCATGAATTAGGGTTATATGCAACATACAAAGCAAAAAATCCAAAACCAGAAGCAAATGACATGATAAAAATTTGAAAATGCAATCAAAGGAACCTTAGACCTATACAAACTCACTGCCCAAAGGAGGGGATCCAACTCTTAACCTATTGAAAGTTATGAATTTTCTAAGATTGCTAGGGTTTTAAGGTACCTTGTCAAGAAAAATGCAAAACAAATTGAAAATGCAAGATCAATTCAAGCCAATTTTATCCTATAAACTACATGCTATACAAGATGCAATGCAAGAAGAATCATGATCCAACTCTCAATGGTTAGGCAGAAATGAATTTTTGAAGTTTGACACAAAATATTGCCTCAAAATGAATTTAAATCCATTGAAAATGATCAAAAGGCATCAAGAACAAAAAATAAATTTGGTTTGAGGGTGGGACAATGTTTCTAAATGTTTTTAAATGTTTCATGAATTTTTTTGTGATTTTTAATACCTAAAAGTATTTTTAATTAATTAATTTTCATTAATTAATTAAAAATAAACTTTTAAATGATTTAAAAATAATTTTTAATGCAAAAAATAAAATAAAAATCATTTTATGATTGAGAAAAATATTTGAAACAAAAATGCAAAAGGAAATATTTTTGGGATTTTTCTAACTATTTTAAAATAAATATGAAAGAAAATGCAAGAAAAATGAAATTAAAATTGATTTAATGGGAAGTCAACAGATCCAGTGGCTGGTATTCAAACTGAACACGCGGGAGTTGACTGGCAGCTATCCTACGGCTGGCATTTGAACTGGCTAAATTAATATAAAAACCTGATTAATTAACTAATGACGTGGATTAGGGTTTTAATGAGACAATCCAGGCCATTAAAACGCGCGAGAGTCAAACAAAGTCAACCAAATCTACGCTCCACATTCAAACTGAACCCTAAATGCAATTAAGACACTAATCACTTTTAGGTGGCCGGAGAAGACTTCCGGTCGTCTTCTCCGGCCAGACCCTCACCTGAAAGTTGCTAACTTCTTCCCCAGGTCCCTAAAACCTAATCTCTCTGCCCAGAATCCAACCCCAAACATCATAGAGCAAGAATCAACAATCAAAACATATTTATTTTTCATAACAAAGCTGAATCGAAGCAAAATGCATTTAGGTCAGAAAAGTTTCAAAAGCATCATACATACTCAATACTCAATCATTTTCGAAACAAAACATATCAGAATGATCAGTGAAGCATAGAGAAACATTTAGGAACTTAAAAACATGTTTCTGGAAAAAATGTTCTTGAGCTCACCTGAACTGAAGCTTTGATTTCTGGAACTTTCTGGCTGCCCCTTTGATCTAAAACGCCTCTAATGGACCTCCTAAGAAGCTTGCAATGCTTGGTTGGAGTTTCTTTTGGCTGGTTTGAGAGATTGAGTGAGTTCTGTTCAGTGAGGGAGAGAAATCGTGTTTCAGTTTGAGGATGTTTCAGGGATGAATGAAGGTAGGGAAATGATCAGGGGAGTATGCTGAGATGTTTTATGAAGTTTGTTTCAATGTTTGATGCTTGTATGATGAGTTTCGAAGGAAGTTGCATAAGAGGTGAAAAATGAGAATGCTGGCTTGGAGAGTGTTTCAGCATGAGTTGTGTGTTGTGTTGAGTTCCATTTTGTCCACTTATCACTCATGGATATGTCTGTGGAGTTGGTGTGCCCTATTGTGATTGGTATGGGTCTTTTGCAAAAAAGTCAAGCTTTGTGTAAGAGAGGTATGGGCTCATGGCTAGCCAAGGACAAGAGGGGTGTCCTGTGCAGCAAGAAGTGAGGAGAACCATAGGATCAATTTTGAAGTCAGCCAGCTCATGGATTAGGGTTTGAGTGAGGTTTTACAACTTTGATCAACTTTGGCCCTTTTGAAATTTCTTGATCCACAAGTCATGAAAATGAGTGAACTTTTGATGCAATCTGACTTTTAGACATTGGTTCATGTTTGTGTGAAGATTATAAGTCCATTTGAGGTCTCAATTCTCCTTGGCAAGGGATTTTGCAACTTTGCCTCTTTGGTAGAAAACTTGAAATTATGTGATTTTGGCCAACTTTGACAAGCCATAACTTTTGATCCAAAATGAATTAGAATGAGTTCTTGTAATTTTTTAAAAGGGAATGATTCATTCTACAACTTTCATGACCAAAGTTTTCTCATTTGAAGCATTTTTGAATCAAAAAGCAAGGGTTGAAAAAGTTTCCCAAAATGGCAAGTTTCCATTACAAGTCATTTTCCCAAAAAGTCAACTTTGCAAATGGCTTGAAATTATTCAATTTTGTGAACTTATAACATCTTCCATGATCAAATAAAGATCATACATAATCAAAATGATGATGAACACCCTTTGGTTGGGTCATTGAGGGCCTCAGATGCCCTGATTTTGCACTGACTTGCTCAAAAAGTCAACTCTTGATTAGATGCCTTCCCCATGGAATTTCTTCAAGAAAATTGATATGCATGATCCTTATACCATATAGAGACCAATAGAAACAAGAATGGCCAAAAAATTTGGAGTTATGGCCTTTGAAACCAAAACCCTAATTCTAGGTCATCTGTGCAGTCAAACCTGGCTCTGCTTCCATGCCAATCTCAGTTCTTGTGATTCTCTGACTTTCTTGACTTTGAGAGGATATGATATGATGCTTGAACATACATGGACCCCTTTGAAGTGATTGATTACCTTTGGAGTTGCTCAAATGGCTCTGGAATGCTCAGATCACAAACCCTAGATGCAGATGACTTTGAACCAATGCAGTGTAGCAAATATGCAATATGAGATGCTATGATTGAACTTATGCATATGAAAAGATCACAAGCCATGGTGTGAATGGGTGAGGGCAAATTTGGGATGTTTACAATGATGCCGTTAGCTCAGACCTTTGTCTTAATTCAAGTGCAATAGCCAGATTAATCACCTCGGAATAGAAGATTCAAATTGTGTGACTATTATTTGATCTCATGTCTTAGGAGTTCAATGAAATGCATGATTATGAATGTTATGAGCTAATGTAGATGCATATGAATGCGAACATAACCCAATTAGTAATAAATAAGAGGGAAAATTTTGGGGTGTTACACACTTCACCTTGCATTACACTCCACCTTTTTCTAGAACTTTCTACCACCTTCCAAGGGAATATTCTAAGAATATGCCAATGGAATATTCTTGGAATATTCCCAACTAATTTTAACTAACTCCTAACCTAATTCCCAAGCCAATGCCCAAGCCTAGCTCCTAACCCAAACTACCCTCCAAACCTAACATGTATATAAAAAAAATTCATTCCAAACCAAAGGATCTCTCTTTTTTTTTTCACAATTTCTCATCACTCTCAATCTTCTCTCACTTTATCTCCCATTTCCCCAAAATTACACAAAGCTTCATTTTCCAAAATTCTTCAAGTTTTGCATTGAAACTTGAAGAATTAGAAGTTAAACCCCCATCATTGCATCAAATTCATGGATTATTGAAGAAATTGCTACTGTTTTGGTATGGATTTTTTCCTCTTGAAAGTGATTCTTGAAGAAGTTCATCAAATCGCATTTATTTTACGTATTCGTGCGAAAGAGCATCAGATCTACAAGTTTCTCTTCTATAGCATGTCAATTCTTCATAGCAACGATTACCAAAGCAAACTTCCGCTTTGTAGGATGGTGACTTCAAAATCACTTATTTTTTAAGTTATTTTGTGATGCGTTGATTATTCGGATTGTTAGGTTTCAATTTCTTGATGTGTTTGTGGTTCTGGTTAGTGTTGTATCGATGCATTTAGGTGCTAATTTCGTGCTCACGTGAGAGTAACTGAATTAGGAACCTTGGAAATAAGCTGGTAGCTAGAAGTGATTTTTTCTACATTTATTTTTTATTCTGGTTCAGTGTTAATCGGTTAACGTATTGGTTAACCGATTAACACAATGTGTTTTTGGTGTTTCCTGCAAAATTTAACAGTGTTAATTGGTTAACACATCTATTAACCGATTAACACTGGACAATTTTGGATTTTTTTATGTATTTTAATGCATGTTTATATGTCATTCCTTCTTTAATCATCATAGACCATTATACTTGTCGCTCCCGATAAATGGGAATGGCCCAAATAAAGGTACAGACGCGAACGGTCGGCGAAAGAGGGATGCGAGAACACACAGGAGTGAACTCACAGGGAATGAATAGAGTCGTCAGCTAGGCATTTTTATCCCGGAGGAAAGGTAATGCTGCATAGACCTAGAAAAATATGGATAAGACAGTTGCGAACCAGAGAGACTGAGAAAGGGGGTTGGTTACAACCTGGGAAGGTATTAGCACCCAGATTGTCCGTCGTACTCGACGGGATCCACGCTTGCAAGATTTGTGTTTTAAAGGGGTAGTGTCAGTGCAATTTGTGTATAAAGAGAGCTGGAAAAGGTGTACAGGTGTCAGTGTAAAAGAAGTGTGAAGTGTATAAATGTACAGTGTCAGTGTAGGAATAAGATGCCCAAGATCATGAGGCTAAAAGAATAATGCTGGAAAGAGGGGGAATATACAGAGACTTTTGTTCGATAACTGTTAAGTTATGCCTACGTATCCTCTTGTGCAATGAGGAAGTCAGAACACCGTAGTTCGACCCAAAGAGACTGAAAGATGAATTGACTTGTGAACTGCTTGCTTGTCAATGCTCAAGTGTATGATCTGTCTGGCACAGATGCAAACTGTCTTGCATTAGACGGAAGAAGCAAGTTCTCGTTTATGAGTGAATGAGATGAGAAAAGAATCCCGGAGGAGACGATTATTGTTTGTTTTTGTGTTTTCAGTCTTTTATTGCTTTTGGAAGTTTGTCATAAGTTAATGAGCTTAAGCCTAAACCAATGGGTTAGTAAACTCATCACATCCTCCCTCTGATTAGGGGTAATGAGAGTACCTTAAGTGTGAAGTCAGCTTCTCACACTTAATCACCTTTGGTGTAGGATTAAGATCATTAACCTACTTGTGATTATTTAGATGTTTTTGTTTTTTTTGTTTAGTGTTGAGTAATGAGATTAAGCCATAATCAGGGATTAAACAGACTCATTACACCATCCTAATAGAAGGATAATAGATGAGAATGTTTAAGCTGAGGAAAGCTCCTCAACTTAATCCATGATTAGGGATTAAACTCATGACAAAACAAAACCTTTATTCAGTGGATTTTATTTAATGATATGATGAAGAAGTGATTTTTAGGGTTTGTAAGACAACTTGAGGGGGACTTGTCCATTAACACTAGGGTTAGTCCTTCTTAACCAGTTAAGGAAGAATTAGAACCCTAATGCAAGGCCCAAGTTACAAGTGTGATGTCTTGATGATTATTAAGTGAATTGATTAAGAGACTTAAACACATTAAGGGTTTAACACTTAGGATTAAAGTTATACACTCCATCCTAATAGAAGGATGCAGGCATAAGCTTAATCACAAAGCCTTAAAGCCTTTAGGGTTTAGTCCCTGATTATGAGGTGAGAAGAGAAGACTCAAAGAGACACAAAGGTAAAACTAAGTGGGGAGACTAATCAAAACCCTAATCATTGTCATGCTTGGTTGTTCCTAAGGTTAGTGAGGTTAACAAGAGAAATCTTCAGAGGAACCACCAGGAAGCAGATGAAAGGATCAGAGAGAAGCAAAGTAACTTGCTTCATTTAAGAAGACAAGTCACTTGAAGAAAGAAAGTAAGAAGAAGAAGAATGAGCAAGCTCAATCTCAAACTCATATCAAAATGCAGCAAGGATGCATGAAAGAGATGAAAAGGAAATGTGAGAAGTGAAGGCAAATTCACTTCTCAAAGTTGCTTACCACCTGAAAAGTTAGTGAAAGGAATGCAATGCAATGCAAGATAAAATGAAATGGCATGATGTAAATCAGAACCAGAAGCATATGTGTGATGATAATGATGTTATTAGATGATGGAAACATGAATCAAGGCATGGGGATGATCATATGAACATATGGATGCAAGAGAAGCATGCTTAGAACCATGAACACACATGAAAAGTTATGAGATGCAAATGACATACAACATGGCAAATACATGATGCAATGATCAAACATGCTTCTAATATGTCTTAAGATGCCCAATTAATCAAATGGATGCATAAGATGCTATGGCAAGCCAAGGTATGAATGCAAATGCAAGATGAATGCAAAAGGAAGCCCAAATTAGGGTTTATGATCAATGCATCAAACAAAAACCAAAATCAGAAGCAAACATCAAGATAAAAAATTGAAAATGCACTCAAAGGGTCCCTAATCCTATATTAACTCACTGCCCAAAGGAGAGGTTCCAACTCTTAACCTAATTAGGGTTATGAATTTTCTAAGTTTTTTAGGGTTTTAAGGTACCTTAACAAGAAAAATGCCAAACAAATTGAAAATGAAAGATCAAATCATGCCAGTTTAATCTCACAAACTACATGCTAAGCAAAATGCAATGCAAAAAGAATCAAAGTCCAACTCTCAATGGTTAGGCATAAATGATTTTTTGAAGTTTGGATCAAAATAATGCCTTGAAATAATTTTAATTCCATGAAAAATTCTCAAAAGACATCAAGATCAAAAAAGAAATTTGGTTTGAGGGTTGGACAATGTTTCTAAATGATTATGAAGGTTTCATGAATTTTTTGGTGATTTTTAAATACCTAAAAGTATTTTTAATTAATTAATTCTCATTAATTAATTAAAAATAAACTTTTAAATGATTTAAAAATATTTTTTAATGCAAAAAATAAAAATAAAAATGTTTTTGGTTTCTGAAAATTAATAAAAGTTTATATAAAAATTTTCAGAATTTTTGAAAAGGTTTTGCTATTTTTTATAAAATGTAGAAAACAAATGAATTAAAATGAAAAATAAATTGAATTAAAACTGAAAAAAAGAAAAGTCAACACATCTAAGGGCCTAGATTCAAACATACACGCGTGGGAAGAGACTTGGCGCCACATCCAAGGGTGGAAATTCAAACCTGGCTAATTAAATGATTAAGCCCTAATCTTGCCCTAATCACTCTCAGGCGACCGGAACACTGTTCCGGTCGTCTTCTCCGGCTATCTCATCCTTCAATCTCTCTCAATACGCCATGAAAACGTTCCAAACTCTCCAGAATCAATCACTAATCATCACTAAACATAAACCCCACCCAAAAACCCATTCATTTTCACTGGATCATGAGACACGAATCAAAACGGAAAACTAAACAGAAATTTCAGAAATCAAATACATCCTACATACGCAACCATTTTCAATGATTCAAAGCTTAAAATGATCAGCACATCACATAGAATTGGCTTGTAACTTAAAACACAAGTTCTGGAAAAATGTTTTTGGATGATACCTGAGATGGAGCTTTCGATTCCAAAACTTTCAGGCTGCTTCTTTTGCTCAAATCTACTCCCCTGATCCTCCTAAGAAGCTTGCAAGGTTTGTTTGAAGTTTGTAATGGCTGGTTTGAGAGTTTGCTTGAGTTCTGTTCAAGGTCAGGTGAGGATCGTGTTTGTGATTCTATGGCTTTCAGGCTGTTTTGAAGGTTGGTTGGTGTTCAGTGAAACATGGTGAGATGGTTTATGAAGTTTGTTTGTGTGTTTGTGGCCTGTGTGATGAGTTTCGAAAGCTTTTGCACAAAGGGTGGAAAATGAGAATGCTGAGTTGTGAAGTGATTCAGGCTTGCCTCTTGTTGTGTTTGGCTTGCATTTGATTTGTATAAACAATTGCCATTGGTCAGAAGAAGTGACATGTGCTTTATTGATTGGTATGGGTGCTTTTGCCAAAATGTCAAAGTTGTGTAAGAAGAGCATGGGCTACTTTCTAGACAAGTACAAGGAGGGTGTGCTGCGCAGCATGATGTGAGGAAGGGCCTAGGATTGATCAGCAAGCTAGCCAGCAAGTAGATGAGAAGCTATGATGAGTTTTGCAACTTGGTTCACTTTTGCCTCTTATGAAAAATCTTGTTCCATAAACCATAAAAATGTGTAATTCTTTGGTCCATTCTGAACTTTAGATGTCACATGATCATGTTGTATGGATTAGAAGTGCATTTGATAGCTTTAGAACACTTGATCAAGTCATTTTGCAAAATACCTCTTTGGTAGAAACTTTGAAATTTTGTGATTTTTGCCAACTTTGACAAGCCATAACTTTTGATCCAAAATGAATTAGGTCATGTTCTTGTACTTTTTGAAAAGGGGAAGATCTATTATACAACTTTCATGACCAAAGTTTTTCCATTTGAAGCTTTTTTGAATCAAAAGGTAAAGGTTGAAAAAGTTGCCTAAAATGACAATTTCATTAAAAGTCAAACTTGCCCAAAAAGTCAACTTTGCAAAAACTTGAAATTCTTGAATTTTGTAAGCTTCTAACATCTTCCATGATCAAATAAAGATCATATACAATCAAAATGATGAAGAATTCCCTTTGGTTGGGTCATTGGGGGCCTCAGATGCCCTGATTTTACACTGACTTGCTTGAAAAGTCAACTCTTGATCAGATGACTTCCCCATGGAATATCTTCATGAAAATTGATATGCATACTCCCTATACCATATAGAGACCAATAGAAACAAGAATGACCAAAAAATTTGGAGTTATGGCCTTTGAAACCAAAACCCTAATTTTAGGTCATCTGTGCAGTCAAACCTGGCTTTGCCTCCACACCATTTCCAGTTCTTGTGATTCTTTGACATTCTTGACTTTGAGAGGATATAATATGATGATTGAACACACATGGACCCCTTTGAAGTGATTGATGGCCTTTGGAGTGGCTCAAGAAGCTCTTGGATTGCTCAGATCACAAACCCTAGATGCAGATGACTTAGAACCTATGCAGTGAATCAAAAATGTGATATGAGATGGTATGATTGAGTTTATGCATATGAAAATGATCAAAAGCCATGGTGAAATGGGTGAGGGCAAATTTGGGGTGTTTACAGCTGCCCCTATTCAAACATGAGTTAGCTGTGCAGGGTGTAAGCAATGGCTTATCAGGCAAACAAGATAACTTGTGGTTGAATACCAAAGACAGTCCAAAATTTGCACTCACAGAATGAAGAAGAAAAGGGATATAGATTGTAAAAGGAAAATGAAGTATATTGTAAAGTGTGGGCGACGGAGGGCGACCGTCGAGCAGAGGACGACTGCTGGGTATAGAGCAATGACGGGGACGACCGACATGCTGGGGATAAAAAGAATTATGATGGGGACGGCCATCAAGTAAAGCTGTAAAATTCTCTGGGGATTAATGAAACATGACGGGGACGGCCATCAAGTTCAAAAAGCAAAGTAACCAACGATGGGGACGGCCATCGGGCTAAACTGATGAAGGACGATCATCAGGAAAAGGAAAAGGGACCACAACGGGGACGGCCATCGGGTTAAAGAATAAATGAAATAAACAGATGATGAGGTACGGTCATCAAAGGTGAAGGACGATCACCTAGCAGGGGACGGCTGCTCTGTTGGGGGTAAGATGAGGGACGGTCATCTAAGGTGGAGGACGACCACCTGGCAGGGTACGGCTACCGAAAATATCGCGACATAGGACGAATGCCGGATAAAAGGTCAACGATGGGGACGGCCATCGGATGAGCATGATGGAGGATGACCATCAAGAGGTGGAGGACGACCACCTAGCAGGGGACGGCTGCTCTCAAGGTTTGTCTTGACATAGGACGAATGCCAGATAACCAAAAAAAATCAACAATGGGGACGACCATTGGATAAAATGATGAAGGACGATCATCAAAAGGTGGAGGACGACCACCTAGCAGGGGACGACTGCTAAATATCACGACATAGGACGAATGTCGGAGGAGAAAATTGACGATGGGGACGGCCATCGGATGAGCATGATGAAGGACGATCATCAAGAGGTGGAGGACGACCACCTAGCAGGGTACGGCTGCTCTCAAAGTTTATTATGACACAGGACGAATGTCAGAAGAGAAAATTTTACTTCGTTGGCGATCTACTGGGGAATAGTAAACACGGACGAGTGTTTACATCCAAGAAACAAAAGGTAAAAGTGTTTAGGTGTTTGTGTATAGATTAAAGATGCGGACGAGCATCCCTAAGACTACGATACGGACGAGTATCGGGTAGAAACAAATACTGACACGTGTTCCGAGATGATGATATGGACGAGTATCAACTGGTTAATAAAGAACATGGACGAGTGTTGAATCTGAGGGGACTCTTCTGGGGAATAGTAGACACAGACGAGTATCTATATTCAAGAAAACAAGAGTGTTTGACACAGTGTATGGATTAAAGATGCGGACGGGCATCCTTAAGACTATGATACGGACGAGTATCAGGTAGAAACAAACGCTTGACGCATGCTCTGAGATGATGGTACGGACGAGTACCAACTGGTTAACAAAGAACACGGACGAGTGTCGAATCTGTGGGGATATAAATGGCGTATATTAGATACGGACGAGTATCTGTATAAGTATGAGTATGAGTGATGTATAGACGGGTATTTAACTGTTGGGGGGGAGTGACACGGACGAGTGTCAAAAGAAGAAGAGTATAGTATAAACAAGTATCCGATGTATAAAGTGTTTATGTTACTGCACTGGGGAAAATGACATGGACGAACGTCAAGGAATTGTATAAGTATATGTGAGTGCAAAGAGGATGGCTTTGGCTTTCTGCTGGGGATATGACACGGACGGGTGCCACAAGGAGTATATACCGATGTTTGGGAATGCAAGTCAACTGTGTTTGCTGGGGAATCTGGGGGGTATTCTGTATATTGCGGATGGATTGTCATTATTCACAAGTGTTTGATTTAAAGCATGGCTTATGATTATGCATTATGTTTGATTTTTGCCGTAATGCTCCGTATTAGACGGAATGCTACGCTTTGTGGGTGAATATGATGCAAATGCCATGATTATGCAAAGATACCAATCCGGGATTCGGATCCCGATGCTGCGAAGGTCTCTGGGCGATCTGTTTGAAATGGACATCCCAGCTGGGAATGAGATCATTGGTAGATCCAACAAGATGTATCTGTTTGGGGAAATGGGTCAATGATAGACCTATTCTGGTAATAAGGGACCCAGCTGGGGTTTGTAGAAGCTTTCGTCACTCTGTTGTGATCCCTCCGTGCGTTGCTCTTCTGGATAGAGGCTGAAACTCTGTGGGGAGATGGTTCCCTGACTTTTGTACTCAGCTGAGGGGGAAACAAGGTTGGCACCTCGGCTGGGGAGAAATAGCAAGTGGAAACTCAGCTGGGGAGAAGACACTTTGGGTGCTAAGGCTGAGTGTTGATTTGTCAGCTTGCTGGAGTGAAGCTTTCATGCCCCAAGTTGCGTTATGGATACCTGCAATCCTGCAAAGATAGGGAAACGCACAAGTAATCCCGAGGTATCCTTTACTGGATTCCGTCATAGGAGTTTAGACACTTCTGAGAGTAAGTATATTTCCTGCCAGCATGTGACTTTTATTATATATATTTTTTGAAGATAAGCATCTGTATTTATGCAATCAGTTTTTCTTAAGACATCAGACATTTTTGCAAATAAAAATGTACAAGACGAAACATGACTGAAAATCTGATCTCATTAGTTCAAATGACCTGAATTGGCAAGGTACAGTCAAGGAAACATATCTCCTGAAATGAGGAGATTGTTACAAATTGATAAACAAAATGCTGGCAATGTTGACGACGCTTTAAGGAGCTTCCTCTTTTGCTATGACTCGTATGACTTTTGACGTTCTTCTCGTCTTGCTTTCTGAAGAAGGATGATTCTGAAAGAAGCTTGATCCTTTTGAAGCATACCAAGTTGTAAACGATACAGACGAATTCAGAATGCAGTTGTTCGCTTATTCCCTTATTTTACCTGGATCGCCCTTTCGGGTTTTCAATCCATCGGGATACCCATTTTTACCTGAGTTGTCCAATGCGGCTTTTCAACTCAGCGGGTGTACATTTTTGTTTATTTTCCCTTATTTTTGCCCGAGTCTTTTATTCTGTTTTTTGACTCGCCGGGATGCCCTATTTTTGCCTGGACTTACATTCTGTTTTTATGTCCAGCGGGTCATTTTATGCGAAGTATTTTTTAACTGCATCTGAATTCACAGGGGACGGGAAGTCTTCACCATCCATGGTGCTGAGCATCAGTGCTCCACCAGAGAAAACTTTCTTTACTAAGAATGGTCCTTCATAGTTCGGGGTCCACTTGCCCCTGTGGTCTGTATGAGGAGGGAGGATTCTCTTCAGCACAAGATCTCCTACTTGGTACTCTCGGTGCCTGACTTTCTGATCGAAGGCTTTCTTCATTCTTTTCTGATACAACTGCCCATGACAGATTGCAGCCAATCTCTTTTCTTCAATCAGACTCAGTTGCTCGTATCGGGATCGGACCCACTCTGCTTCGTTCAGCTTAACATCCATCAACACACATAGGGAGGGTAATTCAACTTCAACAGGTAGGACTGCTTCCATACCATACACAAGCTGATACAGTGTTGCCCCAGTGGATGTTCTGATTGACGTGCGGTATCCATGCAAGGCAAATGGTAGCATCTCATGCCAGTCCTTATAGGTGACTACCATCTTCTACACAATCTTCTTGATATTCTTATTAGCTGCCTCAACAGCGCCATTCATCTTTGGCCTGTAAGGAGAAGAATTGTGGTGTTGGATCTTGAAGTCCCGGCATAACTCTGCCATCATTTTGTTGTTTAAATTGGAACCATTATCAGTAATGATTCGCTCGGGAACTCCATATCGACAGATGATATCTCTCTTCATAAATCTGGCTACCACTTGTCTTGTAACATTTGCATAGGAAGCTGCTTCGACCCACTTGGTGAAATAGTCAATGGCAACCAGGATGAATCTGTGGCCATTCGAAGCAGTTGGCTCAATCTTGCCGATCATGTCAATGCCCCACATAGCAAAGGGCCAAGGTGAAGACATCACATTCAAAGGATTGGGAGGCACATGTACTTTATCCGCATAAATCTGGCATTTATGGCATTTTCTGGCGTAGGCACAACAGTCGGCATCCATTGTGATCCAGTAATAACCTGATCTTAGCAACTTTTTAGCCATGGCATGCCCTCCAGCATGGGTACCAAAGGATCCTTCGTGCACTTCATGCATCAACAAGTCTGCTTCTGTCTTATCAACGCATCTGAGGAGTACCATGTCAAAGTTTCTCTTGTATAGGGAACCATCAGTATTCAGGAAGAAGCTGCCAGCAAGCCTTCTCAAAGTCTTCTTATCATTGGAAGATGCCCCAGGTGGGTATGTCTGATCCTCCAAGAAGCACTTAATGTCATGAAACCAAGGCTTATCATCTTTGACAATGTCTGCTGCGAATACGTATGCTGGTCTGTTAAGTCTAGACACTGAAATATGAGGTACAAAGTTGGCAGCTTGCACTTTGATCATGGATGAAATGGTAGCCAGAGCATCTGCAAACTGATTTTCGTCCCGAGGTATATACTCAAGCTTGACCGTTGTAAAGAAAGTCAATAACCTCCTTGTATAATCCCTGTAAGGTATCAGATGATCCTGGTGGGTGTACCATTTGCCGTTGGTTTGATTGATTACCAAAGCTGAATCTCCGAATACGGTCAATGTCTTGATCCTGAGGTCAATGGCTTCCTCAAGACCCATAATGCAGGCTTCGTATTCAGCTTCGTTGTTAGTGCAGTTAAAGGTGAGTTTTGCCGAGAAAGGCATGTGAACTCCTTTGGGTGTAATGAGTATTGCACCAACGCCTCGACCATTCATGTTAACAGCCCCATCAAACATCATAGTCCATTCTTCTTCCGGGTCAGGCCCTTCAGTGTGAATAGGCTCTTCATGATCTTTTGCTTTTATGAACATGATGTCTTCATCAGGGAAGTAAAATCTCATAGGCTGGTAATCATCAATGGGTTGCTCAGCAAGATATTCAGACAATACACTGCCCTTGATGGCTTTCTGAGATGTGTATTGAATATCATATTCTGTGAGGATCATTTTCCATCTTGCAACCCGTCCGGTAAGCGCTGGCTTCTCAAATATGTACTTAACTGGGTCCATCTTTGAGATCAACAAAGTAGTGTGGGTCAACATATACTGTCTCAGTCGGCGAGCAGCCCACTCTAAAGCACAGCAAGTTTTCTCGAGCAGTGAATAACGTTGTTCACAGTCGGTAAACTTTTTGCTTAGGTAGTAAATCGCATACTCTTTTCGACCAGACACGTCATGCTGGCCCAGCACACACCCCATTGTCTCTTCTAATACTGTCAAGTACATTATCAGAGGTCTTCCTTCAACTGGAGGCATAAGGATTGGAGGCTCTTGTAAGTACTCTTTGATCTTGTCAAAAGCCTTCTGGCAGTCTTCGTTCCACCTGACCGTCTGTTCTTTTCTCAACAATTTGAACAAAGGTTCACAGGTTGCTGTAAGGTGAGATATGAACCGTGAAATGTAGTTCAGTCTACCTAAGAACCCCCGAATTTCTTTCTCAGATTTTGGTGCAGGCATTTCTTGAATGGCTTTGACTTTATCAGGGTCAACCTCAATCCCTTTCTCACTTACAATAAAACCCAGCAGCTTACCAGATCGCACCCCGAATGTGCACTTTTTGGGGTCCAACTTCAGCTGGTACTTCCTCAGACGTTTGAATAGCTTCAGTAGATTCACCAGGTGGTCTTCTTCAGTGAGGGACTTGGCAATCATGTCATCCACATAACACTCGATTTCTTTATGGATCATATCGTGGAATAATGTTACCATAGCCCGTTGATATGTTGCACCAGCGTTCTTCAATCCGAATGGCATCACCTTGTAACAGAACGTGCCCCAGGGTGTGATGAAGGTTGTCTTCTCCATGTCTTCAGGTGACATTTTGATCTGATTGTATCCTGAAAATCCGTCCATGAATGAGAATACCGAAAATTGAGCCGTGTTATCCACCAATACATCGATGTGAGGTAATGGGAAGTCATCTTTCAGGCTAGCTCTGTTCAGATCCCGGTAGTCAACACACATTCTTACTTTTCCATCTTTCTTAGGCACAGGCACAATATTAGCCACCCACGGCGGATAGCTAGTTACAGCAAGGAACCCGGCGTCCCACTGCTTTTGTACCTCTTCTTTGATCTTCATTGCCATGTCTGGGCGAGTACGGCGCAATTTCTTTTTAACCGGTGGGCAATCTTCTCTTAAAGGCAGCTTGTGCATAACAATGTCGGTGTCCAACCCTGGCATATCTTGATAAGACCAAGCAAACACATCCACATATTCCTGAAGCAGGTCAATCAGTTGTCTTTTCACTGAGTCTTGTAGGCAGGCCCCGATTTTAACTTCTTTCACATCTTCATCTGTACCAAGATTAATCGGTTCGACCTCCTCCTGATGAGGAGTGATAACCTTTTCCTCTTGTCTCAACAATCTGGCTAGCTCTTCAGGAAGCTCATAATCTTCTTCAACCCTTTCATCAGCTTGATTGATTGGATTGTCAAAGTCATACGAAGTCATAGCCGTGTTGTTGTCGGTGCGGTCTGGAAGGCACTCTCTGCAAGGGTTCAGTTTGTTCATTTTAGTGATTGATTTTAATCTTGTTTTAGAAAAGTGAAATAAAGTTAACATTTTGAAAACATTGCCATTTATTTTTTGTACAAAAAGAAAAATGGAAAAACAGTGAGCGGAAAAGAAAAAGACTCATTTGCAAAAGATGTATGATATTTCATTGATTAATCTTGTTGCACAAAAATTACAGATGGCCCGATTACAAAATGAGTCTTGTCATCTTGGGCAAGATGCAAGACTTGATGCATGCTTAAAATATACAGGAAATAATAATTACTCTGCAGGAGTAACTCTTATAATTTCCTGGGAAGACCAGTTTGAGATACTGCTCCCCGGGATCTTTGGACGTATCCAACTCTCCAGGTTGCGGTCGCTTTCATCCTCGTCTTTCAAATTGTTTACAGCATCAGGGGTGAGCATCCCCCCACTAACAAAGCTGGGCTCCTTAGCAGCCTCTGCTTGATCTTGTTGAGTTGGTTTGTAACCCAACCCAAATCTATCCTCTTTCTTCTCCACAGGCAACAGCTTGCCCCAGCCTTGGGCAGTCCCTTCCTCAACAACCTTTCGGGCTTGTTGATAAGATGTCATTGAGGTTCCAGGTACAGCAGATGTTTCATTTATGTTCAAGGCCTCAAACCCCTGACTCATAGTTTCGTGGATCTCCCCATCCATCTCAATGTATTTGTATGTAGCCAGATGGCTAACAAAAATATCTTCCTCTCCACAAATAGTAACGACTTGGCCCTCCCACTCGAATTTTAACTTCTGGTGAAGGGTAGACGTAACTGCGCCAGCGGCATGAATCCATAGTCTACCCAACAAACAGCTGTAGGCAGGCTGAATGTCCATCACGTAGAAGGTCGTTTTGAAAGTTTGTGGGCCAATCGTTATAGGCAACTCAATCTCTCCCAGAACTGATCTCTTAGAACCGTCAAACGCTCTCACTACCAGGTTACTGGGGCGTAATGCCAATCCTTCATACTCTAGCTTCACAAGGGCTTTTTTAGGTAAGACATTGAGGGATGATCCTGTGTCTACCAGTACATGGGAAAGAACTGCACCCTTACACTCCATGGTAATGTGCAAAGCCTTGTTATGATTGCGGCCTTCCGTAGTCAAATCAGTGTTGGTGAACCCTAGTCCATTACTAGCATTAACATTCCCAACCACAGCTTCCAACTGATTGACGGTGATCTCTTCTGGCACATAAGCTGCGTGCAAGACTTTTAGTAGTGCATTCCGATGAGCCTCGGAGCACATAAGCAATGATAGAATGGAGATCTTAGAAGGCGTCTGGTGAAGCTGGTCCACTATCTTGTAATCACTTTTCTTGATGATTCTCATGAATTCATCAACTTCTTGATCAAAAGGTGTTTTCAAAGCTTCTTTAACAATTTGCTCTTCTTGCACCAAGCTCTTTCCTTTTGCCTTGGCAGCAGCTTCTGCTTCAGCAGTGGGTCTTTGAATTTGTGGGGCAAAGAGACGTCCGCTTCGAGTGAAGCCTCCGCCTCCCCCCACATTGTCTATTTGTGGTGAAGAAGTTGATGATTCAAGAGTGATTTTCTGTCCTTCGCAGTATAGATCGGAGCCGTAATGCCAAGGGATGGCATTACTGCTTTCATAAGGTACTGGCCCAGGCACCGTGATAGTGACTGGACTGATAGCAGCTGCAGAAGGGACCATGATAGTTTGTGGATCATAATATATTGTGACTGGTGCTCTGATAGGAGTGGAATTTTGTGAGTTGTAGGCAGAATCATTTTCAGGATCATAATAAATTGTAACTGTTGAGACATTTGCTGTTGAAGCTGTAGGAGACATTGTTGGAAGGATGGGTGTTGTTGTTGTAGGAGGTTCTGAATGAAGGGGTGCTGAAGTTGTAGAAGGGATGTTTGTTGATATCTGGTCCGTTGAAGTAACAGATGAAGCATTTGTTGATGAAACTGAAGAGTTGTTTGGAACAATGGTTGTTGCAGTTGTAGAAGACTCGGGAACTGTTGTTAAGGAGATTGCCGGATTTGTAGGTATTGATGTTGTGATTTGAAGCAGGCCACTCTGGATGAGACCATCTATGCCATCTCTCAAGTTATCACAACCATTCACTGAAATGTTGCAATAAGCACACCCTAGATCACATCCCGGGAATATTTGACATTCAAGGAGTTGAGCTTTGATCTCTACCAAGGGTGTCCAAATCTGACCCACACTGGTTATCAAGTAAGACGACTTGTCTTCTTCAATAACATTGATTCTGGGACCTCCATGGTTTGGCATAGGGTTCTTGTTAACATTTGGTGGTGGTGCAAAGTTTAGAGCCTTAGAATCTACCAAGTCCTGTACCTTCATGTGCAAAGCTCTGCACTTCTCTGTACTATGGCCAGGTGCATTTGAATGAAAAGCACATCTGGCGCTGGCGTCATAATTTCTAGGCAAACTGGCAGGGTCTGGAGGTGCCAATGTCCTTAGCTCAACCAGGTTGAGATTTAGGAGTTGTGGCAGTAATGTGGCATAGGGCATAGGGATCGGATCAATCACCCTATTGGCCTGAGAAGGTCTCTGTTGAAATGGTCTTTGCTGATTGTTGTTGTTGGTGTTATTGTAGTTTCTCTGAGGAGGATACTGAGTTTGTTGCTGATAATTTTGTTGTTGTGGTTGATAAGCTGGTTGTGGATGAATTGGAGCGGGAATGGTGACTGCTGCTACAGACCTGTGAACATATTGGGGTCTGCCCCTGCTGGTATGAATAGCATTGGTCTCACCAGTTCTTCTTGGGCCCACAAAAGGCTTCCTTGTGTTGCTGGATGAGCTGGCACCATTGTCAGAAATCTTGCCCATCTTTAATAGGCTCTCAATTCTTTCCCCAGCTATAACGACATCTGCAAAGCTGGTAGAAGAAAAGGCAGCTAGCCTATCAATGTACGTCCCTTGGAGGGTGTTCATAAACATATCAGCCATCTCCCTCTCTGACATGGGCGGCTGGACAACAGCAGCAAGCTGTCTCCACCTCTGGGCGTACTCTCGGAAGCTTTCTCTGGATGATTGTGACATTCCCATCAGGAGGGTCCTGTTGGGTGCCATATCCAAATTATACTGGTATTGTCTAATGAAGGCCTCTGCCAAGTCTTTCCAACATCTGATGGTGGCTCTAGTCAGATGTGAATACCATTCCCTTGAAGCTCCCGTTAAGCTATCCTCAAAATAAAACATCCATAGCTTTTCGTCCATGGTATAGGCCTTCAGCCTCCCCAAAAAGGATTGCAAGTGGGTCCGTGGGCAGGAAGTCCCGTTGTACTTCTCAAAGCACGGTGGTTTAAATTTGTGGGGAATCCTGACCCCGTCCACTAGGCCCATGTCCATAACATCAAAACCCAAGGAGTTTTGAGACTCCAAGGACCTTAATTTTTCAGCAATTTCATCCAGCCTTCTGTCATAGGCTTCTTCCCCAGCTCCCATCACTGTGAACTGATCTTCCTGGGGGTCTTCTTGCAGTACCCTGCCTGTAGTAGCATTCCCTTGTACATTAGTGTCGCTCCCGATAAATGGGACTGGCCCAGATAAAGGTACAGACGCGAACGGTCGGCGAAGGGACAATGAGAACACACAGCAGTGAACTCAATGGGAATGAAAAGAGTCTCCAGCTAGGCATTTTTATCCCGGAGGAAAGGTAATGCTGCATAGACCTAGAAAAAGATGGATAAGACGGTTGCGAACCAGAGAGACTGAGAAAGGGGGTTGGTTACAACCTGGGAAGGTATTAGCACACAGATTGTCCGCCGTACTCGATGGGATCCACGCTTAAAAGATTTGTGTTTTAAAGGGGTAGTGTCAGTGCAATTTGTGTATAAAAGAGCTGGAAAAGGATGTACAGGTGTCAGTGTAAAAGAAGTGTGAAGTGAAACATATACAGTGTCCGTGTAAGAACAAGAACAAAATGCTCAAGATCATGAGGCTAAAGAATGAAGCTAGAAAGAGGGGGAATATACAGAGACTTTTGTTCGATAACCGTTAAGTCATGCCTACGTATCCTCTCGTGCAATGAGGAAGTCAGAACACCGTAGTTCGACCCAAAGAGACTGAAAGATGATTTGACTTGTGAACTGCTTACTAGCCTATGCTCAAGTGTATGATCTGTCTGGCATAGATGCAAACTGTCTTGCATTAGAAGGGAGGAGCAAGTTCTCGTTTATGAGTGAAGGTGATGAGAAAAGAATCCCGAAGGAGACGATTATTGTTTGTTTTTGTGTTTTCAATCTTTTATTGCTTTTGAAAGTTTGTCATAAGTTAATGAGCTTAAGCCTAAACCAATGGATTTAGTAAACTCATCACATCTTCCCTCTGATTAGGGGTAATGAGAATACCTTAAGTGTGAAGTCAGATTCTCACACTTAATCACCTTTGGTGTAGGGTTAAGATCATTAACCTACTTGTGATTATTTAGATGTTTTTGTTGTTTTTGTTTAGTGTTAAGTAATGAGATTAAGCCATAATCAGGATTTAAACAGACTCATTACACTATCCTAATAGAAGGATAATAGATGAGAATGTTTAAGCTGAGGAAAACTCCTCAACTTAATCCATGATTAGGGATTAAACTCATGACAAAACAAAGCCTTTATTAAGTGGATTTTATTTAATGATATGATGAAGAAGTGAATTTTAGGGTTTGTAAGACAACTTGAGGGGGACTTGTCCATTAACACTAGGGTTAGTCCTTCTTAACCAATTAAGGAAGAATTAGAACCCTAATGCAAGGCCCAAGTTACAAGTGTGATGTCTTGATGATTATTAAGTGGATTGATTAAGATATTTAAACACCTTAAGGGTTTAACACTTAGGATTAAAGTTATACACTCCATCCTAATAGAAGGATGCAGGCATAAGCTTAATCACAAAGCCTTAAAGCCTTTAGGGTTTAGTCCCTGATTATGAGGTGAGAAGAGAGGACTCAATGAAACACAAAGGTAAAAACCAAGTGGGGGACTAAACAAAACCCTAATCATTGTCATGCTTGGTTGTTCCTAAGGTTTGTGAGGTTTACAAGAAAGATCTTTAGAGAAACCACCAGGAAGCAGATGAAAAGATTAAGAGAAGCAAAGTAACTTGCTTCATTTAAGAAGACAAGTCACTTGAAGAAAGAAAGTAAGGAGAACAAGAATGAGCAAGCTCAATCTCAAACACTTATAAAATGCAGCAAGGGTGCAAAAAGAGGTGAATAGAAGTTATGAGAAGTGAAGGCAAATTCACTTCTCAAAGCCACTTACCACCTGAAAAGTTAGAAAAGAAATGCAATGTAATGCAAAATGGGATGGAATGGCATGATGAGAAACAAAACCAGAAGCACATACATAATGTTAATGATGCTATGAGATGCTACAAACATGAAACAACACATGGGGATGATCATACAAACTTATGGATGCAAATGAAACAAGCTAAGGAGCATGAACATACATGAAAAGTTATGAAATGCAAATGGCATACAACATGGGAAATGCAAGATGCAATGATCAAACATACTTTCAATATGTCTTATGATGTCCAATGGATCACAAGAATGCATAAAATGCTATGGAAAGTCAAGTCATGCAAGCAAATGTAAAATGGATGCATATGGAAGCCCAAATTAGGGTTCATGATCAAAGCATCAAACAAAAACCAAAATCAGAAGCAAACCTCAAGATAAAAAATGGAAAATGCACTCAAAGGATCCCTAAACCTATACTAACTCACTGCCCAAAGGAGAAGTTCCAACTCTTAACCTAATTCAAGTTATGATTTTCCTAAGTTTTCTAGGGTTTTAGGGTTCCTAAACAAGAAAAATGCCAAACAAATGGAAAATGAAAGATCAAATCATGGCCAATTAATCTCACAAACTACATGATATGCTAAACACAATGCAAAAAGAATCAAAGTCCAATTCTTTATGGTTAGGCAGAAGTGATTTTTGGAAGTTTGGATCAAAATAATGCATAAAAATGATTTTAATTCCATGGAAAATTCTCAAAATGCATCAAGATCAAAAAATAAATTTGGTTTGAGGGTTGGACAATGTTTCTAAATGTTTTTAAATGTTTCATGAATTTTTTGGTGATTTTTAAATACCTAAAAGTATTTTTAATTAATTAATTCTCATTAATTAATTAAAAATAAACTTTTAAATATTTAAAAATACTTTTTAAATGCAAAAAATGAAAATAAAAATATTTTTGTGTTCTGAAATTAAATAATAACTTGTATAAAAAATTTCAGAATTTTTAAATTAGTTTTACTATTTTAAATAAATTGGAGAAAAGAAATGAAATAAAATGCAAAATAAAATGGATTTAAGGAGAAGTCAACACATCCAATGGCCTGTATTTGAATAAAAAGAGAGGGAATTGACGCGCGCGAGATTGGAAGGCCAGGATTCATTCTGGGGAATTCAAAATTAATCCCAATTAATTAATTCAAATAATCAGGATTAGGGTTTAATGAGAGATCTGTGCCATTGGTTCACGCGGGAGTCAACTAAAGTCAGCCAGATCAAGGGTCCAAATTCAAACTTGCATTAATTACGCTGGTTAACCCTAATCTTTTTCAGGTGGCCGGAGAAGACCTCCGGTCGTCTTCTCCGGTGGGAACCCCACCTGAAAATTCCTAGAATCTTCAAAACGCAACTAAAATGAAATCTAAACAAACAGAAATCCTTCTCATACTTCATTGAATCAAAACCCTAACATAAACATCATTTATATTTCATCAATCACATGAATCGAAACAAAAGAAATTTTAGGGCAAAACTTTCAGAACACGATTAAACTCTCATATCTTCACCATTTTCAAAACCAACAACATCAGAGTGATCAGTGAGCTACAAAGAACAACTTAGGAACTTTAAAAATCATTTCTGGAAAAAAGGTTCTTGAGCTACCTGAGTTTTGAAGCTTTCAGTTTACAGCTTTCTGGCCTTTCTCCTTTGTGCAATCCACTCCTTATGGTCCCTTGATGATGTCTGGATGCTTAGAAGGAGTTTGTGTTGGCTGGTTTGAGAGTTTGAACAGCTTCTGCTCAAGCTCAGGTGAGAATCGTGTTCTTGATTCAAGTAGTTTAAGGCAAGGGTGAGGGGTGCTTTGTGATCAGGGTGATATGTTGAGAAGGTCTGTGAGGTTTGTTTAAGTGTTTGTGGCCTGTATGAAGTGTTTCGAATGCTTTTGCTTCAAGGGTGGAAAATGATAATGTTGTGTTCTTGTGTGTTTCAGGCTTGTGTCTTATGATGTTTAGCTTGCATTTTGTTTGTATAAACTAATCCTATTGGTCAGATGACATGACATGTCCTTTTGTGATAGGTATGGGTGCTTTTTGCAAATTGTCAACTTTGTGTAAGAAGGGCATGGGCTACTTTGCTAGCTTGGTACAAGGGGCTTGTCTTGCGCAACATGAGGTGAGGAGAGGGCTAGGGTGGTTCAGCAACCAAGGCAGCAAGTGGATGAGATGTTATGATGGATTTTGCAACTTGGTTCACTTTGGTTCTCATGAAAAGATCTTGTTCCAAAAACCATACAAACATGTAATTCTTTGGTCCAATCTGAACTTTAGATGCCATATTGTCATGTTATGTGAATTAGAAGTCCATTTGATAGCTTTAGAACACTTGATCAAGTCATTTTGCAAAATAACTCTTTGGTGGAAACTTTGAAATTTTGTGATTTTTGCCAACTTTGACAAACCATAACTTTTGATCCAAAATGAACTAGGACATGTTCTTGTACTTTTTGAAAAGGGAATGATCCATTCTACAACTTTCATGACCAAAGTTTTTCCTTTTGAAGCTTTCTTGAATAAAAAAGTAAGGGTTGAAAAGGTTGCATAAAATGACATTTTCATTAAAAGTCAAACTTGCCCAAAAAGTCAACTTTGCAAAAACTTGAGATTCTTGAATTTTGTGAACTTCCAACTTCTTCTATGATCAAATAAAGATCATATACACTCAAAATGATGAAGATCACCCCTTGGTTGGGTCATTGGGGGCTTCAGATGCCCTGATTTTGCACTGACTTGCTTGAAAAGTCAACTCTTGATCAGATGACTTCCCCATGGAATTTCTTCATGAAAATTGATATGAATACTCCCTATACCATATAGAGACCAATAGAAACAAGAATGACCAAAAAATTTGGAGTTATGGCCTCTGAAACCAAAACCCTAATTTTAGGTCAACTGTGCAGTCCAACTTGGCTCTGCTTCCATGCCATTCTTAATTCTTGTGATTCTTTGACATTCTTGACCTTGAGAGGACATAATATGATACTTGAACACACATAGACCCCTTTGAAGTGATTGATGACCTTTGGAGTGGCTCAAGAAGCTCTTGGATTGCTCAGATCACAAACCCTAGATGCAGATGACCTAGAACCAATGCAGTGGATCAAAAATGTGATATGAGATGGTATGATTGAGTTTATGCATATGAAATGATCACAAGCCATGGTGTGAATGGGTGAGGGCAAATTTGGGGTGTTTACAGCTGCCCCTATTCAAACATGAGTTAGCTGTGCAGGATGTAAGCAACGGCTTAACAGGCAAACAAGATAACTTGTGGTTGAATACCAAAGACAGTCCAAAATTTGCACTCACAGAATGAAGAAGAAAAGGGATATAGATTGTAAAAGAAAATAAAGTATATTATAAAGTATGGGCGACGGAGGACGACCGTCGAGCAGAGGACAACTGCTGGGTAATGAGCAATGACGGGGACGGCCGACATGCTGGAAAGGTGCGGGAAATAAGGCAATGACGGGGACGGCCGACATGCTGGGGATAAAAGAATTATGATGGGGACGGCCATCAAGTTCACAAAGTAAAGTAACCAACGATGGGGACGGCCATCGGGCTAAACTGAAAGGAAAAGGGACCACGACGGGGACGGCCATCGGGTTAAAGAATAAATGAAATAAACAGATGATGAGGTACGATCATCAAAGGTGAAGAACGATCACCTAGCAGGGGACGGCTGCTCTGTTGGGTTAAGATGAGGGACGGTCACCTAAGGTGGAGGACGACCACCTAGCAGTGTACGGCTGCCGAAAATATCACGACATAGGACGAATGCCGGACAAAAGGTCAACGATGGGGACGGCCATCGGACGAGCATGATGAAGGATGATCATCAAGAGGTGGAGGACGACCACCTAGCAGGGGACGGCTGCTCTCAAAGTTTATCATGACATAAGACGAATGCCAGATAAACAAAATCATCAATGGGGACGGCCATTGGATAAAGTGATGAAGGACGATCATCAAAAGGTGGAGGACGACCACCTAGCAGGGGACGACTGCTAAATATCACGACACAGGACGGATGTCAGATAGAAAATCAACGATGGGGATGGCCATCGGATGAGCATGATGGAGGACGACCATCAAGAGGTGGAGGACGACCACCTAGCAGGGTACGGCTGCTCTCAGGGTTTATCATGACACAAGACGAATGTCAGATAAAAAGGAAAATTTGCTTTGTTGGTGATCTACTGGGGAATAGTAAACACGGACGAGTGTTTATATCCAAGAAACAAAAGGTATAAGTGTTTAGATATTGTGTATAGATTTAAAAATGCGGACGAGCATCCTTAAAACTGCGATACGGACGAGTATCGGGTAGAAACAAATACTGACACGTGTCCAGAGATGATGATACGGACGAGTATCAACTAGTTAACAAGGAACACGGACGAGTGTTGAATCTGAAGGGACTCTTCTGGGGAGTAGTAGACATAAACGAGTGTCTATATTCAAGAAGACAAAAGTGTTGGACGTGTGTATGGATTAAAGATGCGGACGAGCATCCTTAAGACTATGATACGGACGAGTATCAGGTAGAAACAAACGCTTGACACATGTTCTGAGATGACGGTATGGACGAGTACCATCTGGTTAACAGAGAACAAGGACTAGTGTCGAATCTGCAGGGATGTATAAATGATGTATACTAGATACGGACGAGTACCTGTATAAGTATGAGTGATGTATAGATGAGTGTTCAATTTGCTGGTGAGGGTGACACGGACGAGTGTCAAAAGGAGAAGAGTATAGTGTAAACAAGTATATGATGTACAAAGTGTTTATGGACGGGTGTCAAGAAAATTATAAGTATATGTGAGTGCAAAGAGGATGTCTTTGGCTTTTTGCTGGGGATATGACACGGACGGGTGTCGAAAAGTATCTGTAATACGAGTGTTATTGTTTGCACAGAGTGTTCAGGCGACTTTACTGGGGAGTACGGACGAGTGCCAAAGAGAGTACATACTGGTGCTTGTGAATGTGAGGCAACTGATTTTGCTGGGGAATCTGGTGAGCATTCTGTATATTGATGGATTGTCATTATTCACAAGTGTTGATTTAAAGCATGGCTTATGATTATGTAATATGTGGGATTTATGCCGTAATGCTCCGTATTAGACGGAATGCTACGCTTTGTGGGTGAGTATGATGCACATGCCATGATTATGCAAAGATACCAAACCGGGACTCGGATCCCACTGCTTGTGAAGATTTCAGATCAATTTGCTTGAAATGGACATCCCAGCCGGGGATGAGATCACTGGTAGATCTTATGAGATGATATCTGCTTGGGGATTCAGGTCACTGATAGACCTGTCTCAGTAATGAGGGACCCAGCTGGGGTTTGTAGCAGCTTTCTTTACTCTGTTGTGATTCCTTCGTGCGCTGCTCTTCTGGATAGAGGCTGGAGCTCTGTGGGGAGATGGTTCCCTGACTTTTGTACTCGGCTGAGGAAGGAATGGCAACTCGGCTGGGGAGAAGTAACAAGTGGCAACTCGGCTGGGGAGAAAACACTTTGAGTGTTAAGACTGAGCGAGCATTAATCTGCCAGCTTGCTGGGATGAAGCTTACATGCCCCAAGTTGCGTTCTGGATACCTGCAATCCTGCAAAGATAGGGAGACGCACAAGTAATCCCGAGGTATCCTTTACTGGATTCCGTCATAGGAGTTTAGACACTTCTGTGAGTAAGTATATTTCCTGCAAGCATGTGACTTTTATTACATATATTTTTTGAAGATAAGCATCTGTATTTATGCAACCAGTTTTTCTTAAGACATCAGACATTTTTGCAAATAAAATGTACAAGACGAAACATGACTGAAAATCTGCTTTTATTAATTCATGTGCCCTGAATTGGCGAGATACAGTCAAAGAAACACATCCCCTGAAATGAGGAGATTGTTACAAATTGAGAAACAAAATGCTGGCAATGTTGACGACGCTTCGAGGAGCTTCCCCTTTTTGCTATGACTCGTATGACTTTTGACGTTCTTCTCGTCTTGCTTTCTGAAGAAGGCTGATTCTGAAAGAAGCTTGATCCTTTTGAAGCTTATCAAGTTGTAAACGATACAGACGAATTCAGAATGCAGTTGTTCGCTTATTCCCTTGTTTTACATGGATCGCCCTTTCGGGTTTTCAATCCATCGGGATACCCATTCTTGCCTGAGCTGTCCAATGCGGCTTTTCAACTCAGCGGGTGTACACATTTTTTGTTTATTTTCCCTTATTTTTGCCCGAGTATTTTATTCTATTTTTGACTCGCCGGGATGCCCTATTTTTGCCTGGACTTACATTCTGTTTTTGTGTCCAGCGGGTCATTTTATGCGAAGTATTTTTTAACTACATCTGAATTCACAGGAGACGGGAAGTCTTCACCATCCATGGTGCTGAGCATCAGTGCTCCACCAGAGAAAACTTTCTTTACTACAAATGGTCCTTCATAATTTGGAGTCCATTTGCCCCTGTGGTCTGTATGAGGAGGAAGGATTCTTTTCAGCACAAGATCTCCTACTTGGTACTCTCGGTGCCTGACTTTCTGATCGAAGGCTCTCTTCATTCTTTTCTGATATAACTGCCCATGACAGATTGCAGCCAATCTTTTCTCTTCAATCAGACTCAGTTGTTCGTATCGGGACCTGACCCATTCTGCTTCACTTAGCTTAGCATCCATCAATACCCTTAGGGAGGGTAATTCAACTTCGACAGGTAGGACTGCTTCCATACCATACACAAGTTGATACGGTGTTGCCCCAGTTGATGTTCTGATCGACGTGCGGTACCCATGCAAGGCAAATGGTAGCATTTCATGCCAGTCTTTGTATGTAACTACCATCTTCTGCACAATCTTCTTGATATTTTTATTTGCTGCCTCAACAGCGCCATTCATCTTTGGCCTGTAAGGAGAAGAATTGTGATGTTGAATTTTGAAGTCCCGGCATAGCTCTGCCATCATTTTGTTGTTTAAGTTGGAACCATTATCAGTAATGATTCGCTCGGGCACTCCATATCGACAGATGATATCTCTTTTCAGGAATCGGGCAACCACTTGTCTTGTAACATTTGCATAGGAAGCTGCTTCGACCCACTTGGTGAAATAGTCAATGGCAACCAGGATGAATCTGTGGCCATTCGAAGCAGTTGGTTCGATCTTGCCGATCATGTCAATGCCCCACATAGCAAAGGGCCAAGGTGAAGACATCACATTCAAAGGATTGGGAGGCACATGCACCTTATCCGCATAAATCTGGCATTTATGGCATTTTTTGGCATAGGCACAACAGTCAGCATCCATTGTGATCCAGTAATAGCCCGACCTCAACAACTTCTTGGCCATGGCATGCCCTCCCGCATGGGTACCAAAGGATCCTTCGTGCACTTCATGCATTAGCAGATCTGCTTCTGTCCTGTCGACGCATCTGAGGAGTACCATACCAAAGTTTCTCTTGTACAGGGAACCATCGGCGTTCAGGAAGAAACTACCAGCAAGCCTTCTCAAAGTCTTCTTATCATTGGAAGATGCCCCAGGTGGGTATGTTTGATCCTCCAAGAAGCACTTAATGTCATGGAACCAAGGCTTATCATCTTTAACAACATCCGCTGCGAACACATATGCTGGCCTGTCAAGTCTGGACACTGAGATCTGAGGTACAAAGTTGGCAGCCTGAACTTTGATCATGGACGAAATGGTAGCCAGGGCATCTGCAAACTGATTCTCGTCTCGAGGGATATACTCGAGCTTGACTGTTGTAAAGAAAGTCAACAACCTCCTTGTATAATCCCTGTAAGGTATCAGATGATCCTGGTGGGTGTACCATTTGCCGTTGGTTTGATTGATTACCAGAGATGAATCTCCGAATACAGTTAAAGTCTTGATCCTGAGGTCAATGGCTTCCTCAAGACCCATAATGCAAGCTTCTTATTCAGCTTCGTTGTTAGTGCAGTTGAAGGTGAGTTTTGCCGAGAAAGGCATGTGAACTCCTTTAGGTGTAATGAGTACTGCACCAACACCACGACCATTCATATTAACAGCCCCATCAAACATCATAGTCCATCCTTCTTCCGGGTCAGGCCCTTCAGTGTGAATAGGATCTTCATGATCTTTTGCTTTTATGAACATGATGTCTTCATCAGGGAAGTCAAATCTCATAGGCTGGTAATCATCAATGGGTTGCTCAGCAAGATATTCAGACAATACACTGCCCTTGATGGCTTTCTGCGATGTGTACTGGATGTCATATTCCGTAAGGATCATTTGCCATCTTGCAACCCGTCCGGTAAGAGCTGGCTTCTCAAATATGTACTTAACTGGGTCCATTTTTGAGATCAACAAGGTAGTGTGGGTCAACATATACTGTCTCAGTCGGCGAGCAGCCCACGCTAAAGCACAGCAAGTTTTCTCGAGCAGTGAATAACGTTGTTCATAGTCGGTAAACTTTTTGCTTAGGTAGTATATTGCATACTCTTTTCGACCAGACTCGTCATGCTGGCCCAGCACACACCCCATTGACTCTTCTAATACTGTCAAGTACATTATCAGAGGTCTTCCTTCAACTGGCGGCATAAGGATTGGAGGCTCTTGTAAGTATTCTTTGATCTTGTCAAAAGCCCTTTGGCAGTCTTCGTTCCACCTGACCGTCTGTTCTTTTCTCAACAATTTGAACAAAGGCTCACAGGTTGCTGTAAGGTGAGATATGAACCTTGAGATGTAGTTCAATCGACCTAAGCACCCTCGAACTTCCTTCTCTGTCTTCGGTGCAGGCATCTCTTGAATAGCTTTGACTTTATCAGGGTCAACTTGAATCCCTCTCTCGCTTACAATAAATCCCAGCAACTTACCCGATCGCACCCCGAATGTGCATTTGTTGGGGTTCAACTTCAGTTGGTACTTCCTCAGACGCTTGAACAACTTTAGCAGATTTATCAGATGGTCTTCTTCAGTGAGGGACTTGGCAATCATGTCATCCACATAAAATTCGATTTCTTTATGGATCATATCGTGGAATAATGTTACCATAGCCCGTTGATACGTCGCACCGACATTCTTGAGCCCAAATGGCATTACCTTGTAGCAGAACGTGCCCCAGGGTGTGATGAAGTTTGTCTTCTCCATGTCTTCAGGTGACATTTTAATCTGATTGTATCCTGAAAATCCATCCATGAAGGAGAATACCGAGAACTGAGTCGTATTATCAACCAATACATCGATGTGAGGTAAAGGGAAATCATCTTTCGGGCTGGCTCTGTTCAGATCCCGGTAGTCAACGCACATCCTAACTTTGCCGTCTTTCTTAGGCACAGGTATTATATTAGCAACCCACGGTGGATAGCTAGTCACAGCAAGGAACCCGGCGTCCCATTGCTTTTGTACCTCTTCCTTGATTTTCATTGCCATGTCCGGGCGAGTACGGCGCAGTTTCTGTTTAACCGGTGGGCATTCCTCTCTTAAAGGCAGCTTGTGCACTACAATGTCGGTATCCAACCCTGGCATATCTTGATAGGACCAAGCAAACACGTCCACATATTCTTGAAGCAGGTCAATCAGTTGTCTCTTCACTGAGTCTCGTAAGCAGGCCCCGATTTTAACTTCTTTTACGTCTTCATCTGTACCAAGATTAATTTTTTCTACCTCCTCCTGATGAGGAGTGATAACCTTCTCCTCTTGTCTCAGCAATATGGCTATCTCTTCAGGAAGCTCATATTCTTCTTCAACCCCTTCATCAGCTTGATTGATCGGATTGTCAAAATCATACGAAGTCATAGCCGTGCTGTTGTCGGTGCAGTCTGGAAGGCACTCTCTGCAATGGTTCAGTTTGTTCATTTTAGTGATTTGATTTTAATCTTGTTTAGAAAAGTGAAATAAAGTTGCCATTTTGAAAACACTGCCATTTATTTTTTTGTACAAAAAGAAAAATGGAAAAACAGTGAGTGGAAAAGAAAAAGACTTGTTTGCAAAAGATGTCTGATATTTCATTGATTAATCTTGTTGCACAAAAATTACAGATGGCCCGATTACAAAATGAGTCTTGTCATCTTGGGCAAGATGCAAGACTTTGATGCATGCTATAAAAGTACAGGAAATAATAATTACTCTGCATGAGTAACCCTTATAATTTCCTGGGAAGACCAGTTTGAGATACTGCTCCCCGGGATCTTTGGACGGATCCAACTCTCCAGGTTGCGGTCGCTTTCATCCTCGTCTTCCAAGTTGTTGACAGCATCAGGGGTGAGCATTCCCCCACTGACAAAATTGGGCTCCTTAGCAGCCTCTACTTGATCTTGTTGAGTTGGTTTGTAACCCAACCCAAATCTATCCTCTTTCTTCTCCACAGGTAATAGTTTTCCCCAGCCTTGGGCGTTTCCTTCTTCAACAACCTTCCGGGCTTGTTGATATGATGTCATTGAGGTTCCAGGTACAGCAGATGTTTCATTTATGTTCAAGGCCTCAAACCCTTGACTCATCGTTTCGTGGATCTCCCCATCCATCTCAATGTATTTGTAGGTAGCCAGATGGCTAACAAAAATATCCTCCTCTCCGCAGATGGTAACGACTTGACCCTCCCACTCGAATTTTAACTTCTGGTGAAGGGTTGAGGTCACAGTGCCAGCGGCGTGAATCCATGGCCTACCCAATAGACAGCTGTAGGCAGGCTGTATATCCATCACGTAGAAGGTCGTTTTGAAAGTTTGTGGGCCAATCGTTATAGGCAACTCAATCTCTCCCAGAACCGATCTTTTAGAACCATCAAAGTCTCTCACTACCAGGTTGCTGGGGCGTAATGCCAACCCGTCATACTCTAGCTTCACAAGGGCTTTTTTAGGTAAGACATTGAGGGATGATCCTGTGTCTACCAACACATGGGAAAGAACTGTACCTTTGCATTCCATGGTAATGTGCAAAGCCTTGTTATGGTTGCGTCCTTCCGTAGTCAAATCAGTGTTGGTAAACCCTAGCCCATGACTAGCATTAACATTTCCAACCACAGCTTCCAACTGATTGACGGTGATCTCTTCTGGCACATAAGCTGCGTGCAAGAATTTTAGTAGTGCGTTCCGATGAGCTTCGGAGCACATGAGCAATGATAGGATTGAGATCTTGGAAGGCGTCTAGTGAAGCTGGTCCACTATCTTGTAATCACTTTTCTTGATGATTCTCATGAATTCATCAACTTCTTGATCAAAGGGTGTTTTCAAAGCTTCTTTAACAATTTGCTCTTCTTGCACCAAGCTTTTCCCTTTTGCCTTGGCAGCAGCTTCTGCTTCGGCAGTGGGTCTTTGAATTTGTGGAGCAAAGAGGCGTCCGCTTCGAGTGAAGCCTCCGCCTCCTCCCACATTGTCTATTTGTGGTGCAGGGGTTGATGATTCAAGAGTGATTTTCTGTCCTCTGCAGTATAGATCAGAGCCGTAATGCCAGGGGATGGCATTACTGCTTTCATAAGGTACTGGCCCAGGCACCGTGATGGTGACCGGGCTGATGGCAGCTGCAGAAGGGACTGTGATAGTCTGTGGATCGTAGTATATTGTGACTGGTGCTCTGATAGGAGTGGCATTTTGTGAGTTGTAGGCAGAATCATTTTCAGGATCATAATAAATTGTAACTGTTGAGACATTTGCTGCTGAAGTTGTAGGAGACATTGTTGGAAGGACGGATGTTGTTGTTGTAGGAGACTCTGAATGGAGTGGTGCTGAAGTTGTAGAAGGGATGTTTGCTGATATTTGGTCTATTGAAAGAACAGATGAAGCACTTGTTGATGAAATTGAAGAGTTGCTTGGAATAATGGTTGTTGTATTTGTAGAAGACACAGGAATTGTTGTTGATGAGGTTGCTGGATTGGTAGGAATTGATGTTGTGATTTGAAGCAGGCCGCTCTGGATGAGACCATCTATGCCATCTCTCAAATTATCACAACCATTCACTGAAATGTTGCAATAAGCACACCCTAGCTCACATCCCGGGAACATTTGACATTCAAGGAGTTGAGCTTTGATCTCTACCAACGGCGTCCGAATCTGACCCACACTGGTTATCAAGGAGTTCCAGCCAATCTTTTCTCTTCAATCAGACTCAGTTGTTCGTATCGGGACCTGACCCATTCTGCTTCACTTAGCTTAGCATCCATCAATACCCTTAGGGAGGGTAATTCAACTTCGACAGGTAGGACTGCTTCCATACCATACACAAGTTGATACGGTGTTGCCCCAGTTGATGTTCTGATCGACGTGCGGTACCCATGCAAGGCAAATGGTAGCATTTCATGCCAGTCTTTGTATGTAACTACCATCTTCTGCACAATCTTCTTGATATTTTTATTTGCTGCCTCAACAGCGCCATTCATCTTTGGCCTGTAAGGAGAAGAATTGTGATGTTGAATTTTGAAGTCCCGGCATAGCTCTGCCATCATTTTGTTGTTTAAGTTGGAACCATTATCAGTAATGATTCGCTCGGGCACTCCATATCGACAGATGATATCTCTTTTCAGGAATCGGGCAACCACTTGTCTTGTAACATTTGCATAGGAAGCTGCTTCGACCCACTTGGTGAAATAGTCAATGGCAACCAGGATGAATCTGTGGCCATTCGAAGCAGTCGGTTCGATCTTGCCGATCATGTCAATGCCCCACATAGCAAAGGGCCAAGGTGAAGACATCACATTCAAAGGATTGGGAGGCACATGCACCTTATCCGCATAAATCTGGCATTTATGACATTTTTTGGCATAGGCACAACAGTCAGCATCCATTGTGATCCAGTAATAGCCCGACCTCAACAACTTCTTGGCCATGGCATGCCCTCCCGCATGGGTACCAAAGGATCCTTCGTGCACTTCATGCATTAGCAGATCTGCTTCTGTCCTGTCGACGCATCTGAGGAGTACCATACCAAAGTTTCTCTTGTACAGGGAACCATCGGCGTTCAGGAAGAAACTACCAGCAAGCCTTCTCAAAGTCTTCTTATCATTGGAAGATGCCCCAGGTGGGTATGTTTGATCCTCCAAGAAGCACTTAATGTCATGGAACCAAGGCTTATCATCTTTAACAACATCCGCTGCGAACATATATGCTGGCCTGTCAAGTCTGGACACTGAGATCTGAGGTACAAAGTTGGCAGCCTGAACTTTGATCATGGACGAAATGGTAGCCAGGGCATCTGCAAACTGATTCTCGTCTCGAGGGATATACTCGAGCTTGACTGTTGTAAAGAAAGTCAACAACCTCCTTGTATAATCCCTGTAAGGTATCAGATGATCCTGGTGGGTGTACCATTTGCCGTTGGTTTGATTGATTACCAGAGATGAATCTCCGAATACAGTTAAAGTCTTGATCCTGAGGTCAATGGCTTCCTCAAGACCCATAATGCAAGCTTCTTATTCAACTTCGTTGTTAGTGCAGTTGAAGGTGAGTTTTGCCGAGAAAGGCATGTGAACTCCTTTAGGTGTAATGAGTACTGCACCAACACCACGACCATTCATATTAACAGCCCCATCAAACATCATAGTCCATCCTTCTTCCGGGTCAGGCCCTTCAGTGTGAATAGGCTCTTCATGATCTTTTGCTTTTATGAACATGATGTCTTCATCAGGGAAGTCAAATCTCATAGGCTGGTAATCATCAATGGGTTGCTCAGCAAGATATTCAGACAATACACTGCCCTTGATGGCTTTCTGCGATGTGTACTGGATGTCATATTCCGTAAGGATCATTTGCCATCTTGCAACCCGTCCGGTAAGAGCTGGCTTCTCAAATATGTACTTAACTGGGTCCATTTTTGAGATCAACAAGGTAGTGTGGGTCAACATATACTGTCTCAGTCGGCGAGCAGCCCACGCTAAAGCACAGTAAGTTTTCTCGAGCAGTGAATAACGTTGTTCATAGTCGGTAAACTTTTTGCTTAGGTAGTATATTGCATACTCTTTTCGACCAGACTCGTCATGCTGACCCAGCACACACCCCATTGACTCTTCTAATACTGTCAAGTACATTATCAGAGGTCTTCCTTCAACTGGCGGCATAAGGATTGGAGGCTCTTGTAAGTATTCTTTGATCTTGTCAAAAGCCCTTTGGCAGTCTTCGTTCCACCTGACCGTCTGTTCTTTTCTCAACAATTTGAACAAAGGCTCACAGGTTGCTGTAAGGTGAGATATGAACCTTGAGATGTAGTTCAATCGACCTAAGCACCCTCGAACTTCCTTCTCTGTCTTCGGTGCAGGCATCTCTTGAATAGCTTTGACTTTATCAGGGTCAACTTGAATCCCTCTCTCGCTTACAATAAATCCCAGCAACTTACCCGATCGCACCCCGAATGTGCATTTGTTGGGGTTCAACTTCAGTTGGTACTTCCTCAGACGCTTGAATAACTTTAGCAGATTTACCAGATGGTCTTCTTCAGTGAGGGACTTGGCAATCATGTCATCCACATAACATTCGATTTCTTTATGGATCATATCGTGGAATAATGTTACCATAGCCCGTTGATACGTCGCACCGGCATTCTTGAGCCCAAATGGCATTACCTTGTAGCAGAACGTGCCCCAGGGTGTGATGAAGTTTGTCTTCTCCATGTCTTCAGGTGACATTTTAATCTGATTGTATCCTGAAAATCCATCCATGAAGGAGAATACCGAGAACTGAGTCGTATTATCAACCAATACATCGATGTGAGGTAAAGGGAAATCATCTTTCGGGCTGGCTCTGTTCAGATCCCGGTAGTCAACGCACATCCTAACTTTGCCGTCTTTCTTAGGCACAGGTATTATATTAGCAACCCACGGTGGATAGCTAGTCACAGCAAGGAACCCGGCGTCCCATTGCTTTTGTACCTCTTCCTTGATTTTCATTGCCATGTCCGGGCGAGTACGGCGCAGTTTCTGTTTAACCGGTGGGCATTCCTCTCTTAAAGGCAGCTTGTGCACTACAATGTCGGTATCCAACCCTGGCATATCTTGATAGGACCAAGCAAACACGTCCACATATTCTTGAAGCAGGTCAATCAGTTGTCTCTTCACTGAGTCTCGTAAGCAGGCCCCGATTTTAACTTCTTTTACATCTTCATCTGTACCAAGATTAATTTTTTCTACCTCCTCCTGATGAGGAGTGATAACCTTCTCCTCTTGTCTCAGCAATATGGCTATCTCTTCAGGAAGCTCATATTCTTCTTCAACCCCTTCATCAGCTTGATTGATCGGATTGTCAAAATCATACGAAGTCATAGCCGTGCTGTTGTCGGTGCAGTCTGGAAGGCACTCTCTGCAATGGTTCAGTTTGTTCATTTTAGTGATTTGATTTTAATCTTGTTTAGAAAAGTGAAATAAAGTTGCCATTTTGAAAACACTGCCATTTATTTTTTTGTACAAAAAGAAAAATGGAAAAACAGTGAGTGGAAAAGAAAAAGACTTGTTTGCAAAAGATGTCTGATATTTCATTGATTAATCTTGTTGCACAAAAATTACAGATGGCCCGATTACAAAATGAGTCTTGTCATCTTGGGCAAGATGCAAGACTTTGATGCATGCTATAAAAGTACAGGAAATAATAATTACTCTGCATGAGTAACCCTTATAATTTCCTGGGAAGACCAGCTTGAGATACTGCTCCCCGGGATCTTTGGACGGATCCAACTCTCCAGGTTGCGGTCGCTTTCATCCTCGTCTTCCAAGTTGTTGACAGCATCAGGGGTGAGCATTCCCCCACTGACAAAATTGGGCTCCTTAGCAGCCTCTACTTGATCTTGTTGAGTTGGTTTGTAACCCAACCCAAATCTATCCTCTTTCTTCTCCACAGGTAATAGTTTTCCCCAGCCTTGGGCGTTTCCTTCTTCAACAACCTTCCGGGCTTGTTGATATGATGTCATTGAGGTTCCAGGTACAGCAGATGTTTCATTTATGTTCAAGGCCTCAAACCCTTGACTCATCGTTTCGTGGATCTCCCCATCCATCTCAATGTATTTGTAGGTAGCCAGATGGCTAACAAAAATATCCTCCTCTCCGCAGATAGTAACGACTTGACCCTCCCACTCGAATTTTAACTTCTGGTGAACGGTTGAGGTCACAGCGCCAGCGGCGTGAATCCATGGCCTACCCAATAGACAGCTGTAGGCAGGCTGTATATCCATCACGTAGAAGGTCGTTTTGAAAGTTTGTGGGCCAATCGTTATAGGAAACTCAATCTCTCCCAGAACCGATCTTTTAGAACCATCAAAGGCTCTCACTACCAGGTTGCTGGGGCGTAATGCCAACCCGTCATACTCTAGCTTCACAAGGGCTTTTTTAGGTAAGACATTGAGGGATGATCCTGTGTCTACCAACACATGGGAAAGAACTGTACCTTTGCATTCCATGGTAATGTGCAAAGCCTTGTTATGGTTGCGTCCTTCCGTAGTCAAATCAGTGTTGGTAAACCCTAGCCCATGACTAGCATTAACATTTCCAACCACAGCAACCAACTGATTGACGGTGATCTCTTCTGGCACATAAGCTGCATGCAAGACTTTTAGTAGTGCGTTCCGATGAGCTTCGGAGCACATGAGCAATGATAGGATTGAGATCTTGGAAGGCGTCTGGTGAAGCTGGTCCACTATCTTGTAATCACTTTTCTTGATGATTCTCATGAATTCATCAACTTCTTGATCAAAGGGTGTTTTCAAAGCTTCTTTAACAATTTTCTCTTCTTGCACCAAGCTTTTCCCTTTTGCCTTGGCAGCAGCTTCTGCTTCGGCAGTGGGTCTTTGAATTTGTGGAGCAAAGAGGCGTCCGCTTCGAGTGAAGCCTCCGCCTCCTCCCACATTGTCTATTTGTGGTGCAGGGGTTGATGATTCAAGAGTGATTTTCTGTCCTCTGCAGTATAGATCAGAGCCGTAATGCCAGGGGATGGCATTATTGCTTTCATAAGGTACTGGCCCAGGCACCGTGATGGTGACCGGGCTGATGGCAGCTGCAGAAGGGACTGTGATAGTCTGTGGATCGTAGTATATTGTGACTGGTGCTCTGATAGGAGTGGCATTTTGTGAGTTGTAGGCAGAATCATTTTCAGGATCATAATAAATTGTAACTGTTGAGACATTTGCTGCTGAAGTTGTAGGAGACATTGTTGGAAGGACGGATGTTGTTGTTGTAGGAGACTCTGAATGGAGTGGTGCTGAAGTTGTAGAAGGGATGTTTGCTGATATTTGGTCTATTGAAAGAACAGATGAAGCACTTGTTGATGAAAATGAAGAGTTTCTTGGAATAATGGTTGTTGTATTTGTAGAAGACACAGGAATTGTTGTTGATGAGGTTGCTGAATTGGTAGGAATTGATGTTGTGATTTGAAGCAGGCCGCTCTAGATGAGACCATCTATGCCATCTCTCAAATTATCACAACCATTCACTGAAATGTTACAATAAGCACACCCTAGCTCACATCCCGGGAACATTTGACATTCAAGGAGTTGAGCTTTGATCTCTACCAACGGCGTCCGAATCTGACCCACACTGGTTATCAAGGAGTTGCAGCCAATCTTTTCTCTTCAATCAGACTCAGTTGTTCGTATCGGGACCTGACCCATTCTGCTTCACTTAGCTTAGCATCCATCAATACCCTTAGGGAGGGTAATTCAACTTCGACAGGTAGGACTGCTTCCATACCATACACAAGTTGATACGGTGTTGCCCTAGTTGATGTTCTGATCGACGTGCGGTACCCATGCAAGGCAAATGGTAGCATTTCATGCCAGTCTTTGTATGTAACTACCATCTTCTGCACAATCTTCTTGATATTTTTATTTGCTGCCTCAACAGCGCCATTCATCTTTGGCCTGTAAGGAGAAGAATTGTGATGTTGAATTTTGAAGTCCCGGCATAGCTCTGCCATCATTTTGTTGTTTAAGTTGGAACCATTATCAGTAATGATTCGCTCGGGCACTCCATATCGACAGATGATATCTCTTTTCAGGAATCGGGCAACCACTTGTCTTGTAACATTTGCATAGGAAGCTGCTTCGACCCACTTGGTGAAATAGTCAATGGCAACCAGGATGAATCTGTGGCCATTCGAAGCAGTCGGTTCGATCTTGCCGATCATGTCAATGCCCCACATAGCAAAAGGCCAAGGTGAAGACATCACATTCAAAGGATTGGGAGGCACATGCACCTTATCCGCATAAATCTGGAATTTATGACATTTTTTGGCATAGGCACAACAGTCAGCATCCATTGTGATCCAGTAATAGCCCGACCTCAACAACTTCTTGGCCATGGCATGCCCTCCCGCATGGGTACCAAAGGATCCTTCGTGCACTTCATGCATTAGCAGATCTGCTTCTGTCCTGTCGACGCATCTGAGGAGTACCATACCAAAGTTTCTCTTGTACAGGGAACCATCGGCGTTCAGGAAGAAACTACCAGCAAGCCTTCTCAAAGTCTTCTTATCATTGGAAGATGCCCCAGGTGGGTATGTTTGATCCTCCAAGAAGCACTTAATGTCATGGAACCAAGGCTTATCATCTTTAACAACATCCGCTGCGAACATATATGCTGGCCTGTCAAGTCTGGACACTGAGATCTGAGGTACAAAGTTGGCAGCCTGAACTTTGATCATGGACGAAATGGTAGCAAGGGCATCTGCAAACTGATTCTCGTCTCGAGGGATATACTCGAGCTTGACTGTTGTAAAGAAAGTCAACAACCTCCTTGTATAATCCCTGTAAGGTATCAGATGATCCTGGTGGGTGTACCATTTGCCGTTGGTTTGATTGATTACCAGAGATGAATCTCCGAATACAGTTAAAGTCTTGATCCTGAGGTCAATGGCTTCCTCAAGACCCATAATGCAAGCTTCTTATTCAGCTTCGTTGTTAGTGCAGTTGAAGGTGAGTTTTGCCGAGAAAGGCATGTGAACTCCTTTAGGTGTAATGAGTACTGCACCAACACCACGACCATTCATATTAACAGCCCCATCAAACATCATAGTCCATCCTTCTTCCGGGTCAGGCCCTTCAGTGTGAATAGGCTCTTCATGATCTTTTGCTTTTATGAACATGATGTCTTCATCAGGGAAGTCAAATCTCATAGGCTGGTAATCATCAATGGGTTGCTCAGCAAGATATTCAGACAATACACTGCCCTTGATGGCTTTCTGCGATGTGTACTGGATGTCATATTCCGTAAGGATCATTTGCCATCTTGCAACCCGTCCGGTAAGAGCTGGCTTCTCAAATATGTACTTAACTGGGTCCATTTTTGAGATCAACAAGGTAGTGTGGGTCAACATATACTGTCTCAGTCGGCGAGCAGCCCACGCTAAAGCACAGTAAGTTTTCTCGAGCAGTGAATAACGTTGTTCATAGTCGGTAAACTTTTTGCTTAGGTAGTATATTGCATACTCTTTTCGACCAGACTCGTCATGCTGGCCCAGCACACACCCCATTGACTCTTCTAATACTGTCAAGTACATTATCAGAGGTCTTCCTTCAACTGGCGGCATAAGGATTGGAGGCTCTTGTAAGTATTCTTTGATCTTGTCAAAAGCCCTTTGGCAGTCTTCGTTCCACCTGACCGTCTGTTCTTTTCTCAACAATTTGAACAAAGGCTCACAGGTTGCTGTAAGGTGAGATATGAACCTTGAGATGTAGTTCAATCGACCTAAGCACCCTCGAACTTCCTTCTCTGTCTTCGGTGCAGGCATCTCTTGAATAGCTTTGACTTTATCAGGGTCAACTTGAATCCCTCTCTCGCTTACAATAAATCCCAGCAACTTACCCGATCGCACCCCGAATGTGCATTTGTTGGGGTTCAACTTCAGTTGGTACTTCCTCAGACGCTTGAACAACTTTAGCAGATTTACCAGATGGTCTTCTTCAGTGAGGGACTTGGCAATCATGTCATCCACATAACATTCGATTTCTTTATGGATCATATCGTGGAATAATGTTACCATAGCCCGTTGATACGTCGCACCGGCATTCTTGAGCCCAAATGGCATTACCTTGTAGCAGAACGTGCCCCAGGGTGTGATGAAGTTTGTCTTCTCCATGTCTTCAGGTGACATTTTAATCTGATTGTATCCTGAAAATCCATCCATGAAGGAGAATACCGAGAACTGAGTCGTATTATCAACCAATACATCGATGTGAGGTAAAGGGAAATCATCTTTCGGGCTGGCTCTGTTCAGATCCCGGTAGTCAACGCACATCCTAACTTTGCCGTCTTTCTTAGGCACAGGTATTATATTAGCAACCCACGGTGGATAGCTAGTCACAGCAAGGAACCCGGCGTCCCATTGCTTTTGTACCTCTTCCTTGATTTTCATTGCCATGTCCGGGCGAGTACGGCGCAGTTTCTGTTTAACCGGTGGGCATTCCTCTCTTAAAGGCAGCTTGTGCACTACAATGTCGGTATCCAACCCTGGCATATCTTGATAGGACCAAGCAAACACGTCCACATATTCTTGAAGCAGGTCAATCAGTTGTCTCTTCACTGAGTCTCGTAAGCAGGCCCCGATTTTAACTTCTTTTACATCTTCATCTGTACCAAGATTAATTTTTTCTACCTCCTCCTGATGAGGAGTGATAACCTTCTCCTCTTGTCTCAGCAATATGGCTATCTCTTCAGGAAGCTCATATTCTTCTTCAACCCCTTCATCAGCTTGATTGATCGGATTGTCAAAATCATACGAAGTCATAGCCGTGCTGTTGTCGGTGCAGTCTGGAAGGCACTCTCTGCAATGGTTCAGTTTGTTCATTTTAGTGATTTGATTTTAATCTTGTTTAGAAAAGTGAAATAAAGTTGCCATTTTGAAAACACTGCCATTTATTTTTTTGTACAAAAAGAAAAATGGAAAAACAGTGAGTGGAAAAGAAAAAGACTTGTTTGCAAAAGATGTCTGATATTTCATTGATTAATCTTGTTGCACAAAAATTACAGATGGCCCGATTACAAAATGAGTCTTGTCATCTTGGGCAAGATGCAAGACTTTGATGCATGCTATAAAAGTACAGGAAATAATAATTACTCTGCATGAGTAACCCTTATAATTTCCTGGGAAGACCAGCTTGAGATACTGCTCCCCGGGATCTTTGGACGGATCCAACTCTCCAGGTTGCGGTCGCTTTCATCCTCGTCTTCCAAGTTGTTGACAGCATCAGGGGTGAGCATTCCCCCACTGACAAAATTGGGCTCCTTAGCAGCCTCTACTTGATCTTGTTGAGTTGGTTTGTAACCCAACCCAAATCTATCCTCTTTCTTCTCCACAGGTAATAGTTTTCCCCAGCCTTGGGCGTTTCCTTCTTCAACAACCTTCCGGGCTTGTTGATATGATGTCATTGAGGTTCCAGGTACAGCAGATGTTTCATTTATGTTCAAGGCCTCAAACCCTTGACTCATCGTTTCGTGGATCTCCCCATCCATCTCAATGTATTTGTAGGTAGCCAGATGGCTAACAAAAATATCCTCCTCTCCGCAGATAGTAACGACTTGACCCTCCCACTCGAATTTTAACTTCTGGTGAACGGTTGAGGTCACAGCGCCAGCGGCGTGAATCCATGGCCTACCCAATAGACAGCTGTAGGCAGGCTGTATATCCATCACGTAGAAGGTCGTTTTGAAAGTTTGTGGGCCAATCGTTATAGGAAACTCAATCTCTCCCAGAACCGATCTTTTAGAACCATCAAAGGCTCTCACTACCAGGTTGCTGGGGCGTAATGCCAACCCGTCATACTCTAGCTTCACAAGGGCTTTTTTAGGTAAGACATTGAGGGATGATCCTGTGTCTACCAACACATGGGAAAGAACTGTACCTTTGCATTCCATGGTAATGTGCAAAGCCTTGTTATGGTTGCGTCCTTCCGTAGTCAAATCAGTGTTGGTAAACCCTAGCCCATGACTAGCATTAACATTTCCAACCACAGCAACCAACTGATTGACGGTGATCTCTTCTGGCACATAAGCTGCGTGCAAGACTTTTAGTAGTGCGTTCCGATGAGCTTCGGAGCACATGAGCAATGATAGGATTGAGATCTTGGAAGGCGTCTGGTGAAGCTGGTCCACTATCTTGTAATCACTTTTCTTGATGATTCTCATGAATTCATCAACTTCTTGATCAAAGGGTGTTTTCAAAGCTTCTTTAACAATTTTCTCTTCTTGCACCAAGCTTTTCCCTTTTGCCTTGGCAGCAGCTTCTGCTTCGGCAGTGGGTCTTTGAATTTGTGGAGCAAAGAGGCGTCCGCTTCGAGTGAAGCCTCCGCCTCCTCCCACATTGTCTATTTGTGGTGCAGGGGTTGATGATTCAAGAGTGATTTTCTGTCCTCTGCAGTATAGATCAGAGCCGTAATGCCAGGGGATGGCATTATTGCTTTCATAAGGTACTGGCCCAGGCACCGTGATGGTGACCGGGCTGATGGCAGCTGCAGAAGGGACTGTGATAGTCTGTGGATCGTAGTATATTGTGACTGGTGCTCTGATAGGAGTGGCATTTTGTGAGTTGTAGGCAGAATCATTTTCAGGATCATAATAAATTGTAACTGTTGAGACATTTGCTGCTGAAGTTGTAGGAGACATTGTTGGAAGGACGGATGTTGTTGTTGTAGGAGACTCTGAATGGAGTGGTGCTGAAGTTGTAGAAGGGATGTTTGCTGATATTTGGTCTATTGAAAGAACAGATGAAGCACTTGTTGATGAAATTGAAGAGTTGCTTGGAATAATGGTTGTTGTATTTGTAGAAGACACAGGAATTGTTGTTGATGAGGTTGCTGGATTGGTAGGAATTGATGTTGTGATTTGAAGCAGGCCGCTCTGGATGAGACCATCTATGCCATCTCTCAAATTATCACAACCATTCACTGAAATGTTGCAATAAGCACACCCTAGCTCACATCCCGAGAACATTTGACATTCAAGGAGTTGAGCTTTGATCTCTACCAACGGCGTCCGAATCTGACCCACACTGGTTATCAAGGAGTTGCAGCCAATCTTTTCTCTTCAATCAGACTCAGTTGTTCGTATCGGGACCTGACCCATTCTGCTTCACTTAGCTTAGCATCCATCAATACCCTTAGGGAGGGTAATTCAACTTCGACAGGTAGGACTGCTTCCATACCATACACAAGTTGATACGGTGTTGCCCCAGTTGATGTTCTGATCGACGTGCGGTACCCATGCAAGGCAAATGGTAGCATTTCATGCCAGTCTTTGTATGTAACTACCATCTTCTGCACAATCTTCTTGATATTTTTATTTGCTGCCTCAACAGCGCCATTCATCTTTGGCCTGTAAGGAGAAGAATTGTGATGTTGAATTTTGAAGTCCCGGCATAGCTCTGCCATCATTTTGTTGTTTAAGTTGGAACCATTATCAGTAATGATTCGCTCGGGCACTCCATATCGACAGATGATATCTCTTTTCAGGAATCGGGCAACCACTTGTCTTGTAACATTTGCATAGGAAGCTGCTTCGACCCACTTGGTGAAATAGTCAATGGCAACCAGGATGAATCTGTGGCCATTCGAAGCAGTCGGTTCGATCTTGCTGATCATGTCAATGCCCCACATAGCAAAGGGCCAAGGTGAAGACATCACATTCAAAGGATTGGGAGGCACATGCACCTTATCCGCATAAATCTGGCATTTATGGCATTTTTTGGCATAGGCACAACAGTCAGCATCCATTGTGATCCAGTAATAGCCCGACCTCAACAACTTCTTGGCCATGGCATGCCCTCCCGCATGGGTACCAAAGGATCCTTCGTGCACTTCATGCATTAGCAGATCTGCTTCTGTCCTGTCGACGCATCTGAGGAGTACCATACCAAAGTTTCTCTTGTACAGGGAACCATCGGCGTTCAGGAAGAAACTACCAGCAAGCCTTCTCAAAGTCTTCTTATCATTGGAAGATGCCCCAGGTGGGTATGTTTGATCCTCCAATAAGCACTTAATGTCATGGAACCAAGGCTTATCATCTTTAACAACATCCGCTGCGAACATATATGCTGGCCTGTCAAGTCTGGACACTGAGATCTGAGGTACAAAGTTGGCAGCCTGAACTTTGATCATGGACGAAATGGTAGCAAGGGCATCTGCAAACTGATTCTCGTCTCGAGGGATATACTCGAGCTTGACTGTTGTAAAGAAAGTCAACAACCTCCTTGTATAATCCCTGTAAGGTATCAGATGATCCTGGTGGGTGTACCATTTGCCGTTGGTTTGATTGATTACCAGAGATGAATCTCCGAATACAGTTAAAGTCTTGATCCTGAGGTCAATGGCTTCCTCAAGACCCATAATGCAAGCTTCTTATTCAGCTTCGTTGTTAGTGCAGTTGAAGGTGAGTTTTGCCGAGAAAGGCATGTGAACTCCTTTAGGTGTAATGAGTACTGCACCAACACCACGACCATTCATATTAACAGCCCCATCAAACATCATAGTCCATCCTTCTTCCGGGTCAGGCCCTTCAGTGTGAATAGGCTCTTCATGATCTTTTGCTTTTATGAACATGATGTCTTCATCAGGGAAGTCAAATCTCATAGGCTGGTAATCATCAATGGGTTGCTCAGCAAGATATTCAGACAATACACTGCCCTTGATGGCTTTCTGCGATGTGTACTGGATGTCATATTCCGTAAGGATCATTTGCCATCTTGCAACCCGTCCGGTAAGAGCTGGCTTCTCAAATATGTACTTAACTGGGTCCATTTTTGAGATCAACAAGGTAGTGTGGGTCAACATATATTGTCTCAGTCGGCGAGCAGCCCACGCTAAAGCACAGCAAGTTTTCTCGAGCAGTGAATAACGTTGTTCATAGTCGGTAAACTTTTTGCTTAGGTAGTATATTGCATACTCTTTTCGACCAGACTCGTCATGCTGGCCCAGCACACACCCCATTGACTCTTCTAATACTGTCAAGTACATTATCAGAGGTCTTCCTTCAACTGGCGGCATAAGGATTGGAGGCTCTTGTAAGTATTCTTTGATCTTGTCAAAAGCCCTTTGGCAGTCTTCGTTCCACCTGACCGTCTGTTCTTTTCTCAACAATTTGAACAAAGGCTCACAGGTTGCTGTAAGGTGAGATATGAACCTTGAGATGTAGTTCAATCGACCTAAGCACCCTCGAACTTCCTTCTCTGTCTTCGGTGCAGGCATCTCTTGAATAGCTTTGACTTTATCAGGGTCAACTTGAATCCCTCTCTCGCTTACAATAAATCCCAGCAACTTACCCGATCGCACCCCGAATGTGCATTTGTTGGGGTTCAACTTCAGTTGGTACTTCCTCAGACGCTTGAACAACTTTAGCAGATTTATCAGATGGTCTTCTTCAGTGAGGGACTTGGCAATCATGTCATCCACATAAAATTCGATTTCTTTATGGATCATATCGTGGAATAATGTTACCATAGCCCGTTGATACGTCGCACCGGCATTCTTGAGCCCAAATGGCATTACCTTGTAGCAGAACGTGCCCCAGGGTGTGATGAAGTTTGTCTTCTCCATGTCTTCAGGTGACATTTTAATCTGATTGTATCCTGAAAATCCATCCATGAAGGAGAATACCGAGAACTGAGTCGTATTATCAACCAATACATCGATGTGAGGTAAAGGGAAATCATCTTTCGGGCTGGCTCTGTTCAGATCCCGGTAGTCAACGCACATCCTAACTTTGCCGTCTTTCTTAGGCACAGGTACTATATTAGCAACCCACGGTGGATAGCTAGTCACAGCAAGGAACCCGGCGTCCCATTGCTTTTGTACCTCTTCCTTGATTTTCATTGCCATGTCCGGGCGAGTACGGCGCAGTTTCTGTTTAACCGGTGGGCATTCCTCTCTTAAAGGCAGCTTGTGCACTACAATGTCGGTATCCAACCCTGGCATATCTTGATAGGACCAAGCAAACACGTCCACATATTCTTGAAGCAGGTCAATCAGTTGTCTCTTCACTGAGTCTCGTAAGCAGGCCCCGATTTTAACTTCTTTTACGTCTTCATCTGTACCAAGATTAATTGTTTCTACCTCCTCCTGATGAGGAGTGATAACCTTCTCCTCTTGTCTCAGCAATATGGCTATCTCTTCAGGAAGCTCATATTCTTCTTCAACCCCTTCATCAGCTTGATTGATCGGATTGTCAAAATCATACGAAGTCATAGCCGTGCTGTTGTCGGTGCAGTCTGGAAGGCACTCTCTGCAATGGTTCAGTTTGTTCATTTTAGTGATTTGATTTTAATCTTGTTTAGAAAAGTGAAATAAAGTTGCCATTTTGAAAACACTGCCATTTATTTTTTTGTACAAAAAGAAAAATGGAAAAACAGTGAGTGGAAAAGAAAAAGACTTGTTTGCAAAAGATGTCTGATATTTCATTGATTAATCTTGTTGCACAAAAATTACAGATGGCCCGATTACAAAATGAGTCTTGTCATCTTGGGCAAGATGCAAGACTTTGATGCATGCTATAAAAGTACAGGAAATAATAATTACTCTGCATGAGTAACCCTTATAATTTCCTGGGAAGACCAGTTTGAGATACTGCTCCCCGGGATCTTTGGACGGATCCAACTCTCCAGGTTGCGGTCGCTTTCATCCTCGTCTTCCAAGTTGTTGACAGCATCAGGGGTGAGCATTCCCCCACTGACAAAATTGGGCTCCTTAGCAGCCTCTACTTGATCTTGTTGAGTTGGTTTGTAACCCAACCCAAATCTATCCTCTTTCTTCTCCACAGGTAACAGTTTTCCCCAGCCTTGGGCGTTTCCTTCTTCAACAACCTTCCGGGCTTGTTGATATGATGTCATTGAGGTTCCAGGTACAACAGATGTTTCATTTATGTTCAAGGCCTCAAACCCTTGACTCATCGTTTCGTGGATCTCCCCATCCATCTCAATGTATTTGTAGGTAGCCAGATGGCTAACAAAAATATCCTCCTCTCCGCAGATAGTAACGACTTAACCCTCCCACTCGAATTTTAACTTCTGGTGAAGGGTTGAGGTCACAGCTCCAGCGGCGTGAATCCATGGCCTACCCAATAGACAGCTGTAGGCAGGCTGTATATCCATCACGTAGAAGGTCGTTTTGAAAGTTTGTGGGCCAATCGTTATAGGCAACTCAATCTCTCCCAGAACCGATCTTTTAGAACCATCAAAGGCTCTCACTACCAGGTTGCTGGGGCGTAATGCCAACCCGTCATACTCTAGCTTCACAAGGGCTTTTTTAGGTAAGACATTGAGGGATGATCCTGTGTCTACCAACACATGGGAAAGAACTGTACCTTTGCATTCCATGGTAATGTGCAAAGCCTTGTTATGGTTGCGTCCTTCCGTAGTCAAATCAGTGTTGGTAAACCCTAGCCCATGACTAGCATTAACATTTCCAACCACAGCTTCCAACTGATTGACGGTGATCTCTTCTGGCACATAAGCTGCGTGCAAGACTTTTAGTAGTGCGTTCCGATGAGCTTCGGAGCACATGAGCAATGATAGGATTGAGATCTTGGAAGGCGTCTAGTGAAGCTGGTCCACTATCTTGTAATCACTTTTCTTGATGATTCTCATGAATTCATCAACTTCTTGATCAAAGGGTGTTTTCAAAGCTTCTTTAACAATTTGCTCTTCTTGCACCAAGCTTTTCCCTTTTGCCTTGGCAGCAGCTTCTGCTTCGGCAGTGGGTCTTTGAATTTGTGGAGCAAAGAGGCGTCCGCTTCGAGTGAAGCCTCCGCCTCCTCCCACATTGTCTATTTGTGGTGCAGGGGTTGATGATTCAAGAGTGATTTTCTGTCCTCTGCAGTATAGATCAGAGCCGTAATGCCAGGGGATGGCATTACTGCTTTCATAAGGTACTGGCCCAGGCACCGTGATGGTGACCGGGCTGATGGCAGCTGCAGAAGGGACTGTGATAGTCTGTGGATCGTAGTATATTGTGACTGGTGCTCTGATAGGAGTGGCATTTTGTGAGTTGTAGGAAGACTCATTTTCAGGATCATAATAAATTGTAACTGTTGAGACATTTGCTGCTGAAGTTGTAGGAGACATTGTTGGAAGGACGGATGTTGTTGTTGTAGGAGACTCTGAATGGAGTGGTGCTGAAGTTGTAGAAGGGATGTTTGCTGATATTTGGTCTATTGAAAGAACAGATGAAGCACTTGTTGATGAAATTGAAGAGTTGCTTGGAATAATGGTTGTTGTATTTGTAGAAGACACAGGAATTGTTGTTGATGAGGTTGCTGGATTGGTAGGAATTGATGTTGTGATTTGAAGCAGGCCGCTCTGGATGAGACCATCTATGCCATCTCTCAAATTATCACAACCATTCACTGAAATGTTGCAATAAGCACACCCTAGCTCACATCCCGAGAACATTTGACATTCAAGGAGTTGAGCTTTGATCTCTACCAACGGCGTCCGAATCTGACCCACACTGGTTATCAATCTCTCCCAGAACCGATCTTTTAGAACCATCAAAGGCTCTCACTACCAGGTTGCTGGGGCGTAATGCCAACCCGTCATACTCTAGCTTCACAAGGGCTTTTTTAGGTAAGACATTGAGGGATGATCCTGTGTCTACCAACACATGGGAAAGAACTGTACCTTTGCATTCCATGGTAATGTGCAAAGCCTTGTTATGGTTGCGTCCTTCCGTAGTCAAATCAGTGTTGGTAAACCCTAGCCCATGACTAGCATTAACATTTCCAACCACAGCTTCCAACTGATTGACGGTGATCTCTTCTGGCACATAAGCTGCGTGCAAGACTTTTAGTAGTGCGTTCCGATGAGCTTCGGAGCACATGAGCAATGATAGGATTGAGATCTTGGAAGGCGTCTAGTGAAGCTGGTCCACTATCTTGTAATCACTTTTCTTGATGATTCTCATGAATTCATCAACTTCTTGATCAAAGGGTGTTTTCAAAGCTTCTTTAACAATTTGCTCTTCTTGCACCAAGCTTTTCCCTTTTGCCTTGGCAGCAGCTTCTGCTTCGGCAGTGGGTCTTTGAATTTGTGGAGCAAAGAGGCGTCCGCTTCGAGTGAAGCCTCCGCCTCCTCCCACATTGTCTATTTGTGGTGCAGGGGTTGATGATTCAAGAGTGATTTTCTGTCCTCTGCAGTATAGATCAGAGCCGTAATGCCAGGGGATGGCATTACTGCTTTCATAAGGTACTGGCCCAGGCACCGTGATGGTGACCGGGCTGATGGCAGCTGCAGAAGGGACTGTGATAGTCTGTGGATCGTAGTATATTGTGACTGGTGCTCTGATAGGAGTGGCATTTTGTGAGTTGTAGGAAGACTCATTTTCAGGATCATAATAAATTGTAACTGTTGAGACATTTGCTGCTGAAGTTGTAGGAGACATTGTTGGAAGGACGGATGTTGTTGTTGTAGGAGACTCTGAATGGAGTGGTGCTGAAGTTGTAGAAGGGATGTTTGCTGATATTTGGTCTATTGAAAGAACAGATGAAGCACTTGTTGATGAAATTGAAGAGTTGCTTGGAATAATGGTTGTTGTATTTGTAGAAGACACAGGAATTGTTGTTGATGAGGTTGCTGGATTGGTAGGAATTGATGTTGTGATTTGAAGCAGGCCGCTCTGGATGAGACCATCTATGCCATCTCTCAAATTATCACAACCATTCACTGAAATGTTGCAATAAGCACACCCTAGCTCACATCCCGAGAACATTTGACATTCAAGGAGTTGAGCTTTGATCTCTACCAACGGCGTCCGAATCTGACCCACACTGGTTATCAAGGAGTTCCAGCCAATCTTTTCTCTTCAATCAGACTCAGTTGTTCGTATCGGGACCTGACCCATTCTGCTTCACTTAGCTTAGCATCCATCAATACCCTTAGGGAGGGTAATTCAACTTCGACAGGTAGGACTGCTTCCATACCATACACAAGTTGATACGGTGTTGCCCCAGTTGATGTTCTGATCGACGTGCGGTACCCATGCAAGGCAAATGGTAGCATTTCATGCCAGTCTTTGTATGTAACTACCATCTTCTGCACAATCTTCTTGATATTTTTATTTGCTGCCTCAACAGCGCCATTCATCTTTGGCCTGTAAGGAGAAGAATTGTGATGTTGAATTTTGAAGTCCCGGCATAGCTCTGCCATCATTTTGTTGTTTAAGTTGGAACCATTATCAGTAATGATTCGCTCGGGCACTCCATATCGACAGATGATATCTCTTTTCAGGAATCGGGCAACCACTTGTCTTGTAACATTTGCATAGGAAGCTGCTTCGACCCACTTGGTGAAATAGTCAATGGCAACCAGGATGAATCTGTGGCCATTCGAAGCAGTCGGTTCGATCTTGCTGATCATGTCAATGCCCCACATAGCAAAGGGCCAAGGTGAAGACATCACATTCAAAGGATTGGGAGGCACATGCACCTTATCCGCATAAATCTGGCATTTATGGCATTTTTTGGCATAGGCACAACAGTCAGCATCCATTGTGATCCAGTAATAGCCCGACCTCAACAACTTCTTGGCCATGGCATGCCCTCCCGCATGGGTACCAAAGGATCCTTCGTGCACTTCATGCATTAGCAGATCTGCTTCTGTCCTGTCGACGCATCTGAGGAGTACCATACCAAAGTTTCTCTTGTACAGGGAACCATCGGCGTTCAGGAAGAAACTACCAGCAAGCCTTCTCAAAGTCTTCTTATCATTGGAAGATGCCCCAGGTGGGTATGTTTGATCCTCCAATAAGCACTTAATGTCATGGAACCAAGGCTTATCATCTTTAACAACATCCGCTGCGAACATATATGCTGGCCTGTCAAGTCTGGACACTGAGATCTGAGGTACAAAGTTGGCAGCCTGAACTTTGATCATGGACGAAATGGTAGCAAGGGCATCTGCAAACTGATTCTCGTCTCGAGGGATATACTCGAGCTTGACTGTTGTAAAGAAAGTCAACAACCTCCTTGTATAATCCCTGTAAGGTATCAGATGATCCTGGTGGGTGTACCATTTGCCGTTGGTTTGATTGATTACCAGAGATGAATCTCCGAATACAGTTAAAGTCTTGATCCTGAGGTCAATGGCTTCCTCAAGACCCATAATGCAAGCTTCTTATTCAGCTTCGTTGTTAGTGCAGTTGAAGGTGAGTTTTGCCGAGAAAGGCATGTGAACTCCTTTAGGTGTAATGAGTACTGCACCAACACCACGACCATTCATATTAACAGCCCCATCAAACATCATAGTCCATCCTTCTTCCGGGTCAGGCCCTTCAGTGTGAATAGGCTCTTCATGATCTTTTGCTTTTATGAACATGATGTCTTCATCAGGGAAGTCAAATCTCATAGGCTGGTAATCATCAATGGGTTGCTCAGCAAGATATTCAGACAATACACTGCCCTTGATGGCTTTCTGCGATGTGTACTGGATGTCATATTCCGTAAGGATCATTTGCCATCTTGCAACCCGTCCGGTAAGAGCTGGCTTCTCAAATATGTACTTAACTGGGTCCATTTTTGAGATCAACAAGGTAGTGTGGGTCAACATATACTGTCTCAGTCGGCGAGCAGCCCACGCTAAAGCACAGCAAGTTTTCTCGAGCAGTGAATAACGTTGTTCATAGTCGGTAAACTTTTTGCTTAGGTAGTATATTGCATACTCTTTTCGACCAGACTCGTCATGCTGGCCCAGCACACACCCCATTGACTCTTCTAATACTGTCAAGTACATTATCAGAGGTCTTCCTTCAACTGGCGGCATAAGGATTGGAGGCTCTTGTAAGTATTCTTTGATCTTGTCAAAAGCCCTTTGGCAGTCTTCGTTCCACCTGACCGTCTGTTCTTTTCTCAACAATTTGAACAAAGGCTCACAGGTTGCTGTAAGGTGAGATATGAACCTTGAGATGTAGTTCAATCGACCTAAGCACCCTCGAACTTCCTTCTCTGTCTTCGGTGCAGGCATCTCTTGAATAGCTTTGACTTTATCAGGGTCAACTTGAATCCCTCTCTCGCTTACAATAAATCCCAGCAACTTACCCGATCGCACCCCGAATGTGCATTTGTTGGGGTTCAACTTCAGTTGGTACTTCCTCAGACGCTTGAACAACTTTAGCAGATTTACCAGATGGTCTTCTTCAGTGAGGGACTTGGCAATCATGTCATCCACATAACATTCGATTTCTTTATGGATCATATCGTGGAATAATGTTACCATAGCCCGTTGATACGTCGCACCGGCATTCTTGAGCCCAAATGGCATTACCTTGTAGCAGAACGTGCCCCAGGGTGTGATGAAGTTTGTCTTCTCCATGTCTTCAGGTGACATTTTAATCTGATTGTATCCTGAAAATCCATCCATGAAGGAGAATACCGAGAACTGAGTCGTATTATCAACCAATACATCGATGTGAGGTAAAGGGAAATCATCTTTCGGGCTGGCTCTGTTCAGATCCCGGTAGTCAACGCACATCCTAACTTTGCCGTCTTTCTTAGGCACAGGTACTATATTAGCAACCCACGGTGGATAGCTAGTCACAGCAAGGAACCCGGCGTCCCATTGCTTTTGTACCTCTTCCTTGATTTTCATTGCCATGTCCGGGCGAGTACGGCGCAGTTTCTGTTTAACCGGTGGGCATTCCTCTCTTAAAGGCAGCTTGTGCACTACAATGTCGGTATCCAACCCTGGCATATCTTGATAGGACCAAGCAAACACGTCCACATATTCTTGAAGCAGGTCAATCAGTTGTCTCTTCACTGAGTCTCGTAAGCAGGCCCCGATTTTAACTTCTTTTACGTCTTCATCTGTACCAAGATTAATTGTTTCTACCTCCTCCTGATGAGGAGTGATAACCTTCTCCTCTTGTCTCAGCAATATGGCTATCTCTTCAGGAAGCTCATATTCTTCTTCAACCCCTTCATCAGCTTGATTGATCGGATTGTCAAAATCATACGAAGTCATAGCCGTGCTGTTGTCGGTGCAGTCTGGAAGGCACTCTCTGCAATGGTTCAGTTTGTTCATTTTAGTGATTTGATTTTAATCTTGTTTAGAAAAGTGAAATAAAGTTGCCATTTTGAAAACACTGCCATTTATTTTTTTGTACAAAAAGAAAAATGGAAAAACAGTGAGTGGAAAAGAAAAAGACTTGTTTGCAAAAGATGTCTGATATTTCATTGATTAATCTTGTTGCACAAAAATTACAGATGGCCCGATTACAAAATGAGTCTTGTCATCTTGGGCAAGATGCAAGACTTTGATGCATGCTATAAAAGTACAGGAAATAATAATTACTCTGCATGAGTAACCCTTATAATTTCCTGGGAAGACCAGTTTGAGATACTGCTCCCCGGGATCTTTGGACGGATCCAACTCTCCAGGTTGCGGTCGCTTTCATCCTCGTCTTCCAAGTTGTTGACAGCATCAGGGGTGAGCATTCCCCCACTGACAAAATTGGGCTCCTTAGCAGCCTCTACTTGATCTTGTTGAGTTGGTTTGTAACCCAACCCAAATCTATCCTCTTTCTTCTCCACAGGTAACAGTTTTCCCCAGCCTTGGGCGTTTCCTTCTTCAACAACCTTCCGGGCTTGTTGATATGATGTCATTGAGGTTCCAGGTACAGCAGATGTTTCATTTATGTTCAAGGCCTCAAACCCTTGACTCATCGTTTCGTGGATCTCCCCATCCATCTCAATGTATTTGTAGGTAGCCAGATGGCTAAAAAAAATATCCTCCTCTCCGCAGATAGTAACGACTTGACCCTCCCACTCGAATTTTAACTTCTGGTGAAGGGTTGAGGTCACAGCGCCAGCGGCGTGAATCCATGGCCTACCCAATAGACAGCTGTAGGCAGGCTGTATATCCATCACGTAGAAGGTCGTTTTGAAAGTTTGTGGGCCAATCGTTATAGGCAACTCAATCTCTCCCAGAACCGATCTTTTAGAACCATCAAAGGCTCTCACTACCAGGTTGCTGGGGCGTAATGCCAACCCGTCATACTCTAGCTTCACAAGGGCTTTTTTAGGTAAGACATTGAGGGATGATCCTGTGTCTACCAACACATGGGAAAGAACTGTACCTTTGCATTCCATGGTAATGTGCAAAGCCTTGTTATGGTTGCGTCCTTCCGTAGTCAAATCAGTGTTGGTAAACCCTAGCCCATGACTAGCATTAACATTTCCAACCACGGCTTCCAACTGATTGACGGTGATCTCTTCTGGCACATAAGCTGCATGCAAGACTTTTAGTAGTGCGTTCCGATGAGCTTCAGAGCACATGAGCAATGATAGGATTGAGATCTTGGAAGGCGTCTGGTGAAGCTGGTCCACTATCTTGTAATCACTTTTCTTGATGATTCTCATGAATTCATCAACTTCTTGATCAAAGGGTGTTTTCAAAGCTTCTTTAACAATTTGCTCTTCTTGCACCAAGCTTTTCCCTTTTGCCTTGGCAGCAGCTTCTGCTTCGGCAGTGGGTCTTTGAATTTGTGGAGCAAAGAGGCGTCCGCTTCGAGTGAAGCCTCCGCCTCCTCCCACATTGTCTATTTGTGGTGCAGGGGTTGATGATTCAAGAGTGATTTTCTGTCCTCTGCAGTATAGATCAGAGCCGTAATGCCAGGGGATGGCATTACTGCTTTCATAAGGTACTGGCCCAGGCACCGTGATGGTGACCGGGCTGATGGCAGCTGCAGAAGGGACTGTGATAGTCTGTGGATCGTAGTATATTGTGACTGGTGCTCTGATAGGAGTGGCATTTTGTGAGTTGTAGGCAGAATCATTTTCAGGATCATAATAAATTGTAACTGTTGAGACATTTGCTGCTGAAGTTGTAGGAGACATTGTTGGAAGGACGGATGTTGTTGTTGTAGGAGACTCTGAATGGAGTGGTGCTGAAGTTGTAGAAGGGATGTTTGCTGATATTTGGTCTATTGAAAGAACAGATGAAGCACTTGTTGATGAAATTGAAGAGTTGCTTGGAATAATGGTTGTTGTATTTGTAGAAGACACAGGAATTGTTGTTGATGAGGTTGCTGGATTGGTAGGAATTGATGTTGTGATTTGAAGCAGGCCGCTCTGGATGAGACCATCTATGCCATCTCTCAAATTATCACAACCATTCACTGAAATGTTGCAATAAGCACACCCTAGCTCACATCCCGGGAACATTTGACATTCAAGGAGTTGAGCTTTGATCTCTACCAACAGCGTCCGAATCTGACCCACACTGGTTATCAAGGAGTTGCAGCCAATCTTTTCTCTTCAATCAGACTCAGTTGTTCGTATTGGGACCTGACCCATTCTGCTTCACTTAGCTTAGCATCCATCAATACCCTTAGGGAGGGTAATTCAACTTCGACAGGTAGGACTGCTTCCATACCATACACAAGTTGATACGGTGTTGCCCCAGTTGATGTTCTGATCGACGTGCGGTACCCATGCAAGGAAAATGGTAGCATTTCATGCCAGTCTTTGTATGTAACTACCATCTTCTGCACAATCTTCTTGATATTTTTATTTGCTGCCTCAACAGCGCCATTCATCTTTGGCCTGTAAGGAGAAGAATTGTGATGTTGAATTTTGAAGTCCCGGCATAGCTCTGCCATCATTTTGTTGTTTAAGTTGGAACCATTATCAGTAATGATTCGCTCGGGCACTCCATATCGACAGATGATATCTCTTTTCAGGAATCGGGCAACCACTTGTCTTGTAACATTTGCATAAGAAGATGCTTCGACCCACTTGGTGAAATAGTCAATGGCAACCAGGATGAATCTGTGGCCATTCGAAGCAGTCGGTTCGATCTTGCCGATCATGTCAATGCCCCACATAGCAAAGGACCAAGGTGAAGACATCACATTCAAAGGATTGGGAGGCACATGCACCTTATCCGCATAAATCTGGCATTTATGGCATTTTTTGGCATAGGCACAACAGTCAGCATCCATTGTGATCCAGTAATAGCCCGACCTCAACAACTTCTTGTCCATGGCATGCCCTCCCACATGGGTACCAAAGGATCCTTCGTGCACTTCATGCATTAGCAGATCTGCTTCTGTCCTGTCGACGCATCTGAGGAGTACCATACCAAAGTTTCTCTTGTACAGGGAACCATCGGCGTTCAGGAAGAAACTACCAGCAAGCCTTCTCAAAGTCTTCTTATCATTGGAAGATGCCCCAGGTGGGTATGTTTGATCCTCCAAGAAGCACTTAATGTCATGGAACCAAGGCTTATCATCTTTAACAACATCCGCTGCGAACACATATGCTGGCCTGTCAAGTCTGGACACTGAGATCTGAGGTACAAAGTTGGCAGCCTGAACTTTGATCATGGACGAAATGGTAGCCAGGGCATCTGCAAACTGATTCTCGTCTCGAGGGATATACTCGAGCTTGACTGTTGTAAAGAAAGTCAACAACCTCCTTGTATAATCCCTGTAAGGTATCAGATGATCCTGGTGGGTGTACCATTTGCCGTTGGTTTGATTGATTACCAGAGATGAATCTCCGAATACAGTTAAAGTCTTGATCCTGAGGTCAATGGCTTCCTCAAGACCCATAATGCAAGCTTCTTATTCAGCTTCGTTGTTAGTGCAGTTGAAGGTGAGTTTTGCCGAGAAAGGCATGTGAACTCCTTTAGGTGTAATGAGTACTGCACCAACACCACGACCATTCATATTAACAGCCCCATCAAACATCATAGTCCATCCTTCTTCCGGGTCAGGCCCTTCAGTGTGAATAGGCTCTTCATGATCTTTTGCTTTTTTGAACATGATGTCTTCATCAGGGAAGTCAAATCTCATAGGCTGGTAATCATCAATGGGTTGCTCAGCAAGATATTCAGACAATACACTGCCCTTGATGGCTTTCTGCGATGTGTACTGGATGTCATATTCCGTAAGGATCATTTGCCATCTTGCAACCCGTCCGGTAAGAGCTGGCTTCTCAAATATGTACTTAACTGGGTCCATTTTTGAGATCAACAAGGTAGTGTGGGTCAACATATACTGTCTCAGTCGGCGAGCAGCCCACGCTAAAGCACAGCAAGTTTTCTCGAGCAGTGAATAACGTTGTTCATAGTCGGTAAACTTTTTGCTTAGGTAGTATATTGCATACTCTTTTCGACCAGACTCGTCATGCTGGCCCAGCACACACCCCATTGACTCTTCTAATACTGTCAAGTACATTATCAGAGGTCTTCCTTCAACTGGCGGCATAAGGATTGGAGGCTCTTGTAAGTATTCTTTGATCTTGTCAAAAGCCCTTTGGCAGTCTTCGTTCCACCTGACCGTCTGTTCTTTTCTCAACAATTTGAACAAAGGCTCACAGGTTGCTGTAAGGTGAGATATGAACCTTGAGATGTAGTTCAATCGACCTAAGCACCCTCGAACTTCCTTCTCTGTCTTCGGTGCAGGCATCTCTTGAATAGCTTTGACTTTATCAGGGTCAACTTGAATCCCTCTCTCGCTTACAATAAATCCCAGCAACTTACCCGATCGCACCCCGAATGTGCATTTGTTGGGGTTCAACTTCAGTTGGTACTTCCTCAGACGCTTGAACAACTTTAGCAGATTTACCATATGGTCTTCTTCAGTGAGGGACTTGGCAATCATGTCATCCACATAACATTCGATTTCTTTATGGATCATATCGTGGAATAATGTTACCATAGCCCGTTGATACGTCGCACCGGCATTCTTGAGCCCAAATGGCATTACCTTGTAGCAGAACGTGCCCCAGGGTGTGATGAAGTTTGTCTTCTCCATGTCTTCAGGTGACATTTTAATCTGATTGTATCCTGAAAATCCATCCATGAAGGAGAATACCGAGAACTGAGTCGTATTATCAACCAATACATCGATGTGAGGTAAAGGGAAATCATCTTTCGGGCTGGCTCTGTTCAGATCCCGGTAGTCAACGCACATCCTAACTTTGCCGTCTTTCTTAGGCACAGGTACTATATTAGCAACCCACGGTGGATAGCTAGTCACAGCAAGGAACCCGGCGTCCCATTGCTTTTGTACCTCTTCCTTGATTTTCATTGCCATGTCCGGGCGAGTACGGCGCAGTTTCTGTTTAACCGGTGGGCATTCCTCTCTTAAAGGCAGCTTGTGCACTACAATGTCGGTATCCAACCCTGGCATATCTTGATAGGACCAAGCAAACACGTCCACATATTCTTGAAGCAGGTCAATCAGTTGTCTCTTCACTGAGTCTCGTAAGCAGGCCCCGATTTTAACTTCTTTTACGTCTTCATCTGTACCAAGATTAATTGTTTCTACCTCCTCCTGATGAGGAGTGATAACCTTCTCCTCTTGTCTCAGCAATATGGCTATCTCTTCAGGAAGCTCATATTCTTCTTCAACCCCTTCATCAGCTTGATTGATCGGATTGTCAAAATCATACGAAGTCATAGCCGTGCTGTTGTCGGTGCAGTCTGGAAGGCACTCTCTGCAATGGTTCAGTTTGTTCATTTTAGTGATTTGATTTTAATCTTGTTTAGAAAAGTGAAATAAAGTTGCCATTTTGAAAACACTGCCATTTATTTTTTTGTACAAAAAGAAAAATGGAAAAACAGTGAGTGGAAAAGAAAAAGACTTGTTTGCAAAAGATGTCTGATATTTCATTGATTAATCTTGTTGCACAAAAATTACAGATGGCCCGATTACAAAATGAGTCTTGTCATCTTGGGCAAGATGCAAGACTTTGATGCATGCTATAAAAGTACAGGAAATAATAATTACTCTGCATGAGTAACCCTTATAATTTCCTGGGAAGACCAGTTTGAGATACTGCTCCCCGGGATCTTTGGACGGATCCAACTCTCCAGGTTGCGGTCGCTTTCATCCTCGTCTTCCAAGTTGTTGACAGCATCAGGGGTGAGCATTCCCCCACTGACAAAATTGGGCTCCTTAGCAGCCTCTACTTGATCTTGTTGAGTTGGTTTGTAACCCAACCCAAATCTATCCTCTTTCTTCTCCACAGGTAACAGTTTTCCCCAGCCTTGGGCGTTTCCTTCTTCAACAACCTTCCGGGCTTGTTGATATGATGTCATTGAGGTTCCAGGTACAGCAGATGTTTCATTTATGTTCAAGGCCTCAAACCCTTGACTCATCGTTTCGTGGATCTCCCCATCCATCTCAATGTATTTGTAGGTAGCCAGATGGCTAAAAAAAATATCCTCCTCTCCGCAGATAGTAACGACTTGACCCTCCCACTCGAATTTTAACTTCTGGTGAAGGGTTGAGGTCACAGCGCCAGCGGCGTGAATCCATGGCCTACCCAATAGACAGCTGTAGGCAGGCTGTATATCCATCACGTAGAAGGTCGTTTTGAAAGTTTGTGGGCCAATCGTTATAGGCAACTCAATCTCTCCCAGAACCGATCTTTTAGAACCATCAAAGGCTCTCACTACCAGGTTGCTGGGGCGTAATGCCAACCCGTCATACTCTAGCTTCACAAGGGCTTTTTTAGGTAAGACATTGAGGGATGATCCTGTGTCTACCAACACATGGGAAAGAACTGTACCTTTGCATTCCATGGTAATGTGCAAAGCCTTGTTATGGTTGCGTCCTTCCGTAGTCAAATCAGTGTTGGTAAACCCTATCCCATGACTAGCATTAACATTTCCAACCACAGCTTCCAACTGATTGACGGTGATCTCTTCTGGCACATAAGCTGCGTGCAAGACTTTTAGTAGTGCGTTCCGATGAGCTTCGGAGCACATGAGCAATGATAGGATTGAGATCTTGGAAGGCGTCTGGTGAAGCTGGTCCACTATCTTGTAATCACTTTTCTTGATGATTCTCATGAATTCATCAACTTCTTGATCAAAGGGTGTTTTCAAAGCTTCTTTAACAATTTGCTCTTCTTGCACCAAGCTTTTCCCTTTTGCCTTGGCAGCAGCTTCTGCTTCGGCAGTGGGTCTTTGAATTTGTGGAGCAAAGAGGCGTCCGCTTCGAGTGAAGCCTCCGCCTCCTCCCACATTGTCTATTTGTGGTGCAGGGGTTGATGATTCAAGAGTGATTTTCTGTCCTCTGCAGTATAGATCAGAGCCGTAATGCCAGGGGATGGCATTACTGCTTTCATAAGGTACTGGCCCAGGCACCGTGATGGTGACCGGGCTGATGGCAGCTGCAGAAGGGACTGTGATAGTCTGTGGATCGTAGTATATTGTGACTGGTGCTCTGATAGGAGTGGCATTTTGTGAGTTGTAGGCAGAATCATTTTCAGGATCATAATAAATTGTAACTGTTGAGACATTTGCTGCTGAAGTTGTAGGAGACATTGTTGGAAGGACGGATGTTGTTGTTGTAGGAGACTCTGAATGGAGTGGTGCTGAAGTTGTAGAAGGGATGTTTGCTGATATTTGGTCTATTGAAAGAACAGATGAAGCACTTGTTGATGAAATTGAAGAGTTGCTTGGAATAATGGTTGTTGTATTTGTAGAAGACACAGGAATTGTTGTTGATGAGGTTGCTGGATTGGTAGGAATTGATGTTGTGATTTGAAGCAGGCCGCTCTGGATGAGACCATCTATGCCATCTCTCAAATTATCACAACCATTCACTGAAATGTTGCAATAAGCACACCCTAGCTCACATCCCGGGAACATTTGACATTCAAGGAGTTGAGCTTTGATCTCTACCAACAGCGTCCGAATCTGACCCACACTGGTTATCAAGGAGTTGCAGCCAATCTTTTCTCTTCAATCAGACTCAGTTGTTCGTATTGGGACCTGACCCATTCTGCTTCACTTAGCTTAGCATCCATCAATACCCTTAGGGAGGGTAATTCAACTTCGACAGGTAGGACTGCTTCCATACCATACACAAGTTGATACGGTGTTGCCCCAGTTGATGTTCTGATCGACGTGCGGTACCCATGCAAGGAAAATGGTAGCATTTCATGCCAGTCTTTGTATGTAACTACCATCTTCTGCACAATCTTCTTGATATTTTTATTTGCTGCCTCAACAGCGCCATTCATCTTTGGCCTGTAAGGAGAAGAATTGTGATGTTGAATTTTGAAGTCCCGGCATAGCTCTGCCATCATTTTGTTGTTTAAGTTGGAACCATTATCAGTAATGATTCGCTCGGGCACTCCATATCGACAGATGATATCTCTTTTCAGGAATCGGGCAACCACTTGTCTTGTAACATTTGCATAGGAAGCTGCTTCGACCCACTTGGTGAAATAGTCAATGGCAACCAGGATGAATCTGTGGCCATTCGAAGCAGTCGGTTCGATCTTGCTGATCATGTCAATGCCCCACATAGCAAAGGGCCAAGGTGAAGACATCACATTCAAAGGATTGGGAGGCACATGCACCTTATCCGCATAAATCTGGCATTTATGGCATTTTTTGGCATAGGCACAACAGTCAGCATCCATTGTGATCCAGTAATAGCCCGACCTCAACAACTTCTTGGCCATGGCATGCCCTCCCGCATGGGTACCAAAGGATCCTTCGTGCACTTCATGCATTAGCAGATCTGCTTCTGTCCTGTCGACGCATCTGAGGAGTACCATACCAAAGTTTCTCTTGTACAGGGAACCATCGGCGTTCAGGAAGAAACTACCAGCAAGCCTTCTCAAAGTCTTCTTATCATTGGAAGATGCCCCAGGTGGGTATGTTTGATCCTCCAAGAAGCACTTAATGTCATGGAACCAAGGCTTATCATCTTTAACAACATCCGCTGCGAACACATATGCTGGCCTGTCAAGTCTGGACACTGAGATCTGAGGTACAAAGTTGGCAGCCTGAACTTTGATCATGGACGAAATGGTAGCCAGGGCATCTGCAAACTGATTCTCGTCTCGAGGGATATACTCGAGCTTGACTGTTGTAAAGAAAGTCAACAACCTCCTTGTATAATCCCTGTAAGGTATCAGATGATCCTGGTGGGTGTACCATTTGCCGTTGGTTTGATTGATTACCAGAGATGAATCTCCGAATACAGTTAAAGTCTTGATCCTGAGGTCAATGGCTTCCTCAAGACCCATAATGCAAGCTTCTTATTCAGCTTCGTTGTTAGTGCAGTTGAAGGTGAGTTTTGCCGAGAAAGGCATGTGAACTCCTTTAGGTGTAATGAGTACTGCACCAACACCACGACCATTCATATTAACAGCCCCATCAAACATCATAGTCCATCCTTCTTCCGGGTCAGGCCCTTCAGTGTGAATAGGCTCTTCATGATCTTTTGCTTTTATGAACATGATGTCTTCATCAGGGAAGTCAAATCTCATAGGCTGGTAATCATCAATGGGTTGCTCAGCAAGATATTCAGACAATACACTGCCCTTGATGGCTTTCTGCGATGTGTACTGGATGTCATATTCCGTAAGGATCATTTGCCATCTTGCAACCCGTCCGGTAAGAGCTGGCTTCTCAAATATGTACTTAACTGGGTCCATTTTTGAGATCAACAAGGTAGTGTGGGTCAACATATACTGTCTCAGTCGGCGAGCAGCCCACGCTAAAGCACAGCAAGTTTTCTCGAGCAGTGAATAACGTTGTTCATAGTCGGTAAACTTTTTGCTTAGGTAGTATATTGCATACTCTTTTCGACCAGACTCGTCATGCTGGCCCAGCACACACCCCATTGACTCTTCTAATACTGTCAAGTACATTATCAGAGGTCTTCCTTCAACTGGCGGCATAAGGATTGGAGGCTCTTGTAAGTATTCTTTGATCTTGTCAAAAGCCCTTTGGCAGTCTTCGTTCCACCTGACCGTCTGTTCTTTTCTCAACAATTTGAACAAAGGCTCACAGGTTGCTGTAAGGTGAGATATGAACCTTGAGATGTAGTTCAATCGACCTAAGCACCCTCGAACTTCCTTCTCTGTCTTCGGTGCAGGAATCTCTTGAATAGCTTTGACTTTATCAGGGTCAACTTGAATCTCTCTCTCGCTTACAATAAATCCCAGCAACTTACCCGATCGCACCCCGAATGTGCATTTGTTGGGGTTCAACTTCAGTTGGTACTTCCTCAGACGCTTGAACAACTTTAGCAGATTTACCAGATGGTCTTCTTCAGTGAGGGACTTGGCAATCATGTCATCCACATAACATTCGATTTCTTTATGGATCATATCGTGGAATAATGTTACCATAGCCCGTTGATACGTCGCACCGGCATTCTTGAGCCCAAATGGCATTACCTTGTAGCAGAACGTGCCCCAGGGTGTGATGAAGTTTGTCTTCTCCATGTCTTCAGGTGACATTTTAATCTGATTGTATCCTGAAAATCCATCCATGAAGGAGAATACCGAGAACTGAGTCGTATTATCAACCAATACATCGATGTGAGGTAAAGGGAAATCATCTTTCGGGCTGGCTCTGTTCAGATCCCGGTAGTCAACGCACATCCTAACTTTGCCGTCTTTCTTAGGCACAGGTACTATATTAGCAACCCACGGTGGATAGCTAGTCACAGCAAGGAACCCGGCGTCCCATTGCTTTTGTACCTCTTCCTTGATTTTCATTGCCATGTCCGGGCGAGTACGGCGCAGTTTCTGTTTAACCGGTGGGCATTCCTCTCTTAAAGGCAGCTTGTGCACTACAATGTCGGTATCCAACCCTGGCATATCTTGATAGGACCAAGCAAACACGTCCACATATTCTTGAAGCAGGTCAATCAGTTGTCTCTTCACTGAGTCTCGTAAGCAGGCCCCGATTTTAACTTCTTTTACGTCTTCATCTGTACCAAGATTAATTGTTTCTACCTCCTCCTGATTAGGAGTGATAACCTTCTCCTCTTGTCTCAGCAATATGGCTATCTCTTCAGGAAGCTCGTATTCTTCTTCAACCCCTTCATCAGCTTGATTGATCGGATTGTCAAAATCATACGAAGTCATAGCCGTGCTGTTGTCGGTGCAGTCTGGAAGGCACTCTCTGCAATGGTTCAGTTTGTTCATTTTAGTGATTTGATTTTAATCTTGTTTAGAAAAGTGAAATAAAGTTGCCATTTTGAAAACACTGCCATTTATTTTTTTGTACAAAAAGAAAAATGGAAAAACAGTGAGTGGAAAAGAAAAAGACTTGTTTGCAAAAGATGTCTGATATTTCATTGATTAATCTTGTTGCACAAAAATTACAGATGGCCCGATTACAAAATGAGTCTTGTCATCTTGGGCAAGATGCAAGACTTTGATGCATGCTATAAAAGTACAGGAAATAATAATTACTCTGCATGAGTAACCCATATAATTTCCTGGGAAGACCAGTTTGAGATACTGCTCCCCGGGATCTTTGGACGGATCCAACTCTCCAGGTTGCGGTCGCTTTCATCCTCGTCTTCCAAGTTGTTGACAGCATCAGGGGTGAGCATTCCCCCACTGACAAAATTGGGCTCCTTAGCAGCCTCTACTTGATCTTGTTGAGTTGGTTTGTAACCCAACCCAAATCTATCCTCTTTCTTCTCCACAGGTAACAGTTTTCCCCAGCCTTGGGCGTTTCCTTCTTCAACAACCTTCCGGGCTTGTTGATATGATGTCATTGAGGTTCCAGGTACAGCAGATGTTTCATTTATGTTCAAGGCCTCAAACCCTTGACTCATCGTTTCGTGGATCTCCCCATCCATCTCAATGTATTTGTAGGTAGCCAGATGGCTAACAAAAATATCCTCCTCTCCGCAGATAGTAACGACTTGACCCTCCCACTCGAATTTTAACTTCTGGTGAAGGGTTGAGGTCACAGCGCCAGCGGCGTGAATCCATGGCCTACCCAATAGACAGCTGTAGGCAGGCTGTATATCCATCACGTAGAAGGTCGTTTTGAAAGTTTGTGGGCCAATCGTTATAGGCAACTCAATCTCTCCCAGAACCGATCTTTTAGAACCATCAAAGGCTCTCACTACCAGGTTGCTGGGGCGTAATGCCAACCCGTCATACTCTAGCTTCACAAGGGCTTTTTTAGGTAAGACATTGAGGGATGATCCTGTGTCTACCAACACATGGGAAAGAACTGTACCTTTGCATTTCATGGTAATGTGCAAAGCCTTGTTATGGTTGCGTCCTTCCGTAGTCAAATCAGTGTTGGTAAACCCTAGCCCATGACTAGCATTAACATTTCCAACCACAGCTTCCAACTGATTGACGGTGATCTCTTCTGGCACATAAGCTGCGTGCAAGACTTTTAGTAGTGCGTTCCGATGAGCTTCGGAGCACATGAGCAATGATAGGATTGAGATCTTGGAAGGCGTCTGGTGAAGCTGGTCCACTATCTTGTAATCACTTTTCTTGATGATTCTCATGAATTCATCAACTTCTTGATCAAAGGGTGTTTTCAAAGCTTCTTTAACAATTTGCTCTTCTTGCACCAAGCTTTTCCCTTTTGCCTTGGCAGCAGCTTCTGCTTCGGCAGTGGGTCTTTGAATTTGTGGAGCAAAGAGGCGTCCGCTTCGAGTGAAGCCTCCGCCTCCTCCCACATTGTCTATTTGTGGTGCAGGGGTTGATGATTCAAGAGTGATTTTCTGTCCTCTGCAGTATAGATCAGAGCCGTAATGCCAGGGGATGGCATTACTGCTTTCATAAGGTACTGGCCCAGGCACCGTGATGGTGACCGGGCTGATGGCAGCTGCAGAAGGGACTGTGATAGTCTGTGGATCGTAGTATATTGTGACTGGTGCTCTGATAGGAGTGGCATTTTGTGAGTTGTAGGCAGAATCATTTTCAGGATCATAATAAATTGTAACTGTTGAGACATTTGCTGCTGAAGTTGTAGGAGACATTGTTGGAAGGACGGATGTTGTTGTTGTAGGAGACTCTGAATGGAGTGGTGCTGAAGTTGTAGAAGGGATGTTTGCTGATATTTGGTCTATTGAAAGAACAGATGAAGCACTTGTTGATGAAATTGAAGAGTTGCTTGGAATAATGGTTGTTGTATTTGTAGAAGACACAGGAATTGTTGTTGATGAGGTTGCTGGATTGGTAGGAATTGATGTTGTGATTTGAAGCAGGCCGCTCTGGATGAGACCATCTATGCCATCTCTCAAATTATCACAACCATTCACTGAAATGTTGCAATAAGCACACCCTAGCTCACATCCCGGGAACATTTGACATTCAAGGAGTTGAGCTTTGATCTCTACCAACGGCGTCCGAATCTGACCCACACTGGTTATCAAGTAAGACGGCTTGTCTTCTTCAATAGCATTGATTCTGGGACCTCCGTGGTTTGGCATAGGGTTCTTATTAACATTTGGTGGCGGTGCAAAATTTAGAGCCTTAGAGTCTACCAAGTCTTGTACCTTCATGTGCAAAGCTCTGCACTTTTCTGTACTATGGCCAGGTGCATTTGAGTGAAAAGCACATCTGGCGTTGGAGTCGTAATTTCTGGGTAGACTGGTGGGATCCGGAGGTGCCAACGTCGTTAGCTCAACCAGATTGAGTTTTAGGAGTTGTGGCAGTAACGTGGCATATGGCATAGGGATCGGATCGATCACCCTATTGGCCTGAGAAGGTCTCTGTTGGAACGGTCTTTGCTGATTGTTGTTGTTGGTGTTGTTGTAGTTTCTCTGAGGAGGATACTGAGTTTGTTGCTGATAATTTTGTTTTTGTGGTTGATAAGCTGGTTGTGGATGAATTGGAGTGGGATGGTGACTGCTTCCACAGACCTATGAACATATTGGGGTCTGCCCCTGTTGGTGTGGATAGCATTGGTCTCACCAGTTCTTCTTGGGCCTGCAAAAGGCTTCCTTGTGTTGCTGGATGAGCTGGCACCGTTGTCATAAATCTTGCCCATCTTTAACAGGCTCTCGATTCTTTCTCCAGCTATAACGACATCTGCAAAGCTGGTAGAAGAGAAAGCAGCCAGCCTGTCAATGTACGTTCCCTGGAGAGTGTTCATAAACATATCAGCCATCTCCCTCTCTGACATAGGTGGTTGGACAGCAGCAGCCAGCTGCCTCCACCTTTGGGCGTACTCGCGGAAGCTTTCCCTAGATGACTGTGACATCCCCATCAGGAGGGTCCTGTTGGGTGCCATATCCAAATTATACTGGTATTGTCTGATGAAGGCCTCTGCCAAGTCCTTCCAACACCTGATGGTTGCTCTAGTCAGGTGGGAGTACCATTCCCTTGACGCTCCAGTTAAGCTATCCTCAAAATAAAACATCCATAGCTTCTCGTCCATGGTATACGCTTTCAACCTCCCCAGAAAGGATTGTAAGTGGGTCTGTGGGCAGGAAGTCCCGTTGTATTTCTCAAAACAAGGAGGCTTAAACTTATGGGGAATCCTGACCCCGTCCACTAAGCCCATGTCCATAACATCAAAACCCAAAGAGTTTTGAGACTCCAAGGATCTTAATTTTTCAGCAATTTCATCCAGCCTTCTGTCATAGGCTTCTTCCCCAGCACCCATTACTGTGAACTGATCCTCCTGGGGGTCTTCTCGCAACACTCTGCCTGCAGTGGCAGTCCCTTGAACATTAGCAGGAATGTTGATCTCTGGATGAAGGTGGGGTCCAAATACCGGGGGGTTGACATGAGGTTGGACCCTCTCATTGTTGCTTGTGCCAGCAGTCCCTATATGGGGCTCTTCCTGATTCTGCCTTTCCACCATTGCTCTCAATCTTTCTTGGCTCTGAGCCATGTTGTTCATCACTTCCATAAACTGCGTCATCTGAGTTCTCATTTCCAATCTTTCGTTGGCCATTTGGTTTCTGACCTCTGCAAGGTCCTGTTGTACCTGATCCATTTGTATGCCCGGAAGGTTGTTACGGGTTGGATATCGGTGTGGACGGTTGAGTGGAAATACCCGACGTCGAGCAATAGTTCCTGAGTTTCACAACAGAGTTAGTACCAATAAAACAAAAACCTGCAAAACAAAACAAAAGGTTAGCATGCAATGCAGTATGCTTATTTGTTTTCAAGGTATCCGGCTTGGCACTTGGTTTTGACCTTTCCAGACCCTTGAAGATACTGTTGATGTTGCTTTGAGGGAAACTCGGATGGAACAAACTGATACATATATTACAAAAGGCAAATGGTACATAGTTTGTTCTTTTACAAAACATGCCCTCAGAGGGGTCAAAATACATCATAAGAAAATAAAAATACATAAAATGAAAGCAACAACAAGCAAAAAGTCAAACACCAAGACCAAACTCATCCTCCTGAACTTCCTTGAGAAGTGCTTCACTCACAGGATCAGCTGGACGCTCCGTGAGATTCCTGATAAGGAGGTTCCGGGTAGTAACAGCTGCAGTTAGCTTCTTGTGTTGACTCTGGTCCTTTGACCTCTTTACTCCAGCTCTGATCTTCAGCTCTGAGATCTCCCTCTGGGCTGCTGCCAGGGCTTCCTGCTGCTCTTTTGCACTAGCTTCCAGCTGCTCTATCTTGTCCTGAGTCCTCTTATCTTCCAGAGTACGAGCTTCGGTGATCCTGGCCCACCTAGCTTGACTCTCCTTCAGATACAAGTCTATCCTGGCTTTCTGGAACTGGGCTTCCTTACAAGCATTCTTCAGAATCTGCTCTCCAGCCCTAGACTTCTTGATGTAATCCTCAGACTTCTCAATTTTAGCCAGATGCTCCACCCTCAACTTTTCCAACCTTTCAATATCCAACCTACCATCACTCCTCTCCCAGAGGGTCTTCTGCAAAGCCTGAGTCAACTTCTCATTTCTCTCTTTCAAACTCTCAAACTCTTCTAAGCTGACAGTGGCAGGAGGTGGTGCTGAGGATGGTCCAGGCATATCCTCCGTGGTAAAGGGCATCCCAGAAAATTGAGCCCTAGCATGGGACCACTCATAGTATTGTGCTGATGCTACATTGTTGCACTTCCCCAGAATGGTCACTCCTTTAGTTTGAACATTTTCCCAGGCCCAGGCTTCCTGCCTAACAATAGCCAGATTAGGCTTGTTCTCACAGTAAAGAGTCTCAGCCAAGTCCTGTGCCTTAGGAGTGTGGACCAGTGCATAGCCCAGTTGTCTTTTGAACAGCAGAGGGTTGTAATTAATGCAACCCTTAACTCCTATCAGGGGTACATTGGGAAAATGCCCACAACTGGTAATGATATCCCTGCCCTTGGTGCTTTGAGTGCACCACCTGATATCAGCTGAAGTCAGAGCAGTGAGTCTTCTAGCCCAGTTTCTCTGCTGATGAGGATTCAAAAATGCATCTGTCTTGGGCAAATGCTTGAGAAGCCAAGTATGGAACAAAGGAGCACAACACCTCACTAATCTTCCCCTCTGCTTTTCATTCCTCTGGTGCACTGAGTAGTAAAAATCCCCCAATAAAGTGGGCACTGGGTTCCTCAGAATGAAAAGATGGATTGCATTCTTGCTAATGAATCTAGGCTCATCTGCAAATAATATAATCCCATATATGCTCAGGGCCAATAAAGCACAGACTGCTTTCCACTCTCCCAAAGAAGCTTTCAGGGTAGCTTGAGAGATCAAGAAATCCAGATGCAAGCCAGAGATTCCAGCCTTAGTAGTCATATGCTGCCCAATCAGAACTGGTTCCAGATGCAATGCCTTTGCTACTTCTTCATTACCAGGAAAGACCATCTCGGGGTTGAAAGGGACTCCACCCCTGATAGGTATACCAACCAATGATGAGTACTCTTCCAATAAAGGGCCCAACTGAAAATCCTGAAAAGTGAAACACCTCAGTGGGGGATCATAAAACTGAAGGCAAGTATGAATCAGGCTCCTCTGTGAAGGGTCCAAATCCATAACTACATCAAGTATGTCTCCATAGTGTTCCCTGAACAGTGGTATATAGTCTGGAGTAATCAGGGTCTGAATCCTCCTGATGTCAGCTAGCTCAGGCTGGAAGAAGTGGTAGGAGATGTTACTCTTTTTAGGTGCCATGTTGTTGAAGAAGAGTTGAGACAGGTGCTGATGATAACACTGAAAATGGGCCACTGACTGGCTGGTGCAGGTGACTGAAGCAGGTAGCTGATAGCTGAAGCAGATGCTGATGAAGATAGGTCTATACTGATGATGGGGTCAAAACCAAGACAAAAATGAAGATGGATACCCTGAAAAATAAATAAACAAATGTCAAAATGATGCAATGAGGATGTATGAAAATGATATGCAAGGGTTTGTGAATGAGCTGGATCTGATCAAGTGCTCTGATATAGGTCCATATATGTTCAAGAAATCCAGATGGAGGTCTATAAGTCCAGTAACCAAGGTGGGGGACTCAAATAAAGAGTCACATATCCAGGGTTTAGAATCACAAGAACTGTTCCAACATGGAGTATTCTTAATCAAACAAAGTAACAGGGTATGTTGAGGTCAAGGGTACCTGCAAACCTGTAAACAGCCCAACCCCCTCACAGGTGGTGTTCTAAAACAAGGATCCTCAGACTTGGATCAGTTATGAGAAGTGTAAACACTTCTAACCCGGAGATACAGTGTTTACAATAACCATAAAAGTTCCTCCTCTAATTCACCTCAGTTTCTGAAGGTCGATACTTAAGGTCATTCAGACTTAGCAGGCTTCCCAGATAGCCCTAGCATTGCAGGAAATCTGCAACACAGAGTTCTCAAGAAGAAACCCATATTTGAACCGTGTTTCATATTCCCGCACCAGACCCAGATGGAATGGGAAAGAATATGAACCACTCTAGCCTAGGTGTCACTCAGGTCCCAGGTATAGGACCTCAACTCTCAATAGAACACCCACCCACCAAAACAAACAAACAGATCCAGCCAGCACAGTATGACAGTATGATATATGTAAAGCTATAAAGAAAGCAGGAAAACAACTGTACATAAAGCAAAAATACATACAAATACAAGCACAAATAGCACATAACACCCCAGTAAACACAAATCAAACAAGCGCTAGGAGGAACCCACAAAAAGAACCAGAAGCCCTGGTTGCAGTATAAGGGTCCCCAGCAGAGTCGCCAAGCTGTCGCTCCCGATAAATGGGACTGGCCCAGATAAAGGTACAGACGCGAACGGTCGGCGATAGGGACAATGAGAACACACAGCAGTGAACTCACTGGGAATGAAAAGAGTCGCCAGCTAGGCATTTTTATCCCGGAGGAAAGGTAATGCTGCATAGACCTAGAAAAAGATGGATAAGACGGTTGCGAACCAGAGAGACTGAGAAAGGGCGTTGGTTACACCCTGGGAAGGTATTAGCACCCAGATTGTCCGCCGTACTCGACGGGATCCACGCTTAAAAGATTTGTGTTTTAAAGGGGTAGTGTCAGTGCAATTTGTGTATAAAAGAGCTGGAAAAGGATGTACAGGTGTCAGTGTAAAAGAAGTGTGAAGTGAAACATATACAGTGTCAGTGTAAGAAGAAGAACAAAATGCTCAAGATCATGAGGCTAAAGAATGAAGCTAGAAAGAGGGGGAATATACAGAGAATTTTGTTCGATAACCGTTAAGTCATGCCTACGTATCCTCTCGTGCAATGAGGAAGTCAGAACACCGTAGTTCGACCCAAAGAGACTGAAAGATGATTTGACTTGTGAACTGCTTACTAGCCTATGCTCAAGTGTATGATCTGTCTGGCACAGATGCAAACTGTCTTGCATTAGACGGGAGGAGCAAGTTCTCGTTTATGAGTGAAGGTGATGAGAAAAGAATCCCGAAGGAGACGATTATTGTTTGTTTTTGTGTTTTCAATCTTTTATTGCTTTTGAAAGTTTGTCATAAGTTAATGAGCTTAAGCCTAAACCAATGGATTTAGTAAACTCATCACATCTTCCCTCTGATTAGTGGTAATGAGAATACCTTAAGTGTGAAGTCAGATTCTCACACTTAATCACCTTTGGTGTAGGGTTAAGATCATTAACCTACTTGTGATTATTTAGATGTTTTTGTTGTTTTTGTTTAGTGTTAAGTAATGAGATTAAGCCATAATCAGGGATTAAACAGACTCATTACACCATCCTAATAGAAGGATAATAGATGAGAATGTTTAAGCTGAGGAAAACTCCTCAACTTAATGTATGATTAGGGATTAAACTCATGACAAAACAAAGCCTTTATTAAGTGGATTTTATTTAATGATATGATGAAGAAGTGAATTTTAGGGTTTGTAAGACAACTTGAGGGGGACTTGTCCATTAACACTAGGGTTAGTCCTTCTTAACCAATTAAGGAAGAATTAGAACCCTAATGCAAGGCCCAAGTTACAAGTGTGATGTATTGATGATTATTAAGTGGATTGATTAAGATATTTAAACACCTTAAGGGTTTAACACTTAGGATTAAAGTTATACACTCCATCCTAATAGAAGGATGCAGGCATAAGCTTAATCACAAAGCCTTAAAGCCTTTAGGGTTTAGTCCCTGATTATGAGGTGAGAAGAGAGGACTCAATGAAACACAAAGGTAAAAACCAAGTGGGGGACTAAACAAAACCCTAATCATTGTCATGTTTGGTTGTTCCTAAGGTTTGTGAGGTTTACAAGAAAGATCTTTAGAGAAACCACCAGGAAGCAGATGAAAGGATCAAGAGAAGCAAAGTAACTTGCTTCATTTAAGAAGACAAGTCACTTGAAGAAAGAAAGTAAGGAGAACAAGAATGAGCAAGCTCAATCTCAAACACTTATAAAATGCAGCAAGGATGCAAAAAGAGGTGAAGAGAAGTTATGAGAAGTGAAGGCAAATTCACTTCTCAAAGCCACTTACCACCTGAAAAGTTAGAAAATAAATGCAATGTAATGCAAAATGGGATGGAATGGCATGATGAGAAACAAAACCAGAAGCACATACATAATGTTAATGATGCTATGAGATGCTACAAACATGAAACAACACATGGGGATGATCATACAAACTTATGGATGCAAATGAAACAAGCTAAGGAGCATGAACATACATGAAAAGTTATGAAATGCAAATGGCATACAACATGGGAAATGCAAGATGCAATGATCAAACATACTTTCAATATGTCTTATGATGTCCAATGGATCACAAGAATGCATAAAATGCTATGGAAAGTCAAGTCATGCAAGCAAATGCAAAATGGATGCATATGGAAGCCCAAATTAGGGTTCATGATCAAAGCATCAAACAAAAACCAAAATCAGAAGCAAACCTCAAGATAAAAAATGGAAAATTCACTCAAAGGATCCCTAAACCTATACTAACTCACTGCCCAAAGGAGAAGTTCCAACTCTTAACCTAATTCAAGTTATGATTTTCCTAAGTTTTCTAGGGTTTTAGGGTTCCTAAACAAGAAAAATGCCAAACAAATGGAAAATGAAAGATCAAATCATGGCCAATTAATCTCACAAACTACATGATATGCTAAACACAATGCAAAAAGAATCAAAGTCCAATTCTTTATGGTTAGGCAGAAGTGATTTTTGGAAGTTTGGATCAAAATAATGCATCAAAATGATTTTAATTCCATGGAAAATTCTCAAAATGCATCAAGATCAAAAAATAAATTTGGTTTGAGGGTTGGACAATGTTTCTAAATGTTTTTAAATGTTTCATGAATTTTTTGGTGATTTTTAAATACCTAAAAGTATTTTTAATTAATTAATTCTCATTAATTAATTAAAAATAAACTTTTAAATATTTAAAAATACTTTTTAAATGCAAAAAATGAAAATAAAAATATTTTTGTGTTCTGAAATTAAATAATAACTTGTATAAAAAATTTCAGAATTTTTAAATTAGTTTTACTATTTTAAATAAATTGGAGAAAAGAAATGAAATAAAATGCAAAATAAAATGGATTTATGGAGAAGTCAACACATCCAATGGCCTGTATTTGAATAAAAAGAGAGGGAATTGATGCGCGCGAGATTGGAAGGCCAAGATTCATTCTGGGGAATTCAAAATTAATCCCAATTAATTAATTCAAATAATCAGGATTAGGGTTTAATGAGAGATCTGTGCCATTGGTTCACGCGGGAGTCAACTAAAGTCAGCCAGATCAAGGGTCCAAATTCAAACTTGCATTAATTACGCTGGTTAACCCTAATCTTTTTCAGGTGGCCGGAGAAGACCTCCGGTCGTCTTCTCCGGTGGGAACCCCACCTGAAAATTCCTAGAATCTTCAAAACGCAACTAAAATGAAATCTAAACAAACAGAAATCCTTCTCATACTTCATTGAATCAAAACCCTAACATAAACATCATTTATATTTCATCAATCACATGAATCGAAACAAAAGAAATTTTAGGGCAAAACTTTCAGAACACGATTAAACTCTCATATCTTCACCATTTTCAAAACCAACAACATCAGAGTGATCAGTGAGCTACAAAGAACAACTTAGGAACTTTAAAAATCATTTCTGGAAAAAAGGTTCTTGAGCTACCTGAGTTTTGAAGCTTTCAGTTTACAGCTTTCTGGCCTTTCTCCTTTGTGCAATCCACTCCTTATGGTCCCTTGATGATGTCTGGATGCTTAGAAGGAGTTTGTGTTGGCTGGTTTGAGAGTTTGAACAGCTTCTGCTCAAGCTCAGGTGAGAATCGTGTTCTTGATTCAAGTAGTTTAAGGCAAGGGTGAGGGGTGCTTTGTGATCAGGGTGATATGTTGAGAAGGTCTGTGAGGTTTGTTTAAGTGTTTGTGGCCTGTATGAAGTGTTTCGAATGCTTTTGCTTCAAGGGTGGAAAATGATAATGTTGTGTTCTTGTGTGTTTCAGGCTTGTGTCTTATGATGTTTAGCTTGCATTTTGTTTGTATAAACTAATCCTATTGGTCAGATGACATGACATGTCCTTTTGTGATAGGTATGAGTGCTTTTTGCAAATTGTCAACTTTGTGTAAGAAGGGCATGGGCTACTTTGCTAGCTTGGTACAAGGGGCTTGTCTTGCGCAGCATGAGGTGAGGAGAGGGCTAGGGTGGTTCAGCAACCAAGGCAGCAAGTGGATGAGATGTTATGATGGATTTTGCAACTTGGTTCACTTTGGTTCTCATGAAAAGATCTTGTTCCAAAAACCATACAATCATGTAATTCTTTGGTCCAATCTGAACTTTAGATGCCATATTGTCATTTTATGTGAATTAGAAGTCCATTTGATAGCTTTAGAACACTTGATCAAGTCATTTTGCAAAATAACTCTTTGGTGGAAACTTTGAAATTTTGTGATTTTTGCCAACTTTGACAAACCATAACTTTTGATCCAAAATGAATTAGGTCATGTTCTTGTACTTTTTGAAAAGGGAATGATCCATTCTACAACTTTCATGACCAAAGTTTTTCCATTTGAAGCTTTCTTGAATCAAAAAGTAAGGGTTGAAAAGGTTGCATAAAATGACATTTTCATTAAAAGTCAAACTTACCCAAAAAGTCAACTTTGCAAAAACTTGAGATTCTTGAAATTTGTGAACTTCCAACTTATTCTATGATCAAATAAAGATCATATACACTCAAAATGATGAAGATCACCCCTTGGTTGGGTCATTGGGGGCTTCAGATACCCTGATTTTGCACTGACTTGCTTGAAAAGTCAACTCTTGATCAGATGACTTCCCCATGGAATTTCTTCATGAAAATTGATATGCATACTCCCTATACCATATAGAGACCAATAGAAACAAGAATGACCAAAAAATTTGGAGTTATGGCCTCTGAAACCAAAACCCTAATTTTAGGTCAACTGTGCAGTCCAACTTGGCTCTGCTTCCATGCCATTCTTAATTCTTGTGATTCTTTGACATTCTTGACCTTGAGAGGACATAATATGATACTTGAACACACATAGACCCATTTGAAGTGATTGATGACCTTTGGAGTGGCTCAAGAAGCTCTTGGATTGCTTAGATCACAAACCCTAGATGCAGATGACCTAGAACCAATGCAGTGGATCAAAAATGTGATATGAGATGGTATGATTGAGTTTATGCATATGAAATGATCACAAGCCATGGTGTGAATGGGTGAGGGAAAATTTGGGGTGTTTACAATTAGCAGGGATGTTGATCTCTGGATGGAGGTGGGGTCCAAATACAGGTGGGTTGACATGAGGCTGAACCCTCTCATTGTTGCTTGTCCCAGCAGTCCCTAGGTGGGGGTCTTCCTGAATCTGCCTCTCTACCATTGCTCTTAATCTCTCTTGGCTTTGAGCCATATTATTCATCACCTCCATAAACTGTGTCATCTGAGCCCTCATTTCCAATCTCTCATTGGCCATTTGGTTCCTGACCTCTGTAAGGTCCTGTTGTACCTGGTCCATCTGTATACCCGGAAGGTTGTTGCGGGTGGGATATCTGTGTGGACGGTTGAGTGGGAACACCCGACGTCGAGCAATAGTTCCTGAAGTCACAACAGAGTTAGTAACAAAAACAAAACAAACCTACAAAACAAACAAAGGTTAGCATGCAATGCAGTATGCTTATTTGTTTCCAAGGTATCCGGCTTGGCACTTGGTTTTGACCTTTCCAGACCCCTGAGGAAGATGCTTGTGATGTTGCTTGAAAGAAACTCAGATTGAGCAACTGATACATATATTACAAAAAGTAAATGATACATAGTTTGTTTCTTACAAATCATGCCCTCTGAGGGGTCAAAATACAACATAAGAAAATAAAAGTACATGAAAATGAAATCAACAACAAGCAAAAGTCAAACACCAAGACCAAACTCATCCTCCTGAACTTCCTTGAGAAGTGCTTCAGTCACAGGATCAGCTGGACGCTCTGTGAGATTCCTGATAAGGAGATTCCTGGTAGTAACAGCTGCAGTTAGCTTCTTGTGTTGACTCTGGTCCTTCGACCTCTTCACTCCAGCTCTGATCTTCAACTCTGAGATCTCTCTCTGGGCTGCTAGCAGGGCTTCTTGTTTCTCCTTTGCACTAGCCTCCAACTTCTCAATTTTGTCCTGAGTCCTCTTATCTTCCAGAGTACGAGCTTCGGTGATCCTGACCCACCTAGCTTGACTCTCCTTCAGATACAAATCAGTCCTGGCTTTCTGGAACTGAGCTTCCTTGCAGGCATTCTTCAAGATCTGCTCTCCAGCCCTAGACTTCTTGATGTAATCCTCTAACTTTTCAATCCTGGCCAGATGCTCCACCCTTAGCTTTTCTAACCTCTCAATGTCCATCCAACCATCACTCCTCTCCCAGAGGGTCTTCTGCAGAGCCTGAGTCAACTTCTCATTTCTCTCTTTCAAATTCTCAAATTCCTCTAAGCTGACAGTGGCAGGAGGTGGTGCTGAGGATGGTCCAGGTATATCTTCCATGGTGAAGGGCATCCCAGAAAATTTAGCCCTGGCATGAGACCACTCATAGTACTGTGCTGAGGCTACATTGTTGCATCTTCCCAGAATGGTTACTCCTTTAGTCTGGACATTGTCCCAAGCCCAGGATGCTTGCCTGACAATAGCCAGATTAGGCTTAATTCCACAGTAAAGAGTCTCAGCCAAGTCTTGTGCTTTAGGAGTGTGGACCAATGCATAGCCCAGTTGTCTTTTGAATAGCAGAGGGTTGTAGTTGATGCAACCCTTAACTCCTATCAGGGGTACATTGGGAAACTGCCCACAACTGGTAATGATGTCCCTGCCTTTTGTGCTTTGAGTGCACCATCTGATATTAGCTGAAGTCAAAGCAGTGAGTCTTCTAGCCCAGTTCCTCTGCTGATGAGGATTCAAAAATGCATCAGTCTTGGGCAAGTGCTTGAGCAGCCAGGTATGGAACAGGGGAGCACAGCACCTCACCAATCTTCCTCTCTGCTTTTCATTCCTTTGGTGAACAGAGTAGTAGAAATCCCCCAGTAAAGTGGGCACTGGGTTCCTCAGGATGAAAAGATGGATTGCATTCTTGCTAATGAACTTAGGCTCATCTGCAAATAAAATAATCCCATATATGCTCAGGGCCAATAAAGCACAGACTGCCTTACACTCTCCCAAAGAAGCCTTCAGGGTAGCTTGAGAGATCAAGAAATCTAGATGTAGACCAGAGATTCCAGCCTTAGTAGTCATATTCTGCCCAATCAGAACTGGTTCCAAATGCAATGCCTTTGCCACTTCTTCATTACTTGGAAAAGCCATCTCAGGGTTGAAAGGGACTCCACCCCTGATAGGTATACCAACCAATGATGAATACTCCTCTAATAAAGGCCCCAACTGAAAATCCTGAAAAGTGAAACACCTCAGAGGGGGATCATAGAACTGTAGGCAAGTATGAATCAGGCTCCTCTGTGAAGGGTCCAAATCCATAACCACATCAAGTATGCCTCCATAGTGTTCTCTGAATAGTGGTATATGGTCTGGAGTAATCAGGGTCTGAATCTTCCTGATGTCAGCTAGCTCAGGCTGAAAGAAGTGGTAGGAGATATTACACTTCTTAGGTGCCATGTTGCTGAAGAAGAGCTGAGACAGATGCTGATGATGGAGAATAACACTGAAGATGGGCCACTGACAGGCAGGTGCTGGTGGTGCAGGTGACTGAAGCAGGTAGCAGATAGCTGAAGTAGATAGGTCTATGCTGATGATAGGGTCAAAACCAAGCCAAAATAAAGTATGGACACCCTGAAAAACAAATAAGCAAATGTTAAAATGATGCAATGATGATGTATGCAAATGATATGCAAGGGTTTGTGACTGAGCTGGATCTGATCAAGTGCTCTGATATAGGTCCATGTATGTTTAAGAAATCCAGATGGAGGTTCATAAGTCCAGTAACCAAGGTGGGGGACTCAAATAAAGAGTCACATGTCCAGGGTTAAAATCACAAGAACTGTTCCAACATGGAGTACTCTTAATCAAAACAAAGTAACAGGGTATGCTGAGGTCAAGGGTTCCTGCAAACCTGTAAACAACCCAACCCCCTCACAGGTAGTGTTCTATAACAAGGATCCTCAGACTTGGATCAGTTATGAGAAGTGTAAACACTTCTAACCCGGAGGTACAGTGTTTACAATAACCATAAAGAATCCTCCTCTAATTCACCTCAGTTTCTGAAGTTCAATACTAAAGGTCATCCAGACTTAGCAGGCTTCCCAGATAGCCCTAGCACTACAGGAAATCTGCAGCACAGAGTTCTCAAGAAAAAACCCATATCTGAACCGTGTTTCATATTCCCGCACCAGACCGAAATGGAATGGGAAAGAACATGAACCACTCTAGCCTAGGTGTCACTCAGGTCCCAGGTATAGGACCTCAACTCTCAATAGAACACCCACCCACCAAAGCAACAAAACAGATCCAGCCAGCATAGTATGACAGTATGATATATGTAAAGCTATAAAGAAAGCAGTAAACAAACTGTGCATAAAGTAATAAACAAAATAAATACAAATACAAACACAACTAGCACATAACACCAACAAGCGCTAGGAGGAACCCACAAAAAGAACCAGAAGCCCTGGTTGCAGTATAAGGGTCCCCAGCAGAGTCGCCAAGTTGTCGCTCCCGATAAATGGGAATGGCCCAAATAAAGGTACAGACGCGAACGGTCGGCGAAAGAGGGATGCGAGAACACACATGAGTGAACTCACAGGGAATGAATAGAGTCGCCAGCTAGGCATTTTTATCCCGGAGGAAAGGTAATGCTGCATAGACCTAGAAAAATATGGATAAGACGGTTGCGAACCAGAGAGACTGAGAAAGGGGGTTGGTTACAACCTGGGAAGGTATTAGCACCCAGATTGTCCTTCGTACTCGACGGGATCCACGCTTGCAAGATTTGTGTTTTAAAGGGGTAGTGTCAGTGCAATTTGTGTATAAAGAGAGCTGGAAAAGGTGTACAGGTGTCAGTGTAAAAGAAGTGTGAAGTGTATAAATGTACAGTGTCAGTGTAGGAATAAGATGCCCAAGATCATGAGGCTAAAAGAATAATGCTGGAAAGAGGGGGAATATACAGAGACTTTTGTTCGATAATTGTTAAGTTATGCCTACGTATCCTCTCGTGCAATGAGGAAGTCAGAACACCGTAGTTCGACCCAAAGAGACTGAAAGATGAATTGACTTGTGAACTGCTTGCTTGTCAATGCTCAAGTGTATGATATGTCTGGCACAGATGCAAACTGTCTTGCATTAGACGGAAGAAGCAAGTTCTCGTTTATGAGTGAATGAGATGAGAAAAGAATCCCGGAGGAGACGATTATTGTTTGTTTTTGTGTTTTCAGTCTTTTATTGCTTTTGGAAGTTTGTCATAAGTTAATGAGCTTAAGCCTAAACCAATGGGTTAGTAAACTCATCACATCCTCCCTCTGATTAGGGGTAATGAGAGTACCTTAAGTGTGAAGTCAGCTTCTCACACTTAATCACCTTTGGTGTAGGATTAAGATCATTAACCTACTTGTGATTATTTAGATGTTTTTGTTGTTTTTGTTTAGTGTTGAGTAATGAGATTAAGCCATAATCAGGGATTAAACAGACTCATTACACCATCCTAATAGAAGGATAATAGATGAGAATGTTTAAGCTGAGGAAAGCTCCTCAACTTAATCCATGATTAGGGATTAAACTCATGACAAAACAAAACCTTTATTCATTGGATTTTATTTAATGATATGATGAAGAAGTGATTTTTAGGGTTTGTAAGACAACTTGAGGGGGACTTGTCCATTAACACTAGGGTTAGTCCTTCTTAACCAGTTAAGGAAGAATTAGAACCCTAATGCAAGGCCCAAGTTACAAGTGTGATGTCTTGATGATTATTAAGTGAATTGATTAAGAGACTTAAACACATTAAGGGTTTAACACTTAGGATTAAAGTTATACACTCCATCCTAATAGAAGGATGCAGGCATAAGCTTAATCACAAAGCCTTAAAGCCTTTAGGGTTTAGTCCCTGATTATGAGGTGAGAAGAGAAGACTCAAAGAGACACAAAGGTAAAACTAAGTGGGGAGACTAATCAAAACCCTAATCATTGTCATGCCTTGTTGTTCCTAAGGTTAGTGAGGTTAACAAGAGAAATCTTCAGAGGAACCACCAGGAAGCAGATGAAAGGATCAGAGAGAAGCAAAGTAACTTGCTTCATTTAAGAAGACAAGTCACTTGAAGAAAGAAAGTAAGAAGAAGAAGAATGAGCAAGCTCAATCTCAAACTCGTATCAAAATACAGCAAGGATGCATGAAAGAGATGAAAAGGAAATGTGAGAAGTGAAGGCAAATTCACTTCTCAAAGTTGCTTACCACCTGAAAAGTTAGTGAAAGGAATGCAATGCAATGCAAGATAAAATGAAATGGCATGATGTAAATCAGAACCAGAAGCATATGTGTGATGATAATGATGTTATGAGATGATGCAAACATGAATCAAGGCATGGGGATGATCATATGAACATATGGATGCAAGAGAAGCATGCTTAGAACCATGAACACACATGAAAAGTTATGAGATGCAAATGACATACAACATGGCAAATACATGATGCAATGATCAAACATGCTTCTAATATGTCTTAAGATGCCCAATGAATCAAATGGATGCATAAGATGTTATGGCAAGCCAAGGTATGAATGCAAATGCAAGATGAATGCAAAAGGAAGCCCAAATTAGGGTTTATGATCAATGCATCAAACAAAAACCAAAATCAGAAGCAAACATCAAGATAAAAAATTGAAAATGCACTCAAAGGGTCCCTAATCCTATACTAACTCACTGCCCAAAGGAGAGGTTCCAACTCTTAACCTAATTAGGGTTATGAATTTTCTAAGTTTTGTAGGGTTTTAAGGTACCTTAAAAAGAAAAATGCCAAACAAATTGAAAATGAAAGATCAAATCATGCCAATTTAATCTCACAAACTACATGCTAGGAAAAATGCAATGCAAAAAGAATCAAAGTCCAACTCTCAATGGTTAGGCAGAAATGATTTTTTGAAGTTTGGATCAAAATAATGCCTTGAAATAATTTTAATTCCATGAAAAATTCTCAAAAGACATCAAGATCAAAAAAGAAATTTGGTTTGAGGGTTGGACAATGTTTCTAAATGATTATGAAGGTTTCATGAATTTTTTGGTGATTTTTAAATACCTAAAAGTATTTTTAATTAATTAATTCTCATTAATTAATTAAAAATAAACTTTTAAATGATTTAAAAATATTTTTTAATGCAAAAAATAAAAATAAAAATGTTTTTGGTTTCTGAAAATTAATAATAGTTTATATAAAAATTTTCAGAATTTTTGAAAAGGTTTTGCTATTTTTTATAAAATGTAGAAAACAAATGAATTAAAATGAAAAATAAATTGAATTAAAACTGAAAAAAAGAAAAGTCAACACATCTAAGGGCCTAGATTCAAACATACACGCGCGGGAAGAGACTTGGCGCCACATCCAAGGGTGGAAATTCAAACCTGGCTAATTAAATGATTAAGCCCTAATCTTGCCCTAATCACTCTCAGGCGACCGGAACACTGTTCCGGTCGTCTTCTCCGGCTATCTCATCCTTCAATCTCTCTCAATACGCCATGAAAACGTGTCAAACTCTCCAGAATCAATCACTAATCATCATTAAACATAAACCCCACCCAAAAACCCATTCATTTTCACTGGATCATGAGACACGAATCAAAACGGAAAACTAAACAGAAATTTCAGAAATCAAATACATCCTACATACGCAACCATTTTCAATGATTCAAAGCTTAAAATGATCGGTACATCACATAGAATTAGCTTGTAACTTAAAACACAAGTTCTGGAAAAATGTTTTTGGATGATACCTGAGATGGAGCTTTCGATTCCAGAACTTTCAGGCTGCTTCTTTTGCTCAAATCTACTCCCCTGATCCTCCTAAGAAGCTTGCAAGGTTTGTTTGAAGTTTGTAATGGCTGGTTTGAGAGTTTGCTTGAGTTCTGTTCAAGGTCAGGTGAGGATCGTGTTTGTGATTCTATGGCTTTCAGGCTGTTTTGAAGGTTAGTTGGTGTTCAGTGAAACATGGTGAGATGGTTTATGAAGTTTGTTTGTGTGTTTGTGGCCTGTGTGATGAGTTTCGAAAGCTTTTGCACAAAGGGTGGAAAATGAGAATTCTGAGTTGTGAAGTGATTCAGGCTTGCCTCTTGTTGTGTTTGGCTTGCATTTGATTTGTATAAACAATTGCCATTGGTCAGAAGAAGTGACATGTGCTTTATTGATTGGTATGGGTGCTTTTGCCAAAATGTCAAAGTTGTGTAAGAAGAGCATGGGCTACTTTCTAGCCAAGTACAAGGAGGGTGTGCTGCGCAGCATGATGTGAGGAAGGGCCTAGGATTGATCAGCAAGCTAGCCAGCAAGTGGATGAGAAGCTATGATGAGTTTTGCAACTTGGTTCACTTTTGCCTCTTATGAAAAATCTTGTTCCATAAACCATAAAAATGTGTAATTCTTTGGTCCATTCTGAACTTTAGATGTCACATGATCATGTTGTGTGGATTATAAGTGCATTTTATAGCTTTAGAACACTTGATCAAGTCATTTTGCAAAATACCTCTTTGGTAGAAACTTTGAAATTTTGTGATTTTTGCCAACTTTGACAAGCCATAACTTTTGATCCAAAATGAATTAGGTCATGTTCTTGTACTTTTTGAAAAGGGGAATATCTATTCTACAACTTTCATGACCAAAGTTTTTCCATTTTAAGCTTTTTTGAATCAAAAGGTAAAGGTTGAAAAAGTTGCCTAAAATGACAATTTCATTAAAAGTCAAACTTGCCCAAAAAGTCAACTTTGCAAAAACTTGAAATTATTGAATTTTGTAAGCTTATAACATCTTCCATGATCAAATAAAGATCATATACAATCAAAATGATGAAGAATGCCCTTTGGTTGGGTCATTGGGGGCCTCAGATGCCCTGATTTTACACTGACTTGCTTGAAAAGTCAACTCTTGATCAGATGACTTCCCCATGGAATTTCTTCATGAAAATTGATATGCATACTCCCTATACCATATAGATACCAATAGAAACAATAATGACCAAAAAATTTGGAGTTATGGCCTTTGAAACCAAAACCCTAATTTTAGGTCATCTGTGCAGTCAAACCTGGCTTTGCCTCCACACCATTTCCAGTTCTTGTGATTCTTTGACATTCTTGACTTTGAGAGGATATAATATGATGCTTGAACACACATGGACCCCTTTGAAGTGATTTATGGCCTTTGGAGTGGCTCAAGAAGCTCTTGGATTGCTCAGATCACAAACCCTAGATGCAGATGACTTAGAACCTATGCAGTGAATCAAAAATGTGATATGAGATGGAATGATTGAGTTTATGCATATGAAAATGATCACAAGCCATGGTGAAATGGGTGAGGGAAAATTTGGGGTGTTTACAATACTATGATTTTAGGGAATTTTTAGAAGTTGTTTTGGTGCAGGTTTATGTAGTTTCGACATCTTTCGACATGCATGTTTGCTAGTTTTCGGGTTTTTGTATAATGATGAATTTGTGCTCATGATGAATTGTGAATTCTTTTACCATGTTTGAACTATATTGTTATCATGTTAATGATGATCTAAATTTTTGTTTTGCACTGTATTTGTGATCGATGCATGTTTCAGATACTTACGTGCATAATTGGATATGTTGCATCTTACTTTATAAAAGTGCATGATCCATGTATGTTTGCACATGTTCTTGATTGTATGACTACTTGTTTGATTGCATTTCATTGCTAATGTTTGCTTCAGATTATAGTGCATTATAATGCATATTCATTTTGTTGCTTGCTCTCATTAAAGTTTCATCTTTTGGAAAATCCATATATTTTAGATTATGAAAAATACATGGATGTAAGTGTTTGAAATGTTTGCATTCCTATGTTCATGATCATGTTACTCATGTTGCACCCATTGATGATTGTTATGTAATGCATATCCATTCATTTGCATTTTAAAATGATTAAATACTACCATGCTTTTTATTACTATATTTTGAAACTGAAGTTGTTAATTGTATGTTGTATTGCTTTGTTTTTGCACGTTTTTACCCCTGTTTCCATGCTGTTAGGTAGCTGTAATAGATTGTTTGTGTGTTATTTGCATTTTGGTAGCTGATTGTATGCTGAAGCACTATTGTAGTTGCTGAATTTGTGTTTTGCTTAGCTTTTAGGCACCATTAGATCTAGGCTTGAGTCTAGTTTAGAGCATAATCATTCTAGGAGATGTTGGTACTTAATTGTTTTCCCTCTTTATCATTTTTGATTAATTTCACTAACCTTTTTAGGGGCTAATGGTAAGTGAATAATGTGGGTGTGCGCCTACATTCTACCTTCTTCCTTCCTCTTTTAAAAGCTTTCAACGTGTGATTGCGATAAGCATTTTATGCTTCTTTAACACTTCACTTTCTCTTCATCCCTTTGAGTTCTAATCTCATCTTCAATCCTTGAAGTGAGTTAGAACTTGTTCTTCTTATCTTTAGGATTAGAAAACCTCACTAAACATAGGATCTCAATTAAACAATAACTTAGGGTGAGTCTTAGTTTCCCTTAGTGTTTTTCCTTTCTCAACATGAGTCTTCCCCTCTCCTCTCTAAACAAAATCAAAACACCTAATAAAGGTTAAGCTTTCTCATGTTCTAATGGACTTTGCCATGGGATACTTGCACACATTCCATATGGGGATGATGTTTATGGTATCTATCATTATGAATAAGTCTTAACATGAGGATGCTTCACAAACAATACCTAAAAATCACTTATTCATTAAAACTACATAAAAAAAACTTAATAAACAAAATTAGGGTGATGTATTTAGGCCTTAATCTTTGGAACTAAGTTTGGGGATTTCCTCCATACCTAGGTGTGTTTCTTATCCATTCCATTTCCGGATGATGTAAGAAGTACACATCCCACTGAAAGGGACTTGGATACATTCTCCTATGCCAAATTCAATAAAAGCTTCTAAAAGCTACAAACCAACAACAAGCGTCTTTCCTGCGGGAATTCTCTTCTCACCTCCTTCACTCTTAACGAAAGAACTCGCTTCAACGTGTCTCTTTGCCATACAATAAACACACTCGTTCAAGGCGAGCCTATAACACCTGAGCATAGACATAAGCATTTCAAATCATAAAAAAACACAAACAAACAGGTTTCCTCCTTAGTTAAGGGAACTACGCCGACTCTGATTCTCATTTCCCATGAGATACGTAGGCAGTGGGGTAGGGCCTATTCGAGTACACTCTTTACTTTCCCTACATTTTTCCCTTTCATCATTTCTTTCTAGTTCCAGTAGTAGTTTCCAGTTCAGCAGCAGTTTATTCTTTACCCTTTGAAACAATTTAAGCAAGCGTAGATCGTGTCGGGTACAACGAACGATCTGGGGTGCTAATACCTTTCAAGTTCGTAACCGACTCCCGAACCCAATCTCTTTTGTTCGCAAGACTTTGTTCTTTCCTTTCTTTTCCAATTTATGCAGCATTAACTTTCCATTCCATTGGGATAAAATTCCTAGCTGGCGATTCTACCTTTTTCCGCGCCACTTTCGCGTTTGTACTAGGATGAAAATCCAGGGAGTGACACTTCCCTCCTTCTTATTTAATAAAGAGAGTCTTGTCGATACTACCTTTTCTATAACCATTGTCAACAAGAAATTATGTAAGTCTTTCATACCAAGCTCTCGGAGCTTGTTTCAATCCATACAGAGCTTTCCTCAACTTATATACATGATTAGCTAAATTTGGATCAACGAATCCTTTAGGTTGTTCCACATAAACTTCCTCATTTAAGTAGACATTCTATAAAGCACTATTAACATCCATTTGATACAACTTGAACTTTAGTATGCAAGCAACTCCTAAGAGTAATCTTATAGATTCAAGTCTAGCAACAAGAGCAAAAGTCACATCAAAATCAACTCCTTCAACTTGAGTATATCCCTGAGCCACCAATCTTGCTTTATTCCTGGTAATAACTCCCTTTTCATCATATTTGTTCTTGTAAACCCACTTAGTTCCAATCACATTTTTCCTTCAGACCTTGGAACCAGATCCCAAACTTCATTCCTCTTGAATTTCCCTAACTTTTCTTGCATAACATTGATCCATAACTCATCAGTTAAAGATTCTTTAACATTTTTGGGTTCTATTTTTGACACAAAACATGATTTAAACATTACTTCCCTTAATCTGGTAGTGACTCCAACATTCATATCTCCTATGATAAGATCTTTAGGATGATCTTTTTGAATCCTGATAGAAGGACCCTTGTTGACCTGACTAGCTTCAGACTCAGAACTAGAGGGTTGTATATTAATACATTTATCTCCAATTTCTACTGGTGTTTTGTTTTAACATCTTCTATGAAATCGACTTCTTTGTTCATGTTTTGATCATTAATAAAAACATTTATGGACTCCATCATTACTGTAGTTCTGGAGATGAAGACTCTATAAGCCCTAATGTTTGTAGGGTTTCCCAAAAATATCCCTTCATCACTTTTTGGATCTAATTTTCTTCTTTATTCATGATCTTCTAAGATGTAACACTTACTTCCAAAGACATGGAATTATTTAACAGTAGGTTCCATGAATATTGTCTCTCTCAACTCTCATGGGTGTGGCAGTACCATAAAAAGAAGAAGACTCAGTAACATTTTTGTTTTAGGCCATGCAGATATTTGTCTCACTCAAGAAACCAAAATCCAAAAAATGGAGAAGTATATTGTGAATTTGATCTATAATTTTGGAGCCTTCGAATGGTCAGCTACATAATCGATAGGTCACTCAGAAGGTATTCTCACCGTGTGGAAGTCAGGTTTCATGACTGCTATATCCAACTTCAGAGGCAAAGGTTTCCTTGGATCTTATTTTGATTTTAAGGGTTTGCTAGTTTATATTGTTAATGCACATTCTCAGTGCGGTTTAGCCGATAAAAGAAGTATGTGGGATGAGTTAATATCTATTAATAGTTTTCCTCTGGGGGGATGGATCGTTGGCGGTGATTTTAACGCGATCAAATCGGTTGATGAAAGAAAAGGAATGAGTGGTGTTCAACACCATAAATTGGTTGAGTTTAGTTGCTTCATTGAAGACCTTAATTTGGTTGACCTTCCTATGGTGGGTAACAAGTTCACATTTATCAGTTATAGTGGTAATTGTAGCAGTAGATTAGACGGTTTCTTGGTTGATGAGTATTTGATATCAAAATGGAGTTTGAAGAATCAACTAGTAGGTAATAGAGATGTTTCAGACCATTGTCTTGTTTGGCTTAAACCTAACTTGGTCAATTGGGGCCCAAACCTGTTTCGGTTTCTAAATTGTTGGTTAGATCACAAGGAATTCATGGATTTTGTGAAAACCTCTTGGCAATCTTTAGTTTATTCTGGTTCTATGAGCAATATCTCGTTGAAGAAGTTGCATGCCCTTAAATCTAATCTCATAAGGTGGAATCTAAATGTCTTTGGTTGGCTCGATCTTAGGATTGAAGACGATGTCAACATCTTCAATAATATTGAATTGGAACTGTCTAACGATGATGCTTTGCTGTCTGAGGATGAACTGGCCGAGAGAATAGGTTTGTAGGAGGAAATTTTGAAGAACCTTCGACTTAAGGAAGGTTTTATTCACCAAAAACGAGGATTAAGTGTTCTATGGAAGGATACCTAAATACAAAGTTCTTTCATATGTCTCTCAAAGCCCGAAACATATCGAACTTCATTTTGAAAATCAATTACAATGGAGATATCTTGACAGAACTTGGTGTAATTAAAGATGCCGTTTTTTTCCAGAATATATTCCAAAGTTATGATAGTATTCGGCCAGTCTGTAGAATGGAAAAATTAAAGTCTCTATCTGTCAATGAGAGTAGCAGGTTGGAGGAAGTGTACAATGCGGAAGATGTAGTTGTTGTAGTCTTTGATTGTGATAGTGATATGTGCTTTGGCGTAGACAAATTTAACTTCAAATTTATTAAACACTATTGGGAGATTATTGGGTCAGATTTCACCAACTACATTATTGAATTTTTCAATATAGACTACCTTCCTAAAGCTTTTGTATCGTCATTAATCTCTTTGGTTTTGAAGGTTAATAACCACCAACATTTTGACGATTTTAGACCTATAAGTTTAGTAGGGTGTGTGAGTAAAGTTGCATCCAAAATGATGGAAAAAAGGCTAAGTTCGGTCATTAGAAAACTTATCTCTCCTTTGCAAACTGGTTTCATCCCGGGTAGATAGATTCTTGATGGTGTTCTTAGAACTAACGAAATTGTGGATATAGCTAGAAGGAAGAAAAAGTTGTGTTTGTTATTTAAAGTTGATTTTGCGAAGGCTTATGATTGCGTCAAATGGGACTTTTTGGATGCAATGTTAAACAATATGGGCTTTGGAATTAAGTGGTGTATGTGGATCAAGGGCTTAATCTATAATAGCTATATGTCGATTCTCATTAACGGTAGTTCATCCAAGGATTTTAAGGTAGATAAAGGATTAAAACAAGGGGACCCTTTATCCCCTTTTTTGTTCGCGATAGTTGCCGAAGGGCTGGCTAATCGAGCAGTTTCGTTGAGCATCTTGGCTGATTTAAAGGTTGGAGATTCAGCTTCCGGTAGTATCCTTCAATTTACGGACGATACCGTGTTCATTGGTGACAGATCTTTCTCAAATCTCTGGGCATTCAAAGCTATTCTTCGTCGTTTTGAGTTATTCTCTGGCCTAAAGATTAATTATGCAAAAATTTGTATCTTTGGTGATGGTTTAGAGTATAGCTTCTTGAAGGCAACAAAGCATTTCCTCCATTGTAAATCCAGAAAGTTACCTTTCAAGTTTCTTGGTCTTATAATCGAGGGTAATCAAAGGAGGCAATCATTCTAGATACCAGTTTTAAATAGTCTAAGGGACAAACTATCAAAATGAATTGGTAGGAATATCTCGATTGGTGTTAGATTTACGCTCATAAATTCTGTTTTTTCGAACTTACCTATTGTCGCTCCCCGGATTTCCATCCTGGTACAAACACGAAAGTGGCGCGAAAAAAGGTAGAGTCGTCAGCCAGGCATTTTTATCCCGAAGAAACGGGAATGGTAATGCTGCACAAACCAAAAGAAAAGAAAAGGAAGGACAAAGGTCCTGCGAAGCAAAGAGACTGGGTTCGGGAGTCGGTTACGACCTGGGAAGGTATTAGCACCCCAGATCGTCTGTCGTACCCGACGGGATCCACGCCTGCAAAGAAACTATTTCAAAGAGTGAAGGAATGAAAGCTGCTGCAAAAAGAAAATGAACTAGATAAAAAGAAAAGAACTGAAAAGAAAACAAAGAGGAAAAATGTAGGGAAAATAAAGATGGTGCTCGAAAAGCGCCCTACCCCCTGCCTACGTACCTCATCTGGACAATGAGGATCAGAGTCACCATAGTTCCCCTAACTAGGAGTGGAAAAGATTGCTTGTGAATTAAGGCTTGAACTGCCTGTGTCAATGCTCAGGTGTTGCAGGCTCGGACGACGAGTGCGTTACCGTCTTGCAAAATGACAAGTAGGAGCAAGTTCGCGGACGGAGCGAAGGTGATGAGAAAAGAAGTCCCGAAGGAGAGACGCTTATTATTTGTTTGTGTTTTTTAGAGATTTTTTATTGGTGTGACACAAGACAATGAACTCAAGCTCTTTATCCAAGACTTGTTTCCAAGGGCAAGGACCCAAATTCATTGACTTGTTGCATTTATTAGGTGTTTTAGTGATTAAAAATGAAGAAGTATTTTTTAGGGTTTTTCTTGATGAAGGTGACTTCATGATCCAACTTGTGCATCATGCTAGACAAATGCACTATTCCAAGATGGAATGAATACATATGCCCCATGGAATAAGGCTATTACACAAGAAGTCACTTCTTTCTTTATTAATGTTTTTTAGGATTTTGTTTTGAGATGAGAAGAGAAAGAACCAAAGGAGCAAAAAGGTAAAAGTCTAAAATGGGGAAAGACTAAACCTAAAGTTGTCATGCAAAAGTGGTCCTAAGGTTAGTGAGGTTTCAACTATCCTAAGAAAAAAAAGAAGAACCAAAAGAGAAGCAAAAGAGAGGAGAAGAAAAAGCTAGCAAGCAACTTACTCCTCTAAAGGAGATAAATTGCTCCTAAAGGGGGGAGGAAAAGAGTTGCAACACATGATGGCATAAGGCACATCCAAACACAAAGAGAAAGAAACTTAAAAAAAGGAAAGATGAAGATTTGAAATGTGGATAAACATCCACACTTCACTTACCATGGGCCCCTACAAGGTTAGAAAAAATCCAACACATGTTCATCAACACAATCATGGAATTAGCATGCTCAAAGTTCTAGAAAACCAAGTTAAACAAACATGTCAAACTTTGCACATACATGACTTACGCGTCGAGAACATGAAAACATACATCAACCAGGAAGCAAATCACCCTAAACTAGCATATTCAATGATCATATAATGATCCATGGCAATTAAGACAAGTAAGGGGATCAAACAATCCCAAAATAGTCCAAATATGGCATTCTGCCTCAGTGTTAACCGGTTAACCAATCCAAACCTGCAACAATTTACACAGAAAACAGGTGCGTTAACCGGTTAACCAAAGCGTTAACCGGTTAACACTGAAAAAACAGCAACAATTTCCTACAGAAAATCAGCTCAAACCAGCTTATTCAAATAATTCCACACCAGACCAGCAATCAATTAAGCATGAAATGAATGGATCAATTCACATTAGCATTATCAAGCTCATGAACATTAACACATAGATCCGGTTACAAATTAACCAATCAAATCAAGCAACACAAGAAAATACACAAGCACATGGTGGATCTAAAGCACAAGCATGCAAATAAGCTAAAACAGAGCTAGATCTGAATTAAACCAACCTACAAAGCTGAGGTATGCTTTGGTAATTGTTGATTGATCTGGAAATGAGAGATCTCGCGGAAAACTTTGAAGATCCGGTGCTAAGCTTCACACTCCATGCAAAATAAATGCAAGCAAAGGGTCTTGATGTAGAATTTTGGATCCAAAGGCACTTCTAATTCCCAAACCGGATATGAATTACCAATTAAACCAGCAAAACGATGCCAAGAAGATATGGATGGAGGTCTAGTTCCAAGATCTGCACATCTTAAGGCAAGGTTATGTGATCTTCAAAGAGGAACTCTTAGTGAATTTGGAAAACGTGGGAGAGAAAATGAGAGAAAAGTGAGAGAGAAGAGTGAAAATTCAGAATGAGAATGAAAAAATGAGAGATTCCCTTCTTGGTTTGGAGAGAAATTGATTAAATATGGTTTAGGTTTGGGGCCCAAAATTTAGGCTTGGGATCCAAAAAATATGGTTTGGTAAAGTGATTAGGATTTAGCAATGGAATTAGGCTTGGATAAATGCTCTAGATCCTTCTCTTTAATTCAAATGAATAAAAAATCAGAAAATTGGAAATATGGAGCCAAAGCACATGCTGAATTTGCTGCTGAAATTCAAAATTCGCATCCGTTAACCGGTTAACCAAAGCGTTAACCGGTTAACGCCAGTGAATTTTGAATTTTCCCTCCTTTTGGTGGGAAACCTCGGGAATAACCCGGCGCCAACCGTTCTGTCCTGATTTTGATCCTCAATCCCTTTTTAAGTCCTTGACCATGATATCAAACTTGTAACATGCCTTGTGAGCTTTGAATTTCCCTGATGATTGATCATATGCCTTATGCTGGAACATGCAAGTACTTATGCTTCATTTTTCTATGCAATATGCTAAGGACATGACATGCTGATGATGATTATGATATGATGATGATGCTAAAGAGGAGAGGGCAAATTTGGGGTGTTACAATTGCCCTTATTCAAGCAACTGTTAATCTGAAAACGATGGTAGCACGGCTATCGACCGTTCAAGATAAACTGTGGTTGAATACCAAGAAGACCTGAAATTTGCACTCTACTGGAGAATGCAGAAATGGGAAATAAACCCAACCAAATGACGCTTTGGCTAATGAAACGGGGACAAAGCAGACGAGCTCCTTCCAAATTGAATTGTTACTTTGGATATAAAAACTTAGACAGACGAGTCTCCTTCGAGCAATCCTGTTACACCAGGAACTGGACATACGAGCCCTCTTCAAACAAACCTGTTAGGCCAGGTACCGGACATACGAGCCCTCATACATTTTGCAATATATGATCTGAGACAGACGAACCTCCTTCGGATAAACCTGTTATGCCAGGACCGGTGATGCACTTTAGTCTGTGGGATAGACATGCATAATCAGGATAGACGCACGCTGTTCATATGTTATCCGTAGACATATGGTCTAAGACAGACGAGCCTTCTTTGAGCAAACCTCTTACCCCAGGTGCAACATTAGGATTTGACGAACCCTCTGCACAAATTTTGCGTAGATAAGTAATCTATGAGACAGACGAACCTCCTTCGGATAAACCTGTTACGCCAGGACCGGTAACCATTTTGACGTTTAATCCCACCGTCAGGACATCAAATCTCTTCAACACAAACAAGTATTGGATGATCATTAAGAGAACACAGACGAGTGCCAAAAGTCAATGATACAAACGAATATTAGACGATGATCTAAGAAACACAGACGAGCGCATCTGGCGATGATATAGATGAATAACAACCACTGGTACAGACAAATACCAAAGATCCAATACAGACGAGCATTTGGAGTAGCAATATAAATGAGCATTAGAATGATTATCAAATCAGCATTCATATGGATATAAGTTAACACCGACAAGTGGGAAGGATGATACAGACGAGTATCCAATAATGCAGACAAGCTTCAAACAAATAACAAACACAGACGAGTGCTGAAGAACGCATACGAGCATCACATAAATTCAAACACAGTCGAGCGTTGGGACGTGCATACGAGCAACAACAGATGTTGTACACAGACAAGTGCTGAAGAATGCGGACGAGCATCAGTAGATTTCAAACTCAGACGAGTGTTGGACGTGCATCAGCAGCTTTCAAACACAGACGAGTGCTGAGGAAATGCGGACGAGCATCAGCAGATTTCAAACACAGACGAGTGCTGAGGAAATGCGGACGAGCATCAACATCTACCATCCATAGGCGACTACTAGGGAAAGCACGCGAGCAATGACAAAGTGTGAACACAGACGAGTGTTGGGGCGATGCGGATGAGCAATAAACAGATGTTGAACACGGGCGAGCGTTGGAGAGTGCATACGGGCAATAAGCAAATATCAAACACAGACGAGTGCTGGAGAATGCATACGAGCATCAAATTCCTGGTAAGAAACACAATTCTGTCGGGGAGAAAATTCACGACCGAGCGAGTGCTGGGAATGCAGATGAACATCCAGCAGATACCAAACACAAACGAGTGCTGGAGAGTACAGATGAGCAAAAGGCGAGCACAGACGCATGCTGAAAAGTGCAGATGAGCAACAACAAAGTATGAACACAAACGAGTGTTGGAGAATGTATACGAGCATCAACATCTACCACCCACAGGCGACTGCTGGGGGAAGCCCGAGCAACGAATGCCCAGTAAGAAACACAACTCTGCCGGGGAGAATTGAAGAATATTTCACAAACGAGCGAGTGCTAGGAAAGTAGACGAACATCCAGCAGGTATCACACATCAAACACAGACGAGTGCCATAGAGCATGCAAACGAACACAAAATGGACACCCAACCTAGACGAGTGCCAGGAAATGCAGACGAGCACAAAACGGATACCCAACACAGACGAGTGCCAGGAAAAGCACAAAACGGATACCCAACACAGACGAGTGCTAGGAAATGCAGACGAGCACAAAACGAAATGCCTTGGTTGGCCACAATAATCCCGACTCTGCAGGGGAACCTGGTCAAGAGGTTTTGTCGAGGCCTAACTCTGACTGGGGAGATGAATGACGGTTTGTATCATCACATGTCCAAAATAGACAGGCAACTTCTCTGGGGAATACTCCAATGACGGGAGTGAATCTCGATCATGAACTCTGTGGGGAAATGACCTTCCTCAGACTCGGCTGAGGAAAAGGCTTGGTTAAGACTCTGGCTGGGGAGAGAATTCAGAAAATTCTGACTCGGTGGGGAAATAGGCATTCAGTTGCTTGCTAGGGATAACCCATTCTGACACAAAGACTCCGATTGGGGACAAACCTCTTCGATCGGGTTTTGAAGTTTTGCTGGGGAAACCACCCTACTCTGACTCAGCTTGGGAAGGTTCCATCTGAACTCTACTAGAATAACCATGTATTTCTGTGAAGAACAAACTCCGCTCGGGGAGGACACCTCTTTGATTAGTTTTGAAGTTCGGTTAGGGATTTCAATTTCCATAGCCCAGTTAGGGAGCATTCTCTGCTTGGGGAAATACAATATCGACCTACAAAACCTGCAACAACAGTATACACACAGGTGCCCTGGGGATTTGCATGGTATGATCTGTTCATCCATTGTCGCCCGACACCCAAAGATAATTTTTAATTGTTTCCCTGCAATGTCAATTTTTTTAATAGAAAAATCAACATGTTTCAAATGCAATGTTCTTTTTGCCAAAAATTCATGACATTTTTGCAAACAAAGTAGACACAACACCATGACTTTTGACTGAATATTCATTCATTGAATGGCCCCTGAATAGGCAAGGTTTTACATCAAGAAGTAACTACCTGGAAAGAGGTAGCTACCGTAAAAATTGAGAAAAGAAACTATCCTAATTGCAATGTACACGACATCGAATGAGTCTCCTTCCTGCTATGACCAGCATGTCTTCAAGACTTTCTGTTCTTGCCTTTGCTTTCTGAAGAAGATGAAGGGACTGATTCATATCCTTCTAATATTGTCAGACTGCATGAAACGGTGATTTGATTTAGATTACTCGGACCGCAGTTGTTCTCTTATTCCTTTGTTTTGCATGGATCGCCCTTTCGGGTTTTCAATCCACCGGGATACCCTTTTTTTCCTGAGCTGTCCGATGTGGCTTTTCAACTCAGCGGGTGTACATTTTTTTCATTTATTTCCCTAACTTTTGCCCGAGCTTTTTATTCTGTTTTAGCTCGCCGGGATGCCCTTTTCTTGCCTAGACTTTAATTTTGTTTTTGTGTCCAGCGAGTCTATTTATGTGAAGTATTTTTTAACTGCATCCGAGTTAACAGGAGACTGAAAATATTCTCCATCCATAGTAGTGAGCATCATCGCCCCACCTGAGAAAACTTTCTTTACTATGAATGGGCCTTCGTAGTTTGGGGTCCACTTTCCCCTATGATATGAACCTGGAGGAATGATCCTCTTGAGTACAAGCTCGCCTACTTGATACTCTCGAGTACGTACTCGTTGGTCGAATGCTCGCTTCATTCTCCTCTGATAAAGTTGACCATGACATATAGCCACTAATCTCTTTTCCTCAATTAGACACAACTGATTGTATCGGGCACGTACCCACTCAGCCTCATCAAGCTTCACGTCCATCATCACACGTAATGAGGGGATTTCTACCTCAACAGGCAAGACTGCCTCCATGCCATACATCAATGAGAAAGGAGTTGCCCCAGTTGATGTCCTGATTGACGTTCGGTACTCATGTAGTGCGAATGGTAACATCTCATGCCAATCTTTGTAAGTGACAACCATCTTCTGCACAATCTTCTTAATATTCTTGTTAGCCGCCTCTACCGCGCCATTCATCTTTGGCCGGTAAGGAGAAGAATTATGATGTTGAATCTTGAAGTCCCGGCACAGTTCTGCCATCATCTTGTTGTTTAAATTGGAACCATTATCAGTAATGATTTGCTCGGGCACTCCATATCTACAAATGATGTCTCTCTTCAGAAATCTGGCTACCACTTGACGAGTGACATTGGCATAAGATGCTGCTTCAACCCATTTAGTGAAGTAATCAATCGCAACCAAGATGAAACGATGACCATTTGAAGCAGTAGGCTCTATCTTCCCGATCATGTCAATGCCCCACATAGAAAAGGGCCAAGGAGATGACATGACGTTGAGCGGGCTAGGAGGAACATGCACTTTGTCTGCATATATCTGGCACTTGTGGCATTTACGGGCGTACGAACAACATTTTGCATCCATTGTTAACCAATAATACCCTGCTCTCAACAACTTCTTAGCCATAGCATGTCCTCCTACATGAGTACCGAAAGATCCCTCGTGGACTTCCTGCATTAACAGGCCTGCTTTGTGTCTATCCACGCATCTAAGCAAAACCATGTCAAAGTTCCTCTTTTACAAAACCCCATCTGTATTCAAGAAGAAGCTAACAGCAAGTCGTATCAAGGTCTTCTTGTCATTGGATGATGCCCCAGCTGGGTATTCTTGTTTTTCCAGGAAAAGCTTAATATCAAAGTACCAAGGTTTCTCATCAGACACTGCGTCTACAGAGAAAGCATAAGCTGGTGCGTCAAGCTTGAACACATCAATCCTGGGCACATAGTTCCAACACAAGACTTTGATGGACGACGAAAGAGTAGCCAATGCATCGCAAAATTGATTCTCATCTCGTGGTATGTACTGAAGCTTAACCATTGTGAAGAACGTCAACAGTCCTCTGGCATAATCCCTATAAGGAATTAAGTGTTCTTGATGTGTATACCACTTGCCGGTAATCTGGTTGATAACGAGGGATGAATCTCCGAATATATCGAGAGTCTTAATCCGAAGATTAATAGCCTCCTCTATTCCCATTATGCACGCCTCGTATTCCGCTTCATTATTGGTGCAGCCAAAAGTAATTCTGGCAGCGAAGGGAAAGTGAACACCTTCGGGAGTGATAAGAACAACACCAACTCCACGTCCGTTGATATTGACTGCCCCATCAAACATCAACTTCCATTGGGATTCAGGGTCAGGCCCCTCCTCCGGAAGTGGTTCCTTGCAATCTCTTGCTTTGAGGTACACGGTGTCCTCATCAGGGAAATCAAACTTCATCGGCTGATAGTCGTCTTCAAGCGGTTGTTGTGCAAGATAATCTGACAATACACTTCCTTTGATGGCTTTTTGGGAAGTATATTGTCTGTCATACTCTGTTAAGATCATTTGCCACCTTACAACCCTTCCGGTTAATGCTGGTTTCTCGAAAATATACTTGACGGGGTCCATTTTTTAGATTAGCAATGTGGTATGGGTCAACATGTACTGTCTCAATCGGCAAGCAGCCCATACCAAAGCGCAGCAAGTTTTCTCGAGCAGTGAGTAACGAGATTCTCAGTTGGTAAACCTTTTGCTAAGGTAGTAAATAGCATGCTCTTTTCGACCAGACTCGTCATGTTGGCCTAGAACACACCCCATCGACCCTTCTAACACAATCAAGTACATGATAAGCGGCCGTCCTGGAACCGGAGGCATTAGAATAGGAGGCTCCTGCAGATATTTTTTTATCCTTTCGAAGGCTCTTTGACAACCTTCATTCCACCTGACCGTTTTCTCTTTTCTTAACAATTTGAATATTGGCTCGCATGTGGCAATTAGATGAGATATAAACCGAGAAATGTAGTTCAATCTCCCTAAAAACCCACATCTTTTTCTCTTTGGCTAATAATGAAACCCAACAACTTACCAGAACGCACTCCGAAAGTGCACTTGTTTGGATTCAACCTCAATCTATACTTTATCAATCTATCAAACAACTTTTTGAGATTGACCAGATGCCCTTCTTCGTCCCGGAACTTGGAAATTATATCGTCCACATATCATTCAATTTCTTTGTGTATCATGTCGTGGAACAAAGTTACCATAGCCCGTTGGTACGTTGCCCCGGCATTCTTCAATCCAAAGGGCATAACCTTGTAACAAAATGTACCCCATGGGGTAATGAACGTCGTTTTCTCCATGTCTGCCGGTGCCATCTTGATCTGATTATACCCGGAGAAGCCATTCATGAAGGAAAATACCGAGAACTGAGCAGTGTTATCAACCAACACATCAATGTGCTGTAATACCTCAAAATTTGCTCTCTCATTTCCTCAAACATTTTGCATAACATTTTGCATTCATAAATTCATAAAATAACCAAAAACATTGCATCAAACATTGCACAGATGAGGCATAGGCATGTGATCAATGATCAGAGCAACTGAAGACATTACAAGGGCAATCAAAGGGCCACAAAGTTTTTCAACCTTGTACAAAGGGTTCACAATATCCCACAAATCTTCACTTGAAGCCACAAGCCATGGAAAGATGGGGTTTAATCAAAGGAGGCGAGCTGTGTGATATTTCCTGATGAAAGGGCCGAATTAGGGTTTCACTCCTACTGGGCTTCTGCATGAAGTTCTGATTCAAAGAGGATTCCTTTGTCTTATATATGATGTCAAAGGCATAGGGTTCAAATCTCGTCCACAAATTCATTTTGGAAGGGGTTCGACTGGCCAGACGGCGGAAAATCGAGGAATTGGGGAGAAGGCAACCGAGCTAGGTAAAAAGGGTCGACTCCGGACTTTTAAGATCAAAATCATGAAATTAGGGTTACAATGATCCTATGGTTCAAATTTGGTCAAGAAACGATGGAAGAATCATAAATAATCAAAGGAGAAAATCATTTGAAAAGTAGTTGGTTTTGCATTTCCCTCCACTTTTCCTTCCACTTTCTTTCCACACTTCCTTTCATTCTTTCCATCTTGCTTTTCCATTTCAATTCCACTCCATTTCCCTTGGAAACTTCTACCATGTTCTACCATCTTCTAGAGTGTTCTAAGGAATATTCCAAGGAATATTCCCTTTTCCAACCCTAACCCTACCTAACTACCAAACCTAATTTTGGATCCCAAGCCTAATTTTTGGGCCCCAAACCCAAACCTAGCTCCAAGCCTAGCCTCTATATATTCATTAATCACTTCATTGTTGGGGGTTCACACAATTTTCCAATTTTTCACTCTTTCACAATCACTTTTTCTCTCTCACTTTTCCTCCTTTTTCCCTCCTTTCACTAAAGCTTTTCAAATAAGCTCTTCAAGTTTCACATTGAAACTTGAAGATCTTGAAGCTTAAGCCTCCAACCTTCATATTTTGTGGATTTTGGAAGAAGAAGCTACTGAATTTTGTGAGAATTTTCGACTTATCGGAAGCATACGAAGGTTCAAACGTGAAGAACGCATTTATTTTGCGGTTTCTCGGTTTTCGGTTTTCTCATCGATCAAGCTCCGATTCTTGCAACAATCACCGAAGCACTTCTCCACTTCGTAGGTTGGTGCTCTAAATCACTTCTTTTTTAAGTTATTCTCTTCATGTCGCCATTTCGGCATTCTTTAAGCGCTTTTTGTTTTGCTTGCGATCAATTTCATTTTCGTTATGTGTGGCTTGCATTTTGTGCTTTTTGTTAGATTTGGATTTAAAGTGTTGATAGTTATAGGTTATATCATGTGTAAATAAGCTCCAATTAAGTAGAAATTAGTGTTAGCATGTTCCTAGATATGTTAGGGATCATTAGAAGTAAGTTTGTGGCCAAAAGCACTTATTTCAAAGTCTTTTTTTCAATTTTGTTCAGCGTTAACCGGTTAACGCGTGTGTTTTGCCACAAATTTGTTCTGTTTTGGGTACGTTAACCGGTTAACGCTGTTGATTTTTGGTTTTTTTAGCTTATTTCATGGTTTAGACTTAAGTTCTAGTGCCTCTAATGTTCATACATGTTTAGGTAGTGATTTTAGGGAATTTTTGAGTCCATTTCCAGTAGTTCATTCCCCCATTTCGAGTCGTTTCGACGCGATTCCGTTAATGTTGCATTTTGTTGTCATGTTCATGCATCATTTGGCATGTAATAATCATGTTTCATTCTGTTTTTATATGTTTGCATTGCATTAATTCATTTTGCATCTCATTGTATCAAAATATGTTGCATGTTGCATAATCATGTAGGTAGGTGCATTAGGTTGCATTTTGTCGCATATTTGATCACATCATTTACATCAATTCACTTATGAATTTCGCATTGATTTTAGCATTATAGTTGAGCTATTATATTGAATGTTCATAATCAATAGTTATCATGTTCATATGCCATGTTCATGTGTTACATTTTTGCATTACTTGTTGCATAATCCACATATGATGCATTCTTGCATAATCATCAAAAATGTTCATGTTCTTGCATTTATATATGTTGATTTAGGTTCAAATGCATGTTCATGATGAATTGGTATATTTTTCATTGAGTTTGTGCATTAAAAAGTGAAAATAATCAATTATGGATTTTACATTTCATAGTTGTTTTTGCATATAAGTGTTGTAAAATGTGTGTTGTTTGTTGTGTAGTGCATGTTGTACTTAACCTTTTACACCTACTTTTTCATGTTGCATGATAGTTGTAGTATGCTGTTTGTGTTATGCATTGTTTTCATAGTTGTTTGTGTATTAGAGTGTTGTAAATAGTTGCTGAAATTTTGTTTTAGCATTTTTAGGCCCCCTTAAGCTTAAGATTGAGTCTAGTTTAGGTCCAAGTCGCCTTAGGAATTGTTTGGTGTGTTTTTACCTCATTCCTTTTTAATAAAAATGCACATTAATATTTGTTTTGTAGAGGGGAAGATTGAGGTAAGTTTCTTTCACCCTATCCTTTATTTTTTATGCATTTCTTTTATGCATTTAATTCATCTTTCCTTCCATATTTGTGTTTGGTAGGATTTCCCCCTTTGTTAGGATCAACTTATCTTCATTAGGAAGTAAGTTGCATCCTATTTTCTTTCTTTCTTTCTTTTCTTCCTTAGGATAGAAAACCTCACTAACCATTAGGATCTCCCTTTTGTGAATAATAAATAACTTAGGGTTGGTCTTAGTCCCCTTAGATTTTGTCCTTTTTTCAACTTGAGTCATTCTTTCTCACCTCATAAAGAAAAGCAATAAAATACTTAATAAAAACCGAACGTTCTTGTACGACACGAGACTTTGTTGCGGAGTGCTTATACACGTCCTGTTTTGGGGCGAGGTGTAAGTACTTCCCACGATGGATAGGTCTTAGTATGAGAATGTTCACAAACAAATTCAAAACATTTCTCATAAAAGACAAAAACAAACAATAAGCGACTTTCCTGCATGAACTTCTTCTCTCATCTCATTCATTCTTAATGCGAACTCGCAGCGACTTGTCTTTCATGCAAGACGGTAAACGCACTCGTACCATACGAGCCTACAACACCTAAGCATAGACATACGCAGTTCAAGCCATAAAAAAACACAAGCAAATAGTTCCCACCTTAGTTAGGCGAACTACATCGACTCTGATCCTCATTATCCCGATGAGGTACGTAGGCAGCGGGGTAGGGCCCGTTCGAGCACATTCTTTATTTTACCTACATTTTCCCCATTCTTTCTTACCATTTCCTTCTCTAGTTCCCTTTCTCATTTCCATTCTCATTCCAGTCAGCAGTTTTATTCAGCAACATCTTATTTCTCACCCTTTGAAACAACCAAACAAGCGTGGATTACGTCGGGTGCGGAGGACGGTCTGGGGTGCTAATACCTTCTCAGGTCGTAACCGACTCCCGAACCCAGATCTTTGGTTCGCAAGGCCTTGTCATTTACTTCTTCCTCAGGTTTGTGCAACATTACCTTTCCCATTCTTTCGGGATAAAAATGTCTGGCTGACGACTCTACCTTTTCCGCGCCACTTTCGCGTTTGTACTAGGATGAAAATCCCGGGAGCGACAGCTGGCGACTATGCTGGGGACCGAACCCTGAATCTCTGGTTTCCCTTGTAGAGTCAATCCTAGCGCTTGTCTGTGTTTGTTTCTTTCGGTGTTTATCTGTTTGTTGTTGTGTGCTTTAGTTTAGCTTTACTGTTTTCATTTACAATTTTACTTTACAGCTTTACTTTACAGCATTTATTTACTGCTTTCAGTATTTATTTTCCATGCATCATATTATACTGGACTGTCTGGCTGTGCTGGTTTTCATTTTTTCTGCGGGATGGGAGTTACTGTGAGATAAGCCAAATACCTGGCTTGAGTGCACTATAGGATTAGCGTGGACATGTTGTACTCGCATGGTTACATGATAAGTGGCGATGTGTTCCACACCCAGGTTGCGACCGTCTTGGAACTATCTTGTGTGGGGGTTCTTCCCCACTTCGGGATACGACCTTGAGGGTTATGTGCAGCTGGGGACCGATCATTGAGAACCTTTGTGGAAACAACCCTCTCCAGTGATGACAGTGGCAGACCACATTTGTTGGCAAAGCCACTCGCATCCGAGGGTCCATTGGGAACTCGCATAGGATGGCCTGGTTCTCTCATAGGAATCCGGTTAAAGCAAACTGTCCGTATGAAGGTAGTATTGTACCCTTCGGGATGAATGTACTATTGTTTCTCGATTCAGTGCTTGAAGCTGGAGACTTATGAGGGATGTTTGTTTTTCCGGACTCAACTGAGGCCTCCCTGAGTATTACATAATGCCAAACCGATTCCCTGATTTGGTCATGAACCATTTCTCGAAAATGGTGAACATATTATTGCTATTCGGCTTTGAGAGTCCGTGATGTTGACCCGAGTAGCACACCCGTGAGATTGGGAGGGGTTTACAGGTTTGCAGGAACCCTAAGACCTTCAGCATACACGCTTTGCCTTTGGTTCAGTTTTGTGATCTGGATTTCTGGTTCTAAGATATGGATTCCGGATCAGAGGGATTGTTATTGTGACATGTGGATATTGTGACCTTGCACCGACACCTGATTGCATGATTGGCACATCACAGACTCATCACTGATCACATGCCTGTTGCATACATAACATCATGGAATTTCATCATACATATTCGGTTATTTCCAAGGATCCCACGTTTGAACCATGTCATTATATGTTCCTATATCCAACTGGAATCGAAGAAAAAGGATCCCTTGGAAATAATTGAACATGGCATTTGCATGTATCCTTACTCTCATTACAAGTGTCCGGGGACAGATTCTTATCCTATTTTGGTTACTCTTCAGAATGGCCAATTTGAATCACAGTCATCAAGAGATGGACATGGAACAATGCCAAGCAGAAATAGCCGAAATGAAAATCCGAATGGAACAATTCTTGGTGGACATGCAGACCTTGTGCCATGGCCACATGCTATTGATAGAGAAAGTTTACCAACTGAAGAAACAAGAGAACCAGACCAGGGAAGCCCCAAAGCTCCAAGAAGGGCACCATGTCCCTTTTATTGCTGCAGAAGTTGTTGGTCCTCCCAGTTCAGTGGTTTTGTTCCAAGATCAGGAAGCGTTTCGCGAAAACTCTCCTCAACTTTGGGATCCTAAGCCTCTCAATTTGCAGACTCGTCCAGTTCATCAAAGGGAAGGTAAAGGCAAAAGTTGCAGACAAATGCTAAAGACGTCTGAAGCCAAGTTTGATTTGATTCCGGTGTCATATGCGCAATTGCTTCTCTGTTTGCTCGAGCTTAATCTGGTCGAACTTGTCACCATGACAGCCACACCCAAAAAGCTTCCTCCAGATTTTGACGCCAATGCCAGGTGTGTTTTCCATTCTAGGGCACCTGGTCATCATGTGGAAAACTGTAAGAGGCTCAAACATCAAGTTCAAGAGCTCATTGATGCAAAGGTAATCGAGTTCGCACCGATCAGTGGGGATGTGTCAAAGGATTTCATATCACTAGAAGGTACTTCTCCTTTCCTTACCACAAGAATTATCCCCAATCAGGGGTGTGTGCCTCCACTCTGGGTCGTAAAGACATCGCTCCAGTCACCATTACCCATTCACTGATCCGACATAAAGAATAAAGTGCAGAAGAACTTTGGGTGTTCGAATTCATCTCAGCATCAGAACTATCAACAACAGGGGAGACTCAAACTCAAGCAGGCTGAATAAGTGTTTACTCCTAGTCAAGTGTTTTCCCGTTTGCTCGAGAATTCTTTGATTCAGCCAAGGAATGCCTTGCCAATGCCCTACCCCATTCCCCCAGATTACAATATGGGTGTTGCGTGTGAATTCCACTCTGGAAAATTCGGACATACCATTGACGAGTGCAAAGCCTTCAGGCACAATGTCCAATATCTAATTGATTCAGGGATCATCACACCAGATGGGTATCTCAAGAGCTGAAACCTATTGATCCAACTGGTCATGCAGACTGCACGAAGCTCAAATTCAGGAGACGTATATTTCTTTGATGCATGTGATTTGTTTTGTTGTATTTCGAGATTACCTTCAGAGCTGTTGAAGGAATCTCTTGTTTTTTCTGTTGTGGATTGTGACATTTTCCGGTATTTCAGTATTATTGGCAAGTGATTGTATAAGGTTTCGCACGTTGGTGTATTTTTTTGCTTTATGGAAGTTTTCATGAGCCATTGTTTCAAATTTTCTATCCTGGAAATTTTATTTTGATATTGAGTTCCCGATGCTCAGCACTTTCTTCGCACGCGCTCACAAAAATTTATCTTATAATGTGGCACTCCGTGGGGTATCTGTCCAACGATCTAAATGAAGTGGGATCAGTGACATGGCATTTTCATGCATATCATTTTTGCATACTAACGAGTTATCTGGATTTCCTAATTTATTTGACCATTTCAGGAGAAGTATCGGCCATACCAGTACGCTACTCGAGTCAAATCATGAATACAGTACAGATTGAGTTGAACGAGTTTCGCACTCAGATGGGGGAGTTCATGGCAACAATGCAGGGTATAGTGTAGGGGCAGCAAGAAATAAGAACCGCCATGCAGAGGCTTAATCGCCCACAGGTTGATCCTCCAATGATCACCTTGGACGCCCAAGGCAATCCGATCAACAACACTGTCATTCCAACTACGGAAAATATGCCTCCTAACCAAGACTTCCAGATGCTAGCCGAGAAGGTAAAGGCTCTAGAATGCAAAGATACCCTTGGCATTGATGTTGCTGATATGGGGCTGGTTTCAGAGGTGGCCATCCCTCCAAAGTTCAGACCTCCTATTTTCGACAAGTACAATGGCAGATCTTGCCCGAAAACTCACTTGCAGACCTTCTATCGCAAAATCGCTGCACATACCAAAGATGAGAAGCTTTAAATGTACCACTTCTGGGACAGCCTGTTGGAGTGGTACACGAAACTGGAAAAGAACTCTGTCCGTAACTGGAAGGAACTTGGGGAAGCCTTTCTCAAGCAGTACCAGTATAACATTGACATGGCTCCCAGCCGAACCCAACTTCAGAGCATGTCACAAAAGAACTCTGAGAGCTTTAAGGAGTACACTCAAAGATGGCGTGAGGTCGCAGCCAGAGTGCAACCATCATTGCAGGAGAGAGAAATGGTAGACCTATTCATGGATACTCTTTCGGGGCACTTCATAGAACGTTTAGCAGGCTATTCAGCTAACGGTTTTTCTGATATCGTCTTGACTGGTGAAAGAATTTAAAATTGGATGAAGCAAGGAAAGATCCAGGGCAACGGTGCCTCTACTTTGGGAACCAAGAAGCCGTTCTCAAATGAGAAAAAGAGACAGTACGAAGAAGCAAGGGCAGTTTATGTTCAGCGAAAGAGGAGAAATCAAGGTTCATGTTACCATACAACGTCCATGATCATCCCAAGTGCCACACACTCACAACAACAAAATCATCGCCAACGTAATCCTCAACAGGGTTGTCAACAAAGGAGAGAAAGATTTTTTGACCCTTTTCCAATGTCTTACACTGATCATCTTCAGCATTTTCTTCAGTTGAAGTTGGTTGGGCTTCACAAGTTGTCCCCACCTCCTTTTCCACTACCGGATGGATGGGATGCCAATGCCCACTGTGATTTTCATTCTAGGGCGCCAGGGCATCATATTGATAGGTGTAAAGCTTTTCACCACACGGTGCAGGACTTAATTGACTCGAAAGCTGTCAACTTTTCTTGATTTGAAGTCTTAAAGCAGTAAAGCCAGAAGTATTCCAGATACTCTTATTTGTGGCAATGGTGCGTCTTTTCAGTGCATTTTCATCCCTATTAAGGGGAACTACATCGCTCTGATTCTTCATTAGTCTTGGGTCAATGGAGATACATAGGCAGAAGATCGTCAGGTCTTTCCGAGCAACCTTAGGTGTCAACTTTACTTCTCAGCGTTACTTTCTACAAGGACAGAATAACTAGGAGATGAGAAATGATTGTCGTGTTGGACATGCGACCACTTACCTGAATACTACAAGTCCACGGAGATTTACTAATCATGGGAAGCGCTCAAGACTGATTTAATCCAGAAGGAGTCAAGTCTCCTCAACGTTGGTGATGCTCAGTTTCTTTACTGCAATTTCCTTTGTGATTTCTTCGATTTGTTTAAACATTTGTATACATGCATGAAACTTATTTGTTTTTGAATGTTAACTGTAATAAAATGCACATGTTTTTCTTGAAGTAATCCATTCGTATTCACTCATAATTTTGCGTATGTGCATTGCAATACCAACCGTCGTGCTTAAACTCTATGAAGGAGGATGACGAAATGAAAACGCAAAAAATCTAATTGTGTGCTTTTGAGAAAGACCCTGTTGACGATGTACAGGCATTGTTTCAAATCCTAAACACCGGAGATATAAGAGAGATAGACCCTCGCCAACCCATTTGAGCCTTGAAGTAGGAGTTTCTTTTCGCATGAAAAAACCCTTGCATTTAACCCAGGGGCAGGGTAGGCGTCAACTAGTTTGACCAAGAGTTCAAATTTATAAAAGGTGTACATATGAGGATCCATCACCTTTCGTTGTACTAATTCAAGAGGTCCAAAGACCAGAAACCACAATGGTTATCCACAATCAAGAGGTCCAAAGACCAGAAGCCACAATGGTTATCCCTCATCAACTGAAAAGTGAGACAGTCACGACCCTTTCAAAGCCATCAAGACAAACAGTGTCACACGATTTTCTCAAAAGAAAATGAATCGCAAAAAAAAATGAATGAGAAAGCCCGCTAAGTTGAAACTTGAAAACAAGCGACTTAGGCAAAAATTAGGGCATCCCGCTGGACTTCACAATCAAAGATTCACAAGAATTCAGTCCAGGCAAAAGTTAGGGATAAACAAAATAATGCAAAAGTGAAAGACGAAAAGGATTACACAAGAAAGATCCTTGAGCAAGAACAAAGTCGTATGATACAGACACGAAAGACAAAGGGGTGACTGACTCCAAACAACAATCTGATTGGTGCTTAAATTGTTAGAGTAATTGGTTCCTTAATCATCACAAAACCCTTTTTGAGAGGTGAGCACTTGTGAAAGATAGCGGAAAATAGGAATGGAGAACATCACAGAGATGGGTGGGTACCTATAAACTTCGAGCCTATATCCTTTGTTTCTATAACCGTGAACCAAGCCACGATACAACCCTCAAAAGTCCTAACTGAAACAGGGTTATTTTTTAGGGCGTACTACGACGAGACCGCGTTCCTGACTCCTATGAGTTGTGCTAAAAGATATGGGTTGGTGTTGCATACACATGTTTCTTCTATCCAAAATCAATGTTGTATTTTAACCGGTGATTCGCTCACCAAGGTTTGCAACATCTTTTATAGTAAAACTTCAAAATTAACATGTGTGTTGCATTAGAATTTTCATTCTCAAAATAAAATTTTTTTGCTTGCATACATTTGTTTGGCATCATTAAAGTTCACGTATGGAATCTCAGTCCATAAGCTTAATCTTGCCAAGTTGAGAAGTCTGAAACTTCCGAAGGTCAATCTATTGAGATGCACTTTTCAAGAAAACTCCGTTGAGTAGGGACTTTCCCAACGGTCGTGGTAAGAGCCAACCAATCTGGGGCAATCAAGTCAAACAATCTCTTCAAATTTCAGCCAAACTGGGGAAATCACTTCGAGATTCAAATCTCTCCAGGACTATGTAGTATGGATATTTTCTTCAAAGCATAGTCAGTCAGAGGTGATCACTTCAAGGCTCGTACTGGGGCAGGCCACCCCAAGAGCATGAGAAGTACTCTCACCCGAAGACAGTCAATCAGAGGCACCTATCCAGAGTTCAATATACTGGGGAAGAATATCTCACAGTGATATGAGGTTTTTCATGAATCCTCCCGAGGCAATTTCTTTCACAGACCTTGCAGTCTGGGGCCGTTATTTCTAGATCCGACAAATCTCTCCAAGAGTTTGAAGACACTGGGGCATTCCGTATGTCATGTTTTTTATAAAATCCTTTTGAGACATTTTCTTCGGATGGACCTTAATCGAAGGCGAGTTGAAAATTGCAAAGAACCATTGTTCACTCTGTTAGACGATGTGGCGAGTGATCTAGAGGGGGGGTGAATAGATCACTCCCTTGATTTTAAGGATTTAAAACGTTTTTCAGAGTTTTCAAAGAATTACAGAAATGAAGGTCCCGAATAAACAAGCGTCTATTCTGAACCGGCCACTAGAAGACCAGACAAGCGATAACGTGCTGGATTTTATGATTGCGATGATAAAGGATTAAACACACAATATGTAAAACAGTTGAATGCACCTATCACTAAAGCTATTTCCAATGAATCGAAAAACAAATTAAAACGTAAATAGAGATAGAGAAGAGATACGATACGCCGAGATTTGGTAAGGAAGTTCCCCACGTTCGTCCTCGCGTGTGGGTACGTCTCCCTCTCAATTTCAAATCGAAATTGAGAATTCTTATATCAAAATTGCTGAATCCGTCGATTACAAGGTTGCAATACAAACACCAGAATTCTAAACACCTAGAATTTCCTATTGTATCAACCTCCACTTGATCTGAGCCCAATCAAGATTCCCTGCAAGTTAGACAATCAATTCACCGGTTCCACGACCTATTTGCGAAATCCCCGATTTCCAAAACTCTCGCTGCAGCTGAATCTGACTTGTAAACGTGACTAACAAACCCTCAAGAACATGCCCGTTCTTGAAGGAAAACCCAGCTGGTTTTTCCTTGAAACCTTCTATCAATCTTCAACTCAGCTGGATCTCCGATCGTACCACTAAACGTTATCTCTAAAGCCTTCAATTCACAGGACAACAAACACTTCCTTGTTGATGTTCTTGAATTAAGATCTTTGAGAAGATGATGAAGATGAATGTGATTCTAGGTTTCAAGCTTGCTCAATATTGAAGTTCCAACACTACAAAAACCCTTTCTTGATGTGTTCTTCAATGCTTAATCACTGTAAAATTCGTCTCTGATTTCTGTGATCTGTCTTGCTAAATGAAACACAAACACATATATGTATGCAGATTCTGTTAGAGAAATAACAGATTAATGAATCGATTCAAGCCTTAATGAATCGATACATACTGATCATTTTTGTAAAAATAGAACCATTTAAACAGCATGAATCGATACATCATAAGATGAATCGATTCATTTTGCGAATTTTCAGAAACCTTCAAACAGCATGAATCGATTCATGCTAGGATGTATCGATTCATTTTGCGTGTTTTTCCAAAAATTCAAAAACATTGAAAACAAAAGAACTAAAAAAAAAGCAAGCATATTTGTTAATGTAAATCAAATACAAACACTCAAAAATTGTAATCAATCAAAAACAAAGGTTGCTCACAAACTCTCCCTTTTTGATGATGACAAAATTTTGAAGTGTGAGAGAGTACTCCCCCTGAGTTTGTGCATGTCATTGTCTTTTCACACTTGCCTTTTCTCCCCCTTTGTCAACATCAAGAAAGAAAAATAGGTGAAGAAATAGAATCAGCAGAACTAAGATATAGAAGTAAAGTTCACTCACAAAGAATGAAGCATAAAGCGCAAACAATTTAAACAAAATCAAATTACATAACCATAGGCTGTGAAATTGTCAAATTAAGTTGCGAATTACATAACCAAACCAAACCATAAATTGTTCAAACAAGAAAAACAAAGAAACTTAAGCAACACACAATGATGAAATGCAAAATGAAATGCTTCAATGAAGGAAATGGCCACCGCACGACTCCGCATCATCACGATCAGGGTCACGGAAGCTTGGAGGAGGAGGTGGAGGAGGCCTTTCATCTGGATTCTGCCCCATGAAAGCATAACGCCTGAAACGCCTCTGAACTTCGGTGCTTTGAAACCTTTCCATAATGCCCGAGTGCGAACGACAATCATCCATAAATCCAGACATCTCATTATAGAACACTTGATGCCACTTAACCAGTTCAGTATGCCAGGAATGTTGATTATGGTACATTCGAGTATGCTCATCATGCCATTCACGATGCTCCTTATGCCATTCTGTTTGCTGGACATGCCACGCACGAGCTTCCTCATGTCGGGCATTGTTTGCAACTTCCAATTGTGCAAACATGTCAGTGAGATAGGCTGGAGCAGCAGTAGAGGAAGTCGGTGGAGCCGATGAGGGAGCGGGATCATAGTTTGTGGGAGACCACCTTTGTGGTATCCACTCACCCCATCCGGTGTTGGCAGGCGCATCAGGAGGATTTTCAGCTTCTTCCATTTCTTCATCCATTTGTTCTTCAACATAAATGTGTTCAGCCGGAGTGTCAAAGTTGTAAATGCGGGTTCGAGTGCTGCGTTCAAAGAAGTAGTAGCAGCGACGCTCGATGTCCCATCGATAACCCATATGAGAGAGTGTGGCATTGTTGAATTCTTGCACACTAGAGGCTGATACGAGAGGCACAGGAGGAAAAGTAACTTTCCAAAACTTGAGAATCCGCATGATCTGAGCAGCATAGGCCAGGGTGATGTTTTTGGAGCTGTTCCGCGTAAGAAAGATACGCTTGACAAAGTAATTTGCCCAGTTTAAGGGTATCTTCTTCTGCAAAATGTACAATAAATGGATGTTCGGCTTGTCCAATCGAGAATGCCCACCGGACCTTGGACACAAGATATGAGAAAGGATCCAGTACAGAATTCTTGGAACACTTTTGATCATACCTGAAGTTAGTGGCTCATCATCAGCAAGAGGTCGCTCCAATTTAGAGATGGATGCACAGTATTCCTTCAACTTGAACTGTGGTTCAAAATTCTGGTCATGCCACATCTGCAATTCAGGCTGCACAGATGGCAAACTGAACACTGTAGACCAGTCACCCGCCTCAAAACGGTAAGTTCTTGTTCCAATTGAACACTTAAACAGATAGCCTTTTCCAGTTTTCACACCAGCATAGAAAGCACGAATAAAATCTTCATGATACTCATCTTTAACAGATAAAAAGGATCCAAGACTTTGTGCGTCGATTAAATCCGCAACTTCTTCCAAACATAGAGTACGAACATCATTAGGATCGAAAATATGTGGTTTCATTACTAACCTTGATTTAAAGGAAGCTTCAAATTCTTCAATAATAGCCGGATGAAGAATTGCAGTCCCAGATGGAGGAATTTCAGGAATTGCAGCCTGATGAGAAGACCCAACGGGTTCCTTGCCTTTTCGTTTTGCTCTTTCTCTTGGAATCAAAACTCTTTTAGGCATGGTGGAAGATTAGGGTTTGAGAGAAGAGGAGTTTTTGGGACAGTTAGGGTTTGATGCAAATGAAGGAAATGATGAAAATGAGATAATGAGAGAGGCATAATGGGGTTTTGTAACTGATACAAATGTCATGGCAGTTGTTGATGTGTCGATTCATTAAAAAATAAACTGAATTTGCGCCAGGATGAATCGATTCATCCCTGTATGTATCGATTCATCCCTGTATGTATCGATTCATTTCACGAAAAAATTTTAAAATTCAGAAGGGTATGTATCGATTCAAGACACTATGAATCAATACATACTGTAACTGGTTTGAAAGAAATTTAAAATAAAATCAACATGAATCGATTCAAGAGTTTGGGATTGATTCATTTTGCGTATTTTGGAATTACAGATGACAATGAATCGATACAAGTAATGATGAATCAATACATACTGTAACTAGTTTGATAGAAATTAAACTAGAAACAGCATGAATCGATTCATGAAGGTTGGGATCGATTCATTTTGCCAAAATTTGAAATATCAGTGGTTATTGCAAGAATTGACACACCAATGACTATGCAAAACAACCATTATGCAGCAGAATGAATCACAACATTGTATACATGCTTAAGAATACTTTACAAATAAAAACATCAATGTTCAAACATTCAATTGAAAAGAAGTTCATGAAAACAAGTAATCAATTCTCAAACATACATTGATCATATACTATTAACAAAGTGAAGAGAGGAACAATATTACCTCCGACGTAGTATACTCATGAGGTACGAGCGAAGGCTACAATCTTAACATATACGATGAGATAAATAGAAACAACATCAATCAAACTTAAGACACCAATGCGGAGAGATCAAGAATCCCTAATTCACGACGGATGTTGAAGAACGGTTCATTTGCCAAAGGTTTAGTGAAAATGTTAGCAAGTTGATTTTTAGTATCAACATGCTCAAACACAACATCTCCTTTTTCAACATGATCGCGAAGGAAGTGATGTCTAATCTCAATATGTTTGGTGCGTGAGTGTAAAACAGGATTCTTAGTGAGATTAATGGCACTAGTGTTGTCACATTTAATTGGAATACGTTTAAGTTCAATGTCAAAGTCTTGTAGTTGTTGTCTTAGCCACAGAATTTGAGCACAACAGCTACCGGCTGCGACATACTCAGCTTCTGCAGTAGACAAAGCTACAGATACTTGCTTTTTACTATGCCAACTTATCAAAGAATTTGAAAACAGATGACATGTGCCACTAGTGCTTTTCCTATCTGACTTGCAGCCAGCAAAATCAGAATCAGAATAACCTACTAAGCTGTAATCACTTCCTTTGGAATACCAAAGCCCATATTTAGGTGTTCCATTAAGATACCTAAATATACGCTTGACTGATTTTAAGTGGGATTCCTTAGGATTTGATTGATATCTTGCACACATACACACACTAAACATGATGTCCGGTCTAGAAGCAGTAAGATACAAGAGATACCCAATCATACCTCTATACCTTTTGACATCAACGCACTTACCATGTTCATCTTTGTCCAAGTTTCCGTTGGTAGGCATAGGGGTGTCAATTGATTTAGAATTATTCATTCCAAAACGCTTGAGCAGCTCTCTACAGTATTTTGTTTGACATACTGTTGTACCTTCATCAAGTTGCTTTATTTGGAGGCCTAAAAAGTAGTTCAACTCCCCCATGAGACTCATCTCAAACTCACCCTGCATAACATTAGAAAATTCTTTGACCAAGTGTATGTTAGTTGAACCAAAAATTATATCATCTACATAAACTTGGACTAAAAGAATATGCTTTCCTTTGTGTTTAATGAAGAGTGTATTATCCACTTTACCTCTAGAATATCCATGATCAAGTAGAAATTTGCTAAGTCTTTCGTACCACACACGAGGTGCTTGCTTAAGACCATATAAAGCCCGCTTTAATTTGTAAACATGATCTAGATATTCAGAATTTTCAAAACCGGAAGGTTGTGAAACATATACTTCTTCATTTATAACACCATTTAAGAACGCACTCTTTACGTCCATTTGGTAAAGCTTGAAATTCATAGAACATGCATAGGCAAGCAAAAGACTTATAGCTTCAAGGCGAGCAACCGGAGCATAAGTCTCCTCATAATCTATGCCCTCCTCCTTGTTATACCCTTGTGCTACCAAGTGTGCCTTGTTTCTAGTTATCACTCCGCTTTCATCAAGTTTATTCCTAAAAACCCACTTAGTACCTATGATGTGATGATCTCGCGGACGAGGGACAAGTTCCCAAACGTCATTTCTTTTAAATTGATTTAGCTCTTCTTGCATGGCCATTAGCCAAAATTCATCAACCAAGGCCTCTTTAGCATTTTTAGGTTCCACTTGTGATACAAAAGCGAAGTGAGAACAAAAATTACTTATCTTAGAACGAGTCAACACTCCCTTTGAAATGTCTCCCAATATATTGTCTATTGGGTGGTCTTTAGAGGATTTCCAAGCTGGTGGAAGGTCCTTCACTTCAGATGTTCCTTCCTCTTTATCTTTTTCATTACATGTATCTTCCTCCTTCTCAATAGCAACCGCTTCAGATTGATCAATTTCCGAACCAGCTTCTTTGAGTATGTCTTTTGTAGATACACCTGCGTCATTAAAAGAGATACCTTTTCCGACAATTTTTGGGTAAGACTCATCAAAAGAGACATGGACAGATTCTTCAACAGAAAGTAAACTCCTATTATACACTCTATATGCTTTTCTTGATTGAGAGTAACCAAGAAAAATACCTTCATCAGCTTTAGCATCAAACTTCCCAAGATTTTCTTTACCGTTATTCAAAACAAAACATTTACAACCAAACACATGAAGATGAGACAAGTTGGGCTTTCTACCTTTTAAAATTTCATAAGGGGTTTTATTCAAAATAGGACGAATTAAAATCCTATTTAGAACATAACAAGCCGTACTAATTGCATCGGCCCAAAAGTATTTTGGTAACCCACCCTCATTGAGCATTGTTCTTGCCAATTCCTCTAAAACTCGATTTTTGCGTTCCACAACACCGTTTTGTTGTGGAGTTCGAGGAGCTGAAAAGTTATGCTCAATGCCATACTTGTCACAAAACTTATCAAAGAGATGGTTTTGAAATTCACCTCCATGATTGCTTCGGATTGTAACTATTTTAGAATTCATTTTATTTTGGGACAGCTTTGCAAAACTTTTGAAAGCAGAAAAAGTTTCATCTTTGCTATGAAGGAATATAGTCCAAGTGAATCTAGAGTAGTCATCTACTATTACGAAACCATAATAGTTTCCACCTAAGCTCTTTGTCCTAGATGGTCCAAAGAGATCCATATGGAGAAGCTCAAGGGGTCTTGAAGTTGAAATTATATTTTTAGATTTAAAAGAGACCCTTGTTTGTTTTCCCATTTGGCAAGCATCACATAGGTGGTCTTTTGAAAACTTTATTTTTGGAAGACCTACTACTAGATCCTTGGATACAACCTTGTTAAGCAAATCGAAATTAACATGCGCTAAGCGTCTATGCCATAGCCATGAATCATCATTTAAGGCAACTAGACATTTAGTGCTTGTTAAGGAAACACTCAAAAGATCAAGCATATATATATTGTTTACTCTTACACCCTTAAACACAACATTTTGTTCGGTATGTTCAATTTTACAACATGTTTTTGTGAAAGAAACTTTATAACCTTTGTCGCATAGTTGAATTATACTTAACAAATTGTGTTTAAGTCCCTCTACAAGATGTACATCAGAAATAGTAGTGGTAGAGGGATTACCTACACTACCTTTACCAAGTATTTCTCCTTTGTTATTGTCTCCATAAGTAACATACCCCTTTTTCTTTGCTTTGAAGTCAATAAAAAGTGATATGTCACCCGTCATGTGCCTTGAACACCCGCTGTCCAGAAACCATCTTCTTTCCATGGATGTAAGACACTCATCCTACAATATCAAAAGTGAAAGGTAGGTACCCAATTTTTATTGGGTCCAAGTGGGTAAGTGATAACATGGTTGTCTTTAGGATTCCATTGATAAATGCCTTTAGGCACAAGAAATCTTCTAAACTTGCATTTCTCAATGGTATGGCCAGCATGACAACAATAATGACAAACACTACGATAATGATGATGTTTACTATTTGTCCTTAAATCCTTTGGAACAAAAGAATATTTTGCATATGGAGGATTTAATGACTTTTTGAACAACCTAGTATCAACGGCATAAGTAATCTTAGGTTGCAAGGCTTTTTCCAATTTGGCTTTAAGAGAGATGACCTCTACAACCATCAATATCAATAGCTTTTGAATTTTCTGCAATACTAGCTTTCAAGCATTCTAAATCTTTTTCAGCATATTGTACTTTACCTTCCAAGTATGAAAAAATTCTTTTATCGGAAGCTAACCTTTTAAATGCTTCTTTAGCTTCATTATGTAGTTTTTCAAAATCTACTTTCAATTCAGAAAAAGACATGGAAGAGAAGTTGTTATAATAAGCTTGTTTTACCTTTTTATCATCACTTTTCTTCTTATGGTGGGATTGATTTTTGGTGTGAGCCATAAGACACAAATTTGCGGTTTCATCGCTATCACTTGTGCATTGTGTACTTGATGAATCACTATCACTCTCCCAAGCAATGTAAGCTCTTCTTTGCTTATTATTATACCTTCTTGGTGGAGCTTTTCCTTTATCCTTTTTCTTTAAAGGACAATCTGTTTTATAATGTCCGGACTTGCCACAATTAAAGCAAGACCCTCTTTCTCTATTCTTCTTAATCTCTTCCTGTTTTGAATCCATAGATTGTCTTCTAAAATTTATGAGATTTTTGTCGGAATGCTTGATTCCATTCTTTCGAATGAATCTATTATATCTCCTAACAAAAAGTCCCATTTCTTCGTCACCGGAGTCTTTGTCACTACTTGACTCATTGTTGCTTAGCTCTTTTTGTGAGGACTTTGAGTTAGAAGCCACAAGAGCTATAGGCCTCTTCTCACCCTCTTTGTCTTTATTCTTCTCCTTTCCCTTTTTACTTTTGTTTTCAAACTTTTCTAGACTTTCTAGTTCTTGTTGATGTTCCTCCAGCTTTCCAAACAAAGTAGTCATTGTGAGTGTCGTTAGATCATTGGCTTCCTTGATAGCTGTCACTTTAGGTTGCCATTCCCTGCTAAGACATCTCAGAATTTTATTAGTAGCAATATCATTGGAAACAGGTTTTCCAAGTGCATTCAAACGATTAATGAGATGAACAAATCTCTTTTGCATGTCGGGAATAGATTCTCCTTGTTTCATGCGAAAGAGTTCGAACTCTTGATTAAGTGTGTTAATGCGGGACTGTTTTACTTCAGTTGTACCTTCATGTGCAATTTCTAAAGCATCCCACATTTCTTTAGCTGTCGTGCAATGGGAAACTCGATAATACTCATCTGCACTAAGTGCTGAAATTAGCATATTTCGAGCTCTCCAATCACTTGACCACTTTTTCTCATCTTTTTCATCCCAATCATCTTCTGGTTTAGGTACTATGGCACCTGCCTCATTCATCATGGAAATTTGAAAAGGACCATTTTGAATGGCAGCCCATACGCGCCTATCAACAGAATTTATATGTACACGCATGCAGTCTTTCCAGTAGCCATAATTTTCACCATTGAAAATAGGAGCTCTATTGTACGCCCCCTTTGGTTCAGAATCCATAACGTTACAAGCAGCCACAAAGCACCAGCGAACCGGTGCTCTGATACCACTTGTTAGACGCTGTGGTGAGTGATCTAGAGGGGGGTGAATGGATCACTCCCTTGATTTCAAGGATTTAAAACGTTTTTCAGAGTTTTCAAAGAATTACGGAAATGAAGGTCCCGAATAAACAAGCGTCTATTCTGAACCGGCCACTAGAAGACCAGACAAGCGATAACGTGTTGGATTTTACGATTGCGTTGATAAAGGATTAAACACACAATATGTAAAACAGTTGAATGCACCTATCACTAAAGCTATTTCCAATTAATCGAAAAACAAATTAAAACGTAAATAGAGATAGAGAAGAGATACGATACGCCGAGATTTGGTAAGGAAGTTCCCCACGTTCGTCCTCGCGTGTGGGTACGTCTCCCTCTCAATTTCAAATCGAAATTGAGAATTCTTATATCAAAATTGTTGAATTCGTCGATTACAAGGTTGCAATACAAACACCAGAATTCTAAACACCTAGAATTTCCTATTGTATCAACCTCCACTTGATCTGAGCCCAATCAAGATTCCCTGCAAGTTAGACAATCAATTCACCGGTTCCACGACCTATTTGCGAAATCCCCGATTTCCAAAACTCTCGCTGCAGCTGAATATGACTTGTAAACGTGACTAACAAACCCTCAAGAACACGCCCGTTCTTGAAGGAAAACCCAACTGGTTTTTCCTTGAAACCTTCTATCAATCTTCAACTCAGCTGGATCTCCGATCGTACCACTGAACGTTATCTCTAAAGCCTTCAATTCACAGGACAACAAACACTTCCTTATTGATGTTCTTGAATTAAGATCTTTGAGAAGATGATGAAGATGAATGTGATTCTAGGTTTCAAGCTTGCTCAATATTGAAGTTCCAACACTACAAAAACCCTTTCTTGATGTGTTCTTCAATGCTTAATCACTGTAAAATTCGTCTGTGATTTCTGTGATCTGTCTTTCTAAATGAAACACAAACACATATATGTATGCAGATTCTGTTAGAGAAATAACAGATTAATGAATCGATTCAAGCCTTAATGAATCGATACATACTGATCATTTTTGTAAAAACAGAACCATTTAAACAGCATGAATCGATACATCATAAGATGAATCGATTCATTTTGCGAATTTTCAGAAACCTTCAAACAACATGAATCGATTCATGCTAGGATGTATCGATTCATTTTGCGTGTTTTTCCAAAAATTCAAAAACATTGAAAACAAAAGAACTAAAACAAAAGCAAGCATATTTGTTAATGTAAAGCAAACACAAACACTCAAAAATTGTAATCAATCAAAAACAAAGGTTGCTCACACACTCATGATTAGCTGGCAACCTATCAACCCAGAGGCTAGAAGCAAAGCCATTTGTCAGCACATTGTAAACACCCCAAATTTGCCCTCACCCATTCACACCATGGCTTGTGATCATTCTCATATGCATAAACACAATCATGTCATCTCACATCTCATTTTTGATTCACTGGATAGTTTCTAAGGCATCTGCACCTAGGGTTTGTGATCTGAGCAATCCCAAAGCATCTTGAGCCATTCCAAAGGCAACCAATCAACTCAAAGGGGTCCATGTGTGTTCTTATATCATATTTCATCTCCTCAAAGTCAAAAATGCAGAGGAATCACAAGAGCTAGGGTTTAAGTGGATGCAGAGCCAGGATGAACTGCACAGTTGACTGAAAATTAGGGTTTTGGTTTCAGAGGCCATAACCCCAAATTTTTTGGTCATTCTTGTTTCCATTGGTCTCTATATGGTATAGGGAGTATGCATATCAATTTTCATGAAGAAATTCCATGGGGAAGTCATCTGATCAAGAGTTGACTTTTCAGACAAGTCAGTGCAAAATCAGGGCATCTGAGGCCCCCAATGACCCAACCAATGGATGATCTTCATCATTTTGAGTGTATATGATCTTTATTTGATCATGGAAGAAGATTGAAGTTCATAGAAATCAAGAATTTAGGGTTTTTGCAAATGTTGACTTTTTGGGCATAGTTGACTTTTCAAGAATGCATTATTTTAGGTCATTTTTCAAGCCATGATTCATGATCCAAAAATGCTTCAAATGGAAAAACTTTGGTCATGAAAGTTGTAGATCTCATCTTTCCCTTTCCAAAAAGTACAAGAACATGATCTAATTCATCTTGGATCAAAAGTTATGGTTTGTTAAAGTTGGCAAAAATCACTAAAATTCAAGTTATGCACCAAATGGAAATTTTGCAAAACCTTGAACCAATGCATTTTGTAACTTCTAATTGGCCTCAAACCAGTATGCAAACATGTCTCTAAGTCATAAAATCAGAATTGAACCAAGAATGCCCATGGTTATAGCTCATGTAACTTGACTTTTCTCATGAAAGTTCAAAAAGCAACAAGTTGCAAAACTCATGATCATGCTCCCTCCTACTTGCAGCCTTGGATGCTGAGCTTTGCTAGCCTCTCACCTCACCTTGCTGCGCCAGCCCATGCCCATGTACTTGCCTAGAACCAAGCCCATGCCTCTCTTACAACCAAGTTGACATTTTGCAAAAGTAAACATCCCAATCAATAAAGGGCAGGTCACATCATCTGACCAATGAGAGAGGTTTATGTGGACAAAGGGCAAGCCATTCCATACATCTAGCAAGGCTGAAAACACTTCATTCACAACATTCACAAAAACACACCACATTGCATTTTCTATCGAATCTGCTCACACAGCCATCAAACACTCAAGCTAACTTCACCATCCAACTCAACACATTTCATAGACCTCAAACCACCAAAGTTCAAGCCTGAAACAAGCCTGACCTGAGCTTCACCATTCTTCACCTTCCAAACCAGTTCTCTTCGAATCTCACTATCCAGCCATCAAACACCTCATCTTTCTTCACCAACAAGTCAAGCATACCACAAGGAGTCAAAACCACCCTTTACTTTGAACTGAAACAGCCTGTACACAAAGCTCATTTCCTGCTACACCAGAACTGGTTCTCACAAATCAGCCATCCACAAGAGCTTTGAAGCCTTCCATTAGCATCAGGGGATACAAGGGAGTCCATTTGCACGCAAGGAAAGCTCTGGAAGTTCAGTTTTGAAGCTTTCCAGCTCAGGTATGATCATGGAAACTTTTCTCTCGAAGCTTGGTTTTTGAGTTATAAATTGGTTAGTCATGTCTTGCTGGTCATGGGGTTGATCTCAGAATTAAAAATGAGTGAAAACTGAGCTTGTATGGTCCCTCTGAATTTTTGCCCGTAAATTTCTTTCCTTTCGATTCCTTTGATTCATGATGCATAAATGTTGTTTGAGCTTGGATTCATGACCTAGGAAGTTAGAGGATCATTTAGGTGTGCTTGATTTGTAGAATAAGTACCTGAATCGTGTTCTAGGGTTTTTGTGCAACCGGAGAAGATGACCGGAGCTTCTCTCCGGTCACCTGAGGGTGATTAACCCTAAACTCAGGTCATTATGACCATTTGAATTTGAGCCGTAGATGGCCTTTGACTTGTTGACTTCCCTCCAGTTTGGATGGCCCAGATCTCTTTGTTAGCCCTAATCCACTTAATTAGTTTTAATTAATTCGTAATTAAATTAATTTGGCCAGAGTGAATCCACACCCTTCATTTGCGCGCTGGTCAACAGATTCAAATCCATAGTGCATCTCAGCCTTCCATTTGGTTTACTTTTATTTTTATTTGTTTTTAATTCATTTTCTTTTCAATTAACTTGTACAATTATTTTAAAATAGTAAAAAACACTTAAAAATTATGAAACTTTTTCTTTAAAGTTTTATTAATTTTTAAGACACAAAAATATTTTCATTTTATTTTTTTTATCATTAAAAAGTATTTTTAAATATTTAAAAGATTGTTTTTAATTGGTTAATGAGAATTAATTAATTAAAAATACTTTTAGGTATTTAAAAATTACAAAAAAATTCATGAAATGTTCTAAGACATTTAGAAACTTTGTCCAACCTTCAAACCAAATTTCTTTTTTGATCTTGATGCATTTTAAGAATTTTTTCATTGAATTAAATCATATTTTGTGCATTATTTTGATCATAAGTTCAAAAATTCATTTCTGTCAATTGGTAAAGGTTGAGACATTGATTCTTCTTGCATTGTTTTGTGTTTAGCATGTAGTTCCTAGGATAAAAAGGCCTTGAATTGTTCTTGCATTTTCAAATTGTTTGGCATTTGTTTTGATAAGAACCCTAAAAAACCCTAATAACTTAGAAAATTCATAACTTGAGTTTGGTTGAGAGTTGAGAGCTCCCCTTTGGGCAGTGGTTCATCATAGGCCTAGGGTTTCTTTGGGTGCCATTTTCCATTTTTACTTTAGGGTTTTGCTTCTGTTTTTGGTTTGTGTTTGATGTTTGATCCATGAACCCTAATTTGGGCTTTCATTTGCATCCTCCTTGCACTTCCTTGCATAACATGACTTGTCTTTGCATTTTGTGCATTCTTGTGATTCATTTGACATCTTAAGACATGTATAAAGCATCATTGATCATTGCATTACATATTTGCCATGTCATTTGTCTTGTATGATTCATAACTTTTCATGTTTGTTCATGCTCCTTAGCTTGCATCATTTGCATTCATGATCTTGTATGAACATCCCTATTGCTTTGCCTCATGTTTGCAGCACCTCATAACATCATAATCATCATCAACATGCTTCTGGTCTTGCTTTGCATCATATCATTTCATCTCATCTTGCATTGCATTGCATTTCTTTCTAACATTTCAGGTGGTAAGTAAGCTTGAGAAGTGGATTTGCCTTCACTTCTCATAACTTTTCTTTTCATCTCTCTTGCATCCATTGCTGCATTCTTATTTGTGTTTGAGTTTGAGCTTGCTCATTCTTCTTCCTCCCACTTTCTCTCTTCAAGTGACTTGATTTCTTGAATTAAGCAAGTCGCTTTGCTTCTCTTGATCTTATTCATCTGCTTCCTGGTGGCTCCTTTGAAGATTGTCCTTGAAAACCTCACAAACCTTAGGATCATCCAAGCATGACAATGAATTAGGGTTTTGATTAGTCTCCCTTCATAGTTTTACCTTTGTGTCTCTCTTTGAGTCTTCTCTTCTCACCTCATAATCAGGGACTAAACCCTAAAGGCTTTAAGACTTTGTGATTAAGCTTATGCCTGCATCCTTCTCTTAGGATGGAGTGTATAACTTTAATCCTAAGTCTTGAACCCTTAAGGTGTTTAAATCTCTTAATCAATCCACTTAATAATCATCAAGACATCACTTGTAACCTGGGCCTTGCATTAGGGTTCTAATTCTTCCTTAAGTGGTTAAGAAGGACTAACCCTAGTGTTAATGGACAAGTCCCCCTCAAGTTGTCTTACAAACCATAAAATTCACTTCATCATCATATCATTAATCTAAAATCCACTTAATAAAGGCTTTGTTTTGTCATGGGTTTAATCCCTAATCATGGATTAAGTTGAGGAGTTTTTCTCAGCTTAAACATTCTCATCTATTATCCTTCTTTTAGGATGGTGTAATGAGTCTGTTTAATCCTTGATTATGGCTTAACCTCATTACTCAACACTAAACAAAAATCCCAAAAACATCTAAATAATCACAAGTAGGTTAATGATCTTAATCCTACACCAACGGTGATTAAGTGTGAGAATCTGACTTCACACTTAAGGTACTCTCATTACCCCTAATCAGAGGGAAGATGTGATGAGTTTACTAACCCATTGGTTTAGACTTAAGCTCATTATCCTATGACAAAACCAAAAAAGAAATAAAAGACTGAAAACTCAAAAACAAACAATAATCGTCTCCTCCGGGATTCTTTTCTCATCACCCTCACTCACAAACGAGAACTCGCTTCTTCCGTCTAATGCAAGACAGTCAGCACCTGAGCCAGACAGGTCATACACTTGAGCATTGACAAGCAAGCAGTTCACAAGTCAATTCACCTTTCAGTCTCTTTGGGTCGAACTACGGTGTTCTGACTTCCTCATTGCACGAGAGGATACGTAGGCATAACTTAACAGTTATCGAACAAAAGTCTCTGTTTATCCCCCCTCCTTCCAGCTTCATTCTTAAGCCTCATTGTCATGAGCCTTTCATTCCTGATCTCACACTGACACTTTCACACTTCACTTCACTTTACACTGACACCTGTACATATTGCTTTCCAGCCATTTTACACACAGATTGCACTGACACTACCCCTTTAAAACACAAATCTTTTAAGCGTGGATCCCGTCGAGTACGACGGACAATCTGGGTGCTAATACCTTCCCAGGTTGTAACCAACCCCCTTTCTCAGTCTCTCTGGTTCGCAAAACGTCTTATCCATCTTTTTCTTAGGCCTATGTAGCATTGCCTTTCCTCAGGGATAAAAATGCCTAGCTGGCGACTCTTATCATCTCCAGTGAGTTCACGGCTGTGTGTTCTCACTGTTCCCTTCGCCGACCGTTCGCGTCTGTACCCTCATCTGACCCCGGTGTCACTTGTCGGGAGCGACAGCTTGGCGACTCTGCTGGGGAACCTTATACTGCAACCAGGGCTTCTGGTTCTTTTTGTGGGTTCCTCCTAGCGCTTGTTTGATTTGTGTTTACTGGGGTGTTATGTGCTTATTTGTGTTTGTATATTTGTATTTTGTTTATTGCTTTATGTACAGTTGATTTATTGCTTTCTTTATAGCTTTATATTTTTCATACTGTCATACTGTGCTGGCTGGATCTGGTTTTTCTTTGGTGGGTGGGTGTTCCATTGAGAGTCAAGGTCCTATACCTGGGACCTGAGTGACACCTAGGCTAGAGTGAATCATATTCTTTCCCATTCCATTTCGGTCTGGTGCGGGAATATGAAACACGGTTCAGATATGGGTTTCTTCTTGAGAACTCTGTGTTGCAGATTTCCTGCAATGCTAGGGCTATCTGGGAAGCCTGCTAAGTCTGGATGACCTTTTAGTACTGACCTTCAGAAACTGAGGTGAATTAGAGGAGGAATTGTTATGGTTATTGTAAACACTGTACCTCCGGGTTAGAAGTGTTTACACTTCTCATAACTGATCCAAGTCTGAGGATCCTTGTTCTAGATCACTACCTGTGAGGGGGTTGGGCTGTTTACAGGTTTGCAGGTACCTTGACCTCAGAATACCCGGTTACTTTGATTTTGTTAAGAATGCTCCATGTTGGATAGTTCTTGTGATTCAAAACCCTGGACATGTGGCTCTTTATTTGAGTCCCCCACCCTGGTTACTGGATTTTTAGACCTCCACCTGGAATTCTTGATCTATACCAAGGCAGTTAATCAGATCCAGCTCAGTCACAAACCCTTGCATTTCATTTGCATACATACTCATTGCATCATATTAACATGTGCTTATTTGTGTTTCAGGGTATCCATATTCATCTGGTTTTGGTTTTGACCCCATCTGTTATATTGACCTATCTCCAGCTGTCAGCCATACTTCAGTTACTTGCACTAGCCAGCCAGTGGCCCTCTCCTCAGCATCCTCATCAGCACTTACTCTACTCAGTCTTCAGCATCATGGCTCCAAAGAAAAGCAACATCACCTATCATTTCTTCCAACCAGACTTATCAGACATCAGGAGGATCCAAACCCTGATCACCCCAGATCACATTCCTTTGTTCAGAGAGCATTATGGGGATATACTGGACATGGTTATGGATATGGACCCATCTCAGAGGAGCCTCATCCACACCTGCATTCAGTTCTATGATCCCCCATTGAGATGTTTCACCTTTCAAGACTTTCAGTTGGGCCCTCTTCTGGAAGAATACTCATCATTGACTGGTCTGCCCATCAAAAGAGAAATCCCATTCAACCCTGAAATGGTCTTTCCCAGCAATGCAGAGGTAGCCAAAGCTTTGTATCTGGAGCCTGTTTTGATTGAACAGCATATGACCTCTAAAGCTGGGATCCCTGGATTTCATCTGGACTTCCTGATTTCTCAAGCTAGTTTGAAGGCCTCCTTGGGGGAGTGGAAAGCTGTTTGTGCTCTGTTGGCCTTAAGTGTATATGGAATTGTGCTGTTTGCAGATGAGCCTCGATTCATCAGCAAGAATGCAATCCACTTGTTCATTCTGAAGAACCCTGTGCCAACTTTACTGGGTGATCTCTATTACTCAGTCCATCAGAGAAATGAGAAGCAGAGGGGAAGACTAGTGAGGATTTGTGCTCCATTATTCCATGCTTGGCTTCTCAGGCATCTACCCAGGACAGATGCATTTCTCAATCCTCATCAGCAAAGCAACTGGGCTAAGAGACTCACTGTCCTAACTTCAGCAGATATCAGATGGTGTACTCAGAGCACCAAGGGCAGAGATATGATCACCAGCTGTGGGCACTTTCCCAATGTGCCCTTAATAGGAGTTAAGGGAAGTATCAATTACAACCCTCTGCTGTTCAGAAGGCAATTAGGCTATGCACTGGTTCATACTCCAAGGGAACAAGACTTGGTTGAGACCCTATACTGTGAGAACAAGATTAGTTTGACTGTTGTTAGGCAGGCTGCTTGGGCCTGGGATCATGTTCAAACTAAGGGAATTACCATTCTGGGTAAGTGCAATAATGTGGCATCAGTCCAATATTATGAGTGGTCCCATGCTAGGGCCCAATTCTCTGGAATGCCCTTTACCATAGAAGATATGCCTGAGTCATCTTCAGCACCACCCCCTGCCACTATCAGTTTGGAGGAGTTTGAGAGCTGGAAGGAAAGAAATGAGAAGTTAACTCAAGCCTTGCAGAAGACCCTCAGAGAGAGGAGTGAAGGTGTGAGGGAGATTGAAAGATTGGAGAAATTGAGGGTAGAACACTTGACTAAGATTGAGAAGTCTGGAGAGTATATCAACAAGTCTAAAGCTGGTGAGCAGATTCTGAAGAATGCTTGTAAAGAAGCCCAGTTCCAAAGAGCGAGAACAGACTTGTATTTGAAAGAGAGTCAGGCCAGGTGGGTCCGGATCACTGAGGCCCGCACTCTAGAAGACAAGAGAGCTCAAGACAAGATGGAGCAGATGGAAAAAGCCCTGGCAGCAGCCCAGGAGGAAATATCAGAGCTGAAAATCAAAGCAGGATTGAAGAGGTCTAAGGACCAAAGTCAGAGCAGGAAGTTGACTGCAGCTGTTGCAACAAGAAACCTTCTCATCAGAAGTCTCACGGAGCACCCGGCTGATCCTGTGACCGAAGCACTTCTCAAGGAAGTTCGTGAGGATAAGTTTGGCCTTGGAGTTTGATCATTTGCTTGTTGTTGTTCCTTTTCCATGTACTTTTACCTTTTTGTGATGTATTTTGGCCCCTTTGAGGGTTTGTGTTGTAAAATGAACAAATTGTATTATTTCACCTTTGTAATATATTTGTGTTGGGGTTCACATCAAAAGCAACTTCAACAGCATCATCTTCAAGGGTCTGGAAGGGTCAAAACTGAAGGCCAAACCGGATACCTTGAGAACAAATAAGCATAACTGCATTGCATGCTAACCCTTTTGCTTGTTTTGTAGGTTTTTGTTTTGTTGTTGCTAACCTCTGTTGTGATGTTCAGGAATTATTGCTCGCCGCCGGGTATTTCCTCTCAACAGGCCACACAGGTATCCAACTAGAAACAACCTTCCGGGAATTCAGATGGATCAGATGCAACAAGACCTTACGGAGGTCAGAAACCAGATGGCAAACGAAAGGTTAGAGATGAGAACGCAGATGACGCAGTTCATGGAAGTTATGAACAACATGGCTCAGAGCCAGGAGAGACTGAGGGCCATGGTGGAGAGGCAAAATCAAGAGGAGCCTCATGTAGGAACTGCAGGCACCAGTAATAATGAAAGGGTGCAACCACATGTTAACCCCCCTGTGTTTGGTCCACATCTCCATCCAGAGGCCAACATCCCAGTCAACATTCAAGGGACAGCCACTGCAGCCAGAGTACTTCAAGAAGATCCTCAGGAGGACCAGTATACAGTAATGGGTGCCGGAGAGGAAACTTATGATAGACGATTGGAAGAAATAGCTGAGAAGTTGAGATCGCTGGAGTCTCAAAACTCTTTGGGGTTCGACGTCATGGACATGGGTTTGGTAGAAGGGGTCAGGATCCCCCACAAGTTCAAGCCTCCTTGTTTCGAAAAGTATAATGGGACTTCATGCCCCCGAACTCATTTGCAGTCATTTCTGGGAAGGCTGAAGGCCTATACAATGGATGAGAAATTGTGGATGTTCTATTTTGAAGATAGCTTGACTGGAGCATCAAGGGAGTGGTATTCCCATCTGACAAGAGCAACTATAAGATGCTGGAAGGACCTGGCAGAGGCCTTCATCAGACAGTATCAGTATAATCTAGATATGGCACCCAACAGGACCCTCCTAATGGGAATGTCACAGTCTTCGAGGGAGAGCTTCAGAGAATATGCTCAAAGATGGAGGCAATTGGCTGCTGCTGTTCAACCACCAATGTCTGAGAGAGAAATGGCAGACATGTTTATGAACACTCTCCAGGGAACGTATATTGACAGGTTGGCGGCTTTCTCTTCCACCAGCTTCGCAGATGTTGTCATAGCTGGGGAGAGAATCGAAAGCCTGCTGAAAATGGGAAAGATCTCAGACAACGGTGCAAGCTCGTCCAGTAGTACAAGAAAGCCTTTTGCAGGCCCGAGAAGAACTGGCGAGACCAATGCCATCCACACCAACAGGGGTAGGCCCCAATATGCTCAGAGGACAATAGCAGCAGTCACTATCCCTGCTCCAGCTCATCCTCAGCCAGTCTATCAACCTCCTCACCAAAACTTCCAACAACAACCTCAATATCATCAGAATCAATATCCTCCAAGGAACTTCAACAACAACTCCAACAACAACAATCAACAGAGGCCATTCCAACAGAGGCCATCCCAAGCTAACAGAGTGATCGACCCGATCCCAATGCCGTATGCTGCCTTGCTGCCACAACTTCTGAAACTCAACCTAGTTGAGCTAAGAACGTTGGCACCTCCGGATCCCAACAGTCTACCAAGAAACTATGACTCCAATGCTAGGTGTGCTTTTCACTCGAACGCACCTGGTCACAGTACGGAAAAATGCAGGGCTCTGCATATGAAGGTACAAGACTTGGTAGACTCCAAGGCTCTGAATTTTGCACCTCCGCCCAATGTCAATAAAAACCCTATGCCAAACCATGGTGGTCCCCGAATTAACGCTATTGAAGAAGACCCACCGTCTTATTTGATAACTAGTGTGGATCAGATCAGGACACCATTGGTGGAAATCAAAGCTCAACTCCGCGAAAACCAGATATTTCTGGGGTGTGAACTAGGGTGTCCCTATTGCAATATTTCATGGAATGGGTGCGAGGACCTGAGGAATGGCATTGACAGCCTTATTCAGAGTGGCTTACTCCAGATCACTACATCATTTCCGACAAATCCAGCAACTTCATCAACAACGGTTTCAGAACCTCCTACAAATGCAGCAACTATTGTTCCCGACAATTCATCAGCAACATCAACAAGTACTTCACTTGTCCTCCCAAATGATCAGTTTTCAACAGTTTCTCCTGCTACAACTTCAGCTTCATTCCATTTCGACTCTCCATCAGCTACAACAACAGTCCTTCCAACAGAACCTCCTACAACACCAGCAATCAATCATGAAGATGTCTCTACCGTCACCATATTCTACGATCCGGAAAATAATTCTGCCTACCATTCAGAAGGTGCTGCTCCCGCCAGAGCACCAGTTACAATCTTTTATGATCCACAAACAATTACAGTCCCTTCAGCAGCAGCAATCAGTCCAGTCACTGTCACGGTGCCTGGACCAGTACCATATGAAAGCAATAGGGCCATCCCTTGGCACTATGGCTCTGACGTGTACTGCGAAGGAAAAAGAATCACTCTGGAAACATCAACACCTGCACCACAAGTAGATAATGTGGGGGGAGGCGGAGGCTTCACCCGAAGCGGACGTCTCTTCGCCTCACAAGTCCAGAGACCTACTGCCGAAGCAGAAGCTGCTGCCAAGGCAAAAGGAAAAGGCCCGGTGCAGGAAGATCCAGTTGCCAAAGAAGCCCTGAAAACTCCATTTGATCAGGAAGTTGATGAGTTTATGCGAATCATCAAAAAGAGTGATTATAAAATTGTGGATCAGCTTCATCAGACGCCATCCAAAATCTCTATCCTCTCACTGCTTATGTGCTCCGAAGCCCATCGGAATGCACTACTTAAAGTCCTGCACACAGCTTACGTGCCTGAGGAGATTACTGTCAACCAATTGGAAACCGTGGTTGGAAATGTTACTGCTAGCAATGGGCTAGGGTTTACCAATTCTGACTTGACAGCGGATGGTCGCAATCACAACAAAGCCTTGCACATAACCATGGAATGCAAAGGAGCTGTCCTTTCTCATGTGCTGGTGGACACAGGTTCTTCCCTGAATGTCTTACCAAAGAAGGCTCTGGTGAAGCTTGAATATGATGGATTGGCATTGAGACCCAGCAACCTGGTGGTAAGAGCCTTTGATGGTTCTAAGAGATCGGTTCTGGGAGAGATTGAGCTGCCTGTGACAATTGGCCCGCAGACCTTTAAAACTATCTTTTATGTGATGGACATTCAGCCCGCCTACAGCTGTTTGTTAGGTAGACCCTGGATTCACGCCGCCGGCGCAATAACGTCTACCCTTCACCAAAAGTTAAAATTTGAGTGGGAAGGCCAAGTTGTCACAATCTGTGGAGAGGAGGACATTTTTGTTAGCCATCTGGCTACTTATAAATACATTGAGATGGATGGAGAGATCCATGAAACAATGATCCAAGGTTTTGAAGCCTTGAATGTCAATGAAGCATCTGCTGTATCTGGTATCTCCATGTCGTCTTATCAACAAGCCCGGAAGGTTGTTGAGGAAGGAACTGCCCTAGGCTGGGGCAAGGTATTAGCTGTGGAGGAGAAGAAGGACAAATTTGGGTTGGGTTACAGACCAACTCAACATCAAGCAAAGGCTGCTGCAGAGCCTGGTTTTGTCAGTGGGGGGATGCTTACCCCCGATGCTATCAACTGTTTGGAAGACGAGCTGGAAGAGGAGCGCAATCTGGAGAATTGGATTCGTCCGAAGATCCCGGGGAGCAGTGTCTCGAACTGGTCTTCCCAGGAAATTATAAGAGTTACTCATGCAGAGTAATTATTATTTCCTGTATTTTTATAGCATGCATCCAAGTCTTGCATCTTGCCCAAGATGACAAGACTCATTTTGTAACCAGGGCCATCTGTACTTTTGTGCAAACAAGATTAAATTAATGAAAATATCAGACATCTTTTTGCAAACGAATCCTTTTCCTTTTATGCTCACTGTTTTTCCATTTCTCTTTTTGTACAAAAAATAAATGGCGGTGTTTTCAAAATGATAACTTCATTTCACTTTTTTCTAAAGCAAGATTAAAATCAATCACTAAAATGAACAAACTTAACCCTTGCAGAGAGTGCCTTCCTGACAGCACCGACAACAGCACGGCTATGACGTCGTATGACTTTGACAATCCAATCAATCAAGCTGATGAAGGGGTTGATGAAGAATATGAGCTTCCTGAAGAGCTAGCCAGGTTGTTGAGACAGGAGGAAAAGGTTATTACTCCTCATCAGGAGGAGATTGAAGTGATTAATCTTGGTACTGACGAAGACGTGAAAGAGGTTAAAATCGGGGCCTGCCTGCAAGACTCAGTGAAGAGACAGTTGATAGATCTGCTTCAAGAGTATGTTGATGTGTTTGCTTGGTCGTATCAAGATATGCCAGGGTTGGATACCGATATAGTTGTGCAAAAGCTGCCTCTGAGGGAAGAATGCCCACCAGTGAAACAGAAGCTGCGCCGAACTCGCCCAGACATGGCTATGAAAATCAAGGAAGAGGTACAAAAGCAATGGGACGCCGGGTTCCTTGCTGTGACTAGCTACCCGCCGTGGGTTGCTAAAATAGTACCTGTGCCTAAGAAGGACGGCAAAGTAAGAATGTGTGTTGACTACCGGGATCTGAACAGAGCCAGCCCGAAAGATGACTTCCCATTACCTCACATTGATGTATTGGTGGATAACACAGCTCAGTTCTCGGTATTCTCCTTCATGGATGGATTTTCAGGATATAATCAGATCAAGATGTCACCTGAAGACATGGAGAAGACAACATTCATCACACCTTGGGGCACGTTTTGTTACAAAGTGATGCCATTCGGGTTGAAGAATGCTGGTGCAACCTATCAGCGGGCTATGGTGACATTGTTCCACGATATGATCCACAAGGAAATAGAATGTTATGTGGATGATATGATCGCCAAGTCCCTTACTGAAGAAGATCATCTGGTGAATCTGCTCAAGCTGTTCAAGCGTCTGAGAAAGTACCAACTGAAGTTGAACCCCAACAAATGCACATTCGGGGTGCGATCCGGTAAGCTGCTGGGCTTTATTGTAAGTGAGAAAGGGATTGAAGTTGACCCTGATAAAGTCAAGGCCATACAAGAAATGCCTGCACCGAAAACTGAGAAAGAAGTTCGAGGGTTCTTAGGTCGATTGAACTACATCTCCCGGTTCATATCACACCTCACAGCAACCTGTGAACCCTTGTTCAAGCTGCTAAGAAAAGAACAGACGGTCAGGTGGAACGAAGATTGCCAGACGGCTTTTGACAAAATCAAGGAATATCTGCAAGAACCTCCAATCCTTATGCCTCCAGTTGAAGGAAGACCTCTGATAATGTACTTGACAGTATTAGAAGAGTCGATGGGTTGTGTGCTGGGCCAGCATGACGAGTCTGGTCGAAAAGAGTATGCAATATACTACCTAAGCAAAAAGTTTACCGACTGTGAACAACGTTATTCACTGCTCGAGAAAACTTGCTGTGCTTTAGCGTGGGCTGCTCGCCGACTAAGGTAGTATATGTTGACCCACACCACTTTATTAATCTCAAAAATGGATCCAGTCAAGTACATTTTCGAGAAGCCAGCTCTTACCGGACGGGTTGCAAGATGGCAGATGATTCTCACGGAATACGACATACAGTACACCTCTCAGAAAGCCATCAAGGGCAGTGTACTATCTGAATATCTTGCTGAACAACCTATTGATGACTACCAGCCTATGAGGTTTGACTTCCCTGATGAAGACATCATGTTCATTAAAGCAAAAGATCACGAAGAGCCTGTTCACACTGAAGGGCCTGACCCGGAGGAAGAATGGACTATGATGTTTGATGGGGCTGTTAACATGAATGGTCGTGGTGTTGGTGCAGTACTCATTACACCTAAAGGAGTCCATATGCCTTTCTCGGCAAAACTCACTTTCAACTGCACTAACAACGAAGCTGAATACGAAGCTTGCATTATGGGTCTTGAGGAAGCCAACGACCTCAGGATCAAGACGTTGACCGTATTCGGAGATTCAGCTTTGGTAATCAATCAAACCAACGGGAAATGGTACACCCACCAAGATCATCTGATACCTTACAGGGATTATACAAGAAGGTTACTGACTTTCTTCACCACAGTCAAGCTTGAGTATATCCCTCGCGACGAGAATCAGTTTGCAGATGCTCTTGCTACCATTTCATCCATGATCAAAGTTCAAACGGCCAACTTTGTACCTCAGATTTCAGTGTCTAGACTTGATAGACCAGCATATGTATTCGCAGCAGATGTTGTAAAAGATGATAAGCCTTGGTTCCACGACATTAAGTGCTTCTTGGAGGATCAGACATACCCACCTGGGGCATCTTCCAGTGATAAGAAGACTTTGAGAAGGCTTGCTGGTAGTTTCTTTCTGAACACTGATGGGTCTTTATACAAGAGGAACTTTGACATGGTACTCCTCAGATGTGTTGACAAGACGGAAGCAGATTTGCTGATGCATGAAGTGCACGAAGGATCTTTTGGTACCCATGCAGGAGGGCATGCCATGGCTAAAAAGTTGCTAAGATCAGGCTATTACTGGATCACAATGGATGCAGACTGTTGTGCTTACGCCAGAAAATGTCATAAATGCCAGATCTACGCAGATAAGGTGCATGTGCCTCCCAATCCTTTGAACATCATGTCTTCACCATGGCCCTTTGCTATGTGGGGCATTGATATGATTGGCAAGATTGAGCCAACTGCTTCAAACGGCCACAGATTCATCCTGGTCGCCATCGACTATTTCACCAAGTGGGTTGAAGCAGCCTCATATGCAAATGTTACAAGGCAAGTGGTAGCCAGATTTCTGAAAAGAGATATCATCTGTCGGTACGGAGTGCCCGAGTGAATCATTACTGATAATGGTTCCAATCTAAACAACAAAATGATGGCAGAGCTATGCCGGGACTTCAAGATCCAACATCACAATTCTTCTCCTTACAGGCCAAAGATGAACGGCGCTGTTGAGGCAGCAAATAAGAATATCAAGAAGATTGTGCAGAAGATGGTAATCACTTACAAAGACTGGCATGAAATGCTACCATTCGCCTTACATGGGTACCGCACATCAATCAGAACATCCACTGGGGCAACACCGTATCAACTTGTATATGGTATGGAAGCAGTCCTACCGGTTGAAGTTGAACTACCCTCTTTGCGGGTATTAATGGATGTTAAACTGAGTGAAGCAGAATGGGTACGGTCCCGATACGAACAACTGAGTCTGATCGAAGAGAAAAGATTGGCTGCAATCTGCCATGGACAGTTATATCAGAAGAGAATGAAGAAAGCCTTCGATCAGAAAGTCAGGCACCGAGAGTACCAAGTGGGAGATCTTGTGCTGAAAAGAATCCTCCCTCCTCATACAGACCACAGGGGCAAATGGACTCCAAATTATGAAGGACCATTTGTTGTAAAGAAAGTTTTCTCTGGTGGAGCACTGATGCTCAGCACCATGGATGGTGAAGATTTCCCGTCCCCTGTGAATTCGGATGCAGTTAAAAAATACTTCGCATAAAATGACCCGCTGGACATAAAAAACAGAATGTAAGTCCAGGCAAAAATAGGGCATCCCGGCGAGTCAAAAACAGAATAAAAGACTCGGGCAAAAGTAAGGGAAAATAAACAAAAAAATGTACACCCGCTGAGTTGAAAAGCCGCATTGGACAGCTCAGGCAAAAATGGGTATCCCGATGGATTGAAAACCCGAGAGGGCGATCCATGCAAAATAAGGGAATAAGCGAACAACTGCACTCTGAATTCGTCTGTATCACCTACAACTTGGTAAGCTTCAAAGGATCAAGCTTCAACCAGAATCAACTCTCTCCAGAAAGCAAGACGAGAAGAACGTCATTGTCATACGAGTCATAGCAGAAGAGGAAGCTCCCTCAAAGCGTCGTCAACATCGCCAGCACTTTATTTCTCAATTTGTAACAATCTCCTCATTTCAGGAGATATGTTTCTTTGACTGTATCTTTGCCAATTCAGGGCACATGAGTTAATAAAATCAGATTTTCAGTCATGTTTCGTCTTTTACATTCACGTTTTGCAAGGAGTCGTCTGATATCTCTAAAAATACAATTGCATAAGTACAGATGCCTTCTCTAAAAACAAAACACATGCTTATAGGGAATGTGATTATTCTCGAAAGTACTTAACTCCTATGACGGAATCCGGCGAGGGATACCTCGGGACCTTTTGTATGTTTCCTTATCTTTGCAGGATTGCAGGTATCCAGAACGCAACCTGGGGCATGCAGGTTACGTCTCAGCAAACCGGCGAATCATTATCAACTCACACGGCACTGGGAGGTGCCCACTTCCCCAGCGGAGCTGCCAAATCAGCATACACTCAATCTCAGCATCCGAGATGCTCTATCCCCAGCTGAGTTGCTCCCCATTGCTTTCCCCAGCTGAGTTGCCTCTCACAATTCCCCAGCTGAGTTGCCTCTCACAATTCCCCAGCCGAGTTGCCGTTCTTCCTCAACAGAATACAGAAATCAGGAAATCATCTCCCCACAGAGTTCCAGCCTCTATCCAGAAGAGCAACGCATGAAGAGATCACAACAGAGTGAAGAAAGCTTCTACAAACCCCAGCTGGGTCACATATTATAAGGATATGTCAACCAGTGACATATATCCCCGAGCAGATACATCATCAGATCTACCAATGATCTCATCCCCAGCTGGGATGTACATTTCAAGCAGATCGACCAGAGATTTTCACAGCAACGAGATCCGAATCCCGGATCTGTGCCCCTTTGCATAATCATGGCATCCGCATCGTATTCACCCCCCAGAGCGTAGCATTCCGTCTAATACGGAGCATTACGGCAAAAATCAAATGCATAGCATAATCATAAGTCATGTTGTGAATTGAACGCTTGTGATTAGTAACCATTCATCAGAATACAGATTACTTTCCCCCAAAATCCCCACCAGAGTCCCAGCAAAAGCAGTTGCCTCACAAATCACAAACACCGGTATATACACTTTTTGGCACCCGTCCGTGTCGTCTTTCCCCACAGGTCGCCTGAACACCCTTTACAAACAAATCACCCTCATCACAGATACGTCCTGACACCCGTCCGTGTCATATCCCAGCAGAAAGCCAAAGGCACCCTCTTTGCACTCACATGTACTTATATACACTTCCCTGACACCCGTCCGTGTCGTATCCCCAGCGCAGTCGCGTACACTTTCATCAACCCACATACTTGTTAATATTATACTTTTCTCTCTCGACACTCGTCCGTGCCACTCTCCCCAGCAGATAAACACTCATCTATACAATACAATACTCACTACTCATGGTACTCGTCTGTACCTTGTATACATCATCACTCATAACCCCACAGATTCGGCAGTAGTCCTTGTTCTTTGTTGACCAGTTGGTACTCGTCCGTACCATCATCTCAGAACATGGCGTCTAGTGTTTGTTTCTACATGATACTCGTCCGTATCATAGTCTTAAGGATGCTCGTCCGTATCTTTAATCCATACGCCGTGTCAAACACTTATGTCTTCTTGAATATAGATACTCGTCCGTGTCCATTGTTCCCCAGAAGAATCCTTTCAGAATCAACACTCGTCCGTGTTCCTTGTTAACCAGTTGATACCCGTCCGTATCATCATCTTTGAACATGTGTCAGTTTGTTTCTACATGATACTCGTCCGTATCATAGTCTCAAGGGTGCTCGTCCGCATTTTTAATCTATACACAATACCAAACACTTATACCTTTTATTTCTTGGATGTAAGCGCTCGTCCGTGTTTACTATCTCCCCAGTGATCACCAACAAATTTTCTTTTTATCTAACACTCGTCCTGTGTTATGATACCTCTGAGAGCAGCCGTACCCTGCTGAGTGGTCGTCCTCCACTTCTTGATGGTCGTCCTCCATCATGCTCATCCGATGGCCGTCCCCATCGTTGATTTTTAGCAGCCGTCCCCTGCTAGGTGGTCGTCCTCCACCTTTTGATGATCGTCCTTCATCACTTTATCTAATGGCCGTCCCCATTGTTGATTTTGGTTATCTAACACTCGTCCTGTGTTATGACAAACCTCGAGAGCAGCCGTCCCCTGCTGAGTGGTCGTCCTCCACTTCTTGATGGTCGTCCTCCATCTTGCTCGTCCGATGGCCGTCCCCATCGTTGGCCTTTTCTATCCGATGGCCGTCCCCATCGTTGATATTTTCGGCAGCCGTACCCTGCCAGGTGGTCGTCCTCCACCTTTGATGGCCGTCCCCATCATATTTCTTGTATACCCAACAGAGCAGCCGTCCCCTGCTAGGTGATCGTCCTTCACCTTTGGTGGCCGTACCCCATCATCTGTTTATTTCATTTATTCTTTAACCCGATGGCCGTCCCCGTCGTGGTCCCTTTTCCTTTTTAGCCCGATGGCCGTCCCCATCGTTGGTAACTTGACCTTTATGAACTTGATGGCCGTCCCCGTCATGTTTCATTAATCCTCAGAGAACTTTGCAGCTTTATCTTGATGGCCGTCCCCATCATAATATCCTATTTTCCCCAGCTAGTCGGTCGTCCCCGTCTTAGCTTTACTTGTTTTTCCCCAGCTAGTCGGCCGTCCCCGTCTTAGCTTTCACATTTATCCCAGCATGTCGGTCGTCCCCGTCATCGCTTTGCTTCACATACCACCTTACCCAGCAGTCGTCCTCTGCTCGACGGTCGTCCTCCGTCGCCCACACTTTACAATATACTTTATTTTGCCTTTTACAATCTATATCCCTTTTCTTTTTCATCCTGTGAGTGCAAATTTTGGACTGTCTTTGGTATTCAACCACAAGTTATCTTGTTTGGCCTGTTAAGCCGTCGCTTACATCCTGCACAGCTAACTCATGTTTGAATAGGGGCAGCTGTAAACACCCCAAATTTGCCCTCACCCATTCACACCATGGCTTGTGATCATTCTCATATGCATAAACACAATCATGTCATCTCACATCTCATTTTTGATTCACTGGATAGTTTCTAAGGCATCTGCACCTAGGGTTTGTGATCTGAGCAATCCCAAAGCATCTTGAGCCATTCCAAAGGCAACCAATCAACTCAAAGGGGTCCATGTGTGTTCTTATATCATATTTCATCTCCTCAAAGTCAAAAATGCAGAGGAATCACAAGAGCTAGGGTTTAAGTGGATGCAGAGCCAGGATGAACTGCACAGTTGACTGAAAATTAGGGTTTTGGTTTCAGAGGCCATAACCCCAAATTTTTTGGTCATTCTTGTTTCCATTGGTCTCTATATGGTATAGGGAGTATGCATATCAATTTTCATGAAGAAATTCCATGGGGAAGTCATCTGATCAAGAGTTGACTTTTCAGACAAGTCAGTGCAAAATCAGGGCATCTGAGGCCCCCAATGACCCAACCAATGGGTGATCTTCATCATTTTGAGTGTATATGATCTTTATTTGATCATGGAAGAAGATTGAAGTTCATAGAAATCAAGAATTTAGGGTTTTTGCAAATGTTGACTTTTTGGGCATAGTTGACTTTTCAAGAATGCATTATTTTAGGTCATTTTTCAAGCCATGATTCATGATCCAAAAATGCTTCAAATGGAAAAACTTTGGTCATGAAAGTTGTAGATCTCATCTTTCCCTTTCCAAAAAGTACAAGAACATGATCTAATTCATCTTGGATCAAAAGTTATGGTTTGTTAAAGTTGGCAAAAATCACTAAAATTCAAGTTATGCACCAAATGGAAATTTTGCAAAACCTTGAACCAATGCATTTTGTAACTTCTAATTGGCCTCAAACCAGTATGCAAACATGTCTCTAAGTCATAAAATCAGAATTGAACCAAGAATGCCCATGGTTATAGCTCATGTAACTTGACTTTTCTCATGAAAGTTCAAAAAGCAACAAGTTGCAAAACTCATGATCATGCTCCCTCCTACTTGCAGCCTTGGATGCTGAGCTTTGCTAGCCTCTCACCTCACCTTGCTGCGCCAGCCCATGCCCATGTACTTGCCTAGAACCAAGCCCATGCCTCTCTTACAACCAAGTTGACATTTTGCAAAAGTAAACATCCCAATCAATAAAGGGCAGGTCACATCATCTGACCAATGAGAGAGGTTTATGTGGACAAAGGGCAAGCCATTCCATACATCTAGCAAGGCTGAAAACACTTCATTCACAACATTCACAAAAACACACCACATTGCATTTTCTATCGAATCTGCTCACACAGCCATCAAACACTCAAGCTAACTTCACCATCCAACTCAACACATTTCATAGACCTCAAACCACCAAAGTTCAAGCCTGAAACAAGCCTGACCTGAGCTTCACCATTCTTCACCTTCCAAACCAGTTCTCTTCGAATCTCACTATCCAGCCATCAAACACCTCATCTTTCTTCACCAACAAGTCAAGCATACCACAAGGAGTCAAAACCACCCTTTACTTTGAACTGAAACAGCCTGTACACAAAGCTCATTTCCTGCTACACCAGAACTGGTTCTCACAAATCAGCCATCCACAAGAGCTTTGAAGCCTTCCATTAGCATCAGGGGATACAAGGGAGTCCATTTGCACGCAAGGAAAGCTCTGGAAGTTCAGTTTTGAAGCTTTCCAGCTCAGGTATGATCATGGAAACTTTTCTCTCGAAGCTTGGTTTTTGAGTTATAAATTGGTTAGTCATGTCTTGCTGGTCATGGGGTTGATCTCAGAATTAAAAATGAGTGAAAACTGAGCTTGTATGGTCCCTCTGAATTTTTGCCCGTAAATTTCTTTCCTTTCGATTCCTTTGATTCATGATGCATAAATGTTGTTTGAGCTTGGATTCATGACCTAGGAAGTTAGAGGATCATTTAGGTGTGCTTGATTTGTAGAATAAGTACCTGAATCGTGTTCTAGGGTTTTTGTGCAACCGGAGAAGATGACCGGAGCTTCTCTCCGGTCACCTGAGGGTGATTAACCCTAAACTCAGGTCATTATGACCATTTGAATTTGAGCCGTAGATGGCCTTTGACTTGTTGACTTCCCTCCAGTTTGGATGGCCCAGATCTCTTTGTTAGCCCTAATCCACTTAATTAGTTTTAATTAATTCGTAATTAAATTAATTTGGCCAGAGTGAATCCACACCCTTCATTTGCGCGCTGGTCAACAGATTCAAATCCATAGTGCATCTCAGCCTTCCATTTGGTTTACTTTTATTTTTATTTGTTTTTAATTCATTTTCTTTTCAATTAACTTGTACAATTATTTTAAAATAGTAAAAAACACTTAAAAATTATGAAACTTTTTCTTTAAAGTTTTATTAATTTTTAAGACACAAAAATATTTTCATTTTATTTTTTTTATCATTAAAAAGTATTTTTAAATATTTAAAAGATTGTTTTTAATTGGTTAATGAGAATTAATTAATTAAAAATACTTTTAGGTATTTAAAAATTACAAAAAAAATTCATGAAATGTTCTAAGACATTTAGAAACTTTGTCCAACCTTCAAACCAAATTTCTTTTTTGATCTTGATGCATTTTAAGAATTTTTTCATTGAATTAAATCATATTTTGTGCATTATTTTGATCATAAGTTCAAAAATTCATTTCTGTCAATTGGTAAAGGTTGAGACATTGATTCTTCTTGCATTGTTTTGTGTTTAGCATGTAGTTCCTAGGATAAAAAGGCCTTGAATTGTTCTTGCATTTTCAAATTGTTTGGCATTTGTTTTGATAAGAACCCTAAAAAACCCTAATAACTTAGAAAATTCATAACTTGAGTTTGGTTGAGAGTTGAGAGCTCCCCTTTGGGCAGTGGTTCATCATAGGCCTAGGGTTTCTTTGGGTGCCATTTTCCATTTTTACTTTAGGGTTTTGCTTCTGTTTTTGGTTTGTGTTTGATGTTTGATCCATGAACCCTAATTTGGGCTTTCATTTGCATCCTCCTTGCACTTCCTTGCATAACATGACTTGTCTTTGCATTTTGTGCATTCTTGTGATTCATTTGACATCTTAAGACATGTATAAAGCATCATTGATCATTGCATTACATATTTGCCATGTCATTTGTCTTGTATGATTCATAACTTTTCATGTTTGTTCATGCTCCTTAGCTTGCATCATTTGCATTCATGATCTTGTATGAACATCCCCATTGCTTTGCCTCATGTTTGCAGCACCTCATAACATCATAATCATCATCAACATGCTTCTGGTCTTGCTTTGCATCATATCATTTCATCTCATCTTGCATTGCATTGCATTTCTTTCTAACATTTCAGGTGGTAAGTAAGCTTGAGAAGTGGATTTGCCTTCACTTCTCATAACTTTTCTTTTCATCTCTCTTGCATCCATTGCTGCATTCTTATTTGTGTTTGAGTTTGAGCTTGCTCATTCTTCTTCCTCCCACTTTCTCTCTTCAAGTGACTTGATTTCTTGAATGAAGCAAGTCACTTTGCTTCTCTTGATCTTATTCATCTGCTTCCTGGTGGCTCCTTTGAAGATTGTCCTTGAAAACCTCACAAACCTTAGGATCATCCAAGCATGACAATGAATTAGGGTTTTGATTAGTCTCCCTTCATAGTTTTACCTTTGTGTCTCTCTTTGAGTCTTCTCTTCTCACCTCATAATCAGGGACTAAACCCTAAAGGCTTTAAGACTTTGTGATTAAGCTTATGCCTGCATCCTTCTCTTAGGATGGAGTGTATAACTTTAATCCTAAGTCTTGAACCCTTAAGGTGTTTAAATCTCTTAATCAATCCACTTAATAATCATCAAGACATCACTTGTAACCTGGGCCTTGCATTAGGGTTCTAATTCTTCCTTAAGTGGTTAAGAAGGACTAACCCTAGTGTTAATGGACAAGTCCCCCTCAAGTTGTCTTACAAACCATAAAATTCACTTCATCATCATATCATTAATCTAAAATCCACTTAATAAAGGCTTTGTTTTGTCATGGGTTTAATCCCTAATCATGGATTAAGTTGAGGAGTTTTTCTCAGCTTAAACATTCTCATCTATTATCCTTCTTTTAGGATGGTGTAATGAGTCTGTTTAATCCTTGATTATGGCTTAACCTCATTACTCAACACTAAACAAAAATCCCAAAAACATCTAAATAATCACAAGTAGGTTAATGATCTTAATCCTACACCAACGGTGATTAAGTGTGAGAATCTGACTTCACACTTAAGGTACTCTCATTACCCCTAATCAGAGGGAAGATGTGATGAGTTTACTAACCCATTGGTTTAGACTTAAGCTCATTATCCTATGACAAAACCAAAAAAGAAATAAAAGACTGAAAACTCAAAAACAAACAATAATCGTCTCCTCCGGGATTCTTTTCTCATCACCCTCACTCACAAACGAGAACTCGCTTCTTCCGTCTAATGCAAGACAGTCAGCACCTGAGCCAGACAGGTCATACACTTGAGCATTGACAAGCAAGCAGTTCACAAGTCAATTCACCTTTCAGTCTCTTTGGGTCGAACTACGGTGTTCTGACTTCCTCATTGCACGAGAGGATACGTAGGCATAACTTAACAGTTATCGAACAAAAGTCTCTGTTTATCCCCCCTCCTTCCAGCTTCATTCTTAAGCCTCATTGTCATGAGCCTTTCATTCCTGATCTCACACTGACACTTTCACACTTCACTTCACTTTACACTGACACCTGTACATATTGCTTTCCAGCCATTTTACACACAGATTGCACTGACACTACCCCTTTAAAACACAAATCTTTTAAGCGTGGATCCCGTCGAGTACGACGGACAATCTGGGTGCTAATACCTTCCCAGGTTGTAACCAACCCCCTTTCTCAGTCTCTCTGGTTCGCAAACCGTCTTATCCATCTTTTTCTTAGGCCTATGTAGCATTGCCTTTCCTCCGGGATAAAAATGCCTAGCTGGCGACTCTTATCATCTCCAGTGAGTTCACGGCTGTGTGTTCTCACTGTTCCCTTCGCCGACCGTTCGCGTCTGTACCCTCATCTGACCCCGGTGTCACTTGTCGGGAGCGACACACATTACTTCAAGAGATGTTTCATCTGCGGACTTCATCGATCAGAATTCCTTAGCAAGTCTCATTAGACAATCCCTTCTCCAGTAGTGCGGCAAATGAAAGTTTACTTCTTGAGCGGAAGGGTATCACCGTCTCTCATCCCCATCATGAGACGCTTCATATCTTATCCCCAGCAAGTGGAAACTTAAGCTCTTATCTTCATTGGGAAGCTTTATCATTGACATCATCCATAATCCCTAGTAGGGTTGGAAGATGAAATCTCCCTAGCAAGGCAATATAAGGCTGGTGCCATCCCCAAGCAGAAGCTTTCCTTCAATACAGGGGCAATCCCCAGCAGTACAAGGAGTGTCTTTCCTCCCTAGCAGTTTGCTTCCTCAGCAGTATCGTACATCTGTTTCCCCAACCAAGTCAGAAGGTCCACTTCCCCCATCAGAGTTCAAGAAGGGTCCCTCTCCAGCAGGGTCTTGGAGCTCCAATCTCAAAGTCCAATTTATTTTTGGCAATGGCGGTAGTTCGGAGCCTGTGTATCATCAACAACATTCCCCACAGAGTTGTTTCTCCTCACAAGGACTAACCAGATCAATACAGTGATCATCATTTCTCCCCAGTCAAGCCACCTGGGATACTTGCAGTCCCCTTTCCGGGAGATCTTTTTGCATTTGCATTTAGTAATCACCACTACATTTGCATCCTCCAAAGCGTATCATTTCCATCTTTATGGAGCATTACGCCATAAAATCCAAACATATGCATACCAGCATGAGCCAGTTTCGAGGTATATTACATAAGACCTGTAACATCTTCTCAACCTGAAATACTCCCCACAGAAGATACTTATACCATTTGCCAGGCATCTTTTTCTACCAAGTCTTTTTGTTATTCCCAGTTGAGTCTTGTTTCGGTACAACAATCTCATTGTTTCGCGTCTCTGTTTAAGTACAACGGTCGCGTCTTGGGCTCTCGTTTAAGTACAACGATCCCGTTCCTTTCGAGTCTCCATTTAAGTACAATGGTCTCGTCTTTGGGTCTTGTTTCAGTACAACAGTCTCATTTTTTCGTGCCCCCGTTTCAGTACAACGATCGCGTCTCGGGCTCTCATTTGAGTACAATGATCCTGTTCCTTTTGGTCTCGTCTCAGTGCGATGATAATGGATCGGTTGATGCCATTTCCCAGTTAGATCGGTTGATCTTATTTGAGTTGTAAATCGGTTGATATTACTTCTCTTCGAGTTGTAAATCGGATGATATTACATTCTCGCATTTCCTGGTTATGGATCGGTTGATACCATCTCCTTGATAGATCGGTTGATCTTATTTGAGTTATGAATCGGTTGATATCATTTCTCTTCGAGTTGTAAATCGGATGATATTACATTCTCGCATTTCCTGGTGTAAACACCCCAAATTTTCCCTCACTAAGTTCACACCATGGCTTATGATCTTTTCATAAGTTCAATCATATCATCTCATACTGCATTTTTGCTTCACTGCATTGGTTCAAAGTCATTTGCATCTAGGGTTTGTGATCTGAGCAATCCCTGAGCTATCTGAGCCACTCCAAAGGTCTTCAATCATCTCAAGAGGGTCCATGTATGTTCAAATATCATATTGTATCCTCCTAAGATCAAGAAAGTCAGAGAATCACAAGAATTGAGAAAGGCATGGAAGCTGAGCTAGGGTTTCACTGTACAAATGACCTAAAATTAGGGTTTTGGTTTCAGAGGCCATAACTACAATTTGTTTGGTCATTCTTGTTTCTATTGGTCTCTATATGTTATAAGGATCATACATACCAATTTTCATGAAGAAATTCAATGGGAAAGGCATCTGATCAATAGATGACTTCTTGAGCAAGTCAGTGCAAAATCAGGGCATCTGAGGCCCTCAATCATCCAACCAAAGGGTCTTCTCCATCATTTTGAGTGTATATGATCTTTATTTGGTCTTATAAGAGTTTGGAAGTTCACAAAATTGAAGCATTTCAAGCCATTTGCAAAGTTGCCATTTTGGGAAAGTGACTTGTAATGCAAACTTGCCATTTTGGGAAAGTTTTTCAACCTCCTCTTTTTGATTCAAAAATGCTTCAAATGAAAAATTCTTGGTCATGAAAGTTGTAGATTGGATCATTCCCTTTTCAAAAAGTACAAGAACTTGATCTAATTCATCATAGAACTCAAGTTATGGCCTTGCAAAGTTGGGAAAAATCACTAAATTTCACTTATGTACCAAAGAGGGAGACTTGCAAAAACTCATACCAAGGAAAAATGTGACTTCTAATTGACTTATAACCATTACACAAACATGATACATGACCTATAATTCAGAATTTCCCAAAGAATCTCTCACTTTCATGGCTTGATCATCAAGTATTTCAAAAGGGGCCAAAACCTTCACAAATTGCAAAATGCCCCAAATCTCGACATCCACTTGTGCCAGCTCTTCAAATCAGCTTCCATGGACCTCCCTAAAGCCAGCTGACTCGAGCCATGCCTCACAACCAGCCTGCCATGAGCCCATACCTCCAAGTACAACTTTCTTGACTTTATGCAATTTGAGCCTACCAATCAAACTATTCCACAACAACTCTCTGACCTATCCAGGATTGATATATGGACCAAAAGCAACTCAACACACACAACAACACAAGCTGAATCCTCCCACAACTCAGCACACACCAAAACTTCCCCTTATGCATTTTTCTTCAAAACTGATCCCACAAGCCACAAACATCAAAACAAATTCCACAGAACAACTCACCATGAACCTTTGATCATTTCCCACCCTTCATCTTGCCCTAAACACAACCACATCAAAAATACGATTTTCACCTCTCTTGACCTGAGCTTAAGCAAACTTCACATAGATGACACATAAACTCCAACCAAGCATTGCAAACTCTTCTGGGGGATCATTGGAGGTGATTTGAAGCAAAGAACTGGTCAGAAAGTTCCAAAGGTGAAAGCTCCAGTTCAGGTATCACCAAGAACATTTTTTCCAGAAATTGTTTTTTATGCCATAGAAATGTTGCTTATGCTTCACTGATCATGTTGTGCTTGTTGGTTTTGAAAATGATTGAGTTTTGAGCCTGAACCGTGTCTCTGAAAGTTTGACCTGAAAACTTGTTTGATTCGATTCTTGTTTATGTTGAAATATAAATGAGTTTTTGTGCTTGATTCTTGCTTAGGGTGTTTAGAAGATGTGATCTGGAGTTTTAGAGGGTTTAAAATTGCCTAGGGAAGAAGTTAGTTTTTTGAACTCGCCAGAGAAGATGACCGGAACGTTGTTCCGGTCACCTGAAGGTCATTAGGGTTCAGATTAGGATTTAATTGTGTAATTAGTGAGATTTGAATGTGAGTCGTCCAGATGCGCGCGTGGTCTTTCCCTCCCTTTCCAGATTCAAATCTCAGCCTTTAGATCAGCATACTTTCTATTTAATTAGTTTTTATTTCATTTTTTCCCATTTAATTTGCACAAATTTTTAAAAATAGTAAAAAAGGTCCAAAAATTCTGAAAATTTTTATTCAAGCATTTATTAATTTTCAGAACCCAAAAATATTTTTATTTTCATTTTTTGCATTAAAAATTATTTTTAAATCATTTAAATGATTATTATTAATTAGTTAATGAGAATTAATTAATTAAAAGTACATTTAGGTATTTAAAAATCCCAAAAAAATTCAGAGAGCATTTTAAAACATTTACAAACATTTACAAACTCACAAAACAAATTTCTTTTTGGTTTTGATCATACTTTGACAATTTTCATTTGAATTAGGGTTCTTTAATTTGAATATTTTTAACCCTAACTTCAAAAATTCATAACTTTTGATCCAAGTTGAGTTTGTGAATGGTTCTTTTTGCATTGTGTTATGCATCCTTTCAAGCATCTAAAAACATTTTTGTTTCAATTTTCTTATGTATTTTCAATTTGTTTGGCATTTTCCCTTTAGGATCACCCTTAAAACCTTAGAAACTTAGGAAAATCATAAGTCCTTTAGGGTTTAGCTTCTGACCTTCCCCTTTGGGCAGTGAACTTGTATAGGTTTAAGGTCCCTTTGATTGCATTTTCAAATTTTTATCTTGTCATTTGCTTCTGATTTTGAATTTTGCATCTCATGTTGTACATAAACCCTAATTTGCATCTTCATTTGCATCCATCTTACATAAGCTTGCATACATGAACTTGCCATAACTTTTTGTACATCCAAATGATATATGAGACATCTTAGGACATATTAGAATCATGTTTGATCATTGCATCATCCATTTGCCATGCTTTTGATTTCACTTGATGTCATATGCATTCATGAACTTTCATGCATCCTTTCATGTTTCATTTGCATCTTCATTGCTTGTATGATCATCCACATCTCATGACATACATTTGCATCATCTCTTAGCATCATTTAAATCTTGATCATGCTTCTGGTTTTGGTTTGCATCACTACATCTTTCTCATTTTCATTTCATTTCATTTCTTGTTGCTAACTTTTCAGGTGGTAAGTGTTTGAGAAGTGAATTTGCCTTTACTTCTCACAATCTCTTCTCATCTCTCTTATGCATTCATTGCTACATTCTACTTTTGTATTAGAGTGGGCTTGCTCATTCATGCTCCCTCCCCACTTTCTTTCTTCAAGCAACTTATCTTCTTAAGTGAAGTAAGTTGTCTTGCTTCTTGCTGCTTCTTTTCCTTCCATCATGTTTCTTCCTTGGTGGCTTTTCTCTTGAAGATCCTCTTGCAAGCCTCATAAACCCTAGGAATACCTAAGCATGATCATAATTAGGGTTTGATTAGTCCCCCCCATTAGTTTTACCTTTGTGTCATCTTTGTGTCTTCTCTCCTCATCTCCTAATCAAGGACTAAACCTTCAAGGTTTTAAGGCTTTGTGATTAAGCTTATGCCTGCATCCTTCTATTAAGATGGAGTGTATAACTTTAATCCTAAGTGTTAAACCCTTAATGTGTTTAAATCCTTTAATCAATTCACCTAATAATCATCAAGACATCAAACTTGTAACTTGGGCCTTGCATTAGGGTTCTAATTCTTCCTTAATTGGTTAAGAATGACTAACCCTAGTGTTAATGGACAAGTCCCCCTCAAGTTGTCTTACAAACCATAAAATCCATTTCTTAATCTTACCATTAACTAAAATCCACTTTAATAAAGGCTTTGTTTTGTCATGAGTTTAATCCCTAATCATGGATTAAGTTGAGGAGCCTTTCTCAGCTTAAATGTTCTCATCTATCATCCTTCTATTAGGATGGTGTAATGGGTCCATTAAATCCTTGATTATGGCTTAAACTCATAACTTAACACTAAATAAAAACTCCAAAAACATCTAAATAAATTCAAGTAGGTTAATGATCTTAATCCTACATCAAGGTGGTTAAGTGTGAGGTGTTTACCTCATACTTAAGGTATTCTCATTACCCCTAATCAGAGGGAGGATGTGATGAGTTTGCTAACCCTTGGTTTAGGCTTAAGCTCATTTTCTTATGACAAACTCCAAAAGCAATAAAAGATTGAAAACACCAAAAACAAACAATAATCGTCTCCTCCGGGATTCTTTTCTCATCATCTTCACTCATAAACGAGAACTTGCTTCTTCCGTCTAATGCAAGACAGTTTGCACCTGAGCCAGACAGGTCATACACTTGAGCATAGACAAGTAAGCAGTTCACAAGTCAATTTATCTTTCAGTCTCTTTGAGTCGAACTACGGTGTTCTGACTTCCTCATTGCACGAGAGGATACGTAGGCATAACTTAACAGTTATCGAACAAAAGTCTCTGTATATTCCCTCTCCTCCAACATTATTCTTTAAGCCTCATGGTCTTGAGCTTTGCACTCTTTCCTTACACTGACACTCCTTTTATTCACTCCATATTTCTTTTACACTAACACTTGCATTCTTTTCCAGCTTTTGCACACAAAATAGCACTGACACTACCCCTTTAAAACACAAATCTTTCAAGCGTGAATCCCGTCGAGTACGACGGACAATCTGGGTGCTAATACCTTCCCAGCTTGTAACCAACCCCCTTTCTCAGTTTCTCTGGTTCGCGATCATCTTGTCCATTTCTTTCCTAAGTTTATGCAGCATTACCTTTCCTTCGGGATAAAAATGCCTAGCTGGCGACTCTTTTCAGTTCATCTTCATGTTCTCTCTTTCGCCGACCGTTTGCGTCTGTACCCCTCTTGACCAGGTGTCATTTGGTGGGAGCGACACCTGGTTATGGATCGGTTGATACCATCTCCTTGATAGATCGGTTGATCTTATTTGAGTTATGAATCGGTTGATATCATTTCTCTTTGAGTTGTAAATCAGATGATATTACATTCTCGCATTTCCTGGTTATGGATCGGTGGATGCCATTTCCCAGTTAGATCGGTTGATCTTATTTGAGTTGTAAATCGGTTGATATTACTTCTCTTCGAGCCGTAAATCGGATGATATTACGTTCTCGTTTTCCAGGTTATGGATCGGTTGATACCATTTCCTGGTTAGATCGGTTGATCTTATTTGAGTTATGAATTGGTTGATATCATTTCTCTTCGAGTTGTAAATCGGATGATATTACATTCTCGCTTTTCGAGGTGGATCGGTTGATACCATCTCCATGATAGATCGGTTAATCTTATTTGAGTCGCAAATCGGTTGATGTTGCATTAAGTCCTGTTTCCCTAACAGGCATCTTCCGTGGCTTGGTCCTGCCCAGTAGTCGCGTGTTTTCTTTATGGCTTGGTCCTTCCCAGCAGTCATATTGATTTGAGTTCCATTCCGCTAATGGTCTCGTTAAAGTCCTATTTCGCTAACAGGCACCTTCTGTGGCTTGGTCCTGCCCAGCAGTCACATTGTCAAGTTCTATTTCCGCTACTTATTCAGAGGTCAAATAAAACTACCAAAAAAAAAGAAAAAAACAGATAGCATTCCTACTATCCACCGAGTTCAAATTTCCAGGTTTTATTCAAGTATTCAATCACTCCACACCTTGAACGTCTAAAAGCTCTCGCAATTATTCGTTTATGCATGCAGATGATTGAATAGGGGCAGCTGTAATACCTCAAAAAATTTCCTCTCATTTCCCCAAACATTTTGCATAACATTTTGCATTCATAAATTCATAAAATAACCAAAAACATTGCATAGCTGAGGCATAGGCATGTGATCAATGATCAGAGCAACTGAAGGCATTACAAGGGCAATAAAAGGGCCACAAAGTTTCTCAACCTTGTGCAAAGGGTTCACAATATCCCACAAGTCTTCACTTGAAGCCACAAGCCATGGAAAGATGGGGTTTAATCAAACGAGGCGAGATGTGTGATATTTCCTGATGAAATGGCCGAATTAGGGTTTCACTCCTACTGGGCTTCTGCATGAAGTTCTGATTCAAAAAGGATTCCTTTGTCTTATATATGATGTAAAAGGCATAGGGTTCAAATCTCGTCCACAAATTCATTTTGGAAGGGGTTCGACTGGCCAGACGGCGGAAAATCGAGGAATTGGGGATAAGGCAACCGAGCTAGGTAAAAAGGGTCGACTCCGGACTTTTAAGATCGAAATCATGAAATTAGGGTTACAATGATCCTATGGTTCAAATTTGGTCAAGAAACGATGGAGGAATCATAAAAAATCAAAGGAGAAAATCATTTGAAAAGTAGTTGGTTTTGCATTTCCCTCCACTTTTCCTTCCACTTTCTTTCCACACTTCCTTTCATTTTTTCCATCTTGCTTTTCCATTTCAATTCCACTCCATTTCCCTTGTAAACTTCTACCATGTTCTACCATCTTCTAGAGTGTTCCAAGGAATATTCCAAGGAATATTCCCTTTTCCAACCCTAACCCTAACTAACTACCAAACCTAATTTTGGATCCCAAGCCTAATTTTTGGGCCCCAAACCCAAACCTAGCTCCAAGCCTAGCCTCTATATATTCATTAATCACTTAATTGTTAGGGGTTCACACAATTTTCCAATTTTTCACTCTTTCACAATCACTTTTTCTCTCTCACTTTTCCTCCTTTTTCCCTCCTTTCACTAAAGCTTTTCAAATAAGCTCTTCAAGTTTCACATTGAAACTTGAAGATCTTGAAGCTTAAGCCTCCAACCTTCATATTTTGTGGATTGTGGAAGAAGAAGCTACTGAATTTTGTGAGGATTTTCGACTTATCGGAAGCATACGAAGGTTCAAACATGAAGAACGCATTTATTTTGCGGTTTCTCGTTTTTCGGTTTTCTCATCGATCAAGCTCCGATTCTTGCAACAATCACCGAAGCACTTCTCCGCTTCGTAGGTTGGTGGTCTAAATCATTTCTTCTTTAAGTTATTCTCTTCATCTCGCCATTTCGGCATTCTTTAAGCGATTTTTGTTTTGCTTGTGATCGATTTCATTTTCTTTATGTGTGGCTTGCATTTTGTGCTTTTTGTTGGATTTGGATTTAAAGTGTTGATAGTTATAAGTTATATCATGTGTAAATAAGCTCCAATTAAGTAGCAATTAGTGTTAGCATGTTCCTAGATATGTTTGGGATCATTAGAAGTAAGTTTGTGGCCAAAAGCACTTATTTCAAAGACTTTTTTTCAATTTTGTTCAGCGTTAACCGGTTAACGCATTTGGTTAACCGGTTAACACGTGCGTTTTGCCACAAATTTGTTCTGTTTTGGGTCCGTTAACCGGTTAACGCATATGGTTAATCGGTTAACGCTGTTGATTTTTGGTTTTTTAGCTTATTTCATGGTTTAGACTTAAGTTCTAGTGCCTCTAATGTTCATACATGTTTAGGTAGTGATTTTAGGGAATTTTTGAGTCCATTTCCAGTAGTTCATTCCCCCATTTCGAGTCGTTTCGACGCGATTCCGTTCATGTCGCATATTATGTGTTTTGTGTTCTTTGGTGCATAGCTTGAGTTCTTGCATTTTGTTGCCAAGTTCATGCATCATTTGGCATGTAATAATCATGTTTCATTCTGTTTTTATATGTTTGCATTGCATTAATTCATTTTGCATCTCATTGTATCAAAATATGTTGCATGTTGCATAATCATGTAGGTAGGTGCATTAGGTTGCATTTTGTCGCATATTTGATCATATCATTTACATCAATTCACTTATGAATTTCGCATTGAGTTTAGCATTATAGTTGAGCTATTATATTGCATGTTCATAATCAATAGTTATCATGTTCATATGCTATGTTCATGTGTTACATTTTTGCATTACTTGTTGCATAATCCACATATGATGCATTCTTGCATAATCATCAAAAATGTTCATGTTCTTGCATTTATATATGTTGATTTAGGTTCAAATGCATGTTCATGATGAATTGGTATATTTTGCATTTAGCTTGTGCATTAAAAAGTGAAAATAATCAATTCTGGATTTTACATTTCATAGTTGTTTTTGCATATAAGTGTTGTAAAATGTGTGTTGTTTGTTGTGTAGTGCATGTTGTACTTGACCTTTTACACCTACTTTTTATGGTTGCATGATAGTTGTAGTATGATGTTTGTGTTATGCATTGTTTTCATAGCTGTTTGTGTATTAGAGTGTTGTAAATAGTTTCTGAAATTTTGTTTTAGCATTTTTAGGCACCCTTAAGCTTAAGATTGAGTCTAGTTTAGATCCATGTCGCCTTAGGAATTGTTTGGTGTGTTTTTACCTCATTCCTTTTTAATAAAAATGCACATTAACATTTGTTTTGTAGAGGGGAAGATTGAGGTAAGTTTCTTTCACCCTATCCTTTATTTTTTATGCATTTCTTTTCTGCATTTAATTCATCTTTCCTTCCATATTTGTGTTTGGTAGGATTTCCCCCTTTGTTAGGATCAACTTATCTTCATTAGGAAGTAAGTTGCATCCTATTTTCTTTCTTTCTTTATTTTCATCCTTAGGATTAGAAAACCTCACTAATCATTAATATCTCCCTTTTGTGAATAATAAATAACTTAGGGTTGGTCTTAGTCCCCTTAGATTTTGTCCTTTTTTCAACTTGAGTCATTCTTTCTCACCTCATAAAGAAACGCAATAAAACACTTAATAAAAACCGAACGTTCTTGTACGACACGAGAATTTGTTGCAGAGTGCTTATACGCGTCCTGTTTCGGAGCGAGGTGTAAGTACTTCTCGCGATGGATAGGTCTTAGTATGAGAATATTCACAAACAAATTCAAAACATTTCTCATAAAAGACAAAAACAAACAATAAGCGACTTTCCTGCGAGAACTTCTTCTCTCATCTCATTCATTCTTAACGCGAACTCGCGGCGACTTGTCTTTCATGCAAGACGGTAAACGCACTCGTACCAGACGAGCCTGCAACACCTGAGCATAGACATATGCAGTTCAAGACATAAAAAACACAAGCAAATAGTTCCCGCCTTAGTTAGGCGAACTACGTCGACTCTGATCCTCATTATCCCGATGAGGTACGTAGGCAGCGGGGTAGGGCCCGTTCGAGCACATTCTTTATTTTCCCTACATTTTCCCCATTCTTTCTTACCATTTCCTTCTCTAGTTCCCTTTCTCATTTCCATTCTCATTCCAGTCAGCAGTTTTATTCAGCAGTATCTTATTTCTCACCCTTTGAAACAACCAAACAAGTGTGGATCCCGTCGGGTACGATAGACGGTCTGGGGTGCTAATACCTTCCCAGGTCGTAACCGACTCCCGAACCCAGATCTTTGGTTCGCAAGACCTTGTCCTTTCCTTCTTCCTCAGGTTTGTGCAACATTACCTTTCCCATTCTTTTGGGATAAAAATGTATGGCTGGCGACTCTACCTTTTCCGCGCCACTTTCGCGTTTGTACTAGGATGAAAATCCCGGGAGCGACACTTACCAGAACGCACTCCAAAAGTACACTTGTTTGGATTCAACCTCAATATGTACTTTATCAATCTATCAAACAACTTTTTGAGATTGACCAGATGTCCTTCTTCGTCCCGGGACTTGGAAATCATATCATCCACATATCATTCAATTTCTTTGTGTATCATGTCGTGGAACAAAGTTACCATAGTCCGTTGGTACGTTGCCCTGGCGTTCTTCAATCCAAAGGGCATAACCTTGTAACAGAATGTACCCCATGGGGTAATGAACGTCGTTTTCTCCATGTCTTCTGGTGCAATCTTGATCTGATTATACCCGGAGAAGCCATTCATGAAAGAAAATACCGAGAACTGAGCGGTGTTATCTACCAACACATCAATGTGAGGTAATGGAAAATTATCCTTTGGACTTGCTCTGTTTAGATCCCGATAATCGACGCACATCCGGACCTTGTCGTCTTTCTTTGGTACTGGCACAATGTTAGCGACCCAAGGTGGGTAACTAGTTACATCAAGGAACCCGGCATCCCACTGCTTTTGAACTTCCTCCTTGATCTTCATAGCCATATCAGGGCTAGTTCTTCTCAAATTTTGTTTCACGGGAGGACAATATTCCTTTAGTGGAAGCTTGTGCATAACGATGTCAGTATCCAACCCTGGCATATCCTGATACGACCAGGCGAAGATATCCACATATTCACGTAGCATACCAATCAAATCCTTCTTGACCTCGGCCTCCAGGATGGCCCTAATCTTTATCTCTTTCCTTACATCTTCAGACCCAATGTTGATGATCTCTATTTCTTCCTGATGAGCCTGAATGACCCATTCCTCTTGTTTCAACAACCTGACCAATTCTTCCGGGAGTTCACAATCTTCCTCAACCCCTTCATCAGCTTGGTAGATAGGATTGTCGAAGTCACGCATAGTCATAGCAGGAACGTTGTCACAGGAATCCGAATGATCAACACTGCACAAGTGATGTGCTTGTTTCAGAATCGGGGTTTTTTCCAAAGGAGACACAAACGCATAAAAACACAGGAAAGAAAAACATTGCCATTTTATTTGTGAAAAAATTTTAAAACGAAAGAAAGAGAACGCAATTTTCTTGAAAAATGTCCTTTATTTCATGGAAAAGTAAATGCATTAAAAGCATGGTGGCCCTACAAATGGATCCATGCACCTTGGGCAGAGTGCAGGATTTGACATGCAGTATGCTAAAAATGGAAACAAAGAAAAATTACTTTGACTGCCAAGTAACTTGAACGAAATCTTCAGCAAACCAGTTCCAGAGCTCCTCCCCAGGTACGCATGGGTGAATCCAGTTATCCAAGTCGCAGTCACTATCCCCATCGGCATCTATTGCATAAACATTGTTGTAGTCGAGCATTCCAGCGCTAGTGAACGCTATGGGCTTACTGCCATGAGACCGTTTGGACTGACCAGGTTGATATCCGAATTGGACTACTTCCAGCAGCTTTCCCCAGCCCTGGGCAGTTCCAGCAGCTTTCCCCAGCCCTGGGCAGTTCCGGATTGGACTACTTCCTTAGCTTGCTTGTAGGAGTAGATAGGAGTCCCTTCCTTCTCATTGCTCTGAACTGCTGGAGATAAATTACTGACATTGACCGTCTCAAAATCTTGGCAAAGTGTCTCATGGATCTCCCCTTCCATTTCTACTTACTTGAAGGTCGACAGATGGCTCACAAAAATGTCTTCTTCTTCGCATACAGTAACAACCTGGCCGTCTACCACATACTTCAACTTCTGATGCAACATGGATGTTACTGCTCCAGCAGCGTGAATCCAGGGACGTCCCAGCAAACAACTATAAGTGGGTTGAATATCCATAACATAGAATGTACTCTTGAACACCTGAGACCCAATCTTCACTGGTAACTCTACCTCCCCAAACACAGATCTTCGGGACCCATCGAAGGCTTTCACAATCAAATCACTAGGTCGCAAGACGATGCCATCAACGTCCAGCTTCATCAAGGCCTTCTTAGGGAGCACGTTGAGAGAATATTTTGCATCTACCAGGATGTGTGATAGAACAACACCCTTACACTCCATGGTGATGTGTAAGGCTTTGTTGTGATTGCGTCTCTCAGACGTAAGGTCTCTGTCTGTGAATCCCAACCCATGGTTGGCGTTCACACTGCCTACCACGGCCTCCAACTGGTTGACTGTTATCTCTTGTGGTACATACGCCGTTTGCAAAACTTTCAGCAAAGCTTCTCGGTGAGCTTGAGAACAGATCAGCATCGATAAAATGGAGATCTTGGACGGGGTCTGATTCAGCTGTTCAACCACCTTATAGTCACTTTTCTTAATTATTCTCAAGAACTCTTCGACTTCCTTTTCAAAAGTGCCTTGACTGGCAGCAGGAGTTGTTACCTCTTCAGTTGCTATCTGTTTACCTTTAACCTTTGTAGCAGCTTCAGCTTCAGGATCACCTCTAAGAGCTTGAGGAGCAAAGAGACGCCCACTTCGTGTAAATCCACCAACTCCTCTGACATTCACAATAGTCGGGTCAATTGTCACTGCTTGACTTTCCACCTTCTGGCCTTCTACGTACACGTCTGATCCATAATTCCAAGGGATGGCCTTGTCATCAGCATAAGGGACTGGTCCCGGAACAGTAATGGTCACTAGACTCACTTCGGTAACATAGATGGTCACAGGTTCTCTCCGGGTAGGAACCTCAGCAAGATCAAAATAAATTGTTATGGTAGACACGCAATCATTTCTATTGTCAACCCTGTCGAATTGTAGCGACCCCTCGTCAATCAAACATTGTAACCCAGCTTTCAAATCCCCACAACCATTAACAGAATTCGAACAACTCTCATAGTCAAAATCACAACCTGGAAAAACCTACCCTTTCAACAATCTGTCTTTCACGACTAGCAATAAAGTCTTCACTTCATCCACATTCAAGTCAAGTTCAACCTCTCGCCACTGTCAACGGAATTTATCCCGGCCCCTCCATGATTTGGAATGGGGTTTGATGTAACATTTGGAGGCGGTGTGAAATTAATTTCTTTTGAATCAATTAAGTCCTGGACCTTATGCTGCAACGCCCTGCACTTCTCTGTTGAGTGCCCAGGAGCTCCTGAATGAAATGCGCATCTTGCATTAGCATCATACCCCACTGGAAGCTCTCCAGGTGGAGGTGGTGCTAATGTCCTCAACTGAACCAAGTTCAACTCCAACAATCTCTGGAGCAGAGCCATGTACGTCATTGGGATAGTTTCGAGCACCCTGTTAGCTGGACAAGCTTATCTCTGTTGATAAGGCCTTTGCTGATAGTTATTGTGCGGCGGCTGTTGCTGCTGTTGTTGCACAGGACCTGTGGGGATGGTGATAGCTGCCACCTGCTCGCAAGATCCTTTATATCCGCGACCCCGACCTCGACCGTACACATCATTAGTCTCTCCCTCCCTTCTTCTTGGAGGTCCATTGAAAGCCTTTCTCGCACCACTAGTGTTACCTGCACCAATGTCCTAAATCTTCCCCATTTTCAGCAGAGTTTCAACCCTCTCTCCAGCTATCACTATGTCATTGAACTTCGTTGCCGAACAAAACGCCAATCTCTCAATAAACACCCCCTGCAGCGTTCCCATAAACATGTCTGCCATTTCATTTTCCAACAAGGGAGGTTGTACTCGAGCAGCAAGCTGACACCACCTCTGGGCGTACTCTTCGAACCCTTCTTTAGCACTCTGAGACATTGTCTGCAACTGGGTACGATTTGGAGATATATCCAAATTATACTGATACTGCTTCACAAATGCCTCAGCTAAATCCTTCCAACTTCGAATATTGACCCTGCTAAGCTTCATGTACCACTCCAAGGAAGCTCCTACAAGACTATCCTGGAAGTAGTACATCCACAGCTTCTCATCTTCTGTATGCGCAACAATCCTTCCCACAAAAGGACTGAAGGTGAGTTTTCGGGCAAGCCGTACCATTGTACTTATCAAAAGTGGGAACCTTGAACTTGTAGGGAATTCTCACCCCTGGAACCAAGCCCAAATCAGTGATGTCAAACCCTAGAGAACTCTAAGATTGAATAGCACGAATCTGCTCAGCCATTTCTTCGAACCTTCTGTTCATGTCAACTCCTTGGCCTTCTGCCTCATCGAGCAAAGTGAATTGTTCATCCTGCCCATCCATCTGCAGATTATTCACTCCATTATTGACAATAGTGACCCCTGGTTGCACCACAGAGATTTCAATGTGACGGGCGTCAGCCCCATTGCGATTGCCTCCATCTGCTATCCCATTATTCCTGACTTGATTGTTCTCTACCATCTCACGCAAACTCTCTTGAGTTTGACCCATCCCAGCCATGAGGGTCATGAAATTATCTATTCTCGTCCTTAAGTCAGCCAGATCTGCTTGAATCTGATCCATTGCTCTCTCTGTTCACCTTTGTAGGGTATTTGTGCACCGTTGACTGTCTCTGAACCTTCTTGGGAGCTATAGTGCCTGAAATTGACATGAACGTTAGAACACTGGAGAAATACCTGCAAAACAATAAACATGTTATATGCATGCAATGCAACTATTCATGTTTCCATGTTTAGGCATTAATATGCCCCAGTTCTGGTATTTTGACAGAAAATACTCCAGATGACTTCGGAAACTAGCTTTTCAAACTCTTTCGAGGAGTATTCAGATCCTGGTGTCTTAAGACCAACAACTTTGCTCATTCAGAAACGGTAACTGGAAAGTATCATTGCATAGCATGAACAAACTACCAACAATCAGAGTCATAGACATAAACAGCATTCCCCAAAGGGTTACAATTCAGTACAAATGACAGAAAGATAAAACAAGACTCCTACAACAAGCCTGTAGGTAGTCTGGATACAATCAACAATAAACTAAAACCCTAGGCTAAAAGGAAGATCCAGGCTCCTCTTCTGCAGTCTCCACCTCTGTTCAGTTCTTCTTGACGCCTGCTCTCAGCTTAAGATCTGTGATCTCCTTCATCGCTTCCTCCAAGGCTAGCTATCTCTGTATCAATTGTTGAGTCTTTTCCCTTCATATTTTGTGAACTTGTACGACCTCTTCTTTCTTGAATGTCATCTGCGCTTCAAAGAATTCTTCTTTTTCTTTGTATTTCTTCTGCTCCTGTTCTCTTTGGCCCTGTAACCAAGTAATGGACTGACGAGCTTCTCTGAGTGCCTTCACAATCCTCTTATGCTATGCTTCTCTCTTTGACTCTGTTAAACCTAATCTATGAAAATGAGCTTCTCTCCCAGTAAACTCCTTTTCTTTAGCTTCTAAGGTAGCCTACGTCTTCTGTAGCTTTTCTTCTGCTTCTTGCTTAGCATGATTGGCACGGTGATACAAACTAGCCATTTCAGAATTCTCTACCCGAACCTCGTGCAACTGAGCTTCCAAATTCTTGTAATCTTTAAGAGAAATAGTGGTTTGCACCGGTACCTCCTTTGGATATAGTGGAACCTCAACCAAAAATGGAAGGAAAAAGGTATCAACCCTCCTTTGTATCCAAGCAGCAAAAGAGGGATAAGTCTTACGGTCTACCTTTCCGAATTCTTTCTTACCCTCTCTAATCTTCGTTTCCCAAGCTTGGGATGCTTGAATAACCAACAACTCTTTATCTTCAGCTGGAAAATACAAAGTCTTAGTTATTTCTTCATCTGATGGAGGATCCTTCAGTGGATAACCAAATTGCTTTCTGGACAACACATGGTTATGACTTATCACTCCTTTTCTACCTAACAACAGCACATAGGGAAACTCACTACACCTTGTAATAAACTCCTTCCCTACCAATTTTCTGCTACATCCCCAGGCTATATCATCAGATGTTAACCCCATAAACCTTCTAGCCCACTTTCGATCTTGCTTAAGATCTTTGAACGGTCCTAACTTTGGAAGCTTCTTAGCAAACCACTCAGCAAACATGAGAGCACAACAATTTATATACCCCTTTCTCTTCTCATTTCTGTGATGGACGCCGAAGTAAACATCTCCCAACAACGTAGGCACCGGGTTCCCTTTAATGAACATGGTGATAGCCTCCAAGCTTACCCATCCTTTCTCTCCTGGAAAAAGACTTATTCCATAGACCATTAATGCTAACAGCGCACTGAACTCTAACCATTTCCCTCCAAAAGCAAACGCATGGGCTTCTGTAATAAGAAAATCCAGAGTAAATCCCTTCCCTTTACTGGGTTCCAACTCCATTTTCTCTCAAAGCATACTCAAATGACAAGCACATGCAATGTCCTTGTACGGGAGACACTTCTCCGCAGCATAATAGGGAACACCATTCTTGATAGGAATCTTCAGGATGTCAGAAATCTCTTCCATAGTGGGAGCCAAGACGTAGTCAGCAAACATGAAAGTTCTCAATTGAGGGTCATAAAACTGCAACAAAGAATGAAGGCTATCTCTCTGATCAACAGTAGGTTTGTTCATGTAACCCAAGATCTTCCCATACCGGCTTCTGAAATCGTCTGAAACCTTATCACTCATCAAGTCCACCAGTTTCTGAATACTTTCAATTTCGGGTTGCGGGAAAGTATAATGAGCATTCCTTTTTCTGGGTATCTCTTGAACTTCAGTCATCCAGAGAAGACAATGAATACCAGAACTAGATACAGATGCTAACCTGAAATGGAAACACAAACAGTTAATGCAAGTATGATGCAATGCAAATGCAATGCAGGCACATGATCAACAACTGGGACTGTCTGGATACAGAACACGGGACCCAAGCAACCAAGAACCAAAATCCTCTGAATAAAGCCCCATGAACGAGAATTCAGTCTCAAATAAGCCCCAAAATTAGATATCATATGACTTAAGAACTCCAAAATCCATGTAGCCTTATCAAATCATAGAACTGTACTGGCAATGAGGTATGATGCGGTCGAGTGTTCCTGCAAACCTGTAAACCCCTCCCAATTTCACGGGTGTGCTCCGGGTCAAACATCACGAAGTCTCAAAGCCGAATAACAATAATACGTTCACCATTTCCAAGAAATGGCTCATGACCAAATCAGGGAATCGGTTTGGCATTATGTACTACTCAGGGAGGCCTCAACGTGAGTCCGGGAAAAACAAGCATCCTTTATAAGTTCCCAGCTTCAAGCACTGGAATTGAGAAACAATAGTACATTCATCTCGAAGGGTACAATACTATCGTCAGACGACCAGATGCTTTGACTGAGTTCCTATAAAAGAACCAGGCCATCCTATGCGAGTTCCCAGTGGGCCCTCGGATGCGAATGGGTTTGCCATAAAATGTGGTCTGCCATTGTCACCACTGGAGAGGGATGTTTCCACAAAGGTCCTCAATGATCGGTCCCCAGATGCACATAACTATCGAGGTCATGTATTACCCCAGAAAGATTCCGGCATAAATACATTTCCAAGACGGTCGCAAGTCTGGGTGTGGAACTCACTACTACCAACATAGCAAGATGCCATGAAGCCAAAGTGACTGCCCACTCTAAGTCCTAAGGTGCACTCGAGCCCCGGTTACGAGCTCATCTCTCAGTAACAATTCCCAATCCCACAGAAAAAAGGAAACCAGCACAGCCAGACAGTCCAGTATAATGATGCATGAATATAAATACTGAAAACTGTAAATAAAGCTGTAAATAAAACTGTAAATAAATAGCAATAAAATAAACACGCAACAGCAAACAAACAAAACCTAAAGAAACAGAAACACGCAAGCACTAGGAGAGACTCTCAAGGGAACCAGAGATTCTGGGTTCGATCCCTAGCAGAATCGCCAGCTATCGCTCCCCGGATTTCCATCCTGGTACAAACACGAAAGTGGCGCGGAAAGAGGTAGAGTCGCCGACCAGAAATTTTATCCCGAAGAAACGGGAATGGTAATGCTGCACAAACCAGAAGAAAATAAAAGGAAGGACAAAGGTCCTGCGAACCAAAGAGACTGGGTTCGGGAGTCGGTTACGACCTGGGAAGGTATTAGCACCCCAGATCGTCCGCCTTACCCGACGAGATCCACGCTTGCAAAGAAACTGTTTCAAAGGGTGAAGGAATGAAAGTTGTTGCAAAAAGAAAATGAACTGGATAAAAAGAAAAGAACTGAAAAGAAAACAAAGAGGAAAAATGTAGGGAAAATAAAGATGGTGCTCGAACGGGCCCTACCCCACTGCCTACGTACCTCATCTGGACAATGATGATCAGAGTCGACGTAGTTCCCCTAACTAGGGGTGGAAAAGATTGCTTGTGAATTAAGGCTTGGACTACCTATGTCAATGCTCAGGTATTGCATGCTCGGACGACGAGTGCGTTACCGTCTTGCAAAATGACAAGTAGGAACAAGTTCGCGGACGGAGCGAAGGTGATAAGAAAAGAAGTCCCGAAGGAGAGATGCTTATTGTTTGTTTGTGTTTCTTAGAGCTTTTTCATTGGTGTGGCACAAGAGAATGAACTCAAACTCTTTTCCATGGAATGTGTACTTGTTACTACATTCCAAGATGGAATAATAGAACAAGCACACCAAGTAAGGAGAATTTATCCAAGACTTGATTCCAAGGGCTAGGGCCCAAATTCATTGACTTGTTGCATTTATTAGGTGTTTTAGTGATTAAAAATGAAGAAGTGTTTTTTAGGGTTTTTCTTGATGAAGGTGACTTCATGATCCGACTTGTGCATCATGCTAGACAAATGCACTATTCCAAGATGGAATGAATACATATGCCCCATGGAATAAGGCTATTACACAAGAAGCCACTTCTTTATTTATTAATGTTTTTTAGGATTTTGTTTTGAGATGAGAAGAGAAAGAACCAAAGGAGCAAACAGGTAAAAGTCTAAAATGAGGAAAGACTAAACCTAAAGTTGTCATGCAAAAGTGGTCCTAAGGTTAGTGAGGTTTCAACTATCCTAAGAAAAAAAAAAGAACCAAAAGAGAAGCAAAAGAGAGGAGAAGAAAAAGCTAGCAAGCAACTTACTCCTCTAAAGGAGATAAGTTGCTCCTAAAGGGGGGAGGAAAAGAGTTGCAACACATGATGGCATAAGGCACATCCAAACACAAAGAGAAAGCAACTTAAAAAAAGGAAATATGAAGAGTTGAAATGTGGATAAACATCCACGCTTCACTTACCATGAGCCCCTACAAGGTTAGCAAAAATCCAGCACATGTTCATCAACACAATCATGGAATTAGCATGCTCAAAGTCTTAGAAAACCAAGTTAAACAAACATGTCAAACTTTGCACATACATGACTTACGCGTCGAGAACATGAAAACATACATCAACCAGCAAGAAAATCACCCTAAACTAGCATATTCAATGATCATATAATGATCCATGGCAATTAAGACAAGTAAGGGGATCAAACAAGCCCAAAACAGCCCAAATATGGCATTCTGCCTCAGTGTTAACCGGTTAACCAAAGTGTTAACCGGTTAACCAATCCAACCTGCATCAATTTACACAGAAAATAGGTGTGTTAACCGGTTAACCAAAGCGTTAACCGGTTAACACTGAAAAAACAGCAATAATTTCCTGCAAAAAATCAGCTCAAACCAGCTTATTCAAATAATTCCACACCAGACCAGCAATCAATTAAGCATGAAATGAATGGATCAATTCACATTAGCATTATCAAGCTCATGAACATTAAAACATAGATCCGGTTACAAATTAACCAATCAAATCAAGCAACACAAGAAAATACACAAGCACATGGTGGATCTAAAGCACAAGCATGCAAATAAGCTAAAACAGAGCTAGATCTGAATTAAACCAACCTACAAAGCTGAGGTATGCTTTGGTAATTGTTGATTGAGCTGGAAATGAGAGATCTCGCGGAAAACTTTGAAGATCCGGTGGTAAGCTTCACACTCCATGCAAAACAAATGCAAGCAAAGGGTCTTGATGCAGAATTTTGGATCCAAAGGCACTTCTAATTCCCAAACCAGATCTGAATTACCAATTAAACCAGCAAAACGATGCCAAGAAGCTATGGATGGAGATCTAGTTCCAAGATCTACACACCTTAAGACAAGGTTATGTGATCTTTAAAAAGGAACTCTTAGTGAATTTGGAAAATATGGGAGAGAAAATGAGAGAAAAGTGAGAGAGAAAAGTGAAAATTCAGAATGAGAATGAAAAAATGAGAGAGCCCCCTCTTGGTTTGGAGAGAAATGGATTAAATATGGTTTAGGTTTGGGGCCCAAAATTTAGGCTTGGGATCCAAAAAATATGGTTTGGTAAAGTGATTAGGATTTAGCAATGGAATTAGGCTTGGATAAATGCTCTAGATCCTTCTCTTTAATTCAAATGAATAAAAAATCAGAAATTTGGAAATTTGGAGCCAAAGCACATGCTGAATTTGCTGCTGGAATTCAAAATTCGCAGCCGTTAACTGGTTAACCAAAGCATTAACCGGTTAACGCCTGTGAATTTTGAATTTTCCCTCCTTTTGATGGAAAACCTCAGGAATAACCCGGCGCCAACCGTTATGTCCTGATTTTGATCCTCAATCCCTTTTTAGGTCCTTGACCATGATATCAAACTTGTAACATGCCTTGTGAGCTTTGAATTTCCCTGATGATTGATCATATGCCTTATGTTGGAACATGCAAGTACTTATGCTTCATTTTTCTATGCAATATGCTAAGGACATGACATACTGATGATGATTATGATATGATGTTGATGCTAAAAAGGAGAGGGCAAATTTGGGGTGTTACACCTATCAACTACCTTTATTTCTTCAAAGTCAAGGTGTGTGTCGCTAAGGAAATCACTAGCTTCCAAAGAAAATTCCTTTGGGCAGGTATTCAGACAAAAACAGTATTGTGTGGGTGAGTTGGAAGACTATTTGTAAACCTAAAAGTTGTGGAGGACTCGTGATCAAAGAAGTTGTTACTTTTAATAGGACATTTTTATCCAAATGGGTATGGAAATTCTTTCAACATGAAGAGGAGCTTTGGTGGCCGGTTTTGCTGGGTAGATACGGTTCTATGTCTGACTGTTTTCAAAATAGTTGTGGATGCGCGATCTAGAAGATCTATTTGCGCAAAGTAATATCAACATCTTTGGTAACTTCATGTCCTACTGTATTAGTTGCGGAAATTCAATAGTTTTTGGGTTGCTATGCTGGTGGGTGATGCTCCTCTGGCTCTTTCTTTCCAAAACCTTTTTGCTGCCCATCATTTCAAGAATCATATGTTAATGATATGGGAATTTGGAGTAGTACTGGGTGACATTAGATCCTACTCCATAATGACTTTCACTACGCCAAAAATGACTTTTAACAACGCATCTTAGACAGCGCTTTTAAAAGAAAGCGCTGTCTAAGGTTAAAATTAAAATCAAAACACGAAAACTGTTCAAAAATAATCAAAAAGCGCTGTCTAAAGTCCCACTTTAGACAGCGCTTTTGAAAAAGCGCTTTCTAAGGTAGGCCTTAGACAACGCTTTTAGAAAGCGCTTTCTAAGGTATGCCTTAGACAACACTTTTTCAAAAGCGCTGTCTAAAGTCTTTTAATTTTAAAAAAAAATTAAAACCAAAAACGCTGTCTAAGGGGGGGGCTTAGACAGCGCTTTTAAAAAGCGTTGTCTAAGGCCTACCTTAGAAAGCTCTTTTATCAAAAGCGTTGTCTAAGGTCTTATTATATTAAAATTATACAGTTACTATTTTCATTTCTTCCTTTCCCTCTCAGTATCAGACGCGACCGTGAAATCGCCATTGTTGCCCTACCACTGATTTTGCCACCGTCGTCCATAAAACCCTACCGCCGTCCAGCTCGCCGTCGTCCTTCCGTCGTCCTCCGACAACCTCCGTCTTCAACCGTCGGTTTCGTTCAAAAAGGTATGTGTTCTCCATTGATTGCCCTACTTTTTGTTCATGGTGTTCTTGTTCTTGCTTGTTTTTTGTTGAAAAGTTCCAGAATAATGTATATAAACTGTGTTAGTTACAATGTAGATACAATATGAACATAATGAGGATTGATGGATATTGTTCTTGTTCTTGTTCTTTTGATGGATATTGTTCTTTTTCTTATATATACAATGAGTTTAGCTAAATATTAACATTGAGTTAGGATTAAAATATACACTGTGTTTATATATACACTGTGTTAAAATATACACTGAGTTAGGATTAAAATATACACTGAGATTATATATACACTGTGTTAGGATTAACACTGAGTTTAGCTAAATATTAACACTGAGGTACAATACGATTAAAATACGTATAAGTAGGAAAACAATTTAGGATACATAATTTTTGTTTAAAACATTTAGTATACGAAATTTTTGTTTAAAACATTTAGGATACTAATATTGTTGTTATTATACGAAACTCTATTTTCAACTTCAAAGTTGTAAATTTCTGTTAAATGTGATAAAATGAATTGAACTTTAAAATTGTTAGAATATTCAAAGATACTACCTTAGTTATGTATTTTCGTCTGGAATGATTGTTTACCTTAATAAGTAGGAAAACCATGGATAAAACATGGATCTGTGTCGATCGAATGACCAAAGAGTACGAGAGTGGGGTCGCGGAATTCATTAAGTATGCTGTTCAACACGCTGAAAACCCCAGATGAATGCATTGTCCTTGCTTGCGTTGTTGTTATATTGGTAAGGTTGACGCACATGGATTGAAATCGCATTTGCTGAGGCATGGAATTGATCAAAGTTATCAGTGTTGGATATTTCATGGTGAGAAAATTAACGAGAATGTTGAATCGAGTGGAAAAAGTAATACGACCTATGCTTCATACGAAAAAGACACGGAAACATACGATTGTGATCGAGTTGAAGAGATGGTAGAAGCACTGGAAGAAGATCTTCATGATTGTCCTGAAATGTTTGAGAGGATGGTAAGCGATGCAGAGAAACCGTTGTACAAAGGTTGCACTAAATTCTCAAGACTGTATGCGGTATTAAAGTTGTACAACTTAAAGGCGGGCAATGGATGGTCGGATAAAAGTTTCACAGAGTTGTTGGCCCTTATGAGAGAAATGCTACCGGATGATAATGTTCTTCCTAATCGAACCTATGAGGCAAAAAAAATGTTGTGCTCTATTGGCATGAGCTATGATAAGATACATGCTTGTCCTAACGATTGCATTTTGTTTCGTAACGAATATGCAACGTTAACTGAGTGCCCTAAATGCGGTTTGTCTCGATATAAGAAAAGATTGTCTCCCGCAAAAGTCTTATGGTATTTTCCGATAATTCTGAGATTTAGGCGCATGTTTCGTAGTGAAACCGATGCAAGACATCTTACTTGGCATGCAAATGAAAGAATTATTGATGGAAAGTATCGGCATTCGGCTGATTCACCACAGTGGTAGAAGATTGATAATGATTATCCTGAGTTTGGATCAGAAGCAAGAAACCTTCGATTGGCATTATCTACTGATGGAATGAACCCACATGGTCTTTAAAGTATCTCACATACCACATGGCCTGTGATTCTTATGATTTATAACCTACCTCCGTGGCTATGTATGAAGCGTAAGTACATGATGTTATCTATGTTAATCTCTGGGCCTAAACAACCAGAGAATGACATAGACGTATACTTGACACCTTTGATCGAAGATTTAAAGATTTTGTGGGAGAACGGTGTGGAGGTTTATGATGGATATAGGAAAGAAATTTTCAATTTGAGGGCGATGTTGTTTGGCACAATTAATGATTTTCCAGCATACGGGAATCTATCTGGGTATAGCATTAAAGGTCAACGTGCGTGTCCTGTTTGTGAAGACGGAACCGATACGATTCGATTGGAACTTTGCCAGAAGAATGTGTTTCTCGGTCATCGTAGATTCTTACATTCTAAACATCACTATTGTGGGTGGAGAAAAGCATTCAATGGAGACACCGAACATCGTAGAGCTCCACCCGCATTGTCAGGTGAACAAGTTTTTGAAAAGGTGAAAGATGTGCCTACTGAGTTTGGCAAGCCTTTTGCACATAAAGTTGTGAAAGGTGGGTGGAAGAAAAGGTCGATATTTTTTGAATTGCCATATTGGAAGTCTTTGTACGTGAGACATTTTCTCGATGTTATGCATATTGAAAAAAACGTATTTGAAAGTGTTATTGGTACATTACTCAATATAAAAGGCAAGTCTAAGGATGGCCTTAAAGCAAGGGAGGACACGTTAAAAATGGGAATGAGAACTGAATTAGCACCCGTGAAGAAAGGAAGACGAACATATCTACCACCTGCTGCTTTTACTTTATCTAGAAAGGAGAAAAAAGTTTTGTGTAAGTCTCTGAGTGAAGTTAAGGTTCCAGAAGGATACTCATCAGATATCAGAAGACTTGTTTCTATGAAAGACCTCAAGTTGAAGAATTTGAAGACACATGATTTCCATGTTATAATGGAAAATTTTCTACCTATAGGTATTGTTGCACCCCAAAATTTGCCCTCACAATACAAGACTTTGTGTGCTAAGAAGGTTCACAAGACCTTTCATGAAGTTCATGAAGTCTACAAGACACTTTATGAGGTTCACAAGGTTCACAAGATTCACAATACTCACAAGACCTTCCATGAGGTTCACAAGGTTCACAAGACATCTTATGATGGTTCACAAGGTTCACAAAGTTCACAAATAGTCAGAAGATTTGACAATTCCCTCAGACAATGCATCCTCCTAAGCAGTGCATCCAAAAACTAGGGTTTTGACTTTAATCAGGCTAAATGAACTTCCAAGACTTCAAGTAAGCTTCATAACATCTTATATGTGTCTAAGAATCCCTATGACAAGTTTCAAGACTTTTCTCAGAGGTTTGCTCAGTCAGATGATCAGATAAGTCAAAATCAGTCAAAGTAGTTAAAAAGTCAAACTGAGGTCAACTGTGGTCAAACCAAAGTCAAACTTCATGATTTTTTGCCAACATCAAGTATATGAAGTAAAATTCATCATTTGATCAAGTGTTGATCATGATTCATCAAGGATAGCTCAGATCATCAAGAATCAAAGGTTTCTAAATTAGGGTTTCCTCAGGAAAAGTCAACTGAACTTTGACCAGCCATAACTTTCACATGCTTCATCACCAAGTCTCCATCCAAAGCTAATTTTGAAGGAAATTTAATTCTCTACAACTTTGTGTCTCACAAGCCAATCCCAAAAATGCTTCATTTGGAAGGTATGAGCTAAGACATTATTATAGGTCCTTTTGAAAGTCAACAAAAAGTCAACAAAAAGTCAACAACTTCAAAAGGGCATAACTTGAGAATGGTAAATGATATGAACATGAAACCAGTGGGGTTGGTTAGAGGACTCTTCAAGATTTCCAAAATGTCCAAGAACACCCTCATAGCATTAAAATTGAAGGATGTGTGCCCTTGCAAAGTTGGGAAATTTTTGGTTGGTTTATGAAGAAAATGGAGGTTTAAAACCAATTTTTTCTAAATGGGCTTGCCATATGATGACCCAAACCATATCATTACCTCATGCACGACCCAAGTCTCTAATAATCAGATTTTTTTATCATTTTATTTTATTTATTTTGATTTAATTCATTTTAAATCATTTTAAATTAAATTAAAATAGAAAAGTCAAATATTTAAAAGAGATTGAGCTTCTAGAAATTCATAAAAGTGATTGGAATCAAATTGATAAGAGAATCATGGTGATTGGCTTGAAATAGAAAGGCTTAATTTTCAAATATTTGAATTTTAAAGCTTGATCTTTTTCAATCTTTTTTGATCAAATCTTTCACACAAACATCAAGTTTTCTGACCTAAATTCATCACACTATAAGTACATAACTTAAACCTAATCAGAGAAGACGAATTTCAGCCTCCCAAGAGTAAGTTCAAATTTTAAAAATCCATCAAAAATCCAATTTTCGGTTTCTTCATTGCAAGGCATTTGAAGGTATTTTAAAGACATAGCAATGATCCCTGGACTTCACTGATCATGTACCAATGCTCATATGCATCCATATCCTCATGAACATCTCAAACCGAATCAAAACATTGACATCTTTAATATTTTTTCGTTTTCATATATACATGTAATATAAATTGAATTTGATTGTGGATTTGTGTTTGTGACAAGCTTGTGAATGTTTCTGGGCAACTCAATTTGGTTTTCGATGCAGGATTACAGAACCACCATTGTTAGGGTTTCGGCCATGGATTTGGGGTTTTGTGTTAAACCTAATATAAATAAGTTCTAAGAACATAGAACAGTTCCATGGACCTTGGGGATTATGAAACACTGATTATTGTTGAGAAATTTCACTGTCTTGATGCTTTTCCAATTTCGTAGGTTCTTGTGTTTTGAAATTCGCAGGAAACGTTGCAGCAAAATTCGTATGAAATTTCGTAGGTAATTTGGAGAAGAAGACCTGCGCGCGTTTTCTGATTTTGAATTGTTGTGATATATTATAATGTTTTGTTTCTGTTTTGTATCACAAGCATTGTGCTTGTCCCAGTGGTGAAGGGTGCGCGTATGATGCTTATAGGCCTGGGTTCGAATCCTGGCTTCCCAATTTTTTCCTTGTTTTTCAGTTTAGTTTTTAAGCATAATATATTATGTATTATAGTCATTTGTTAAACAGGTGCGCTCTCCCAGCTGGAATGGTTAATGTGTTTGTGTGATGTTTGAAGGTCCTGGGTTCGATTCCCCCCAGGCCTTTTGTGTGTTTTTTATTTTTTCATGATATTTCCAGGAACAAAGAACAAAACCAATCGGACCCTTTTCCTTATCACCAAGTGCACGCTGGCCCAGTGGTTGATGTTGTTGGCTGAGGGTTGTGTAAAGCAGAGGGGCTGGGTTCAATTCCCAGCCAAGGTAAGTTCTCTTTTTCTTTTTCTTTCTATTATTTGTTTTGCTTATTTTAAATATTAATTAATAATCTTAATTTAATAAATTCTAATATATTTCATAAATCAATATAAACCCTAAAAATTTTTTCCTAAAACCTAATTTATTTGTTTATTTATAATATTTTTTGTTTATATTTTTTAGTAATAAATAAATCTAAATGTTTTAATAATCAAACCCTAATTTTTTAGTTTAATATGTATATGTTCTACAATTATTTATAATTTAAATCTTGCTTAAAAAAATTACAATTCTTAATTTATTTTCATAATATGTAAATATTTTATAATTGTTTATAATTTAATTTTATATATACATAAATTTTAATATATGTTAAAAATTGCTAAATATATAAATATTACATAAATTGTTTATAATTTAATTTTGTGTATGAATAATTATTGTATGTTTAAAAAAAATTGCTAATTTAATTTTGTAATTATAATTTTATTTTCATAATATGTTCATAATTAATTTTTATAATTTACATATAATTCAAAACTTTATAATAATTAATTGTTCATGTTTTCTTATTGACTTTAAATAATTGTTTATATAAAAATTTAATCTTTTAATTATTATAATATTTTTGCTTATTTCATTATTATTATTAATTATGTTTATATGATATTTTATTATTATTAACCACATTGTGATTATTTTTATTATTATTTCAGTAACCCAATTATTATTATTATTATTTTGCTTATTTATTTAAATTGCTTTTATTATTATTATGTAATTGCTCCTTGGTGTAATATTTATTTATAATGTTTATTATTTATATTTTATACTATGGTTAGTAAATAGGGAGTGTAAATATACTTGTATTTTAAAATTAATTTAGATCATTTAAATTTAAAGACAAATGTTAAATTGAACACTCACACACGTAAGTCGATCTTTGATCGCCATCTCACTTCCTTAGGGATATCTCTCATGTTGCCTAATCAAAAAGGTCAAGTAGGGTGTATAAAGCAAAAGTCCCTCAAAATAAAGTCATCTAGTCCCTTAACAAATAAAAGATCAAGTCCCTTTCGAATGTTGCCTTCGTAATGATCTTGTCCCTTTCGAATAAAGATGATAGTCCCTCCAAAATTGCTTATACACCCCACAGTTGCCTACATAAACAGATGTCCATTCACTTGTCCCTCACATCCAAGGTAATTACTACCTGTTCCTTAATAATAGGGATAGTCTCACCATTTAAGGGATTCAAGAACAGAAAAGACTCAAACTTAGGGTAGGCTCCTCATAGTTACTTGCTCACTCTTCAAAACTTTTCAAACACTTCACAATTTCAAACAAAAATTTTCAAAACAAAGGTTTATACGCATCCGTACATGGGCCATTATAAACACTTAAGAAAATTTATATTCACACACTTCACATTTTCAAAAACATTTTAAAGTGAGCTAAGTAACTAAGAGCCCATGGATAACCATGGATGTAAAGGGTGTTAACACCTTCCCTTTACATAACCTACCCCCCGGACCCAAAAATCTTTTAAAAGGTATTTCCTGTTCTTTTATGTCTTTCCTTTGGATAAAATAAAAGTCGGTGGCGACTCTTGCTATCCGCAACATAATTAAAGTCAGTTCTCCCACCGTGTTACAGAACTGGCGACTCTGCTGGGGATTTGTATTAAAGAGGGGTACCCTTAGGAATTAGATCACTTTAAAGTTGTTTGCCTTGTTTGCTTTATACTTATTTGTTGGGGTGCTCTTATGTGTGAAAGATCCTAACCCGGATCTAGTGTACCTTAGGTAAATGGCAATAGACCAAGGAAACTGTACGGCGTATACCGATATGGTTGATCTGGTGGCCATAGTTAGTGTGACTTCTTGCTTGTGTGTGCCACATGTTTGTGATTGAACATAACATCATGACATCATCATGCATCATAAGCATAGCATTTTCACTAACCATTTCAAGGATCAAAGGATTTATCTTTGTTCTTTGTTGCAGGTCATGGCTTCTGCTCGTAGAAACACTATCAGGATCAACTTTGTAGGCATACCTGCTAAGCTCAAAGAGTTGGTTTCTCAAGTGTCTGATCATTCCCAGTTTAACAAGAGACATGGTCACCTATTAGATCTAGTCACCTCAGGGTTCAATGAAGACATGATGAGTGTTTTGTTTCAGTTCTTTGATCCTAAGCACCATTGCTTCATATTCCCCGACTACCAGCTGGTTCCTATAATGGAAGAGTTCTCTAAACTTCTGGGTATACCTGTTCTTGATCAGAAACCATTCACAGGCTTGGAAAAAGAGCCTAAACCTGAGGTTATTGCTGCAGCTCTACATCTGAAGAAGTCTGACATTGTTCTAGAAACGAGAAGCGGAGTCAAGGGTATTCTTGCTAAGGTGTTGATAGAGAAGGCTCAAGTGTTCTTGAAAGCTATGAGCTATGATGCTTTTGAGGAGATCTTAGCCTTGTTGATTTATGGCTTAGTGTTGTTCCCCAACCCTGATCAGTTCATAGACGTTCATGCCATCAACATATTTCTGAGTCACAATCCAGTGCCTACATTGCATGGAGACATCCTGCACTCTCTTCATACTCGTACTACAAAGGCAAGAGGAACTTTGATGTGTTGCATACCTTTGCTTTCTAGGTGGTTTATTTCTCACCTTCCTCGCTCAGTAATGAAGAATGAGCAAGGGTTCAGGTGGTCCAAAAGGATCATGTCACTCTCGCATTCAGATATCCATTGGTGCTCCAGATCTATGGAGAATGTCACTATCATTGATCGTTGTGGGGAGTTCCCTAATGTGCCACTTCTGGGCATAAGAGGAGGCATTACCTACAACCCCTCTCTAGCTTTACGACAGTTTGGTTACGCTCGGAGTGATGGTCCTCATGACATGTTGATTCAGGGCATTGTGTTTGATTACGACAACGATCTTCAAGGTTACCGTCAGAGATTCATAAGAGCATGGGGAAAAGTAAACAGGGTTGACAGCAAGACTTTGGAGCCTAAGTACACTATTCCTATGGAGGCTTATCTCATATGGGTGCGATCTCGTGCTCAGACTCTCATGATGCCATATCCTGCTATCCTGCCAGTTACCATGGAACCTGTTGCTGAAGGAGATACTTCTTATACCATCCTTCACCCAGACATGCCTACTGATGTGGAAGACTTACAGAGATCCTGGATCCAGTTGAAGGAGCAAAGGGATACTTTCGAGGCTCATTACAAAGCAAGCCAAGAAAGAATCCTGGAACTAACAAAGCAACTTCACGAGGAACGGAATCTCAACTCATACCTCAACACAAAGAGGAAACGTCCATGGGAGACTTAAAACCCCATCTTTTGTATTTATTTCATTTCATTTCTGTAAGCCCAAGAGGAAAAACAAATTTATTACTAATAAAAGTTTGCCTTCTTGTTTGTTTAAGCAAATTTAAATCTTGCGGTCCTTGAAAACATTGCATATGCATTCACATATCATATCATTGCATCACAGGTTTATATTTGTGCACAGGTTTCTTATCTTCTCGCTGTTTATTTCAGCAATGGCTCTTGAACAAACAGTTAAGGATCTCCAGGCACAAAATGCACAGTTCCAAGAGCTGATCCTGAACCTGTCCAAGGGACAGGATGAATTGAAGACACTACTGGCCAAGAAGACTAATAAGACTAGAAGGTCAGGTGGCCTGATCAACATGGGAAGAAGGTTCAAAGGTCTTGCCAAGACCAAAGAACCAGTTGAAGACTATGAGTCTGAAGAGTCTGAAAAAGAGGGAGGCAGTCTCCACAACACTATGGGGGACTCTGATTCTGAGGCTAATTACTACCATGAGCCTAATGAAGACAAATTCAAGATGCTGGTGGATAGAATGGATGCTATGGAGTTGCAGAAGTCTTCTGGGCTGGATTTTGAAGATTTGAGTTTGATATCTGGGGTAGTCATACCCATTGGTTTCAAGGTTCCTACTTTTGTTGTTTATGATGGGGTCTCTTGTCCCAAGCTGCATCTGAGGTCTTATGTCAGGAGAATCCAACCCCACACTGCTGATAAGAAGTTGTGGATCCATTTCTTCCAAGAGAGCTTATCTGGAGCTCAATTGGAGTGGTATTATCAGTTGGAGAGTGTCAACATCAGGGATTGGAATGATCTTGCTGAAGCCTTCTATAAGCAGTATCAATACAATGCCGATTTAGCTCCCACTCGCATGCAGCTGCAAATCATGTCTATGGGTGCCAAAGAAAGTTTCAAGGAGTATGCTTAGAAGTGGAGAGACTTAGCTGGAAGAGTACAACCCCCTTTAACTGACAGGGAGTTGGTTGATATGTTCATGTGTACATTGAATGGTCCTTTTTACAGTCATCTCATTGGAAGCTCATCATCTGGCTTCACTGAGTTGATAATGACAGGAGAGCGCGTGGAAAATGGTATAAAGAGTGGCAAGATCCAAGTGGGTACTTCTTCATCAGGTGCTGCAAAGAAGCCTCCCACTGGGAAGAAAGAATCCAATGATGTTTATGGTCAACCTGATCGTAACAGAAGGCATCAGTCTGTGAGTGCAGTCCATATCTCTAATCCAACTCCTACAACACCAGAGCAACCACAGGGCAACCAACAGAGGGCTAGAAGGCAGTTCACTAAGATCAACATGTCAATGGCTCAGGCATTGCAACACTTGTTGAAGGCTGAACTTATTACTCTGAAAGAGGCTCCTCAGAACCCCAATGTTACCTCCCCTAGGTACAATCCCAATGCACGATGTGCATATCATTCAAACTGTCAGGGACATGATACTAATAGTTGTTGGGTCTTGAAGAACAAAATTCAAGATATGATTGAGGCTGGAGAAATTGAGTTTGACCCTCCGGGTACTCCAAATGTGATTACTGCTCCCATGCCAAATCATGAGAAGACTGTCAATGCCATTGATGAAGATTTACATATCTATTCAGTTGCAGAGTTGACCACACCATTGTCTGTTATCAAGAAAAAGCTAGTACAAGTTGGGTTCTTTCCAGGTTGTCGTGAAGATTGTTTGTATTGTACCTATAAGCCGGATAGTTGCTGGAGATTGAGAGATGGAATTCAACGTCTCATGGATAAATATACCATAGTGTTTGAGAGGACTCCATCGTCTGTGGAGAGTATGGTGGATCATATTACTAAAGGTAGGAAGACTGAAGAGGTTGATATGGTTGATAAAGTGCCGGTAAGGATCACTTCCAAGGGACCTGTTAAAATCACTCATAAGGGTCCAATTAAGATTACTACTGAAGGCCCTGTGAAGATTGTTGCTGAAGCTAGAGTGGCTCCTATGGTCATTACCATTCCTGGTCCTATTCCATATACGTCTGACAAAGCTGTGCCTTGGCATTATGGATCTGATGTTTATATCCATGGTGTTAAGCAGGAACCCTTAGCTGATATGCCTGTTGATGTTGACAATATTGTTGGATCTAGTAAGATTACACGAAGCGGAAGAGTCTTCTCTCCTCCAGTTACCTCCAAGAATGCAGTTAATCCAGCTGCTACCTCCACCACTGATGCTCGGGGCAAGGGTCCTGTTATTGAACCTATACCTACTGATGTGCCAGCTGCTGATGATCTTGCTAAGCAGATGGAAGAAGTATTAAAAATCATTCGCAAGAGTGATTATGACATTGTTGATCAATTGGGGCATACTCCCTCCAAGATTTCCATGCTGTCTTTGTTGTTATGTTCTGAAGCTCATGCCAAAGCTTTGATTAAGTTTCTGAAGACTGCTCATGTACCCAATGCAATTTCTGTTGACCAGTTTGAGAATTGTGTTGCCCACCTGACCTATGATAATGGGTTAGGGTTTTCTGATGCTGATTTGACTACTGCCAAGAGGGATCATAACAGGGCTCTGCATATCTCAATTGAATGCAGGGGCACTACCCTGTCACATGTATTGATAGACAATGGTTCCTCTCTGAATGTGTTGCCCAAAGAAGTTCTGAATAAGCTAAGTCCTGAAGATGTTGTGCTGAAGCCCAGTAATATAGTGGTGAAGGCTTTTGATGGTTCGAGAAGAGTGGTGCATGGAGAAATTGATCTCCCAATCAAAGTTGGTTCTCAGGTTTTTAATGCTACATTTTATGTGATGGATATTCGTCCTTCGTACTCTTGTTTGCTTGGTCGTCCCTGGATCCATGGGGCAGGTGCTGTAACCTCTACATTACATCAGAAGCTGAGATATCCGGTAGAAGGAAAAGTTGTTACTGTCTATGGAGAGGAAGAATATTTTTTTAGCCATGTGAACACCTTCAAGTATCTGGAAGTGGAAGGTGAATATGTTGAAACTCCGTGTCAGACGTTTGAAGTGGTTCCTTGGATTGTTAATGATTATGAAGCTCCTCCTATTGTCAAGAAAGTTCCTGTGGTCACCAGAGTACCTCCAACAATGGCCTCCCTTAAAGATGCTAGAGCTGTGGTGGATGAAGGTGGTTGTACTATTTGGGGTCAGCTTCCTGATATCCCTTACAAGTCTGACAAATTTGGTTTGGGTTTCACTGCAGAGTCCCAGAAGGCTGTTCGTCGTGCTCGTGCTGTTCGTATCACCAATAAAGGGGTTATGAAGAACCAGATCAATGTTGTGGGTGACTATGATGAAGACTACAACTTGGATGTTTGGATTTTTCCTACTGTGGGTGCTGGACTCAATAATTGGAAAGCTGAAGATGTTATTCCTATCTCCTTTAGTTAGGAGTAAATACTATTACTGTGTTGTTGCTTTTTAAGTTTGTAATTTCTTGAACAATTGAACTCTCAAGCCTTGTGCCTTACCCGGGGCACAATGGTGTGCTTGTTACGGGATGTCATTTCATTTGCATACTTCATTCAATAAAAATCAGTGGACGTTTCGTTTTCGTAAATGTTGTGTTCCTTGTTTTTCTTTTCTTTTATTTTTGTTTTATCAGCTATGTGTTCTTACACACACCCACATCACTAAAATGCAGATCCTCATCCACTCTGGATCCTGTTGATAACAGTTCTACTATTGCCAATTATAATTTCGAGAATCCGATCTATCAAACTGAAGACGGAAATGAGGACGATTGTGAAGTACCTGTAGAGCTTGCTAGGTTATTACAACAAGAAGTACAGCCACATGAAGAGCCAGTCGAAGTTGTGAATCTGGGAACTAAAGAAAACAGGAAAGAAGTCAAGATAGGGTCTGAATTAGAGGATAGTGTCAAGAGCAGATTGATTCAGATGTTACGTGACTATGTGGAGATCTTTGCTTGGTCTTATGAAGATATGCCAGGGTTGGATACAGACATTGTGGTTCACCGTTTACCAGTGAAAGAAGATTGTCGTCCAAAGAAGCAGAAAGTTCGTCGTATGCGTCCTGAGATGTCAGAGAAGATCAAAGTAGAGGTAATGAAACAGTTCAATGCAGGGTTCTTAGCTGTGACTTCTTATCCTCAGCGGGTTGCAAATGTGGTACCAGTTCCTAAGAAAGATGGTAAGGTACGTATGTGTGTAGACTACAGGGATTTGAACAAGGCCAGCCCCAAAGATGATTTTCCACTTCCTCATATTGATGTTCTGGTAGACAACACTGCTCAGCATAAGGTATTCTCTTTTATGGATGGTTTCTCTGGTTACAATCAAATCAAGATGGCACCTGAAGATATGGAGAAGACAACATTTGTTACACAGTGGGGCACTTTTTGTTATAAGGTGATGCCATTTGGTTTAAAGAATGCAGGGGAAACATATCAGCGTGCTATGGTGGCTTTGTTTCATGATATGATTCATCATGAGATAGAGGTATATGTGGATGACATGATAGCCAGATCCCAGAATGAAGAACAACATCTTGATCATCTACACAAGTTGTTTGAGAGGTTGAAGAAATACAAGTTGAGATTGAACCCAAACAAGTGTACTTTTGGAGTTAGGTCTGGTAAGCTCCTGGGTTTCATAGTCAGTGGAAAAGGTATTGAAGTGGATCCTGCAAAAGTAAAATCTATACGAGAGATGCCAGCTCCCCGTACTGAGAAGGAGGTTAGAGGTTTCTTGGGACGATTGAATTACATTGCAAGATTTATTTCCCAATTAACAGCTATCTGTGAGCCAATCTTCAAGTTGTTGAAGAAAGATCAGGTAATGGAATGGAATGATGAGTGCCAGACTGCCTTTGATGAAATCAAGAGATATCTGTTGGAACCACCAATTTTGATGCCACCAGTTGATGGAAGACCCTTGATTATGTACTTAACAGTGTTAGACAACTCAATGGGGTGTGTCTTGGGGCAACATGATGAGTCTGGTCGAAAAGAGCAGGCAATCTACTACCTTAGCAAAAAATTTACCGACTGTGAAACAAGATACTCACTGCTCGAGAAAACTTGTTGCGCTTTGGCATGGGCTGCTCGCCGACTAAGACAATACATGTTGACCCATACTACCTTGTTGATTTCAAAGATGGATCCAATCAAGTACATATTTGAGAAACCTGCTCTCTCTGGAAGAATAGCAAGATGGCAAATGATCTTGACAGAATATGATATACAGTACACTACTCAGAAGGCCATTAAAGGAAGTGTCGTAGCTGATCATTTGGCTCATCAAGCAGTGGATGATTACCAATCAATGAGTTTTGAGTTCCCTGATGAAGACATCATGATTATTACCAAAGAACCTGGACAATATGACGTACCTGAACAAGGATCCCGATGGACTATGGTTTTTGATGGTGCCTCTAATGCACTTGGTAATGGTGTTGGTGTTGTGATTAGTTCCCCTGAAGGTTGTCATACCCCGATTACTGCCAGACTTTGTTTCTATTGTACCAATAACATGGCTGAGTATGAGGCGTGTATCCTGGGTATTAAAGCTTCCATTGATATGAAGATTCAGTTCCTTGATGTGTATGGAGATTCAGCCCTGGTAGTAAGTCAGATCAAAGGAGATTGGGATACCAAGCATGATAATCTCATTCCTTACAGAGAGTATGTGTTGTCTTTGATTCCACATTTCAAAGAAGTTACCTTTGGACATATCCCACGAAGAGAGAATCAGTTGGCAGATGCACTAGCCACCATGGCATCCATGTTTGAGATCAGTTGGGATGATGAAGCTCCCAAGATTACTATTGATAGATTTGAAAAGCCTGCATACTGCAATGAGATTGACACTGAAGGGGCAGAGGAGAAACCTTGGTTTTATGAAGTGAAAAGATATCTTGAAGCTCAGGAGTTCCCTGAAGGGGCATCTGTCAAAGATAGGAAGTTTCTGAGGAGGTTCTCTGCTAAATTCTTTTTGAGTAATGGGATTTTGTACAAACGCAATCATGATTCAACTATGCTTCGTTGTGTGGATAAGAAGGAAGCAACTGAGATTATGGAAGATATACATGATGGGACCTTTGGCACTCATTCTAGTGGTCATACTATGGCAAAGAAAATATTGTGAGCAGGTTACTATTGGTCTACCATGGAAGCTGACTGCTATCAACACTCCAGAACATGTCACAAGTGTCAAATTTATGCTGATAAGGTACATATACCTCCATCACCATTGAATGTGTTGACTGCTCCTTGGCCTTTTGCCATGTGGGGCATTGATATGATTGGTGAAATCAAACCTACTGCTTCTAATGGGCATCGTTTCATCCTGGTTGCTATTGATTACTTCACGAAGTGGGTAGAGGCAGCTTCATTTGCATCTGTTACTAAGAATGTTGTGGCTCGATTCATTAAGAATAATCTCATATGTAGGTATGGCATCCCTGAAAGGATTATTACTGACAATGGCTCTAATCTGAACAACACTATGATTACTGATCTCTGCACGTAGTTCAAGATTAAGCATCATAACTCTTCTCCGTATCGTCCGAAGATGAATGGGGCAGTTGAAGCTGCTAATAAGAACATTAAGAAGATTGTACAGAAGATGACTGTTACTTACAAGGATTGGCATGAGATGTTACCATTTGCTCTTCATGGTTATCGTACCACCATACGTACTTCAACAGGGGTAACCCCATTCTCCTTAGTCTATGGTATGGAAGCAGTTCTGCCCATTGAAGTTCAGATTCCCTCCTTAAGAATTATGAAGGATGAAGGCTTGGATGAAGATGAGTGGATTCATACTCGACTTGACCAGATAAATCTGATTGATGAGAAGAGGCTAGCAGCAGTTTGTCATGGCCAGATGTACCAGAAACGGATGATCAAAGCTTTTAACAAGAAGGTTAAGCCAAAGATATATCAGGCTGGTGACTTGGTAATCAAGCGTATTATATTACCACAGGGTGATCCTAGGGGCAAGTGGACTCCTGCATATGAAGGACCATTTGTGGTCAAAACAGTGTTTTCAGGAGGTGCTATGATACTTACTACTATGGATGGTGAAGATTTCCCGCAGCCTGTAAACGCAGACATAGTTAAAAAATACTACGCATGAAAAGAGACCCGCTAGGTTGACAGGCCTAGGCAAAAATAAGGGCATCCCGGCAAACCAAAAGGGTTTGGGAAAAAATTAGGGATATATATAAAAAGATGTACACCCGGCAAGTCGAAAACCTGAAAAGGCGGCTTGGGCAAAAAAGGGTATCCCGGTGGATTGAAAACCTGAAAGGGCAATCCAGGCAAAAGTTAGGGATTAAAGCGTATGACTATGTCTCATTTGGATCACCCATGAAACTGCAACCAGTTATGTTACTTACTCAGTGCTCGAACAGATAAAGATCAATCCAATCGTTTTCGTCTCAACAGCAGAAGATGAGATACTTGAAGATAATGGCAATAGTAGAATTGAAACTCAATAGGATTATTTCCCACATAGCTGATTTTCTTTGTTTTGTAAAATCTTTATGACAAAATCCTCTTACTAGGGTTTATGTCTCCTTGTACAAACCTACCTATGTATAGGTCACTCTTTGATATAAATAAAATTCCATTTTTGAATCCAGATTTACTTTTACCCTATTTACATAAGCGAAACGTCCATTGGTTGTGTTTGAATGTATGTATGCTTTTGAATATGATTGATGTTTACCAGAAATGCATGTATGCTTAATATGATTGATGTTTACCAGAAATGCATGTATGCTTAATATGATTGATGTTTACCAGAAATGCATGAAAATGCAGTAATAGTATTTACTAAGGACGAACGAGGGAAGGATTTCAACGAAGCTTCGCCGGTTCATCTCTACAAAACAGTTACAAACCCTCAGTAGGGCAAATCCATCTTCATAAAGTCAAATCTCCCCTGGAATTTATATCCATCTCTTTTATCCTCATACGGATATTCGGGAATTTACTTTCCAATAGGAGTACGACGAACGAAGACGGGAGAGTATATATACCCTACTATCGAACGAAGACGGGAGGTTATGTATACCTTGCTATCCCCAAAAGACGGGAGAGTATATATACCCTACTATCGAACGAAGACGGGAGGTTATGTATACCTTGCTATCCCCAGCAGACGGAAGATTATGTATATCCTACTATCAAATGAAGACGGGAGGTTATGTATAATATATTATCAAACAAGACGGGAACGAGTTCCTCATATTCTTCAAGCAACGAATTGGGATTTATTTTCCCTGGCCAGCAGTTGTTATACGAAGATATCCAGACGCTTGAGGCAGCATCATATCATACATACATCATTTACATCATACCATACATATACATAGATACATAATACATCACTTAAGTGCATCATATTATACATGCATACATAATACATAAACTAATATTACCATACAGAATGCTACCTTGTTTTCAGGTTAATTCTCTAGCAGACAGACTTCATCAACAACTTGTGACTATTGGGCCGTTGTTTATCCTCTCAAAAGTTATCATTTCCTCAGGACGTCGTTTATCTTCCTGAAAGCTTCTTATACCTCAGAACGTTGTTCATCCTTCTGAAAGCATATCATCACCTCAGGATGTTGTTTATCCTCCTGAAAGCATATTATCTCCTCGAGATGTTGTTTATCTTCCTGAAAGCTATCATCACTTCCTTAGGATGTTGTTTATACTCCTGAAAGCATATTATTACCTTGGGCCGTTGTTTATCTTCCCAAAGGTTACCACTTCCTCAGGATGTTGTTTATCCTCCTGAAAGCATATTATTACCTTGGGCCGTTGTTATCTTCCCAAAGGTTACCACTTCCTCAGGACGTTTATCCTCCTGAAAGCATATTATTTCCTCAGAACGTTGGTTATCCTTCTGAAATCATATCATTCCCTCAGGACGTTGTTATCCTCCTGAAAGCATATTATTACCTCAGAACGTTGGTTATCCTTCTGAAAGCATATCATTACCTCGGGACGTTGTTTATCTTCCTGAAAGCTATCATTATACCTTCATATTTTGGACTGCTTTATCCTCCAAGAAATGTACCTAAAGAATTTTTCTCCAAGCGACATCTTTAAGCCCACTCAAGCATATTCAACTAGTCATCTGTATCACTCTATGCACTGGTGAGTGCAAATTTTTGGGCTTTTGTGTTCAATCCCCTTCAACCTTCCAGGTCACGACTGGCAAATATACCAATCTAACCCCTCAGGTTTCAGAAAATTGAACAGGGGCAGCTGTTGCACCCCAAAATTTGCCCTCACAATACAAGACTTTGTGTGCTAAGAAGGTTCACAAGGTTCACAAGACCTTTCATGAAGTTCATGAAGTCTACAAGACACTTTATGAGGTTCACAAGGTTCACAAGATTCACAATACTCACAAGACCTTCCATGAGGTTCACAAGGTTCACAAGACATCTTATGATGGTTCACAAGGTTCACAAAGTTCACAAATAGTCAGAAGATTTGACAATTCCCTCAGACAATGCATCCTCCTAAGCAGTGCATCCAAAAACTAGGGTTTTGACTTTAATCAGGCTAAATGAACTTCCAAGACTTCAAGTAAGCTTCATAACATCTTATATGTGTCTAATAATCCCTATGACAAGTTTCAAGACTTTTCTCAGAGGTTTGCTCAGTCAGATGATCAGATAAGTCAAAATCAGTCAAAGCAGTTAAAAAGTCAAACTGAGGTCAACTGTGGTCAAACCAAAGTCAAACTTCATGATTTTTTGCCAACATCAATTATATGAAGTAAAATTCATCATTTGATCAAGGGTTGATCATGATTCATCAAGGATAGCTCAGATCATCAAGAATCAAAGGTTTCTAAATTAGGGTTTCCTTAGGAAAAGTCAACTAAACTTTGACCAGCCATAACTTTCACATGCTTCATCACCAAGTCTCCATCCAAAGCTCATTTTGAAGGAAATTTAATTCTCTACAACTTTGTGTCTCACAAGCCAAGCCCAAAAATGCTTCATTTGGAAGGTATGAGCTAAGACATTATAGGTCCTTTTGAAAGTCAACAAAAAGTCAACAACTTCAAAAGGGCATGACTTGAGAATGGTAAATGATATGAACATGAAACTAGTGGGGTTGGTTAGAGGACTCTTCAAGCTTTCCAAAATGTCCAATAACACCCTCATAGCATTAAAATTGAAGGATGTGTGCCCTTGCAAAGTTGGGAAATTTTTGGTTGGTTTATGAAGAAAATGGAGGTTTAAAACCATTTTTTTCTAAATCGGCTTGCCATATGATGACCCAATCCATATCATTACCTCATGCACGACCCAAGTATCTAAAAATCAGATTTTTTTATCATTTTATTTTATTTATTTTGATTTAATTCATTTAAAATCATTTTAAATTAAATTAAAATAGAAAAGTCAAATATTTAAAAGAGATTGAGCTTCTAGAAATTCATAAAAGTGATTGGAATCAAATTGATAAGAGAATCATGGTGATTGGCTTGAAATAGAAAGGCTTAATTTTCAAATATTTGAATTTTAAAGCTTGATCTTTTTCAATCTTTTTTGATCAATTCTTTCACACAAACATCAAGTTTTCTGACCTAAATTCATCACACTATAAGTACATAACTTAAACCTAATCAGAGAAGACGAATTTCAGCCTCCCAAGAGTAAGTTCAAATTTTAAAAATCCATCAAAAATCCAATTTTCGGTTTCTTCATTGCAAGGCATTTGAAGGTATTTTAAAGACATAGCAATGATCCCTGGACTTCACTGATCATGTACCAATGCTCATATGCATCCATATCCTCATGAACATCTCAAACCGAATCAAAACATTGAAATCTTTAATATTTTTTCGTTTTCATATATACATGTAATATAAATTGAATTTGATTGTGGATTTGTGTTTGTGACAAGCTTGTGAATGTTTCTGGGCAACTCAATTTGGTTTTCGATGCAGGATTACAGAACCACCATTGTTAGGGTTTCGGCCATGGATTTGGGGTTTTGTGTTAAACCTAATATAAATAAGTTCTAAGAACATAGAACAGTTCCATGGACCTTGGGGATTATGAAACACTGATTATTGTTGAGAAATTTCACTGTCTTGATGCTTTTCCAATTTCGTAGGTTCTTGTGTTTTGAAATTCGCAGGAAACGTTGCAGCAAAATTCGTATGAAATTTCGTAGGTAATTTGGAGAAGAAGACCTGCGCGCGTTTTCTGATTTTGAATTGTTGTGATATATTATAATGTTTTGTTTCTGTTTTGTATCACAAGCATTGTGCTTGTCCCAGTGGTGAAGGGTGCGCGTATGATGCTTATAGGCCTGGGTTCGAATCCTGGCTTCCCAATTTTTTCCTTGTTTTTCAGTTTAGTTATTAAGCATAATATATTATGTATTATAGTCATTTGTTAAACAGGTGCACTCTTGAAGGAAAATTGCGATCTAAACGCAGCGGAAAACAAAAATTTTCCTTTAGTGATCCTTACGAATGAGCATGGTCAGTGATAGAATCGTTACCTCTTTGTGGCGATTCAGATCTTTGATGCAGCGATCACAAGCGTTGATGAAGTGCAACGCCTCTACTCAGTCCACACGAACAGCTTCCGGTCACAGTGCTAGCTGCTTACGAACGGAATTATTTGAGTGAGAATCAAAAACGAAATTGCATCAAGTAAAAGCTTCATCACAAGGGTTCCTTTTATAGACTCTCTTGTGGGCTGCGGGCTAAAAACCCAATTCACATGATCCATAATAATATTATATATTATTATAATAACTATTATTATAATAAATATATTTATTTTATTATTATTTTATAACCATTATAAAATAACAATAATTATTATTATATTATCCGAATTTCTATTTTTCACTTAAGTGCACCGTACCTTACGGTGTTCCTTTGATTTCTCTATCTCTCATCAAACTGTCCTTATGTGTGTGACCCTGTAGGATTTCGTAACGTTGGTAATTATATTAAATTATATATTTAACATAATAAACAGTGAGCGGTATCTAGCAACACATCACTGCTACCCAAGTCACGAAAATGTCATGTGATCTGACAAAACCTTTTTCGTGATAATATATGTTTGTACAATTACCCTTTTGCCCCTATGTCTATATTGAACACAAGGCATACACTGTGTCATCCTTGTCCAGTTCAATATTGGGCCCTTAGACATTTCTCCTGTTATGCAGGATTGGCAAATTCCATCTAGGACACTCATGTCCCTCAGCATGCTTCGTGGAGTGCCCATCAACTGTCTTTATGATCATCCAGTTACGGATAATGTTTGATCAGCAATAAAGCACCCGACTCTACATCTAGGGTCCATAGTGGTTTCAGGTCGAAGGGTGGTAATACACCATTATCACCATGAGAATAACTTATGACACTTTGCATAACATACTATGTAGTATTCTCATAGCGGGTCAATCCGGTATAAATATTACTCCTAATATTTATACCTATGTCAAGACTTGATAACCCTTTATCCATGATCCATGAGATGTGATCATCAGTCTATCTTCATAATAGTCTCAATGCTTTAATGTTATCCCACTTTGCAATAAAGCTTGACTACGGATATTTTAAGAATAATGTCTTTATGTTTAATGGGATCTCATGATTAAGTCACACTTAACATTTCATTAAACAGACTAACTATTCTAGGGACTTTATTATTCTGAAAGACAAACATAATAAAGAAATGCCTTTTATTATTAAACGAATAATCCGATACAAGTACCAAAAAGTATTGGCCTCTAGGGCTTACACCAACAACTCTCCCGGCTGGAATGGTTAATGTGTTTGTGTGATGTTTGAAGGTCCTGGGTTCGATTCCCCCCAGGCCTTTTGTGTGTTTTTTATTTTTTCATGATATTTCCAGGAACAAAGAACAAAACCAATCGGACCCTTTTCCTTATCACCAAGTGCACGCTGGCCCAGTGGTTGATGTTGTTGGCTGAGGGTTGTGTAAAGCAGAGGGGCTGGGTTCAATTCCCAGCCAAGGTAAGTTCTCTTTTTCTTTTTCTTTCTATTATTTGTTTTGCTTATTTTAAATATTAATTAATAATCTTAATTTAATAAATTCTAATATATTTCATAAATCAATATAAACCCTAAATTTTTTTTCCTAAAACCTAATTTATTTGTTTATTTATAATATTTTTTTTATATATTTTTTAGTAATAAATAAATCTAAATGTTTTAATAATCAAACCCTAATTTTTTAGTTTAATATGTATATGTTCTACAATTATTTATAATTTAAATCTTGCTTAAAAAAATTACAATTCTTAATTTATTTTCATAATATGTAAATATTTTATAATTGTTTATAATTTAATTTTGTATATACATAAATTTTAATATATGTTAAAAATTGCTAAATATATAAATATTACATAAATTGTTTATAATTTAATTTTGTGTATGAATAATTATTGTATGTTTAAAAAAATTGCTAATTTAATTTTGTAATTATAATTTTATTTTTATAATATGTTCATAATTAATTTTTATAATTTACATATAATTCAAAACTTTATAATAATTAATTGTTCATGTTTTCTTATTGACTTTAAATAATTGTTTATATAAAAATTTAATCTTTTAATTATTATAATATTTTTGCTTATTTCATTATTATTATTATTAATTATGTTTATATGATATTTTATTATTATTAACCACATTGTGATTATTTTTATTATTATTTCACTAACCCAATTATTATTATTATTATTTTGCTTATTTATTTAAATTGCTTTTATTATTATTATGTAATTGCTCCTTGGTGTAATATTTATTTATAATGTTTATTATTTATATTTTATACTATGGTTAGTAAATAGGGAGTGTAAATATACTTGTAATTTAAAATTAATTTAGATCATTTAAATTTAAAGACAAATGTTAAATTGAACACTCACACACGTAAGTCGATCTTTGATCGCCATCTCACTTCCTTAGGGATACCTCTCATGTTGCCTAATCAAAAAGGTCAAGTAGGGTGTATAAAGCAAAAGTCCCTCAAAATAAAGTCATCTAGTCCCTTAACAAATAAAAGATCAAGTCTCTTTCGAATGTTGCCTTCGTAATGATCTTGTCCCTTTCAAATAAAGATGATAGTCCCTCCAAAATTGCTTATACACCCCACAGTTGCCTACATAAACAGATGTCCCTTCACTTGTCCCTCACATCCAAGGTAATGACTACCTGTTCCTTAATAATAGGGATAGTCTCACCATTTAAGGGATTCAAGAACAGAAAAGACTCAAACTTAGGGTAGGTTCCTCATAGTTACTTGCTCACTCTTCAAAACTTTTCAAACACTTCACAATTTCAAACAAAAAATTTCAAAACAAAGGTTTATACGCATCCGTACATGGGCCATTATAAACACTTAAGAAAATTTCTATTCACACACTTCACATTTTCAAAAACATTTTAAAGTGAGCTAAGTAACTAAGAGCCCGTGGATAACCATGGATGTAAAGGGTGCTAACACCTTCCCTTTACATAACCTACCCCCCGGACCCAAAAATCTTTTAAAAGGTCTTTCCTGTTCTTTTATGCCTTTCCTTTGGATAAAATAAAAGTCGGTGGCGACTCTTGCTATCTGCAACATAATTAAAGTCAGTTCTCCCACCGTGTTACAGGTATACGTTCTATTTTGCCAGAAAAAGTAAGAAGTGCCATAACTAAATTGTGTTTTTTCTTTAGGTCAATCTGTAGTAAGGTGATCGATCCCGAGATCTTACCAACACTACAAAAAAAGATTGTAATTACCTTGTGTGAGCTTGAAATGTATTTTCCTCCGTCTTTTTTTGACATAATGGTTCATCTAGTTGTTCATCTTGTGAAAGAGACACAGTTGTGTGGACCAGCTTATATGAGATGGATGTACCCTGCTGAACGGTATATGAAAATATTAAAAGGGTACGTGAAATCCCGAAGTCGACCAGAGGGTTGTATTGTTGAACGATACATTGTTGAAGAAGCTGTTGAGTTTTGTACTGAATATTTGTCTAACATTCAATCGATTGGACTCCCCAGAGCTCAGATTTTCGAAAAAATGGAAGGTAAAAAATTAATTGGGAATAAAATTGTGACAATATCAAGGGATGAACGGGATCAAGTTCATTTGTATGTTCTGCACAATAATAATGAGGTTGAGCCATATGTTGAAATGCACAAGGATGTACTCCGAAGGTTAAATCCGAACAGAAATGAAAATTGGATAGTTATAGAGCACAATCAAAGTTTCATACAATGGTTGAAGGATCATATTTATTCGAAGCGCTCTTCAGATCCTTCTTCGGTAACAGAAAGGTTGAGATGTTTGGCATATGGTCCAAGTTTGCATGTGTTTTCTCATAGCGCATACTCAATTAATGGATACACATTTTATACCAAAGAACAAGATGATAAGAGTACTATGCAAAATAGTGGTGTCACCGTGCTAGCTGAAGCAATGCATATATCAAGTATGAAGGACTTAAACCCCAAATATGCAAATTTGTCATATTTTGGAGTTATTGAGCACATTTGGATGTTTGATTACGAGAAGTTTCAGATTCCCATCTTTGGTTGCAAGTGGGTGAATAATAGTGGCATACGAATGGATAAGTCTGGATTTTTGCAAGTTGATCTTACTAGGGTGGGGTACAAAGATGAACCTTTTATTCTAGCATCTCAAGCTAAACAAGTGTTCTATGTGAATGACCCGAAGAGTACAAAATGGTCTATAGTGCTTTTCTCTAACAAAGTGACTGATGATAGCGGTGTCGATCAATGTGATATTGATGTTGAGAATGAGTCATGCATTAGACGGAATGAGTTGAATAGAAATGATGAAGTTGAGGATCTTATACCGGATGAGTCATATATAAGAAACGATCATAATGAGGGAATTTGGATCAATTCATCCGTACGCATTGCTAAGAAACAAGTGATTAATATTCCAATAAAGAAAAGAAAGAGATGTTAGTGACTGAGGTAAATTATGCATGGTTTCTTTATTTTTTTTGTTTTCAATTGCTTTGATTATAAGTTATATTTGATATTTGATGGTTTCCTTGGTTTATTACAGGTTAGACATGGCTGATAACCAACATGATGATCACGAGCATTCGACACATGAGGAAGTTAGTAAAAAAGTATTCGCGGAAGAAGAGATTCGAAGAGGCATAACAGTAATGAGAAGGGTGGTCCAAGGAAGATCTCGAGGCATCATACTAGATGTGCATTGGAGCCACCAGGGACAGTTGTAGAACCTAATGGGCATACCTTAACTAGTTTTATCGGTGCACTAGTAAGGAATGAAATTCCCATTACCTGTGATGATTGGAGAAACAAAGAGCTGAATGACTCCAAAGAAAAAATTTGGAGTGAGATAAAGGTACAATCATTTGGCCCTTAATTATACGGTATCAATTATGTTTTTTCAATTACCGGTACTAACTATCAATCTGTATGTTTTTCTTAGCGATGTTTTAACATCGAAGAAGAAAGAAGAGGTTTCTGTATGAAATTGGCAGGAAAGCTTTTAAGTGGGTTTCGAACATTTTTATCATCCAAGTTCCTTAGGGATGCGGATGGTAATTATGTGGATGCAGATCTTCCTAAAAAATATGAAAGTTTGATATCAGCTGAAGAATGGGAAGCTTTCAAATCCAAACGACAAGACCCGGTTTTTAAAAGAATAAGTGCCACAAATCGGGAAAGAGCATCAAGTCCCGCATATCCGTACCGAAAAGGACGTGTCGGATATGGACGCTTAGAACAATCCATGGTAAGTATTTATAAATTGCGATAACAAATTTGTTCATCATATATTAGTTTTATCTGATCAAATTGTATGACTTAATGTGTAGCTGCAGAAGGAGAAAAGTTCAGAAACATCTCTTACTGCACATGTTTTGTGGAAGGAAGCCCGTGTGGGCAAATCTGGAGTTCCTCAAGAAGACGTTTTACACGTATACCATAAATGTGTAAGTATAACATTTTTTCATTAATTGAATAACATTTTTATACACAAATATTTGACAAGTATACGGTATTCATCTGATTTTTCAGGAGGCGCTATCTCAGTCTTTATCTCCCGATGATACTAGGAGCATACTTAGTCGGGCATTAGATGTCCCTGAGTATTCTGGTCGGGTGAGGGGTAAGGGATTTGGAGTCACTCCGACCTCCCTGAGTGTTAAAAAAAAGGAAAGGCTCCTAGTAATCGGGAGCTTCATGCAAAATTGGAAGCCATGCAAGCTGGGTTTTATGCATTCAGGAGAGAAAGAGAGGCTAGCGCCTCAGCATGTTTCAAAGATGGTTCGGACAAAGACAGTATCAACTGTACCTTTCAGTCGAACATTCCAGAGGTAATTACATATAATTTTCTTAAATTGAACTATTTGCTTAAATTATGTATTTGACATATATACACATTAACAATTTCTTGTTATTATTGGTTTTAGGGCATTTCCCATTGTCAGCTATATATTTGTCGTCACCATACTATCGGATGGTTGGCAAGGGAAAAGTGCATAACGTTAGCGGAGTATTACTCCACACTAGAGAGCTCCCTGCTGGATGTTTGAAAGTATCGGTTGATATTGCAGTTGAGCCGAATGCATCATTACCATATCCTAACGATGGTTCGGATGCAACAACGGTGGACGAAGCAGTAGGTTCGTTTGTTGCATAGCCGACAAACCTCATATGCGTAGGATATGAGGTATGCCTAAAACCTATGTTAACTTTAATGTGTATATTCAAAGTTTTTACGCGCATTTTACGTATATATTTTCCTTGGTTATGTTAAATAGACTCCCACAAAATCCAAATCAAAAGATAATGCTATTCCGCGGCATACCGAGTCCGTGGTTTCAAGAAAACAGGTACAATACAATTATATGGCATATATTCATGGAATTTGTTACATTCTTAATTTGATCTAACTATTTATATGATATGTAGCTTCAAGAAAAGGAGGTTAGCAACGCCTCCGCACAACAAAAAAAGGAGGTTAGCAACGCCTCCGCACAGGTAAAAAGTGCTGGTGCTAAGAAGACCGTAGCTAGGAAAAAACCTACCACCAAGTATAGGTCGTGCCTCAAGACATTTCTAGAGATGACCGATATACCGACCGGAGGTGTCCGGCTTGTACATATGGAGGTAGGTATTTTCGGCTTTGATCACGACCAAATGATTGGTAATGAAGACTTCATGCAAGTTTTTGGTCGTGAAGAAATCGGCGTCACTGTTGTCAATACATATATCAGGTAAATCTGGTCTACTTTGTTATATTAATTGAACAACTTATTTACTTTATGTTTCAAAAGAGGTGTCTAATGTTAATGATGTTTTTATAAAAGGTTTTTGTATGACAAATTGATGCGCCTCAATGGTTTGGACGTGTCATTTGGATTCTTAGCACCTGCGACCGTCAACTTAAGTTCAATCTTAAGTAGACCGGATACCGTGACGGAGTACGTTCTTAGGATCCTCATGGCCAACAAAGATGCGGAGAAGTTGTTCTTTATACCGTTTAATACCGGGTTAGAATTTCATTCTAAATTCATCTATTATAATTTTTTTCCAAGTTGACATCTAACATTTGCTTAATCATTACAGTGGACATTGGTTGTTGCTCGCAATTAATCCTATCAGAGAAATCGTTTATTATCTTGACTCGTTAGGAAATGATTGGACAGCATACCCGGATATGAAGGTCATAATTGACACGTAAGTGAGAATGTTCAAAATTTTCTTGTGTGTATTTCTTAGTTTATGTGAATTGTTCTAATTACTTCATTTTTATTTTATTAGCATCCTACAAGCTTTTCGAGCCCAACGAGATATCCAAACATCAAAGAGGGGCGCCAACTCCATTACATGGATTCGAGTGGCGGTATATTTTTAATTATCACATTTTTTATTATATTAGTGATGACACTTGATAAAACTTAGGATTTATCCATTTTTTTCATATGTAGTGTCCTCAGCAACGTAATCAAATAGATTGCGGGTATTTCATGTTGAGGTTTATGCGAGATACTCTTGTTTTGGGCCGATTAGAGATTCCCACCGATGTATGTATTTCTAACTTATGAGTTATTTTTATATTTACACATATCTCATATAATTAAATAGTTGAAATTAAATCAAACTATGTTATATTATTATGTAGTACTTTGATGAATTCAAGTGTCGATATTATACAAAAGATCAAGTGGACGAAATCAAAGAGGAATGGTGTCAATTCATTATAGAGCTCAATGTTTTATGAGGTATAATATTGTAGTCTTACTTTAATTGTTGAGAATTTAGATATGTGTAACGTTGTAATTTCTATAATATTGTTTATTAATTGAATTACAATCTTTGTGTTGTTTCAGGACCTATGTATATATTTGGAGCAATGCTTAATTTGGATGGATTAGATAATATGTGTAATTATATTGTACATTTGTAGTATATGTAATGACTTGTAAACTTGTACATAAATTTGTATATATTTTGATACATTTAAGGCAAAATTGGTTTGAATTGGTATATATATATATATATATATATATATATATATATATATATATATATATATATATATATATATATATATATATATATTTGTTAGCCAAAAATTGGTAGAAAAAAGGCCAAAATGGTTTGAAATGACATATATAAAATGTGATATTTGTCTGCCAAAATTTGGTTGAAAACAGGTAGAAATTCTGGTTTATAAACCTGGAAAAAATGTGGTTTAAAACAAAAGCTGCAAAAAATTTCGTATACCTTAGACAGCGCTTTACACAAAAGCGTTGTCTAAGGGGGGGCTTAGAAAGCGCTTTTGGCAAAAGCGTTGTCTAAGGGGGGGCTTAGACAGCGCTTTTGAAAAGCGCTGTCTAAGGTATACCTAAAAAAATTAAAATAGGAGGGGATTAGACAGCGCTTTCACCAAAAGCGATGTCTAAGGTATAGGGGCTTAGAAAGCGCTTTTATCAAAAGCGCTGTCTAAGGTATTCCTAAAAGCGCTGTCTAAGGGTACCTTAGACAGCTCTTAGACAGCGCTTTTAAGATTTAAAAAAGCGATGTCTAAACCTTTAGCAGCGGAGGATTAGACAGCGCTTTAAAGCACTGTCTAAGGCTAAAAAAAGCGCTGTCTAAGGTCTTGTTTGGCATAGTATTTGATGATTATCCCGATTTGGACAAAGATATTCACGCCTTGCTCACCGTTTTGGATCAGATTTCTTTATCACATGGATTGCAAGATGTTTGGGGTTGGAAGTTGGATGTAGCTAACAAATTCATTGTAAACTCTCTTTACAAAACCATCTTGTCTAGTAGCTTTAATCACACATTATTGAGGAACCTTCGGCAACTATTCTGGACCTAGTTTGGATGACGAAAATACCTTTGAAAGTAAGAAATTTTGCATGGCGCCTTTTCCTTGATAGACTTCTTATGCGGTCTAATCTTGCTATTAGAGGAGTCATCATGAATGTTCACGAGAAGGTTTGCGCATTTTGTTTCCAAGATCTTGAAGATTCAGAACACTTGTTCGCTAATTGTAATCTGTCTATTCAAGTGTGGAAGAAGGTTTGTATGTGGGTGGATATCGATTGATTTATTGAGTCGGATTACCGGAATCACTTCATGTCTTGGTTCTAGAGATTGAAATGGAAGATTAAAAATCATTTCATCTCTTCTCTTTGGATTATCACTTGTTGGGTACTTTGGAGGGTAAGGAATAACATTATGTTCAACAACTAAATAGGCAACGTCGATTCTATTTTTCATAGTATACCTGTTTTCTCTTGGAAGTGGATTATTAATTTGAAACTTTATTGTAGTCTCTATTATTGGAGTAAGTTTCCGACCGACTTGTTGTAATGTGTGAGGTTTTTGGTTAGTTGGTTTCTTTGGATTCTTGTAGTTTAAGTTTCTTTTGGGTGTTTGTTTGTATTGGGGTTTGAGATTCCCTTAATCTCTCCTTATTGAATATATATATATATATATATATATATATATATATATATATATATATATATATATATATATATATATATATATATATATATATATATATATATATATATATATATATATATATATATATATATATAAACTTTTTTTTTGGGTGAACAAAGAAATCAACGTGTATTCCATTTCTATATCTTATGGAAGAGGTGACGAGAAAGGCTTCAATGTTTCTGCATTCTTATATAATTTTTTGGGTCAATGGTAACTAGCAGGCGACCACGTATAATTTGTGTGCACATTATCATGACTGGAAATATTTTACATGTTGACAACTCTAACAAGTAAATAAACTACACCCTAGTTGCAATATTTTCATTCATAAGAAAATAACAAGTTGCTAAGTTTTCATTCTATATAACTCTTTCCTCTAGAGCTAGATACTCACAAAAATATTATATCTTGCCTGAAATTTAAGTCTCATACGTAAAATGGAATCTCGTATCCAATTTTATTTTGTGATTGTTATGGTAACTTTTGCAGCAGTTTTGAGCCCTACCGTTGCAAAGCTGGCTCCTAATTATTATGACAGAATTTGCCCTAAGGCATTGCCAATCATAAAGTCAGCTGTTAGGCAAGCAATTTATCGCGAGCCGCGAATTGGAGCATCATTGCTGCGTTTGCACTTCCATGATTGTTTTGTTAACGTAAGTTATTTCATATAAATTCATGATACACTTTTCTATATGAATAATCTTTGTTATAGTTTAATTAATACATGAACTATGTGCCACTATAGGGGTGTGATGGATCAGTTCTACTAGATGACACTCCTACTTTCCGTGGTGAGAAGACGGCATTTCCAAATATCAATTCAATTCGAGGATTTGAAGTTGTTGATCAAATTAAAGCTGCAGTTACCAAAGCTTGCAGACGTGATGTCGTTTCATGCGCTGATATTTTAGCTATAGCTGCTCGAGATTCCGTAGCCATAGTAAGTGTTTTTGTCTTCAGTTTTTGGTTTATAATTCAACTTTCTCTGGTAGAAGTATTACACTAACATGTTTTGCATCAAATAACAGTTGGGTGGTAACCAATATTGGTACCAAGTGTTATTAGGAAGAAGAGATGCAAGAACTGCAAGCTGGGATGCAGCTAATGCAAATCTTCCACCTCCATTTTTCAACTTCTCACAACTCATCACAAATTTCAATTCTCATGGACTCAACCTTAAAGACTTAGTTGTTCTATCTGGTGGCCACACTATTGGATTTGCCAAATGCACTTCATTTAGAGACAGAATCTTCAATGACACCAACATAGACACCACTTTTGCAGCCAATTTACAGAATACATGTCCTCGAATCGGCGGCGACAACAACTTAGCCCCATTTGATTCTACTCCTCTGAAAGTTGACACAGCATACTATAAGGGTTTGTTGTACAAAAAGGGTCTCCTTCATTCTGATCAAGAGCTTTTTAAAGGTGATGGTTCTCAAAGTGATAGGTTGGTGCAGCTATATAGCAAAAATTCATATGCTTTTGCTAAAGATTTTGGAGTTTCTATGATAAAAATGGGTAACTTGAAACCTCTTACTGGGAAAAAAGGTGAGATAAGGTGCAATTGCAGAAAAGTCAACTACTACTGAATATTACAATGACGGATGGAAAAGAAGGATAAAGATTGATTTAATTTTTAATATATAAGTGTGCCAAATTTTTATATTTTTTATTTTTATCTAAATATGTTGAGTGAAATTTTTTTTTTTTTTTACCTAGTATCCCTGTTTAGTCTGAGTAAATTTTACCCTAAATCCTTGTATTTCTCCCGAAATATATATATATAAGCAAAAATGAGTGAAACATTTATGTTCTATCAAGACATATTTAAAAAAGATGGTCAAGGTTATTCGAGTTTTCCACTTCAGACAATATTCCTCCTTTATAATGCATACTTTAATGACATTACACTAGTGTCTCCTTGTTTACTTTTAATGCAGTCATGGTATTAAGGCACATGATCATTACTATAATTTTATGAAACATTAGTTTCCATCCTCGTCTGTATCTATGTGTAATTTTACTCCCGTTTCATATTAGGTGCCTTTATTGCTATTTATATTTGTGTCAATTTTTTTTAAGCAAGTAATATATAAAAGGAAATACAAAGGATACTCAATCCTATTTACAAAAGAACGAAACTAATCTTCGATAAAAAAAATGAAATTACTAACTAAAAAGAATGAGACTAACGCTCGATATAAAAAAACGAATTACTAACCAATTAACTTCTAAGATAAATAAAACAAAGGATTTTTATTAAATTCATAAAAGTTACAATTGAGATAAGTAATATCACCAATAAACATCCTTCTCCAAACCATATATTTGATCGCCCAAACATTGTCTATGACATTCCAACCAGTGTTCCTAAAAATAATATTATTCCTAAAAATCCATAAATTCCAAACAACCGCCAACCAAATACAACCATCTCTTCCTATATTTACGGAATTTGACTTGCAATATAAGTATCAATCCAAAAAGTTGCCCTCCATACTATTGCCTCGAGTACCTGCAAAATCGACCCACTACGAAACTTCCTTCCAAACCAAAGCCGCCACTGGACAAGATGAAAAAGTATGCAATAAAGATTCCGGTTGATTTTTGCAAAAACACACAACTAAAATCATTATCCGGCGGAATAATGTTTCTAGATAATAAGGTATCCTTCATGGGTAATTTGTTCAAGAAACATCTCCAACCAAAAACTTAGGTCTTAGGAGGAGCTACAATTCTCCAAAGCAAACCAAAAGTCGAATCAAACTTGTTAGAAGGACCGAAAGGGATCAGAGATTTACAAATAACTGTAGAAAGAGTTTACGGAAAAAAAACTCATTACACTCCAAAGACCACACCAAACTCTCTCTCTCTCTCTCTCTCTCTCTCTCTCTCTCTCTCTCTCTATTGCTTAACTGAACACCCTGAACCACACTAAGGATTTCCTCCAATTCCTGCTCAATGGTTATTGTTCTCAAAGAATTCTGACCCTGAAAAAAACCTCCCTGCGGCTCCAAACCAGAAACCACCAGCGTTGTGTACTGTGGCAGACCAGCTGAAGCTTCCGGAAAAATCGAAATAGAGCTCGCCATGGAGCCATCCCAGATCAGCAAATTAGAAACAACATAGAACCCCTGAAATTATTTGTCTCGAATTATTTGTTCATTTAGAATATCAATGTGATATTTATTATTTCTTTCTACTAACATACCCTTATTTATTATATTTTAATTCATGTAACTAATGCATTGTCTATTATTAATAAGGTTATTTAAGTAAATAACATTTATTTTATCATTGAAATCGACACAATTAATTTTTATCTTAAAAAATATGAAAAAAAATCAAAGACGACACTTATTGTGAAACAGAGAGACTATCATTTATGATTATATGTATGTATTGATTGAAAGTTGTAGCTTATTCATAAGTAACCTTATGATTAGTGACAACCAAATAATTATGGTTTTTTCTAGGTTGCCTCAACAAAAAATGAATAAAGTACCCATTATGACGTGAAGACTCTTATAAATAGACTTATGTAAATGATAAAATGAAATTTTTTACTCTTGAATTAATACACCAATATTAAATCGTCGTGTGTGCCGAATATCTTTAGTGTTTCTTATTTTAAAATACACGTGTCGTTATTTGATTGAGTATATATCAAATGGGTAAATTACCTATATTTTTTATGGGGTAACCTAAACCTCACCAATAATTATATGTATAAATGACATTGATCAATGTATTTTTTTATTGTAACTACTTATGTTCGCATATATCAATTTAAAGAAGTTTAATGTATAATTTAAAATTACATGGGTGTCACTGTCATTTTAAAACATTTAGGGGAGAACTATTATGAATAAAATTGCTTTTAATTTAGTTGGAATATAAGTTTTATCTCTGATTAATTGACGAGATTAAAAAGAATTTTATGAAAAGTGTGTCACTTTTTCTGTTGGTTGAACTGTCAAAAATGGAAAAAATGGAACTAGTTATGAGTTTGATTCCCAGCAATAACTTTTTTTGGATTTTCAACACTACACAACTTTTTACCTCGGTTGAAAATAATATCCGAGATGAAATTGCAAATTATATCTCCATCCACCAAAATACATAAAGCTCAATTTTTTCTTTTGAAAGTTATCAAGAGTTCACATTGAATTCTAGATTAACTTTGATCTAAACCTTCATCCTTTTCATTTTTATGCATCAATTTTAGTAGATCAAGCTTGCTTGTAGAGTAATTTGGAGTTGTTCTAATCCTTGAAGTGGTAATTCATCTTACACCATTGTTACACCTTCATCTTGCAATTGTATTCTTATTGGTGTTATTTATTGTTGATTTAGAGGAAAATTCGTGCTCTATTAAATCCATTATCATATGGTGTTTGAAGGAATGATTAAACATGAAATTTTCCATTTTAATGCTAATTTTTTTGCAAACATAACAATATGAAATCGATTCGCATCATGTGCAAATCGATTTACATTGTGTTTTTTTTGCTTGGATTTGCATTTTTGTACTATGCAATCGATTTGCACATGCCTGGATGCTATTTTTCATTTGTTTTGGGGCTGTTTTTGGTTCCTCTTTTGATTCTTCTTCCCCTCTTTTCTTATTTTAACCTTGGAGTGCTTTATTGAGACTAATTCCTCTTTAATATCAATGGACTTCGGATATCGATTAGAGTGGATTAATATTCATTATTTCAAATCTATCTTCAAGTGATTTGTTAAATTCAAAAGAGGTGCTTTGGATTAGTGATATATTTTTCAAGCTTGAATTTATTAATTAGAGGTGATTGATTTTAAAGATGGAAGGACCTCAAAAGTGAAGTTCAGTTAGGTTCTTCTCCATCTTCCTCCTTCTAATGCTCCTTTTTTATTTTTGATCGATGAAAGTCTTATGGATCTTGGAATTTCATTGTTGAATTCATGATTAAGACTAGATCGTTACCTATTTACTTTTCGTGCGGCATTGTTTTCGGATGACAACCTACATGTTATTCACCTAACATGCATTAACACTAATAATAGTTACCTTAATTGGTATTGACCGGCCTCGTTATAGGGTGACTTCTATATAAGTTATTTGGTATTGCTTAACATATCGTTACATTTGTCCCTCTTTATCCTTATCGGCATTTGTACTTTCATGGCCTGAACTTTGATTGGTTGCGCAAGTCCAAGCATGGTTGATTGTTGTGTCAATCTCATAATTCTCAAACTTGTTGTTGTAGAGGCTTTGATTCTATCAATATTCTGACAAGTTTCGTTAATCAATGACTTGAGTACATAGGTCAACCATATAGTGCAAAATGCGAGATGGAATTCGGTTGCCACTTTGAGCCTTTTGGCATTGTAACTCTTTTGGATGATCAAGTTCACCACATTATTATGTATATTATTATATTGCTTTTTTCCCTTCTTGCTCCCTATCCTTTTTATTTTTACTTTTTGATCCCTATCCTTTTATTTTACTTCTTGCTCCCTTCTCTTTTATTTTATTATGCTTTATTTCATCCATTATCATGTTTATGTTTATGTCATTATTTCTTGTGTTTTTCTTCTTGTCCATTTGGACACCAAAAACATTAATAAAGGCATAAACACTTTAAAATACTTGTTCTTAATTATGGATTGTGGTTACTATCCCATGCTTTGGAGGATTTCTATATTTGGACCTATGAACTTAGTACTAGGATTTTATTCCCTTGCTTGATTATAGTGGTTATGTTAGCCTTTATTTGGCTCATCATTTGCTCAAGAGGATGGAATTCTAAGTTACTTTTGCTTTGAAGTTTCTTCAAGTGGTTAGATATTTCCTCCCTTACCTCTTTTATTTTATTTTTAGGGTAGTCTTTTCATCTCCTCCCATTCTTTACATTCCTAAAATCAATCAAAACCAACAAAAAACTTTGCTCTTTCTACCAAAATCTACGGGGTTTTGATCTTGTATTGCACTTTATGGGTACGTAGGTATGAGACGAAAGTCTCGTCAAACACATAAATATTAAAATCATTTTTTCTCATCCCCTCACTCTCATTTAATAAACCATTTTCAAACCAAAAGGGTAAATATTTCAAAGGGCTCCTATGGAGTACTACAGACGTTTTGGGTGCTAACACCTTCCCATTTCGTAACCAAACCCCTTACCCATTCTCTGCTTGTTTCTTTTAGCTTTTGCTTTTAGATTCATTTTTTAGGATTTATTCGCTCTTTTTTTTTCCTTTTCCTTTTGGAATAAAACAAATGCGTGGTGGAGACTCTGTTTTTAATGAGTTATGTTAATCAATAATGAAATTCTAGTATCAGATATAAGATGTCGAAGGAGATGTCACGACACTAATATCTAAACAATGATTAAAATATGAACAAGATAAATTAAGCAGTAAACAATTGTAAAGGACAAAAGAAATTATTAACCCATTTCGGTGCAAACACACCTACGTCTGGAGGCTACCATGCCAGGAAGGGAATCTACTAAACAGAATTAGTTCAAAAACTATTAACAAACAACCTCTAGTTTACAGTCTTCTCACCTAATCTTCACCCGTGTAATTTCTACCTAAGACACACTTAGATAAGAGACTCTACTCAATCCCCCTCAATCAAAACAGTGATAACAACATAAATACAAAATAGAGAAGAACATGCTTCAATGACACAACTTGATCTTGCTTAAAAGCTTCAATCAAGTACAAAACACTCGTACTTACAAGCTTAGAGTGGACAAATTACAACTCAATAAAACTCAGTCCAAGTCAATCATGAACGTGATGATTGATTAGCTCACAAGAAGCACACAAAAGACTAAACCCTAACACAATGCACATGACTTCAAAATATTCTTTCTGTATCAAAAATAGGGTTACTTCCCCTTTTAAATAGACTACATTGTTCACGGGCTTGGGCCTTCTAAATCCATAAGATAAAACCTAATTAAAACTGATATTCCATAATCATAGGCACTAAAATTGTAACAACTGAATTTCCTTAACAAACAAATCAATCATGAATAAAATCTCCACCAATAATTGCATCAACAATCACTCACCAAAGTCACACAAAAGATTGCTTAAGAAACACAGCAGACAAAGCACAATATTCTGAACTGAGTGTTCAGAAATACATGTTATAACACCAGCCTTCACATCATGAGCAAAACCTGCAACATCTAAGAAATACAATTGTAGACTATATGTCTCACATGTTAAGACATCAAGTACGACATCAATTTGTCTAAAACACAAATTGAGAAAATTTGTTGCCAATTAACAGAACCTACAAACTCCCCCTTTGCCAAATTTTGCCTAAAACACAAATTGAGCACAAAATAAATAAACACCATATCAGAGAAAATGCAGCAACAAAAACACACTAATCAAGCACCTATTCAGCAAGACACCATATGAACAAAAGCAACCAACGATTTTTTTTCCAGCTCCCCCTCAAGGAAACCTACAGTGCAACCTACAGAGCACAATATCTCCCTCTCAACTTACAGTGGAAACAACACTTTGTCGCTCCTGAGATTTCCATCCTGGTAAAGACGCGAAAGTGGCGCGGAAAAGGAAGATTCGCCATCCAGACATTTTATCCCGAAGGAAGGGTAATAGTGCACAAACCCGGAAGAAGGAGAAAGTGGGGTCTCGTGAACCAAAGAGAAAAGGGTAAGGGAGTCGGTTAAGAAAATGGAAGGTATTAGCACCTGTCGCTCCCCGGATTTCCATCCTGGTACAAACGCGAAAGTGAAGCGGAAAAAGAATAGAGTCGCCAGCCAGGCATTTTTATCCCGAAGGAACGGGAATGGTAATGTTGCACAAACCAGAAGAAAGAAGAGGAAGGACACAGGTCCTACGAACCAAAGAGACTGAGTTCGGGAGTCGGTTACGACCTGGGAAGGTATTAGCACCCAGATCGTCCGCCGTACCCGACGGGATCCACGCTTGCAAAAGAAACTGTTTCAAAGGGTGAGGGTATGAAAGCTGCAGCAAAGAAATGAAAATGAAAAGAAACTGGAACTGGAAAAGAAATGAAATAAGAAACAAAGAGAAAAAATGTAGGGAAAATAAAGATTGTGCTCGAACGGGCCCTACCCCGCTGCCTACGTACCTCATCGGGAAAATGAGGATCAGAGACGCCGTAGTTCCCCTAACTAGGGGTACCAAAAGGAAAATTTCTTGTGAATTAAAGGCTTGAACTGCCTATGTCAATGCTCAGGTGTTGCAGGCTCGGACGACGAGTGCGTTACCGTCTTGCAAAGTGACATGTAGGAGCAAGTTCGCGTACGGAGCGAATGAGGTGAGAAAAGAATTCCCGAAGGAGAGACGTTTTTTGTTTGTTTGGTGTTTTTTATGAAGCTTTTATGAATGAAAGTTTGCATAGGTAAGTGTACCTAAGTCTTACTCAATGGGATGTGTACGTCTCACATCATCCCGAAATGGAATGCGCAAGAGGCACACCTATCTATGGAGGAAATCCCCAAAGCTAGTCCCACAAGTGAAGGCTTAAGCACACTGGCCTATTACCATTATTAAGTATTTTTGTGGTTTTTGGTTAAGAAGTGTCTTTTAACTTTTTCTTTGTGAGGCACTCATGCTAAGACCTATCTACCACGAGTGATGACTCACACCTCGCCCCGAAATGGAACGCGTGCAAGTATCTCATAGCAAAGTCTCATGTCACATGAAGGCACTCAACCTTTATTAAGTGAATTAGAATTAAGTTTGAAGATGAGAAGAGAAAGAGAACCAAAGGAGCAAAAGGAAAAACTAGGGGGGAAGTTTCTATCCTAAGTTAGCATGCATGGAGTTCATAGGGTTTGTGAGGTCTTTCTAACCTAAAAAGGATATCAAGAGAAGAAGAAGAAGATAAAAGGAGAGATGAGAAAGGCCTAAGCCCAACAAAAAGATGTTAGTCCATATAAAAAATATGAGGAGATATGAGAAATGGAGATGTGGAACTCAATTCCCACATCTCAAACTTACCATAGCCCCTGCAAGGTTAGTGTAACAACATAAAACCAAGGCATGAACCAACAAGTCAGAAGCTACACAAGCATATAGGCATGGCAAAGAGTTCACAAGATGATAATCAAAGCAACACAAGATCATATTGAGATGATTGGAAGTGAAACAAGTGCAAAGAAGGCATGCATAACACTTAAAGAAATAAAGCACATAAAAGAGACCCAACACCAAGACTCAAGGAGACTCAAACCCTATCCTAAGACCAGGAGCAACCATAGACCTCTAAAGGACCCTAAAAGGAGAAGAGAAGTTGGCACAAGTGCCCTTCTAAACTTAAAAGAGACTAGAAGACTCAAAGAATGCAAAACAAGGCAAGGTGAGGAAGAAAATACCCAAGAAAAAGATCCAAGCATTTAAAAAATCTACCCAACCAGGAAAGTACTCTACAAACACAAAGAAATGAGAATCCAAAAGGGTTTGCAAAAATACAGCACCAAACTAGGTCAATGAAGCTCAAGGATGCAAGGTATCACCATTTAGGGTTTTGAAAATTAAGGCACAAGTAACTCAAGCAAAGTCCATCAAGGAAATTTTTGAAAACTCCAAGATAAATCATGAAAATAGTAGAGTGTCTTAGGATTTGAATGCAAAAAGAATGGGGTTCATAGCTTAAAGGATGAGAAAAATAGAAATTGGACAAGGCAGATTGGTCTATGAGAGTTCACAAGAAAGCAATGCTCAATGTTGAATTTATTTGGCCACGTGGGATGAAAATAAAAATCTGGAAAAATTATGATAAAAAACTAGATGAATCAAGGAGTGAATATGAATTTTTTTGGATTTTTTAGAGTTAAAGAAATATTTTAAATGAATTAAAAGCAAATGGAATGAATTGGTAAAGAAAAAAAATGAAAATAAAGCAAATGGGCCAAAGGGGGTGCAAGGAGCAAACATGCTAGTTGGAAAATGCAATGGGCCGCGCATGGGGGGTGCTGATAGCGCTGAATATGCAGCCCCTTCTTCTTCATGAAGAAACCCTAAAATTCTCACCACCATTAATGAACAAAACCCTAACCCTAAACCCTAGCTTCATGAAAATCCAAACTAAGCCACGGCCGGCCATGAAACTCTCCAGAATACATAATCTAACATCACTAAACACAAATACATGCTTGGATTGGATTAAAACTCAAAGAAACTCAAGATATGAATGAAAATAAAATTGTCCATGAAACTTTAAATCACCATAACTTTGTGAATACTCAACCATTTCACAAACTACAAAGAGCATTGTAACCACCACAACATGAGGATTCTAAAACACACAACCAAATACATTTCTATGAGATTCGAAATTTGAGCATACCTAAGGTGGTGTTCCAAATTTGAAGTCAAGAATGGTATAAAGTGATGGCAAATGATCTCCTTATCCCCTTAGATGCAAAATAAATGCATCTAAAGCTTTGCAATGTGAATCCAGCAATATGCTTCCTTGTGCTTCAAAGCTTCTCAAATGGCCACTTGAACAAACTTCACTATAAATCTAGATCCATAGGTGCTTAATGATCCTTGAGATGAGAGGAGTATGAATGTGGTCTTGGATTGAAGAAAGCTTGCCTAGATCAAAAGTTATGGCACAAAATGCAAATGTGCACAAGAAATGAGAAATGGATGATTCTTGAAGAATAATCCAAACAAATGGTATGGAAATGATCTATGAGTGATGAGGATTAAGAATCCAGCAAGAGTTTTGTGAATGAATGCTTGTAGCAAGAGTTTGTGGAGAATGAGCAATTTTGCATAAAAGATGAGAATGAGAGAATGGGTGTGTATTCTGGCTGCCTCTAACCCTAATTCTGATTGTTATGGAATATATATGGCAATGCAAAAGGGTTAGAACGAATGCACGTGAGAGAGAGCTGATTTTTGTGAAAATGCAATTTTGGCCCAAGTGTGCCATAGGCATGCCAAGCTCATGATTTGCTGGCCTCTCTTGCATGTGCATTCACCATCCCACCAATGATTCCCAGCAAACAACTTCAGCCCTTGGATGTAAGCTATCACACAATTGCCATGCCTTGTGCAAATTCAAGTGTAAAATGCAAGTTTTATGGAACTTTTTCATGTGCATGAATTTTTCCACTTTTCTTTGAGCCAAATGACCTAAATGGGATGCATTTTGATTGTGTAAACTTACTTTGGACATAGCATAGCAAACTATCCATTTTTGAGCCTTTGTGCAAATGGCTTGGCCTTGAAACTTGGAAATTTGCCCTAAAATACCTAAATTTTCGAGGGCCCTATCTCTCAAACCATAAATCCCATGAAAATGTACTTGTACTTTTTAAAAATGGCAGCCCTTACTCTCCAACTTTCATGTTTACTTTGGGTCCATTTGAAGATTTTTTGATCAAGTTAAGGCCTTGTGAAGTTTTAGGTCAAAATAGCCAAAAATATTAACTTTTCCATGACCAACTTTGTGCACTTTTGCCAAAACCCCTCAAACCACCAAAATTCTTGTACTTTAAGCTCACCAAACATCTTATAACATTGAATAGACCTCATTTGGCCAAAAAAAATTGGGTTAGACCCCTTGGAATGGCACAGTTGACTTTTTCTGGGCCCAGTTGACTTTCTGCTTCATCTGCAAGTAACTGAAGCAATGACTGACTTCCACTTGGAATTTTTCCATGAAAATTGACATGTAGGAACCTATTATCATATAGAAAACATTTCCCAAAATAGTTGGCCAAAATTATGAGGTTAAGGCCCTTGAAACTAAAACCCTAATTTGGTTGCACTGCTTAGGAGCCTTGCATTGTCTTGAAACTTGTGATGATTAAGCAATCTTCTGAGCTTTTGCAAGTGAACTTGGCCTTGCCAAAGGAGTCTAGACTCACCATAGGCCTCCCACAAATCCATTGGAACCCTTGCCTTGGCTTAAATGGCCTTCAACACCTCCCCAGATGGCCATATGCCTCATGCTAGGGCTTGATGCTTGTCATGCTTTATTTTTCTATGCTATAATGCTATATATATGATATGCTTATGATGCAAATGGTGTATTATGATGCTTAAAATGAAGAGGGCAAATTGGGGTTCTACAGCACCCCAGATCGTTCGTCGTACCTGACAGGATCCATGCTTGCTGGCACTGTTTCAAAGGGTAAGGGTATCTACAACTGCTGCAACTACTACTAGAAAGGACTGAAAAGAAATAATGAAGAATGAAATTAAAGGATAAAGAGATGAAATGACACGAAGAACGAGGAAAGAGACTGAAGGATTATGTTGGCCAAGCATCTGCGTTTGTGCCTACTTATTCCCTTTGTGCCATAGGAAAGTCAGAACATCGTAGTTTGACTCAATAAGACCGATACAACATGCTTGTGTATTTTAGAAAGGGAAATGCTTTTGTCTTAACTCAGATGTTGCAGGCTCGTCTGAAACGAGTGAGTTTAACGTCTTGACTGGTTCTGAGGCTCCTAAGAAGGACAATCTGATTCGAGGTATTTGTTTTATTAACAATGTTGAGTTGATTTCTATTATTAATACTGGTGTTACACATTCTTTTATTTCTCTTTAATGTGATAATATTTTGGGTTTGAAGTTGTTATTATGAATGGTGGTATGGTAATAGAAACGCCAGCTAATGGTTCTGTTACTACTACACTTGTTTGTCTGAAGTGTCCTTTGATGATTTTTGAGAAGGATATCTTGATGGATCTGGTGTGTTTTCCTTTACACCACATTGATGTTATTCTTGGGATGAACTGGTTAGAGTTCAATTTTATGCATATCAATTGTTATGCGAAGACTGTTGAGTTTCCTGAATTGGTAATCATGGTGAATTGTTGTTCTTGTCGACTAAGCAAGTAGATAGACTATTAGAAGATGAAGCTCGGATGTTTGCAATGTTTGCATCATTGTAAGTCGAAGGGAATACTTGGAGTATTGAGTTGCTGGTTGTTCAAGAGTTTCCTGATGAGTTTCCGGAGGATATAAGTGACTTACCTCTAGAGCGTGAAGTTGAGTTTACAGTGGATTTATTACCTGGTACTAGTCTTGTGTCTATGGCTCCGTATTGGATGTTTGTTGTAGAATTGAGTGAGTTAAAGAAGAAACTGGAAGATTTGTTAGAGAAGAAGTTTGTTCAACCTAGTGTTTCTCCGTGGGGTGCTCTAGTGTTGTTGGTTAAGAAGAAAGATGGTAACATGAGTTTGTTGTGTGAAGCTACATCTGAGAGTGTAAAGTTAGGAATATTGAAGTTGGCCAATGAAATCATGGAAATAATTCGTGAAGGACAACAATCTAACTTGAAGTTGGTTGATCAACTGACTTTGATTAACATGGGTAACGGAGGTGAATTTCGAGTTGATGAGATTCCGGGATAGTGTGTGTGTTCCTGATGTTCCGGAAACTAAGAAGAGCATCCTAGAAGAAGGACATCATAGTCGATTGAGTATTCATCCTGGTTCTACGAAGATGTACCATGATCTGCAGAAGTTGTTTTGGTGGTCAGGTATGAAGAAGGATGTTGCTGAATTTGTGTATGCATGCTTGACTTGTCAGAAGTTGAAGATCGAACATCTGAGGCCGTTAGGTATGACGCAGCCGTTGAATATTCCAGAGTGGAAGTAGGATAGAATTTCCATGGATTTTGTAACAGGATTGCCGAAGACTGCTAAGGTAAATGATTTTATTTGGGTAGTTGAAGCATTATTTTATTTGTGAATGGAAGTTGCAACCCGTGTTACGGGACAGGACACATACTTGTTGTTTATATGATGTTTTTGGAAGTAAATGTGATACCCTTTTATGTAGAACTCTGATAAGTAATTGAATAATATGATTAATTTTGTTGTGGGTAGAAAAAAGTGTTACATTAATCATCCATGAAGGCGCCAATTTAATTCGCGCACACAGGCAGTATAGTTAACTATAAGAACGATGATATACTATGCATATAAAGATTGAAAAAACACCGCCTACAGATGAATCAAATACTCTTAGCACGAGAGCTAAATAATATTCGGCTCTCAGCCTAACAAGACTGCAAAAGCTTATAATTTTTTCAAAGTTATGCACACGTAATAACTAGGGGCTTACCAAAATTATAAGTGTGGTAACCGCCAGACTCAAATTATACTTGGGGCTTGTTAGCTCCAAAATGTGAACAAATAGATGATCGTCCAACCTCAGACAGGCTGGGAACACTTAAAAGAATCATCATTATTGGTTCCATAAATCAGACAAAGGAGACATAAAACCAGATATCTTATATCCGGATACTTATTCTTGTGATTTTTATACTCGGGAAACCCCGCTCGGGAATAAGACCATGTCACAAGTGTTTAGACGCTTATAGCAAATAAACAAAAGTCGAGAAAGTTACAGACAAATTTTCTCGGTTATGTCACAACCCGGACAAAGTACTTCACACTAGTGAACTTTATACCCAGAATGAGCCTAGTACAAACTCGGCTAGACTAAGATTAGTACGAACCCTACCAGACTGACTATACAACTCGGCTAGGCAAATATATTTGGGTATGAACATAAGCCCCTCAAATTCTCTTTACTGAGTCGGGATGTGTTGGTCGGGTTTGTCGGTTATCCGATTCAGTTAAAGAACTCAATGGATGGTGTTTACAAACCTTTAATGAGACGATTACGTTTCATTAATGAAGTCGTTTCAATACTTATGAACAATCATGAATGTTACGAAAGCGGATTACCACTCATTAGGCCGATAAACGTTATATAAAGGGTCTTTCCGTGGATCCAGAGAGGCATTCACACATATTCTCGGCACAAAATTCTACAATTTCTACGGGGGCTCCCAACTGGGGGATAAATAAGACACCGATCTTGAGGCTTGCTTCGTAGTACTACTCTCAAATCCCCCAAAAATTATTACTCAGCACCGTGACGGCGTAGCTCTCTCCGATCAGAAAAAAAGAGGACTAGCACCTTTAATTTTGTGACCAAATTTAACTAAAATAATAATATATTATAATTTGTATCTATCAATTCAATTAATTTTCTATCATAATAAATATAAATTGACATCACATTAAAGATGTATGCAATATAATTATTGTATGTTTATGTGGCATTCAGTTACCCACACAAGGTATATAAATATTAAAAAATAATAATATTGTTTTTGGAGATTAAACTCTAGACCCGTAATTTAGATCAAGTAATATGTCTGTAGTAATATTTAGAAAAATTGTTGACTATGAATGTCATTAAAATGACTAAGCATATGTAATACTGATTATATAAATTCTGATTGTGAATGATACAGAAGTATACAAGTATATAAACATATACCTTTAATCACAAGCCAAACAGTCACACAAATCAAACATAATACTCTTTTAATAAAAAATCTCACGTTTAACACTCCAGGTATTTCATGGTTCAGTTTGAACCCAGAGTTTTTATTCTCAATCAACAATCAACATATTTAGATAATTTATAGAAAATTTAAAAAAATTGGCACACTTATATATTAAACAATAAATCAATCTTCATCCCTCTTGTCCATCCATCATTGTAAAATTCAGTAGTTGTTGACTTTTCTGCAATTGCACCTTATCTCACCCTTTTTCCCAGTAAGAGGTTTCAAGTTGCCCATCTTTATCATAGAAACTCCAAAGTCTTTAGCAAAAGCATAAGAGTTTTTGCTATATAGCTGCACCAACCTATCACTTTGAGAACCATCACCTTTGAAAAGCTCTTGATCAGAATGAAGGAGACCCTTTTTATACAACAAACCCTTATAGTATGCTGTGTCAACTTTCAGAGGAGTAGAATCAAATGGTGCTAAGTTGGTATCGCCGCCGATTCGAGGACATGTTTTTTGTAAATTGGCTGCAAAAGTGGTGTATATGTTGGTGTCATTGAAGATCCTGTCTCTAAAAGTAGCGCATTTGGCAAATCCAATAGTGTGGCCACCAGATAGAACAACTAAGTCTTTAAGGTTTAGTCCATGAGATTTGAAATTTGTGATGAGTTGTGAGAAATTGAAAAATGGAGGTGGAAGATTTGCATTTGCCGCATCCCAGCTCGCAGTTCTTGCATCTCTTCTTCCTAATAACACTTGGTACCAATATTGGTTACCACCCAACTGTAAATTGATGCAAAACTTGTTAGCGGTAGAAATATATACTACTAGAAAAAGTTGAAAACCAAAAATTTCTTAAAAGACTTACTATAGCAACAGAATCTCGAGCAGCTATAGCTAAAATATCTGCGCATGAAACGACATCGCGTCTGCAAGCTTTGGTAACTGCAGCTTTAATTTGATCAACAACTTCAAATCCTCGAATTGAATTGATATTTGGAAATGCAGTCTTCTCACCACGGAAAGTAGGAGTGTCATCTAGTAGAACTGATCCATCACACCCCTATAGTGGCACAGTTCATATATTAATTAAACCATAACAAAAATTGTTGATATGCAAATGTATCTTGAATTTATATGAAATTAACTTACGTTGACGAAACAATCGTGGAAATGCAAACGCAGCAATGATGCTCCAATTCGTGGCTCGCGGTAAATTGCTTGCTTAACTGCTAACTTTATGATTGGCAATGCCTTAGGGCAAATTCTGTCATAATAATAAGGAGTCAGCTTTGCAACGGTAGGGCTTAAAACTGTGGCCAAAGTGACCATAAAAACACAAAGATAAAATTGGATACGAGAATCCATTTTACTATATCCTTGTATGAGATTTATATTTGAGCTAAGATATGCTGTTTTTTGTGAGTGTCTAGCTCTAGAAGAAGGATTTATATAGAATGAAAACTTAGCAACTTGTTATTTTTTTATGAATGAAAATGTAGCAACTAGGGTAATGTTTATTTACTTGGAAGAGTTGTCAACTTATATAATATTTCAAGTCATGATAATGTGCAAGCAACTTATATGTGGTCGCCTGTAAGGTACAGTTGACCCAAAAAATTATATAAGAATGGCTCAAACATTGCAACCTTTCTTCTAGCCACCTCTTCCATTTGATATAGAAATGATATACATGTTGATTTTTTTGTTTTGTTTTTGCAGTTGAGTTAATCCTACTAGAGGTGTGGATTTTGTTTTTTTCTTTAAAAAATGCATTTTGTCACTCTAGCATTTTTATATGAGGTGGGTGTTTCCATTACTTAATAAATAGAGATTCAAGGGTTTGTAACTATAAAAAAAAAATGTTATTCTGCCGAGGGTTATCCCTCGTAATGAAAAACTTTATGAAAAAAATAATAATAAAAAGCTAGAAGAAAAAAATACAAGATTCTTTATGTTAGTAAACCTAAAGGTTGCTCCTCACAATTTTGGATAAACAGTTTATACGAAGGGTTGCCCTTCACATAAAATGGTTTATTTGACTTGTATGTACCTACTTCATCTGCCACTATGTTGTCATCTTTGCATTTAATTACTTTTAAATATATTGGGAGAGATCAAAGCATAGGGATACTTCGATCACCAAATTGTCTTCATCTTCCTCACACATCCATTTCATCCTCTCACTCTTCTTCGTCATCCATAAGCATACAAAAACTACCCTCTTTTTTTTTTTTTGTACAGAAGCACACAAAACATTTCTTTGTTTTCTCTAAAATTCACTCAACTTCTCCATTCAAGTATCAAATTTTTTATTTACAATTGGGTGTTATTATAAGCTACAAATATCATTTCTATTTTTATTTTTTTTATCAATATAGGGTTGTTCTGGTTTATAGGTTTTTGTTGATATTTCTCTCATTATTTATGTTGTTTTAAATTTTATTTTTGCACATTGTTTATGAGGGTATTGATTTTATTTTGATATTATAATGTTCCAAAACAAATGCATGATGATGTGCAAACAACAATTCGTAATTTTTTTAAAAATTATTTTTAATATATTTAATTATTTTTACATTTTTATTTTTAATAAATTTTGAATTTAAATATTATTCAATAAAAAATATTATATTATATTATATTTTTACAAATTTATTCTAATTAAATTTGTATAATATTATAAGAATTTTTTATATTAAATACATTTAATAGTTGTCAAGTGAATTTCATCCAATAAATGCATGATTTGCGAGGTGAATTGCACACAACAAAATGTTGCACACCTAATCTACACGCTATGCAAGCCTAGTTGCAAAAGTGAGTTGCGACATGATATTCCCTTAGCAAGCTTGCGAGGTGATTATCCCTAAAAAAAATTGTGACTAATGTTTTAGCGAGGTGGATGAAACTCATTGGTTTCAGACGTTGCGAGGTGATTTTGACTGTTGCAACATGATTAACAACTAGCGATTTTAAGTTTTTTTTTGTAGTGCAAGTAACGGTTGGTTGTAATGTTCCCAAAGTCATTTATGCTATGAAATTTGAGAAAAAAATGTTCCTTAGGTCTTTCTTGGGTTCAAAAGATGTGTAAAATTAATACATCTCGATGGACCACCTGGTTAACCCCTAGCTAAATCTAGTCGTTGGAGCATTTGCTTCAATGGCAGATCAATATAGACAACAATGGTGTGTGCTAGAAGGTACTATCGTAACTCCTTAAATGTGGTAAATAGGGTTACTACTACCTTATCTATATTTTTGTAATGTGTCTCAGATCCTACTAAGGCTTTAGAGGTAAACTACGTAAGGCTTTAGTGGAGGCAACTAGGTAATGGTATAAAACTTCCCTCGTAACCAGTTGAGATAAGACTGGTGAAGTTGATAAGGTTCTCTTTAAGGATGTGAATGATTTCTCACAATATGGGGTCTACTCAATCGTTTTGCCACCCCTAGTTGTCGCATAAAAGGAGTACGAGAGATACAAATTCTACTATAATTTGGTTTATAATAGTCACATGTCAGTTCTAATCAACGGTAGTCCGTCCAAGGATTCTAAGGCATCGCGTGGACTGAAACAAGGTGACCCTTTATCCCCTTTTTTGTTTGCGATTGTCGTCGAAGGACTTGCTTTGATTGTAAAAAGGGTTGTTTCTTTGAATATTCTAAAGGAATTTATAGTAGGTGATTTTGCGCCCGTTAGTATACTTCATTTCGCGGATGATATGTTGCTAATTGGAGATGGGACTTTTCTAACCTTTGGGCTTTTAAAAGGGTTTCTCCGAAGGTTTGAAATTGTCCCTGGTCTGAAAATTAATTTCGTGAAAAGCCGCCTATTTGGTGTGGGGTTGGATCCGCATTTTTTGTCAACTATTGAACATTTCCTGCAATGTAAATCGAGGTCCTTGCCTCTTAAGTTTTTGGATCTTGTGGTATATAGGAGGAAATCGAAGAACCAAGGCCTTTTGGAAACCATGCCTGAATTGTCTAAAGGCAAGGATTTCTCCATGCATTTATCAAAATTTCTCGATTGGGGGGCGAGTTACCATCATCAATTCTATTTTGGCCAAATTTCCTTTCGTTTTTCAAGGCCCCTTCCACTGTTGTGAAGAATATTATTGCAATCCAAAGAAGTTTTTGATGGCATGGTTCGACGAATACGAAAGGTATTAATTGGGTTAGTTGGCCCTCCGTTTGCAAACCGAACAATTATGGTGGGCTAGGGATCAAACCTATAGGAAAACTCAATATGGCTTTATTGGCTAAGTGGGCTTAGAAGATGATTAATGATGACAATGAGGTTTGGAGACAGTTGTTGTATAACAGGTATGGAAACCTGGCATTGAAATTCCAGGCCTTTAATACTACTGCCAACAAAGGATTTGTATCTCTTTGGATGAGTGATATTTTATCGATAGTTAGGCCAATTGATTACATGTGGATTATTGAATATTTTAACGACATAATTGGGTTAGGTTGTTCAGTAAAATTTTGGTGTACTCAATGGATTGGGAATGCTTCATTGTGGGTCAGTTTTCCTTTCTTTTTGATGCATGCTACCAAAAAATTCAACATTGTTAGCGAGATGGGTACTTGGGAGGACGGGGTGTGGAGGTGGAATTTGCAAAGTTCGGATTTCAATAGGCATCCAAGAAATTATGATGACATTAGTTTGTTGGTCGACAGTTTGAGTTAGGCTACTGTGAGATGGGATACTCCCGATGGCTGGACATGGAAACACGACGGGTATAATGGGTTTTTCGTTAAATCTTTTTACTCCCTAACAATTGTGAGAGATTACGGACAAATTTTTGATCCAACAATTGCTACAACGCTTGAGTTATGTTGGAAGTCTCATTTTCCTTTAAAGATCGAGATTTTTAGGTGGAGATTATTTATTGATAGACTGTCGACGCGTTCGAATCTTACGTCTCGTGGAGTTATATCAAATCCGCATGAGAAGGTTTGTATATTCTGTTTTTCTGTATTAGAAGACATGTCCCACCTCTTCTTCATGTGCGAAAAATCCATTCGGGTGTGGAACTTGGTTTGTAATTGGGCCGATATTTGTAGGATTACGGAAAGGGATAGCCATAATCATATTTTTTCGTGGTGCTTGAGACTTCAAGGTAGATGCAAAAACGAGTATATTTCGTCCATTTGGTTGATTACATGTTGGGTTATTTGGAGAAGTGGGAACAACATCTTGTTTGACGACGAAGTGGCTAATGTCAATAATATGTTTTATAGTATTATAGTAACTTTTTGGCATTGGTTGTATAGGAGAATCCAGGAGGAATCGTTGTAGCTTTTACGAATGGTCTAAATTTCCGTTCGATTTCCTTTGATTTTGGTAGTTGCCTGTTGGCCTCTCTTTTTGTTGCTTGTAATCTTTGGGCTAGAGATCCCCTTTATCTTTTTTGAATGAATTCTTGCTTATAAAAAAAAGGAGTTGTTGAATTAGATTCAAATTGATGAATTACAATTTTAAATTTGTATAGACAAATTAAAACAAATCTCTAGTAATTAAAATTAATTGCATATATTCCCCCCAAAAAAATTAATTTCATAAACAAAATTGTTTATACAGAAGATTAAATTAGATTAAATTAGAGTAATACTATAGCAGAACTTTTTTTTAAGAATAATAAGAGAGATTTATTTAAAATATTTCATTACAAAATTTTAAAAATTTTAAAAATTTGTATTATTTTATGCTAAAAGTGATTTATTGAATTTAAAATAAAAAATATCTACAATCCATTGGATATTGAAAATAGATTGGAGGATTCAATTCATCCATAACTTTAAATAGATGGATATAATACAATTCATTAATTAATATTTTATATTACGAATGAATTGAATGAATTATTTAATTGATGAATTGGATGAATAATTATTTAATAGATTCGATTGTCACCTAGTTTTAAATAGTAAAATGGCCACAAATAATGATAGAAAAAGGAAATCTATACACAGCCCTAAATATTTAAATTTTCCTACCTAAGTAAGCATTTCATATTCTTCCTATACAATTAAGAGTATTGTAATTATTACAACTTAAATAAATCTTCTTAGACTAGGTATGTCTTAGTATATTTGTGTGATCAATAATTAATAAGAACTTGACTATTTCTATCAAGAATAAAAACAGTATTGCATGAAAAGAACCTTGATAGACATTAACACGCTTTTAGAAAACAAAAAACAGGCATTAACACGCATAACGTTAATTAATTAACTTCACAAGATAGCGTATACAACTTTTTATTTAGTTGAAAAAGAATGAAAGAGACATCTAAACTTGCAGTTGTAGTAGTTGTTGGACAAATAATGAATCGAATGTGCTTCACGACTTCTTAACAAATGTAATGCATGTAACGATCTCTTTATGAATAAAAAAAAGAAAGAAATTATGTCACTCAATTCTATATTAACAATATAGTTACAACTGTAAACTGTTGACTGAGATGAGTGCACCCTACCAGCTTTATGAGTTAATTAGGAATTTAAGGTAAAGTCATCATTAATCCAATTAGAAAGTAGTATTGACTTAGTCAACAGAATTACATGGTGTATATTATTAGTGTGTATCCTCTATGTGTTTCATAGATCAAAATCTTTAATCTTTAATTTTTAATTTTCATTTTCTCATCTAAATTCAGATTTTCATATTCATATTGTACATTCATAAATCTCTAGATCAATTATTAACAACATAAAAATACGTTTAATTAAGATTTTCGAAAAATTCTGTTCACAAACATGAAGTCAAGAACTATTAGATATTTAGTATTATTTTACTTGTGGGCTTGAATATATTGTATTGGGCCTTTTATTTCTTTGTTAGCTATTGGCCCATTAATGGTTTTAGTATATAGTTTTGGTTCATAGCTTCTAATTGTAATACTCACTACCACGAAAAACTCATTCAACAACGGTTGAGAATGACATATAATGACGCGGACGAGGACGTTGTTATGTAGAGTATTGTTGTATATATCATACATACAATCACGGTCAAGTAAGCGTTGTAATAATCTGGAAATCACATTGTAAACACCTCAAATTTGCCCTCACCTTTTATCACACCATGGCTTGTGATCTTTCATTTTGCATTAGCTTAGGCATACCATCTCATATTGCATATTTGTTTCACTGCATAGTTTCATTTTCATCTGCATCGAGGGTTTGTGATCTGAGCAATCCAAGAATCAATCTGAGTCATCCCAATAGTATTGAAGATATCCAAGAGGGTCCATGTGTGTTCTATGATCATATTATGCTCCCCAAAGTTCATGGAAGTCAAGAAATCACAAGGCTTGGCAAAGGCTTGGAAGCAGAGCTAAGGTTTTCACTACACAGATGACCAAAATTAGGGTTTTGGTTTTAGAGGCCTTAACTCCAAATTTTTTGGTCATTCTTGTTTCTAATGTTCTTAATGTGTTATAAGGATCATGTGTACCTAGTTTGATGAAGAAATTCATTGTGGAAGTCATCTGATCATTGGGTAACTTCTTGAGCAAGTTAAGTCAAAATCAGGGCATCTGAGACCCCCAACAATGGAACCAAAGGGTCATTTTTATCAAATTGAAGTTCAATGATCTTTATTTGATCTTATAAGTGGTTGGAAGTTCACAAGATTGAAGAATTTTGAGCCAATTGCAAACTTGCCATTTTTGGAAATGACTTGAAATGCAAACTTTCCATTTTGGGAAAGATTTTCAACCTCCTCTTTCATGACCAAAAATGCTTCAAATGAAAATTTCTTGGACATGAAAGTTGTAGATTAGGTCTTTCCCTTTTCAAAAAGTACAAGAACATGTCTTGATTCAGCCTAGAACTCAAGATATGGCCTTTCAAAGTTGGCAACAATCACATAATATCAAGTTCCATGTCAAAGAGGGATTTTAGATATTGGCATTTTAAAGCTTCTAAATGACTTCTAATGTGCACAAATATGTTACAACATGTCAAGGAAGCATCCAAAGATCAGAATTGGCCCAAGAATTTGGCATTTTCATGGCTTGATTCACAAGAAACATCAAAGAGGGAAAGTTGCATAAAGCTTGCCATCTCTCCATCCAAGCCTTCCAGCTGCATTCTAATGATCTAAGGGCTCCCCATGAACCATGTTGAGGCAATCTATGCTCAGAAATCCTTGCTGCACAAGCCCATACCTTAAGTACACATAAGTTGACATTTTTGCATTTCCTCCCATACCAATCAAACTGAGCCACCACTCACTCTCTGACCAATCACAACCTCTTATGCAAACCCTAGGGAGTTCATTTGATAACACATTCAAGCCTGAAACATTGGAGAGCTCAGAATTCACAAAATTGTCAAAAACCTTCCCTTCTTCGAAACTCAAAACACAGCCATCAAACTTCAAAACAAACTTCACCAATCATTTTCAAATCACTCATAGAACACAAAGAAACCCTCAAAATGGCTTGAAACCTCCCAAATCAAAAACACGATTTTTGATTTATCAGAACCAAACATCTCAAATCACCCAAAACAAACTTGTTCTAAGCCTTTCAGAAGCACAAAGGGGATCATTGGAGTGGTTTTGCACAAGAGAGAGGGTCAGAAAGCTCCAAACTGAAAAGCTTCAACTCAGGTATACCTCAAGAAATTTTTTTCCAGAAACCTTCTTTTAAGTTTTAGGATGATTCTATATGTTCTCTAGATCACTCTGATATGTTTAGTTTTGAAAATGATTGAGAAATGAGCATGTATGGTTGTTCTGAAAGTTTGCCCGAAAATCTTGTTTGCTTCGATTAAATATAAATGTTATATGATGATGGATTCTTGTTTGGGGAGGATAGTAAATCATTTCTGAAGCTTTAGAGGTTCTAATTTGACCTAGGGAAGAAGTTGGGATTTTGAGTGACCGGAGAAGATGACCGGAGCTAGCTCCGGTCACCTGAAAATCATTAAAACCCTAATTAGGGTTAGCTGCCCAGAATGAATTCCCACCCTTGGATCTGGTTTAGGTTAGCGCGTGTACGGCTCAGATTAGTTCACTTATAAGATTAATTCTGATTAATTAATTTAATTAAAATCAATTAGCCAATTTGAATGTGGACCATTGGATAACGCGCCAGTCAATTCCCACCTTTTTCATTCAAATCTCAGCCATTGGATGCGCTGACTTTCTTTTTTTATTCAATTTTAATTCATTTTATTTTATTTTCTTTTCATTTCTTTTGCATAATTTATTAAAAATATCAAAACACTTTCAAAAAATATGAAACTTTGCATTTCTATTTTAAATATTTTTCTTAACGTGAAAATGATTTTTATTTTATTTTTTGCATATAAAAAGTATTTTTAAAATATTTAAATATTATTTTTAATTAATTAAAGTATTTTAATTAATTAAAAATGCATTTAGGTTTCTAAAAATCACCAAAAAAATCATGAATCATTCCAATACATTTAAAAACATTTTCAAACTCTTCATACAAATTTCTTTTTAGGTTTGATCATAATTTCATAATTTTCTTTGAATTAGGGTTCTTTAAAATCACAATTTTTAACCCTAACTTTGAAAAATCATTTCTGCCTAACCAAGAAGAGTTTGAACTTGATTATTTTTGCATTGTTTCACATATTACATGTAATTTCTAGGTTATTTTCCTCATTAATTTATCTTGCATTTTCAAATTGATTTGCATTTTTCCTTTTGAATCACCCAAAAACCCTAGCAAACTTAGGAAAATCATAACTTTCAATAGGAATAGCTTCTGACCTTCTCCTTTGGGGTGTGACCTAATATGGGATTAGGGTTTGTTTGAGCTTGATTTCAAATTTTTGTCATGTTGCATGCTTCTATTTTGTTCATTTGCATCTCATATGTTCATAAAACCATAATTTCTCATGTTCATTAGCATTCACCTTGCATATTCATCATCATATGAACTTGCCATGACATTTCAAGCATTCATATGTCATATTAGACATCTCAGGACATGTTAGAACCTTGCTTGATCATTTCTTCATTCATTTTCCATGTGTTGCATTCATTTCATTTCATAAACATCCATGTGTTTTCAAGCTTCTAAGCATGATTTCATGGCATCCCATCTTTGTATGATCATTCATATGCATATTGTATGACTTTGAATCATCTCATATGCCATTTTCATTTCATAATCACTTATGACTTTGGTCTTTGCATCTCATTTCAATTCATTTCTTTATGCTTTATGTCTTAAGCATTCATGCTAACACTTTCAGGTACTTTTGGTAAGTTATTATGGGAGGTGGATTTTCCTTCACTTCCCATTCTTCTTATCTTATTCATATGCATTTACATATCTTTGAAGTGAACTTGTTCACTTATGTTCCATCTTTCTCACTTTCTTCCTTTAAGTTACTTATCTTCTTAGGAAGTAAGTAACTTATTCTTCTGCTTCCTCCTCTTTTCATCTGCTTCTTCCTTGGTGGCCTTGAAGATCCTTTCCTTTTAAGCCTAACAAACCATAGGATATCCAAGCATGATAATATTTAGGGTTGTGTTTAGTGCCCCTTAGCTTTTACCTTTGAGTCTCCTTGAGTCTCTCTTCTCATCTCAATAATCAGAGACTAAACTCTTAAAGTTTTAGGACTTTGGAATTAGGGTTATGCCTGCATCCTTCTCTTAGGATGGAGTGTATAACTTTAATCCTAAGTGTTAAACCTTTAATTTGTTTAAACCTCTTAATCAAAACACACTAATAATCACTAAGACTTTATCTTGTAACTTGGGCCTTACATTAGGGTTCTATCTATTCCTTATGGTTAAGAGAGACTAAACCCTAGTGTTTAATGGACAAGTCCCCCTCAAGTTGTCTTGCAAACCATAAAATCCATTTCTTAATCTCATCCTTTAATTAAAATCCACTCAATAAAGGCTTGTTATATAATGAATTTAATCCCTAACCATGGATTAAATTGAGGTATCTTCCTCATCCTAAGTGTTCTCATCTATTATCCTTCTATTAGGATGGTGTAATGAGTTCACTAATCTGTGATTAGAGATTAAACTCATTACTTAACACTAAACAAAAACCCAAAAACACCTAAATAATCACAAGTAGGTTAATGATCTTAATCCTACATCATCATGGTAATTAAGTTGAGGTGTTTATCTCATACTTAAGTAGGATCATTATCCCTAATCAGGGAGGATATAATGAGTTTACAAGCCCTTGATTTAGGCTTAAGCTCATTAACTTATGCAAAACACAAAAAACAATAACAAAACTAAAAACACAAAAAAAACAATAATCGTCTCCTCCGGGATTCTTTTCTCATCACATTCATTCTATAAACAAGAACTCACTTCTCCCGTCTAATGCAAGACAGTTAGCACTCGAGTCAGACGAGTCATACACTTGAGCATAGACAAGTAAGCAGTTCATAGTCAATTTATTTCCAGTCTCTTTGAGTCGAACTACGGTGTTCTGGCTTCCTCATTGCACAAGAGGATACGTAGGCATAACTTAACAGTTATCGAACAAAAGTCTCTGTGTCTCCCCCCCTCTTTCAGCATTCTTTAAAAGCCTCAGTTCCTGAGCAATTCACCCTTTTGCACTGACACTTGTATATTCTTTTCTTAGCTTTTTTTTGCACACAGATAGCACATACATCTACCCCTTTAAACACAGTCTTGTAAGCGTGGATCCCGTCGAGTACGATGGACAATTTGGGTGCTAATACCTTCCCAGGTTGTAACCAACCCCCTTTCTCAGTTTCTCTGATTCGCAACCGTCTTATCCATCTCTTTCTAGGTTTATGCAACATTACATTTCCTTCGGGATAAAAATGCCTAGTTGACGACTCTATTCAGTTCATTTTCATTTCTCTTTTCACCGATCATTCGCGTCTGCACCAGGATGCAAATCTTTGGGAGCGACAACTTGGCGACTCTACTAGGGATGCCTTATCTTGCAATCAGGGCTTCTGATTCTTTTTGTGGGTTTCTCCTAACACTTGTTTGATTTGTATTTATGGGGGTGTTATGTAACACCCTTCTACCCCAAAACAAAATATTTAAATAATATCAGAGTAATCATCTAAAAAGGGTATCACATATCATCATAATTCAACACAAACAGTGTCATGTCCCGTAACACGGGTTAATCAACATCAAGAATATCATAAATCATTTCGCAGCGGAATTTAAACTTCATAATTCAAAACTTCATAAACATAATTTTCACCATCCTGAATTTAACATCATAAAATGGAAAACATTTATCCAAATAACAACATAATTGAAAACAGTTTAACAAAAGAAAACCCATCCCAGTGTTACATGACCGAGAGCAGGACACATAAACCAGAACCACTTCTAAGGAACACTAAAGCACGCTCCGAGACTCGTGAAACTCCTATTGCACTGCAAGCCTACTCTTTATCATCTGCAAGTTACCCACGAAAGAGGCAACATTTCCAAGCAGGCAGGGTGAGTAATCATAATATATCATAAACGTACAAGAATATAGAACATAAATAAATTAGTACAACATATCATGGCATCATCAACTATAAAATTCAGCACAACAACAACACGATCATGAAACTAAGCAACACCAACACAGTCATGAAATTCATCCAGAATATGCAATTCTAACATCCTGATATGCAATATGCATGAGGTACCATTTTCATCGTGAGATGGATACATGACCATCAACCCTCCACAAAGGAGCACATCGTAAATCATCGAGACACTTCAATCCACACAATGGGATTGAAGCAAATAAATAGGCCGAAGCCTCATCGTGAATGTTATGAAATGCAATGATGCGCTACATCGTAAAATTCATCAAAATAATTCGCATCATACATTTCACATCAGCAAATCAATCATCAAATAATCATATATATCATCATGACATTACACCCAGAACACTGGTTCTATAACCACTCTGACACATCAAGAATTGACCCGTACCCGGTAAATTATGAGTCAATTACAAGGTTATTTCATAACTTCATTTATAAAAACTTTTGCATTTTTCTCATTTTTATTCATCAAGATAAAGTTCAGTTTATGCTCGTACCGACGCTTCAAACGGAATGCGAATCGGACTTACGGTTTGAGAGTTATGAATTTTTAAAGAATTAAAATTTTCTTCTCAAACAGTGTTAACCGGTTAACCCATAGTGTTAACCGGTTAACGCCTACGAAATTCCAGATTTTCACCAAAATTACAATGGTTAACCGGTTAACCCATAGCGTTAACCGGTTAACGCACGTTTTCCAGCAGTTCTCTGTTATACAATTGCAGACTGTTTCAACATCAAAAGCCCCAAAATCCCATTACGGTTTTCACCTCAAAACACTCAAAAAAACCATTCAAAAACATCAATCGAACATCAACAACATCAAGATAACAATTATACCAACAAATATATGTTTATAACTCATTCTAATCACTCTAATTCAACAAGATTTTACTCATCAGCTCAACCTAAATCAAAAACCCCTAAACTCACTAAATTCTTACAAATCTAATCTACTCATAATCCAATCTTTATACAATTACAATAGATATGAAAACTCCCCATACCTTAGAGAATTTCGTCGTTTTACACTCTTCTCCGGGGTTCTCCACAGCCTCCTGACTCTGAGCTTCCTCTTCCTCTCCCTTTTTCCTCCAGAGCACCTCTTTTCCCAAAAACACGATAATGTTAGAAAACTAATCGTATTCCCCTCTTTGGATACATTATCCCAGTTAAGTTTTTTCCCACTTTACCCTCATAATTTTCACAAAAGGACCACCTTACCCTTTTCTTTAATATATTTTTAATAATAATAATAAAATAGTATAATAAAACACTATTTATCCTTATTATATAAAAATACTTTTTTCCTCCAAAATTCTCTAATTTTTCTAATTTAATTAAATAAATGACTAAATAATTAAATTTAGATTTTCGGGGCGTTACAACTCTCCCCTACTTAAAGAATTTTCGTCCTCGAAAATTACCTGAAGTAAATAGAGTCGGATACGACTCCCTCATCTGATCTTCCCGCTCCCAAGTCCAACTTTCTCCCGCTGGTCCTCCTCATAATACCTTCACTAAAGCAATTTCCTTGCCTCGAAGTTGCTTCAATTCTCTACCATCAATCCTCACTGGTAAAGCTTAAATCGTCAGATTATCCCTCACCTAAACATCATCTATCTGAATTACATGCGACGGGTCCGGAATGTACTTTCTCAACTGTGATACATGGAATACATCATGTAAATTCGCAAGAGAGAGAGGTAAAGCCACTTGATAGGCCACTTCCCCTATCCTCTGCATAATCTGATACGGACCGACAAAATTGTTTCCTAAGAATGGTTGTCAAAATATTTAAGGAAACATTTGATTTTGTTCCGAAAATTATGCAAAACTGTGTGCAGCAGTCTGTTTTGGATATGATGTGTGTTTGTTTGTTTAGCCCGAAGCCCATGTTATTCTGAGGTTATTTAATGGACGGCTTTAAAGCTGAGAAGAAGAAAAACAGCGTATGTGATAGTATTTATTAGGGTTTATTTTGTTCTTTGTTGTTTATGAGCCACTCTCGTATCACCTTGATGCTTGAGTTAGATTGTTAGTTGAGTTGTTATTGTAAATCACTCATAAGATTTTAAGCGATAGTGGATTCTATTTATTGGAGTGTTTCTCCTCTTTGATTGTTTTTGTTGTCATCATTGTTGTGTGATTAAGGAGGAGTGGGAGGGGTCTCATATCTAGGAGTGTCTTAGATAGAAATTCCACGGGTAATGATTAGGAACAAAGTTTGTAAAACCAGAGGTTGTTTAGAACTTCAAACTAATAATGTTATAATGGATTTTCTTCCTGGCTGGGATGCCCCCAGATGTATGTGATGTTGCATCGAAATGGGTTAACAATTACCTTATGTTATTTACTTCCTGCATTTTTCTTTAAGTTGTTTTTTTTTGTTATTTGTATTGTCATGGCACCTTGATATTGCATTCAACATTTTGGTGTCCTAACATTGTATACGACATTTGTTCTCTATGTTCCAGAATTTCAATCTTGATTCTTTTCTTTGATTTTCAAAGCTTATGATCACTTCAGCTTGATTGTGCTAGCCTTCAGTATTTTTCTTCTTAGACAAGCTTTTGTCTTTTTATGTGGTTGTTTTCATCAAAATCTTAACCAAGGTCAAGAAGAACTTTTTTCACATCTCATATTCAAGGGGAGTCTGGTTTTAAATTCATGGGTAATATTAGGAAAAGGGTACCGAATTGAGAGAGTTAATATGAGACCAGCATGTACTATTGACTACTTGAATTAGTGAATTTCCTTTCATTTGGCTAAAGATCTTCAAATGTAGGTGGCATTGCACCGAACTGGGGTAACAATTATATGTGTTATTTAACTTGTTTATTTATTTTTCGCTCCTTTTAAATTAAATTGTCTCACACATTGTCTCAACATTGTGTGTGACATCTTGTCACTGGTCGATCTAAATTTCACTATCTTCCAAATATTTATTCAATCTATCATGTGTAGTTTCAACTTTATTTTTGTGGTGATGTATTCAATATGATCAAGTACATGCATAGACTATTTTCTCCTTCATCTGGTATAATATTCTAGTTTCAATAGATTTAAAAAAAATCATATTTTGTGCACCCCTTTCTGAACTGCATGAGAGAAACAACATATGAATAGAAGAATTTATTATAACATTTTACTTATTCATTATGGGTTCCAACTTCTTCTTCTTTTTTATCATTTTCCCATATTCACCCTTGATTTATTTGTTTCCCAATATTCCATTAATTTTATATCTCACATTTTTTGTTATGTTATATCGACATAATAAAACAAATGAAGAAGAAAATATTCTTGTAACTAATTTTATCAGTGAAGTATCCGATCATTGACAATCACTTATGCCATATTTTCTGGTCCATTGTCATTTCACTGATTTTCTTCTCTTCAAACGCTAAACGACCAACAATCAGATGATCAACTAACTTGTAATCCAATACATTGTTATGTACACTGCAAATCATATTAATGTTCAAACATTGTTTGTCTTGTGGTACTAGTGCAACTTAAAAAGGTCATTTGCGTTTCTATATATTGGTGTCACCATGTTTCAACTTTCGAATAGGTTCTTTATAGTCGTCATTTCTTTCACATCTCATTATAGCAAATATGTGTCTTCTATCATAATTTGACCTCTCAATTTTTATCTCAAAACATAATTTGGCAGCTTTCCCACGAACTCATTCATGCATATAATCATATAACGTAAATTCTTATTCATTGATAAATTATTTTCCATCAATGTGTGCAACATCATATTAAAAATCTCTCAGCGCATCGTTATCTTATGGCTTATCTTGATTGACAGCATTAAGGTGTATCATATTATAATCATTAAAAAATGAAGAGAATTTAAACAATCATTCCAACGATCTTGAAGTTACAATCGAGAAAAAATTAAGGCTTAATACCTTTTTTGATCCTCTAACTATAGGTCTGGGTTCAATTTGGTCCTCTTTCGTTTAAAAGTTCCAAATTGGTCTCTTACGTTATTAAATAGGTACATACTGATCATTTCCGTTAAATAACGACAAACAGTGTTAAATTTGCTTATGTGTAATCCGAGTTGGAGGGTTGGTTTGCACAGTCAACTGAGATGGATGTTGAATTGTCATCTTTAACATATGTGTCATTTCTTTTTAATACATGGCAATGACAATGTGGCAATTATAATTTATATCCAACTAAACCACATAAATAATTAAAATTAAAATAGTATTAAAATAATTAAAAATATTTCTCTTTAATACCAAATAAATTCAATAAAAATATTAACAAATCTTTCAATTAACTAATAATTAAAAACATAAAAATAACACAATTTTATTTATTTTTAATTACTGAACATGTTATTCATCATTATCAACATCAAAAACACTACCCAGAAACAACTCAAACATGTTCATCAACATGAAATTATCATCAACACAAAAATTTTGAATCTCAAAGATTAAAGCTTGTTTGATATGAAGACATAATGCAGTTATGTTCAATAATATTACAACCATCCATCCCATTGATTAAATTAAAAGTCAAATACTTGTAAATAACTAACTAGTTGTCATTCATACAAAATAGCAATAGATTATTTAAATTGTCACAGTACACATTATGTACCATTTCATAGTCTAACACTGCACTCATCTCTACAAAGAATCTATCAGAACATTCGTCTCTTCACCGCTAAACCAAATGGAAAAACAAAAATACAGAATAATGAGGGCTCCTCATGGCCTCTCCAAAATGCCTCTACGGCCAAACATTTCACTACATGAGCAGAACTAGAATACAAACTCCTAGAATACAAACTCCTCTTCCTCCGCTGTCTCAACTAATCTATCTCCCGAGTCCCTAAGTGCAGCTGCGGTGGAGTCATTTATGCCCAACAGATACTGCAAACGAGACAATTTTTCAGGACTTGGATCACTCTTCAAATATATAGTGTATAGATCAGAAAGTTCATCTGACACTTCCCATGAAAGTGTCTGTGAGGGTACTGCTTTATCACAGGCCAGTAAGTTGTTGAGTGAAGAGACCTGCATCGAAGACAATAAGCAAATCAAACTTGGTCATTCACAATCACCAAATCTAAAAACTATTAGAATTTAGAACAAGAGAACATGAAACTTAGGAAATTGCTTACCACTCCCTTGTGATCTTTCTGTCTTAATAGTGCCACGGCCTGAATGAGTGAGTTGGATAGTCTATTTTGTGCAAGCTCGCGGACAGCCCCTCTTGCTTTCTCTTTATTGATATTGAGATCTAATGGGATTTTTTCATAAACTTCTTCCTCGTCAAATTCTCCAGTACCAGATGAGAAAATATCACCAACAGTTTTTTTAAAAAGGGTTTCTCTTAAGCTTACAGATACCATGCTGTCTAAATCAATATTGGATTCCTTAAGCTCCCTTATCTGCTTTATATTGAGCTTCCCTTTAGTTACAGCAGTTTCAATGGCAGATGCCATTTTTGTAGAGGTTATATCTTTTATTATTTTCTGAGCATATTCTTGCGATAAGCCTATATCCTTCTGCAGCTTACCAAGCTCCTCAACCCTGGCCTTCGACAACTGTCCATCCGCCAGAAGTACCTCAGCTTGTTTCCTAAAAGCTTGCTCAGCAAGACCCCTATGAACATCCATTATTTCTTTGCGAGTCAATCCAAGGATTCCACCAAGCTCATTTAGATAAACATACTCTGAACCATCATCCTTTTTTCTCAATTGAAGACCCAATGGTATCCTAACCACTTCACCGGTTATACAAAAAGTCAAATATGTCTTGTAAAGATCAGTCCTGTCTCTTTCTGAAAGATCATCTTTAAGAGTAATTTCTGTCTGACCGAGCCTTCCCATTCTTTCTAACAGTTCTTTGTCCGGTCTTGTTTTCCTGATTGTCTCAAGTGATTCCAATTCATCCCATTCATCCTCTTCAGTTTCTCTAATTTCCTCTTTCACAGGTTCTTCAATTTTAACATCAGGAGACTCTCCTTTGATGTCATCTAACAACTTAGTTACAACTAAGTTATTGAAACGTATCATCTTCTTCAGTTCTTTTGCACGTTCTTCATTACCTTTGGCTGATCGTGCACGTTTTATGTAAATAATAAACACCTTCTTCACCTGTAATAATGTCATGAAAACAACATAGTGAAGTTCAATCCTTTTTGAATCATATATACAAGCATCAAAACTCCTGACTAATACACTCACCGCCTTGCTTGCAATAGACATAGCAGTCTCCTTGGTAAGTCGCAAACGATGTGCTCCTGTTCTTACTGATTTCTTTATTTCCTCATCAAGCAAATACCCAGTAGTCCCTGAACCAATTGCACTCATGACAATCTATAAAGAATACACATGAATTAGTAATAAATAAAAAATCTCCATGTATGCCAGAGACTGAAACATACCTCGTGACAATAAAATGAAAAACAGTAATCCTGTTTGTTTACATATCAATGTCATCAACTAAGTGTACAGGCCTTCTTTTACATCTAAGATTTATGTGTAAGATAATCAAACTAATGAACAGATGTGATAGAAAGTAAATACAAAGTCAAAACGCAAATACACAACCTACAGCCCCAATTCGGGTGGTTTTGGGTTTTATGTTATGAAATTTTCAAATATCAAATCTAATTTCATTTGAGATTTTTAGGCTCGGTATTTTTTCAAGTTAAATCACTCTTTAACTCGCCACATTTTGAATTCACCCAATATAAATAATATTGACACAAATGCAACTTCTCATTCTACCAAATTACCAATATTTTAATAGAGTAGAAATGTATGGCAAAGAGAAGCAAGAAGCTCCAGAACCAAAACACATCCTCAAACAAGAAATAAAAGGAGAGAGAACAATGCCCTGAAGAAAACCCCCATCAGCCTACAAACAACAACCACTACAAGTGATCATTATCTTAAGAACTTGGGGGAACAACCCTTAGGAGCTGGCTAGCAAGGAGGAACAACCAAGCCACTTAAATACACCACCAAGCATCCCATACTGCTCGATGAGGGACATGGGCACCCCATAATACCCAAGTCCCTATTAACATGACATGTTGCCAACTACTGTGTATAACACCACAAATGATACTGTCATAATATCAGTTCATTAAATTAGACAGGGAAGCAAACAAAGTTATCACCTCTTCAAACAAATTACCACAGATTTCTGCATGAGCTGCCTCAACAGTCTGTTGAGGTACACAGAGCATTACACGCAGCTTCAACAAAGCAGCAACATCCTTATCATTCAGCTCCCCATCAGCAACACATTGCTGAAGCTTTTGGCGATAAATTTCTTAAAACAATGAACTACTGTTAGATTGTGTTATACTAGTAAAATAGTAAACATAATAAAGAATGATAGTAGATAACACATTGTATAAAAAGCTAATATGTGTGTGTGTGTGTGTATATATATATATATATATATATATGGATATATGTATGTATATGTACATATATATATATATATATATATATATATATATATATATATATATATATATATATATATATATATATATATATATATATATATGTATATGTACATATATAGATATACACACACACACACACACACACACACACACACACATATATATATATATATATATATATATATATAGTAAATATCTCTGATTAGATTTGTTGGTTTTTGTAATCAAGGAACTTAGTTGTAGATTTGATTGTAATCACTTGATTATAATTTATAAATATCTCATCTAATATAGGACTCTTAACAGTAATCTAAATCCAGGCCTTACACAATAAAATTCTAACTAACAACTACACATTTCATGTTTTACCTTCATGAAGTTCACTGGCCTTTTCTGGATCAAACTTCAGCTCGTCGCACAAATTTTGAAGGAATGCCGCTTTGCTATCTGCCATTTCTAACTCGCCACTTGAAACAGTCTGTCCAAGTCGTTTACGATAAACCTTTCTTGTAACATCGAGTAAAATAGCTTCTGCTTCACGCTTACCCAGTCCAAATATATTTTTTAACTGATTTAAAGCAGCAAACTGAAATTGATAATAAATATGTTAAAAATCATAAATCACAATAAATATTCACACAGATGAAGTTTCATATTTAATATCAACAGTAAACAAATCTTCATGGTGATACATATTCTTAAGAGTACTGAGTTTAAGAGAAATTCAAAATCAGATAATTTAAGAATGGAAAATAAACAGAATTTCATTCTGGAAATGTCAGTACAACCAACTTTATTATAAATTATAAATGCATTAAATAAAAAACTATCCTGTACAGAAGATAAAAACGGCTTCAATGGAAATTATTATTCACAACATTAACAGGGTGTTTGGTATACAGAGCATTTTTCATTATTGGGAATCATAATCCCAAGGAATGTGTAAAATGTGTTAGATACTACTAAAGTTTTCATAGGAAATGTTGGATAATGTTAAGAGGAAATCTTTGGATTCCCACCATGTGGGAGGTTCTGCCAGGAAATGTAAATACAAAACTAACCTAAGGAATGTGTTCATTTACTGGCAAATAGAAACAGAACATCTATACCAAACACAGAAATATATGATTCCCAAATCAAGATTCCAATGAAACTTCAAAAATTCTCTCTACAAAAGACTCCTAAAAACAAACAGCTGAAGAAATTGCCCAACTCAAGGGCGAAATAATCATTTGACATAGGTCAAACACTTGCTTGAGTTCAACTATAAAATAAAAATTTTGGATAACCAATATAAACACGTTAGCAATTTCATTTTTCAATTTGTTATGTTCACTTACCTTATTATCTTCCATGCGTCCACTAGATAGAGCATCAGAAACATATGCCCTATAAAGGAGTTTCAAATCTTCAATCTTTCTGTCAGCATCATACTCACCTCCTACGCCAAAAGTGAATTTAATTTAACTTCAAGAACTCAAACAAGAAAAGAACCAAAAAATAAATAACTAAATTGAAAAAAAAAACAGATATTCAGTCAGTAAACTCACCCACTAAAGAAACTGGACCAACACCACGAGCAAGGCGATCTATGTCCGAATGATTCTTAAATGAGATGAGTAAATCATTAAATGCCAGTACCTTTTCAAGCTCCTCAACAACTTTGCTCACTCCAGTACTGAAAAACATAGTTGATTAGAAAGGGAAAAATATACATTTGCAAAATTTAAGAAACGAACAGCTATGAAGCATGGACATGTTTATGACTACAACATGCAACACATGCCAGAAACTTTTCACCGGGTTTCCTCCAGAAACTCAGTTGGGTTAAGATGCGAGTCAAGTGTGTACTCGAGAGAAGACAATCTTGATCGTACAACCGTACATAAATGATTGACATTAATACATCTTTTTGTACTTAATCTATTTGTATGTATAGTGTATAGACACACTAGCGTGCTATGTATAAGTATGTGCCATGCAAGCAAGCATCACAGACAAGACTAGCACTGAGGAACAGATGGAAAGGAAGATCATGTCCAGAATTCAATATTTATTTATTTAACAAGGATACTCCTTTTGTAGCATTAACATGCTAGGAAAACTCAGTCATTAATGAAAACCCACAATGACCTGATCCCTCAAAATTAAAGAATATTTGAAGTGAGAAAAACAAAGTCTTACGCTGCTCTTGTGCGAGATTTAAGTATTCCAAGTGCCACTGAAATATTTTCCTCAACCAATTTCCTGATATGCTCTCTAAACAAGTTCTCCGCAAGCTACAAAATGAAAATTCCTTTTCAATTAATAAAGTAAATAATACTACACCCAAGAATGATTTGATGGCAAGAGAAAGGGATTACTAGAAAATTATAAAAGAAGAAATAAGATAGAATTACCTCATCAGAAAGACGACATAAACGTTGTGTTTCTCTAAGTGTAACAAGTTTTCCTAGATCAAAATCTGGCAAGAAATTATAGGTTAGACTTAAGGAAGCAAAGCCCATTGACAACTAAAAATTGCTTTAAAATGAATTTGTTTATTTAGAGTAATTCAAGATGATTACTCCAGCATCACCTTAAGACAGTCCAAACTCATAACTTCTTTAACGAAATAGATGCACTCAATATATTAAGAGTATAAATTACAAGCTTTCTATCACTACTATTATTATACTGTTAAGAATGAGGCAAAATAACAGGTAAAATTAAAATTTATCATGACAACCTGAAATGAAGACTAAGCATGAGCTGTGTTGACCACATTTATTACATTAAGACTAAGGGCCTGTTTGTATGAGCTTATTTGAACTTATCTACTGCCATAAGTTTTATGAGGCTGCTTGAGAGACTTAATCAAAACAGCTTATGACATTTTTCATAAAACATTTTGAACTTAGTTTTATAAACTCTTCAAGATAGCTATTGAAAAAAATTTATAGCATATATGAAAACAATTTATAGCATATATAAAAACAATTCAAATTTATTTTATTGCTTATTATAAAAATAGCTTATGAGAGTTTTATTCATAAGCACTTATTTTGATAAGCACTTCTGCTATAAGCTGCAAATAAGCTGATTATCCAAAGAGACTCTAAGAAAAGGCCAGAACACATTACTGATTACACAATTACCTCTGCCAACGGATTTCAGCTTGGAAGCATACAGTCGCTGAGCATTATCACGTATAGCTACTTGAACCTGGTAACAAGAATATTGTCAAAAAGTCAAATGAAAAATTAACAAAATACTAATAATGAATGAAATTACAATGTTAAAATTAATAATTATCAAGAAATGAGACATCTATCTCAGAATGCCAATGTTAACAAACATGGCAAAGTGCAAGTCACGCAGAAAACTAATCCTCCCGTTTCAAGAAAAAACACCTAAACACGATTATTCTACTATGCTCTTATACTTCTAACCTAACTGCATAATACAAATATAATTCACATTGCACAGGCCAAGCATACCTATTGAGAAATAACACATACCTGGGACTCAGTGACCTTGAAGACACGCTTCCAAGGTAGAAGGAAAGATGATGCATCTCCAAATACAATATTTGACACATATATCAACTTTTGGAACGCCTGCACTGGAGACTCTCTCAATGGTCAAGTTCAAAGTATTTACCATTCATTTAAAGCCCAAAAAATTGTCAAAAATTTGGCTAATTAATGCAAGTATATAACAAATACAACAAGCTTACCCGACGTTGCTCAACATCCCCCCCACGATCTCCCACTTCAAGCCTTTGCCTGAAAAGCTTCCTACCAATCTAGGAGATGAGGTCAACAAGCAACAAAACCAGTAAGAAGCAGAACTAATCTAACTCCTCAAAATAAATACCCTTAAATCTCGCATAAATAAGCAAAACTAACACAAAAAATTACCTCCATATGTACAGCAGCTGCGTCCGGGTCATCAAGACCTAAAGAACTTTTGAATTTGACAATCCTATCTACTTCATCACCTTTAAGTTCCTCTCCACCGGGAGGAATCACAGAAGTTACAAACCTAAACAAGTTAAAATACAAATCAATTACTCAATGCAAAAATTAAACAGCCTTATATCATCATAACTCCTTAACACAAATTCAAACAAACAACTCAACAGAAAATTCGTAACTTACTCAGAATATATATCACAAATCTCAGCCTTAAATGCCTCATCTTGCTTACTCACACCATACCTAAAAAATTAAACACAAAATTAACCAACTCGAAATCAAGTAATTAACCTTTATCAAGCATCAACAAAAAATCTTAATTTAAAATTATGCAATTAAGACTAACTTGTTTGCAATAACTTCGATATCTTCCTTCGTCAATATAGAAGGGTCATCAAATCCAGCAACATAATTATGCAACTTAACCGCCGCAACTTGCGGTGCAGCAGCATTCAAAGCATACGCCGCAGCACCACCGGCAGCACCAAGAGCCACCGCACCACCAAGCGCCGCATTACGGCTGCCTCCAAACCTAGAACCTAAACCGTATCCAGCAGCAACCGCGCCAGCAACGATGACGGCGGATGTAGCAAGTCTAGCCGGCGAAGACAGCTTATCAACTAGAATCTCGATTCCGTTGAGTTCCTTCGGCGGTCGCTGCGGTGGCGAAGAGGAAGTAGGGTTGTTTGTCTCAGAGGAACATCGAGGGAGTGAGACCCTAAAACGACGTCGTTGTGTTCGTAACGGAGAATGAGAGGGTAGTAAGAGGGAAGGGTGGGTGTGAGAAGGTTTAAGCGTGGAAGGGTTCATGGTTGGGTTTGAAGAGACGACTTCGTTTTGGGTTGTGCTGTTGGTGTTTATAGGGTTTAACGAAAATGAAGAGGATAGAGGGAATAAGAAGATGATGGAGATAACATGAAATCGTTGATACTTAACTTAACACGATTGGACTGCAGTTTTGATCTGACGGTTTGAGAGTTTTGAAATGATTTTTTATTTTTTATTTAAATGTTGTAAGATTTTGGACGGTTAGGATTAGTTGCGGTTGAATTCAACTGCAAAAAAGTGGGTGATAAATGAATTTTTAAAAATTTTGGGGATTATTTGTCATTACGAGAGAATATATATATTGTTTTTTAATTTTGATTTTAGTTAAAATTATGTGTATTTAAATATAATTTTTAATCGAAAGTTAAAATTAGGACTACAAAATTCAAATATAAAATAGGAGAGAAGTTACTTTTTATTTGTGTAACTTCTAAGTAATTTTAAAGGGCAAAAGAAAAAAAAAAATAGACTACACCAAAATAATGTTGTCTTTATATATTATTATAGATATATACATGCAATCAAATGAAGAGTTTAACATATCTAATATTTATCTATAAAAATGACATGCTATCGAAATATTTTAATTATCCTTTTTTAAGTTAGTTTAAATTGATAAATAATCAAGGTTATTTTAGACTAAACACATTTATCATAATTAATACAATTTTTTCATTCATTTATCCAATTTTAACCATTACTTTTAACTATTATTCATTATTGCAATGCACATTATCTATGCATAATTTTAAAACCATTTTCCATTTTTCAAAGGCTAGTCAAATGCACTCTGCTAGGCAACTCAACAGACACAAAGAAATTTAAAAAATCACTTTACAATTCTTTGGAAAAAGGAAACGTATGTGATCTCTTTAAACATCCATTTGTGTTACACAATTCATAGCCAAGGCGGAAGAACCCAGCCGTGGCATTGAAATTCTAAATCCAAAAGGAATCCTTGCATATTACTTATGTCATTGAGTTTCACCATTCCCCTATTTATTTATGAATACAAATCCACATGTGCTAAAGTTGTCTCTGTTTATTTTTCGTTTTGATGACAACGGAGAAATTGCACATTTGTCGAATTTGTAGCATCATATCTCAATAATCAAACATCTAAAATATTTGAAATTGTTGGATATTGATCCAACCCATGATTGTAATGACGATGCATCATTGTAACTTTCTCTAGCGGCGGTTGAGTGAAAACCGAAGACGAAGATTTATCACTATAAGCATTTGATAATATTGGTGAATAAGCATTTTTGTTATAAGATTCATTCATTTTGATTTTAATAACATGTCCATTAAAGTTTTTCGTCGGTGAAAGGTTAAGAGGTGATAAAGACGGTAATTGACATTCTCCGACAAAGATTGTCTATGGCATTAAAGACATTGGAGAAGAATTTTGCACGTTTTAGTATGAAGAAACTCGTGATGAAGACAGGTTTTTTGCACTATCTTTATCGAGTATTATCTATGTTATTGGATGTGAAAGTACATTTTCCTGAACGTCGCGATTTGGCCGTTAACATATTAAATTTAATAGGGTTTGTGATTTTGTTGTGCTGAAGTTTGGGAATGGTTTATGTTTATCTGAGTTGTTTTTATTTTTGGTGTATGCAGAGGTTTCAACTTTTATACATGCTTGCGAAGGAGATGCAATCGCAATACTTACAAATGATAAAATTTCATATTTTAATGCTCTCATTTATCTCAAAATATTTGGTCATATCAATGAATCTATGAGTTTTCGTCTTATCTTTGTTAAATATATATTATGGATTTACTTTAATTATTATTAAATAAAATTTAATTATTAAATCAATTATTAATTTAATTAATAAAAATTAATATTGTATCGGGCTTAATTGTTGAATGACTCGTGATGGGTTGAGTCATTCTTTTGGATAACCTGCTGAAAGGTCCATTCCCCCACTTGGTGGTTATATATTTTGGCTATCCAATTAGGTCAAATATCAAACGTAATTGTTCCATCAGAAAGAGGGTAGTAGCATTCTCAGTTTACACTCAAGCAAATGGATTCAAACATGACAGGTACATGTTTATTGTATTATTCATATTATAAGATGTCCTTCAATCATATCTATGATTTTGGTTATATTGTTAATTTTCCTTCAATTGGTATCAGAGCATTGAAGGAAAATTAATAGCATAACCAAAATCATAGATATGAATGCAGGGCATATTATAATATGAATAATGCAATAAACATTTATTTGCCATGGTTGAATCCATTTGCTTGAGTGTAAAATATGAATGCCACTGCCCTCTTTCTGATAGAAAGGTTACGCTTGATATATGACCTAATGGGATAGTCAGAATATATAACCTCTAGATGAGGGAAAAGACCTCTCAGCAGGCCATCCAAAAGAATGATCGAACCCATCACGGGTCATTCAACAGTTAAGATCAATACAATATTCATTTTTATTAATTAAATTAATAATTATATTTTATTTAATAATTAATTAAAGTAAATTCATAATATATTTAACATTCTCCCACTTGGATGACTTTAATTCATTATTAAAATACAAAAATATATAATAAACAAATATGTCAATCATTTATCATTAAAACAATGTGAGAAAGCACAAAATTTAACAATGCATAAATTATATCAGATCGAGAAACAAATCACACATGTCAAATACTCTCATTTCACATAACAATAATGAATATGGGTTAACATAAGATAATGAAGAAATATGTAATCCAATAATGGTCCAAGCATCTGAAATGATATAAGAGATATGATTATTAAATTGATGTCATCTTATGCATATCTCATTACAATAATTAAATACAACAATCAAACTCCCACTAATCCAGATTATCAAATGACTTAACTACATATTTTTTTCTCCATGGTTAAGGTAGCCATAAGAGTTTGTTTAACACTCTTCCATGAAATAGATCCTCCTGACATCATAAAAAATAAGCCAGAAGTAGACTTTGAGTCGTCAGTGCAACCTGCAAAATTAGAATCATAATAACCAATGACCTGAAGTTGATCAGACTTCTTATAGGTCAACATGTAATTCATAGTTCCCTAAAAATATAACTTGACATTTTTAACGGTTTTCCAATGACCCAAACCTAGGTTACTCAAGTATATCCCTAAAACATCAACTACATAAGAAATATTTGGACGAGTATAAACTTAAGCATGCATCAAACTGCCAACAGTTGAAGCATATAGGACTTTTCCATTTCAACGGTTTCTTTATCATTTTGAGGACATTCATATTTAAAAAGCTTATCACCCTTTTAGACAGGAATGGTGCATGGGGAGCAAGACTGCATATAAAAACGCTTGAGGATTCTTTCAATATATCATTTTTAAGACAAACCAAGAACACCATGTGACCTATCACAGAAAATTTGGATGCCTAAAACAACAAAATCATCACCTAGGTCCTTCATATCAAAATGGTTACTTAACATCGATATTGTCTCATTCAAAAGAGTAACATTATTGCTAGCAAAAAGGATATCATTGACATACAACACTAAGATTATAAAATTTTTCCCACTGATCTCTAAATAAATGCATTGATTTGAAGAATTTTCATTGAAATCAAAGGAAGTGGCAACTTGATAAACTTTAAATATCATTATCTATATGCTTATTTTAATCCATGTATGGATTTTTTCAGTTTACATACTAACTTCTCTTTTCCTGCTTCAATAAAACCTTTATGTTGAATCATGTAAACATCTTAAATAAGTTTTCCATTCAGAAAAGTTGCCTTCACATCCATCTGGTGAAGTTCCAAATTAAAGTGTGCAACCAAAGCCATAATAACTCAAAAGGAATCTTTGGTAGAGACGGGTGAGAAAGTCTCTTTGTAATAAAATGTATCCGTTCCATCAGAAATATGGTAGTAGTATTCTCAATTTACACTCAAGCAATGTTTATTGCATTATTCAAGAAATGGATTCAACCATGACATGTAAATGTTTATTGCATTATTCATATTATAATATGCCCTACAATCATATCTATGATTTTGGTTATACTGTTAATTTTCCTTCAATATTAAGATGTGGGGTTAATGTCTAAGTTAACTCTACACTAATGAGATTTTTCTACACTAAAGTGAATTTTGCATGTAATTGTTTTCAATCAAGATGATGGAAGGGATAATTGTTACTTCTTACTTTGCTGGTGATAAATTTTATATTGACCCAAGTAAACTCTTGCCTCTTGCAAGATTTCTTCCTCAACCTAAGTATGTTTTCTCACTATTTTAAATTAAGTTTCTTATGTCTTAAACCAATTAAGTTTCTTATTTATGTTTATGTTTTTTTAGCTTTTTTTTTTGAAATAAAAGATTTCATATATTTCAAAAGGCAATTACATACAAATTGGTTGTTCACAATAGAAATAACTACACATTTACATTAGCAACTTAGTTATACTATCCCTATACTTGGGCCTCATCCACCCTCTATACATTATAGCATCAATTATACTTTTAATAACACTATCAATATCAATTTGGTTTCTATCATTATCTAAAATTGCACTATTTTGGAATTTTCATATTCCATGAATGGTTTCGGTCGCCACAACTTTGGATAAGCCAACTATCCACCCCTTGCTTTTACACCTTCTTTTTATCCAATCTAAGTCCATATTATTATCTCTTGCAATATCCATCCAATTAAGCACAACATCCCAAATTGGCTGAACTTTCTGACGATTAAAGATGACATGGATGTTGCTCTCACCCTCAGTACCACATAAAGCACAATCAGAATTCTGCATCATTCCCATTTTACTCAATCTGTCCTTTGTAGCTAACTGGCTCTGGCACAACAATCAATAACACAAAATTTCCCTAGGCCTAGCAATATTATGGCACATCAGATGGTACCACTCCACTTGAGGTTGATCATCAATTATGCTTTTATACACTTGTCTCATGGAGAATTTTCTAGCATTTACCAGATTCTGTCACACTAGTTGCAGATTAGGAACCACAATTCTACTATCCAGGATCTCTTTCATAATCCAAGTACAATTATTCTTAATTGGGACATTCCACAAATCATCACTTTTTAAGTAATAGCTATACACCCATTTCACCCACAAAAGTAGGGTTCAATTGCATTTTCCTCTTCTTTCTATTGAGGTACTCCATCATTATGACAAATAACAAGGGGTATGGGATTCCCTTGTCTAATATCCCTTGTGGCCTGCAGAATATCAGTGAAACAACCATTAACATTGAATTTATAACTCACGGTACTCACTACTTTCATAATCTAGCCATAGAACTTTTGAGGAATCCCTATCTCATCAAGCATGATTCTCAAATCAGTCCAATCCACCATATCATAGGCTTTATGTAGGTCCGGTTGCATCATACATCTAGGTGCCCCCCCTTTTCTAGAGTATCCTTTCAACAACTCAAAATCCAGCAATATGTGATTCTGAATGATTTGACCAGGCATAAAAGAAGCCTGACTCTAATGTATAATCTTTGTCAACACTCTACTAAGCCTAGTGGTGAGAATCTTGGATATGATTTTGTAGAATGTAGTACATCCTGCAATGGGCCTGTAATCTTTCACAACTTTTGCATTCTCACTCTTTGGGGATCAATGTAACCATTATACTATTGAAGGCTCTATACAAAATCCCTTTCTCAAAAAATTACTGCACATCTGCAACCACATCAGATTTGATAGTAGTCCAACTACTTTTGAAAAACGTTGCCCCAAATCCATCAATACCAGGTGCTTTGAGGTCCCATATATCTTTAAGGGCCTTAAAGATCTCCTCTTTATTAACTACAGCAACCAAAGCATCACCCTGATTTCTACTTATTTGGGGGTCATTTCTCATAGCCTCAATATCAACTTGCTTCAGATTCATCTCCTTCTTGCCCATTAATGTTCCATAGAAGTGCACAACCTCTTGTTGCAATTCTTCTTGTTCATAGACAGTACTACCATCCTCTTTCTGTAAACTCTGAATTTTTTTGTTATGATTCCTACCCTTTACCATGGCAAAATAGTAAGCATTATTTGCACCCCCTTCCTGGGCCAGTCAATCTTATCTTTTTGCATCAGGATTTGCTCTTCAAGCTCATTCATGTTGATAACATTCTCTGTACAAATTTTCACATTTTCCATCAGCTCACTATTCATTCTATTCTTTTTTAGTTTAGCCTGAGCTACCTCTAAGTCATGTCTAGATTGGATCACCTTCTGATGAATCCCTGACCAAGCCTTGCTTAACTGATTCAGCTCAGGCTTCAATCTCTTCAGCTTGTTCCATAGCACATACATAAGGGATCCTGAGATAGGCATATTCCAGTTGTTTTTTAATATATCCTCGTACCCTGCAAGATCAGTCAGATAGTTATAAAATCTGAATCTTTTATTCAATCTTTTGGGAACAGGCTTATTATACTCCACATACAGCAAAGCATGATCATATACACTAGGATGCAGAATATTAACCTTCATATCAAGGTTGCTACTAAACCACTCCACATTGCCAAGAACCCTGTCAACCCTATAGTATATAACATCAACATTATGCTTGTTACACCAGGTGAAGTGATCTCCCACACTTTCCATCTCACTCAACCCAACTTTATCCATCATATCTTGCATATCAATGTATTCTGATTCCACTACCATCCTTCCTCCAATCCTATCATTAGAATTAGCAACATCATTGAAATCTCCCATTGCATACCAAGGACTATGGATACTGGGATGCAATCTCTCTATATCTCTTCATAAGTTCTTCCTCTTCTCAAGTGTGTTGTGGCCATAGATAGTAGTAAGACAGTATTTAAATCTTCTCATACTATCCTTAACCTCATAATGCACAAACTGATCAGAAACTTGCACACATTGGACATCTACTTTAGTATCATCCTTAAGTAACTCATATCCTACCATTCTCATGTTTTAGATAGTTATCAATGTAGTTCTTATACAAGGCCAGTTTATCTCTAATCTTATTAGCTTTATCCCTTTTAACTCTGGTTTCAATAAGTATCACAATCCCAGGCTTAATTAATTAGAGACGGGAGCTAATCTCCTTTATCTTGCCTGGTTTATTCAACCCCTTTACATTCCAAGAAACTAACATGGTCCCCTATCCAAGGTGACTATAAGATCATTCACAACCCTAAGCACCTTAAATCCATTGATGCAGTTAACATTGGATGATGAACCAACCAATATTCTCTTACCTTTGTCCCTTACAAGAGATTTTACCACAGTCCATATGCCTTCCTCCTAAGCTGCCTCTTATATAACGTGATCTTTCACATGAGTAGTTGCCTCATTAACAACTGGTTGCAACTTTCTCTTACCTAGCTGATCAGGGGGTTTTGCTTTAGCCTTCCACTGCTTGGTACCATTAGCTCTACACTGATGTCCAATTCTTTGGCATTTGGTGCAGAATAATGGTTTCCACTCATATTCAATCTTATGCATGATCTCTTTCCCTTTATTATCAGTTATGGCCACCTCAACAACCAATTCCTTATTAATATCAACCTCAACAAGAATTCGAGCATATGAAACTCTCAACTTCCAGCTGTACTTTCATCTATTACCAGAGGCACTCCAATGGCATTCCCAATTTTACTTAGGCTTTCCCCCCCCCCCCCCACACACACACACAACTGTAGTGGAAGTTGTGGCATCTTCGCCCAAAGGGGAATGGTCCTCAAGAGGTCTTCTTTCATGTCAAAATTTGCCTTTCTCTCCTTTAGCATCAATGGAATATTTCTAATTGAGTATGTCATTTCATCATAAATGCATCTTTGTCTTCATGTGAGCTGAATCTGATTATGAAATAGCCATCGTCGTGGTAATACAGTTGTGGTAGTTTCACATAATTCCATGTTTTGACCATGTAATTCTTCATTGTATTCATACTCAAATCCTCCCCAAGAGCATACATGATGAGTGAAGTTTCCCATAATGCAATCTCCGTTGCAGTATCATCATCTTCAATTTCAATCTTCACCATACCATCCACCAATTTGGGGGCAACATAGTGAATTGTTAATCCCTTCGAAGGATTACGATTCTCTGATAGAATATCCACCCACAGCTTCAAATCCATATTCTTGCTTTGAAATTAAAAAAAAAATCATTTTAGACTTTTTAAACCACTTATATATATATATATATATATATATATATATATATATATATATATATATATATATATATATATATATATATATATATATATATATATATATATATATTAGTGATTAATTAAGTGATTTTGTAACCACCATTAAAATATAGTTTTTAGACTTCATGGAAAATTATTAACACTATATTAAGACATACAGTAAAAGTTATGTTGAACACATATAGTAAATAAATAAATAATTAGAGAGAATCATTAACACTAATATATATATATATATATATATATATATATATATATATATATATATATATATATATATATATATATATATATATATATATATATATATATATATATATTAACATAACTTTTAAAGTAAAGGGAGAATCATTAATACTATATATATTAACGCTATATATATTAAGACATACACTAAGATGGAAAATTTCACAAGTGAGAAAATAGTAAAATTCTGTAAAAAAAAAGTTATTTCAACAAAATTCATGTAAATTGTTAATTTGAGAAATTTAAAAAGTTAATTAAAAAATGTAAGAGAAATTCAACACTAAATTCACGCGAATTTTTTTTTTCTTACGCTTAGTGTATTATTTTACTATACTTATCACAATAATATTAAATATTATTAAAACAATTAATTTTAAAAATAATTAACTTTTAATATTTAAAATAAATTTTAATATCAAAAGTTAATCTGAAGAAAATATCAATAAACCAAAGTTCTAATATAACAAACTTTAATATGGTTAGTTGATAGTGGTTCAGTTCAGTAAACTTTGGTTCGGTTAACGATTCGGTTTGGTTATTGAACTGTTTGAAAAAAATGTAGTTCGGTTCACAAACCAAAGAGTACGGTTCAGTTTTTTAACATCGGTTCAGTTCGGTTCTGTGGTTCAGTACAGTTTTATGGATTTTTTGAACAGCCGTATCAACAGGGTTTTAATGAAAAACTAACGTTTCTAACAAAATGGACAAACGTGGTACTTTTTAATAACGTAAGAGACTAATTTGATACTTTTAAAGAAATAAGACCAAATTGTACCCCGTTGTATAGTTAAGGGACCAAAAAGGATATTAAGCCAAAATTTTATAGGTTCGGGATGATACTTTTCAAACAACTTTCAATATATATATATATATATATATATATATATATATATATATATATATATATATATATATATATATATATATATATATATATATATATATATATATATATATATATATATATATATATATATATATATATATATATATAATTTAGATCGATTACGATGTTTATGATGTCAAAATACAATTAATTGTGTTACTAAATGCAATTATTGAATAAGAAAAAAAATTAAGAGGGTTTAAAAAGTATCTTATAGGTGTTAAGTGAGAGTGTATATGAAAGTGAGTACAATAATCGTTAAGATACAGTTGAACTATGTAGTTACATTGTCCGAATGTTATGATCCAAACATAAATTTTCCTTGAAAAAAACTCAATTCCAGATAAACATCTCGGTTTTGATTAATTAGGATGCGTCTAGAAGCAAATACGATAATTTTAAAAATCAGAGGTTAGGAGAATGATATAGTATAGAATGAGTTATCAATAATATATATATATATATATATATATATATATATATATATATATATATATATATATATATATATATATATATATATATATATATATATAATTGGAATGTACTGACAGTGTACAATAATTTTACACACTATACCAAAAAATGCCTTAGAGAGCGTTTTTTTTTTTGCTTTAGAGAGCGCTTTAAAGCGCTATAAAGGATTGCGCTATCGTAGGTAAAGACAACACTTTTTTTAAAAGAAAAAAGCGCTCTTAAAGGCCTACTTTAGAAAGCGCTTTTAAAGGGAAATCGCTTTCTAAAGTAGGCCTTTAAGAACACTTTTATCATAAAAAGCGCTCTCTAAGGTTGCCCTTTAGACAACGCTTTAAAAGCGTTGTCTATTGTATACGTATCATTTTTTATACATAACTTTAGAGAACGCTTTCATCCAAAAAGCGCTTTCTTTGCTCCCACTTTAGAGAGTGCTTTTTAAAAGCGCTCTATAAAGTATACCTATAATTTTTTTAATTTTTTTTTATAACTTTAAAGAGCGCTTTAAGGAGAAAACGCTTTATTTAGAGGAATTTAGAGATTAATGCGATTAATTTTGATTGATGCGATTAATTTGGCCTGACATTACTTGTTATATGATATTTGGAAAACATAGGTTTTCCTGCAAGTTTAAATTCGCAGGTAATGTTATAAGAATTTTCGCAGGAAAAACCGCAAGGCCAGAGGTTGAAGATGACAACTTGGCGCGGTTTGATGAATTCAAATATTTTGTTATTTTTATAATATTATTGTTTCAGGTAAATGCTACAAGCGTGTGCTTGGCTTAGCTGCCAAATGTGTTGGTGTTGGAAAATGCAGGGCCTGGGTTCAATCCTTGACTTCCCCACTTTTTTTTAATACATTGTTTTAATTTCAAGTTTAATATTTATTGCATTTTGCCCAAGTCATATACAAGTCAGCGCGTGCAACCAAGTGCTTCTTTCTTCAATCAGGTAATGGTGAGGTCTGGGTTCAAATCCAGGCCTTCCCCCATTTTATTTTCTATGTTTTTCTTTTTTTTCTTTTTTTCAATTATTACATTATATATTATATTATTATTTAAATTATTCCCTTTTAATTATTTCCTTAATAAATAAAACAACAATACATATTTATCTTTTTATCACATTATTTTTTTATGTTATTATTAAAACTATAATTTAATTAAATAAATAATTTAGTTTTTTTTATTTCTTAAACCTAATTTTCTCTTAAATAATTTTATTAATAAATCCTAATTTATTTTTCTAAACCCAAAACCTTTCTAAACCCTAAATTTTTTTCATAAACCCTAAAAAATATTTTTTCAAACCATAAACCTTAAAACCTTTTCCCTCTTTTTTATGTTATTCATAACCTGCCTTATTATTGTTGCTCTATTATGTTTCTTTTCGCCATTATAATTATGTAATTGTTTCTCGCTTGTAAATATTTTATTTTTTATTTTTTGCCTCATAATTATGTAACTGCCCCGAAGCACTGTATTAGTTTAGGGACCCTTTATTATTCTGCATTTTAATTTCTTTTTATTATAATTGTGTGGTTAGTAATATAAGGTGTGTAAAAGATTAATTGAATAATTGGACTTAGATAATTAATAACAAGATAAATATTTGAAAATAATCACTCACACACGTAAGTCGATCTATGATCGCTGTTTGCACCTCCTAGGGTTATCCTTCTTAAAGTTGCCTTAATATGGTCAAGTCCCTCGAAATTAAGGTGTCTTAAGCAAAGTCCCTCCATAAAATAAATCATCTAGTCCCTCCCAGATTTCTAAAATATCAAGTCCCTACGAGATCGCCTACGATAAATGATCTTATCCCTTCGGTTTAAAAGATAATAGTCCCTCCCAATTGCTAAAAACACCTTCAGTTGCCTTCATTGACCATGTGATGGCCCTACACACGTCCCTTAAATCCAAGGTAATGACTATCTATTCCTTAATAATAGGGACAATCTTACCCTTGAAAGAATATAAAAGAACATGAATGACTTAGTCTAGGGTAGGAACTCTAAGTCACTGGCTCACACCCTTTAAAAATACTTTTCACACCTCACTATTTTCAAACATTTTCAAACAAAGGCTTTGTATACATCCATACGAGGATCATTACAAAGTACTTAGACAAATTTCTAAATACACACTACACTATCCTTTTTCAAAACAATTAAGTGAGCTAAGTGTAACGGTAAAATCATGAGCGTAAGCTATTAGCTAACTTAACTCAAGGTAAACAGAGTCGCCACCGCGCTTTTATTTTATTCCAAATGGAAAAGGGAAAAATAGCGAATAAAACCTAATGAATTTAAAAGCAAAAAGCTAAAAGAATCGAACAAAGAACGGGTAAGGGGATAGGTTACAAATTGGGAAAGTTTTACGCACCCAAGATGTCTGTGGTACTCCACGGGAGCCCTTTGAAATATTTATTGCTTTTTTTGGTTTGAAAATAGTTTGTTTGAAAGAGATTGAAGAGATGAGAAGAGAAACGTTTTTTAATATTTTTGTGTTTGAAGAGACGATTGTCTCATGCCTACGTACCCACAAAGTGCAATGCGAGATCAAAACCTCGTAGTTCGTGGTACAAAATGTGAAAAGAAACAATGAGTTGAATTGGTTTTAAAATGTAAAGATAAGTCGTCATTCTTTAGCGAATAATTCCGCTAGAAAGAATGAATCATATCTAAACATATGAAAAGAAAAGTGCACGAAGCCACGAAAACAATTGAATGAGTTTTAAAATTTTTAAAGTCTTTTGAAAAATGAAGTTTCAATATGCTTATGTGGTTTAACATTTATTAAGAAACGAAATGAAAAGGTAAAATCGCTTGACCTAAGTCAAGGTTTGATTGCGAAAACGTTTGAAGTTTGAAAACAAAGAAAGTTTTTGAAAATAGAAAGAAGATTTGAAAATTTAAGAAGTGGGAGGAGATGAAGTGACTATCCTAAGACTCGAATGTAAAAGTTAAGGTAAGAACAAACAAACCGTATAGTGAACATCCTTTGAAGCAATAGGATCACATCTTCATAAACAAATGAACTCAATCGAGGCCAAGGTCTTCAATCCATAATGGCTCAAGCAAAGGAATGATCTTAGAATCTAAGTCCAAACTCCAAGTCCAATGCTAAGGATAATGGTCATAGTCCGAAATTAAAAGTCACAAATCTTTTTAGATGTTTGATCTGTTATTAATGTTTTCGTGTCCAAATGGACAAAAGAAAAATCACAAGCATAACAATATAAACATAAACAATATGATGAATGATATAGTATAATAAAAGCATAATAAAAGAGATAAGGAGCGAGAGATTGAAATAAAGAGGATAAGGTGCGAGAGATTGAATTAAAATGTTAGTATATTAATAGTATAATAATATTTACATAGCATTGGTATGATGAACTTAATCAAACACAACCAAAAAAGAAATAACCAAAATCGAGAGGCAACCGGATCCAATTGGATCTTATTCCGAATTCGGGACAAGTTTAGGTCTATGTTAAGCAATCGCCGAGTAATTTACGAAGTAATTACCCTACAAATGAGGCCGGCCACCACCAATTAAGGTGGAAAATATTTGTGCTAATACATGTTAGAGAAATGATATGATGGATCATTCTCCGAAAACATGTCGCACGAAAAGAAAAGGTAGCGGTCTAATCTTAATCGAGATTTCACATTGTATTATCGAAGGCAACCTATCACGATCCCAAAGTATGGAGCATGATCCAAATGATCATTCATCCATAGATTTGAAATAATGAAGATTAAACATCTTCGAAAACCAATAATCTTCGAATCGGAGATCTCATTGACCAAAAATAAAAGTAAGATGAAAGAAAGATGGATCTAAAATTTATGATCAAAACAACAATTTAAATGGAATAAAAAATTTAAAAGAAATAATCCTAAAAAACTAAAATATTTCATAAGATTTTTTAGGATCTTAAAAAAACAACTGGAAACATTTCTTTTAACAATTAAGAAACAAAGAACAAAAAATAAATTTAAAAAAAAAGATTAAATGTTAAAAAAAATTTGAAAGAATAAAAGAGAGGAGGGAGGTGGCGTAGGATTGGGGGTGGTGATAGTCATAAATCTAAAGACTCTTAAAGCCCAAACACATTTCTTGCTTTCCTTTTTTATAAAAGAAGGATAAATCAATTAAAAAGAAAAAGAATATAAAAACAATGAGGAATAGGTTCAGGCTTCTTTTTCTTCAATTGAACGTCGCAGATGATTCACAGGAGAGGGGAACGGCAACGGAAAAGATACAAGGAAGCATGATTCTCCGACGATACCTTCTTTCGCTCTCATTCTCAAATTGCCGCTGCTTTCTCTTCTTCTTCGCCGTGAATCTCTCCTAGATCTCTCTTCTTCCTTGCGTGTTGGCACTGTTCACGGAAAGGGGAATCGGCGGAGAAAAAAAATAAACGAGTTCTACCTCTCTCTCTCAAACAAAATCGTTCGGTCTTCTTCTTCTTTTATGCTTTTTTTCCGAAATCTGATTTCTAGGGAATTGTTGTTGGTATTGGATACAAAGGGTTTGCGGAATGGAGATTCAGAATGAATTATTTGAAGCTTGTTCAATTTTTGTGCAGGGATTCTTTGTGCTATTCAAGCTTGAGCAATTTGGAGAAGGAAATGTGCAATTTATAGAAGAATGAGATGGAAATCGGATGCCGTTTTCGGTTCAATTTGGGGCGTTTTGAATCTCACGAATTCTGCGTTTTCAATTTATTTTTTCCTGCGTTTTGTTTGTAGTTAGTCTGTGTTTCAGGTGTTGAATGCGTGTTGCTGACTTGCATGTTGTGCAGGTGCGTTCCGCGTGCGGTGAAGGCTTGTTGCTGCTGCGTTTTACCTCACTTGGCTTGCGACGTGTATATTGCGTTCACGTGATGAGCTGAGCCTGATGCAGTTTTGGAGTGCAGGAGGAAGTGGGCCAGCTGGGCTGAAACAAAATCACGTGTGGTACGGCGTGTGGTGTAGCTGAGTGGCTCCATGAAGCAGCTGGAAAAATGGGATGGCTGGAGATGGGCTGGATGAAGACTAATACTCCCTATTTTTTTGTAAAAAAAAGTAAAATAAAATGGACTAAGAAAAAAGAATTAAATGAGCTTATGGGGAACAAAGTTAATAAAAGAAAATCATGGGATTTAGAAAAAGACTAAAAAAATGAATCTAAATTTTTCTTGGAATAATTTTGTAGTGAGGTAAAATTGGATAAAAATATATGACTTAACAATTTGAAAAGGTGTAAAAAATGGAAGAAAAAAATGAAATTGGATAGAAAAATAATATGGATAAAAATGGTTATTGAAAAATTGAAAGATGGAATGGTTATAAGAAAAAGAAATGGTTTAATCGAAAAAATGGATAACGGATGAGGTGATGATTTATCTATTTTAAGCCCAAGACCAAATTCTTGATTTTTCCTTGCACAAGCCACTGAAAACAGTCATTCCCGAACCACTTGAATAAATCACAACTTTGGTCACAACCATTTGGATCATCTGAAGATTGCCTCGATTGTTTGAATCCATGCAGAGGAAAATAAATCCACAGATAAGCCACTGATAAACTGATGAACAAACTGAACTTCACACGCAAAATTTCTCGATAAACTGATGAACTTCGCACATAACACAGCTTGAACTTTGAATACGCACTGTCTGAGGAAAAGTCACTGGCACACACAACTTGCAGTTGAAAATATCTTCTGATAGTTTGACCAAGATTAGGTCAAATGTCCATCTGAATCGAATCGTGAACTGAAAAACCATATCTGAATTGAAAATACGGTCTTATCTTTGAAATCCTGCAACACAGAGAAGAAGAAGAAGCGAACTGTAACATATTTTTGGTATTTTGATTAGATGTTGGTAAATATAAACAAATAACGGCAAGTAAACATGGTGATCCCCTGCGAGACATAGACTTGCACCTGAGAAAGATAAACGAACCAGTGCGTGATCTTGTTTGTATGCAAATGCAGATGAGATGCGAAAAATCTTAGGGTCAAAAATTAGGGTATGACACTAAGTAACTAAGAGCCCATGGATAACCATGGATATAAAGGGTGCTAACACCTTCCCTTTATATAACCTACCCCTCAAACTCAAGTCTTTTAAAAAATAGGTTTTTCCTGTTCTTTTATGTCCTTTCCACATGGATAAAATAAAAGTCGGTTGCGACTCTTGCTATCTGCAACATTTATAGAAAGTCATTTCTCCCACCGTGTTACAACGACATTCGTGACTTGAAGGTTGAAGAGAATTGAACACTAAAACCCACAAATTTGCACTCACTGGTGCGCAATGTAATACTGTTTGTTGGTTGTATTGCTTGAATGGCTTAAAGATGTCATTCGGAGTATTCAGAGACGAGCTTATAGATTCCATCCAAAATATCTGTGGGTAGGAGTATCAAAATGTGTTTAAGTTTGACTTTATCTGAATGTTGTTATTGCATTAAGTATCAGAATTAGATCTTCGTCTCGACCATCTCCGAACTGTCTCTGTAACATATCTGAGCTAAATATCAGCCCTAGATATTCGTGTAGATCGTCTCTGAATTATTTATAGGGGAAATATATCATGCACTAAGTATCAGTATTAGATCTTTGTATAGATCGTCTCTGAACTGTCTCAAGGAAAGAAAAACATCATGCACTAAGTATCAACACTAGATCTTCATTTAGATCGTCTTTGAACTGTCTTTGGGAGTTGATAGTGTTTATCTGATTACAACTATCCTGAAAAGGAAAGGTTAGTTTTATGCAAGATTATTTGATGTATGCATGCATGGCATGACATTTTTAATGTAAATGAGAATGTCCTATGCATTATGGATGTGTATGCCATGCTATGATGTAAATGATGTATGTATGAATTTTATAGATGAAGCACATGAGTAACTTTGTATATCAACTGCTAGTTGGGGAAAATAAATCTCGATTCGTTGTTGAGGAGTATGAAGACATCGTTCTCGTCTTGTTTCTAAATATTGTACTTAGGACCTTTCGATTTCAGTTCATCGTACTTCTTATTGAAGGATTAAATTCCTAAATACACTGACTGGGGATAAAAGAGACAAACATTCCCCTGAGAGACTTATCCGACCAAGTGTCAATTCTTCGGGGAATATCAGGCTTGAGAGAAATCTACTTGGGGATCTCGTAAAGTTGGAAGTACAAGAGACTACTTGGAATACTTCGCTAAAACATGTTTGTAAAGATCATTATGGGGATGAACCTGCGAAGATTCGTTGGATGTGAACTTTTCTGGTGATTCCTACCTCCGACCGTCCTTAGTAAATGCTATTATTGTAATTTTATATTATTTTATCCATTTTTGGGAAACATCAATCATATTCAAAAGCATATATACATTCAAACATAATCAACAGACGTTTTCGCTTAAGTAAAAAGGGAAAAGTAAACATGAATTCGAAAATAGAATTGTATTAATTTTGAAAGTGGCCTATAAACAGGCAAGTTTGAACAAAGAGACAGAAATCCTAGTAAGAGGAATTCGTCGTAGAAAATTTAAAAGAGTACAAAAACAAGGATAAATAGCTATGTGTAAGTGATCCCATCAAGTTTCAACTCTGTTATTGTCATTATCTTCAAGTATCTCATCTTTTGCCGTCGGAAGAGAAATGACTGGACTGATATTCACCGGTTTGAACTTGATATAGGTATCACAACTAGTTGAGGTTACATGGGTGATCCAATGAGACATAGTCGTACGCTTTAATCCCTAACTTTTTCCTGAACTGCCTTTTCAGGTTTTCAGTCCACCGGGATACCCTTTTATTGCCCAAGCTGCCCTTTCGGGTTTTCGACTTGTCGGCTGTACATTTATATATATATATATATATATATATATATATATATATATATATATATATCCCTAATTTTTGCCCGAACCCTTTTGGTTTGCCGGGATGCCCTTATTTTTGCCTAGGCCACTCAACCTAGCGAGTCTTTTTTTATGCATAGTATTTTTTAACTATGTCTATGTTCATAGGTTGCGGGAAATCTTCACCATCCATAATAGTAAGCATCATAACGCATCCAGAAAATGCCTTTTTGACTACAAATGGCCGTTCATAAGTGGGAGTCCATTTTCCCCTAGGATCACCCTGTGGTAATATCATACGCTTTATCACCAAATCTTCAGCCTAGTATACTTGATGCTTGACTTTCTTGTTAAAGGCTTTGATCATACGCTTCTAATACACTTGACTATGACAAACAGCTGCAAGCTTCTTTTCATCAATCAAGTTTATCTGGTCGAGTCGAGTCTGAATCCATTCATCTTCATCTAAGTCTACATCTTTCATAATTCTCAGAGAAGGGATTTGAACTTTAATAGGTAAAACTGCTTCCATCCCATAAACAAGAGAGAATGGGGTTGCCCCACTTGAGGTATGTACTATGGTGTGATAACCATGAAGAGAAAATGGTAACATCTCATACCAATCTTTGTATGTTACTGTCATCTTCTATAAGATCTTCTTGATATTCTTGTTGGTGGCTTCCACTGCGCCATTCATCTTTGGTCGATATGGAGAAGAATTGTGATGCTTAAATCTTGAACTGCGTACAAAGTTCAGTAATCATAGTATTGTTCAGATTAGTAACATTTGTAAACACCCCAAATTTGACCTCACTCTTTTTTCACACCATTGGCTTGTGATCTTTCATGTTTGCATTAGCATAAGCATACCATCTCATATTGCATTCTTGTTTCACTGCATAGTTCAAGTTCATCTGCATCTAGGGTTTTGTGATCTGAGCAATCCAAGGATCCATCTGAGCCACCCCAAAGGCCTCCAAGCATTCCAAGAGGGTCCATGTATGTTCAATCATCATATTATATCCCTCAAATTTCAAGGAAGTCAAGAAATCACAAGAACTGGCAAGGCATGGAAGCAGAGCTAGGGTTTTCACTACACAAGATGACCAAAATTAGGGTTTTGGTTTCAGAGGCCTCAACTCAAATTTTGGGCCATTCTTGTTTCTAATGTTCTTAATATGTTATAGGGATCATATGTACCAAGTTTGATGAAGAAATTCACTGAGGAAGTCATCTGTTCATTAGATAACTTCTTGAGCAAGTCAGAGCAAAATCAGGGCATCTGAGGCCCCCAACAATGGAACCAAAGTGGTATTTTCATCAAATTAAGGTTATGTGGTCTTTATTTGATCATTTAAGTGCTTGGAAGTTCACAAAATTGAAGAAAATTGAGCTAAACCAAAAGTTGCCAAAAATGGAAATGACTTGTAATGGAAACTTTCCATTTTGGGAAAGTTCTTCAACCTCCTCTTTCTCAACCAAAAATGCTTCAAATGAAAAATTATTGTTCATGAAAGTTGTATATTAGGTCTTTCCCTTTTCAAAAAGTACAAGAACATGTTTTAATTCATTATGGAACTCAAGTTATGATCCTTCAAAGTTGGCAAAAATCACATAATTTTCACATTCATGCCAAAGAGGGATTTTTGCAAATTCACTTGCCAAGCTTCTAAGTGACCTCTAATTGACTTATAAACATCATAACAACATCACATGACTCATTTTGCTTAGAATTGCCCAAGGAACCACAACATTTCATGCCTTGCATCACAAGATACACCAAAGAGGGAAAATGTGCAAAACTCATACAAACCCTAATTCCATGTGTTCCAGCTGCATCAAACTTATCCCATGGCCACCCTTGATTCATGCTGAGGCCAGACACCCCAAAATCTCAGGCTTGCACCATGCCCATACCTCAAGTACACAATGTTGATTTTTTTGCAAAATCACCCATACCAATCAGCATAGTCCACACCAACTATTCTGACCTATCACAGCTTCACATACATGCCTCAAGGGACTCATTTCATACAACACATTGCCCTGAATCATCCCATAGCTCAGATTGCCAAAAATCCCTCTCAAACTTCATTTCTTCGAAACTCATAAACCAACCATCAAAACTTCAAACAAACTTCACCAATCATCTCAACATAACCCCAGGATCATTTCCCACCCCTCACATTGGCCTGAAAACACCTCAAACAAAAACACAATTTCACTCACCTCTGAACTGAAACCTCAAAAGCAGTCCATATAAAATTGTTTCAAGCTTGCCAGAAGCATCAAGGGGTTCATTGGAGTGGAAAAGCACCAAAGAAGTGGCCAGAAAGCTCCAGTTTCGAAAGCTTCAGCTCAGGTAACTTCAAGAACATTTTTTCCAAAATTTCATTTTTAAGTTCTTAGATGAATCTTCATGATGTGTTGATGATCCTGATGTGTTTAGTTTTGAAAATGATTAAGTATTAAGCATGTATGAGCTCTCTGAAATTTTTTGACCTATAACTAATTTGCTTCGATTCAGCTTAAATACGTGAAATAAATTTGTTTTGATGGATGATTCTTGTTGTATGATGCGTGAGGTTTGATTCTGGGTAGAGAGATTAGGTTTTAGAAGCTTAGGGAGGGAGATATCATTTTGGTTCGCCGGAGAAGATGACCGGAGCACTGTTCCGGTCATCTGAAAATAATTAGGGCTAATCTCAGGTGATTAGGCAACTTTGAATTAGGGCCCTTGGATTGCGTTTCTCGCACGTGTTTGGACAGCTTAGATCAGTCATTAAACCCTAATCCTTAATTTATTAATTTAATTTAATTTAATTAGGTCAGAATCAATCCCAACCCTTGGTTTGCGCGCTGGTCAAAGCCCCTTTCCCCAGTTTAAATCCTAGCCCTTGGATTGTCATACTTTTTCTTTTATTTCATTTTATTTTATTTTTTATCCATTTCTTTTCATATAATTATTTAAAATAGTAAAAATGATCAAAAAAATCTGAAATTTTTTATCAAGTCTTTTATTAATTTTCAGAAACCAAAAATATTTTTATTTTTATTTTTTGCATTAAAAAATTATTTTTAAATCATTTAAATCTTTTATTTAATTAGTTAATTGATTTTAATTAATTAAAAATACATTTAAGTATTTAAAAATCACCAAAAAAATCAGAGAGCATTCTTAGACATTTAGAAACATTTACAAACTCACCATACAAATTTATTTTTGATTTTGATTATACTTTGAGATTTTTCAATGAATTAGGGTTCTTAAAAATGTTCATTTTCTAACCCTAACTTCAAAATTTCATAACTTTTAAACCAAGTTGAGTTTGTGAATGGTTCTTTTTGAATTGTTCTATGCATGTCCTCTAGCATCTAAAAACATTTTTTTTTTCATTTTTACCTTGCATTTTCAAATTGTTTGGCCTTTTACATTGAAGATCACCCAAAAAACCGTAGAAACTTAGGAAATTCATAACTCCTTCTAGGTTTAGCTTCTGACCTTCCCCTTTGGATTATAACCTAGTATAGGTTTAGGGTTCCTTTGAGTGCGTTTTCAATTTTTTATCATGTCATTTGCTTCTGTCTTTGCCATTTGCATCTCATCCTTTCATGTAACCCTAATTTTGCATCTTCACTTGCATTAATCTTGTATATGCATCTATACATGAACTTGCCATGACATTTCATGAATTCATATGTCATCTTAAACATATTAGGACATGTTATAATCATTCTTGATCATTTCTTCATTCATTTTCCATGATTTGCATTCATTTCCTTTCATTAACTTTCATGAACTTTCAAACTCCAAAGCATGCCTACGTGGCATCTCATTCTTTGTATGATCATTCATATACACTTTGTATGCTTTTGCATCATGTCATAGCATCATTTGCATCATATGTATGCTTCTGGTTTTGATCTTTGTCTTTGCATATGTATCATTCCATTTCATTTCTTTCCTTATGCATCTTGTGCTAACTTTTCAGGTTAATGGTAAGTTGTTTGAGAGGTGGATTTGCCTTCACCTCCCACTTCTTCTCATATTTTCTATTGCATCCTTGCTGCATTTATTTTGTATTTTAAGTGAACTTGTTCACTTATGTTCCATCTTTATCACTTTCTTTCTTTAAGTTACTTATCTTCTTCAATGAAGTAAGTAACTTATTATTCCTTCTCATCCTCCTTTCATCCGCTTCTTCCATTAGTGGCTTCCTTGAAGATCTTTCTCAAGCCTTACAAACCATAGGAACATCCAAGCATGATAATAATTAGGGTTATGATTAGTCCCCCCTTAGTTTTTACCTTTGAGTCTTCTTTGTGTCTCTCTTCTCATCTCATCATTAGAGACTAAACCTTTAAGGCTTTAGGACTTTGGAATTAGGGTTATGCCTGCATCCTTCTCATAGGATGGAGTGTATAACTTTAATCCTAAGTGTTAAACCCTTAATTTGTCTAAACCTCTTAATCAATCCATCTAATAATCACTAAGACATTAACTTGTAACTTGGGTCTTACATTAGGGTTCTAATTCTTCCTTTATGGTTAAGAAAGACTAACCCTAGTGTTTAATGGACAAGTCCCCCTCAGGTTTGTCTTACAAACCATAAAACTCACTTCTTAATCTCACTCTTAATTAAAATCCACTTTAATAAAGGCTTGTCATCTAATGATTTTAATCCCTAATCATGGATTAAGTTGAGGTATCTTCCTCAGCTTAGGTGTGCTCATCTATTATCCTCTATTAGGATGGTGTAATGAGTTCACTAATCCTTGATTATGGCTTAAACTCATTACTTAACACTAAACAAAAACCCAAAAACATCTAAATAATCACAAATAGGTTAATGACCTTAATCCTACATCATCATGGCAATTAAGTTGAGATGTTTATCTCATACTTAAAGTATTCTCATTATCCCTAGTCAGGGAGGATATAATGAGTCTACAAACCTTTGATTTAGGCTTAAGCTCATTAACTTATGACAAACTCCAAAAATAATAAAAGACTGAAAACACAAAAACAAACAATAATCGTCTCCTTCGGGATTCTTTTCTCATCACACTCATTCATAAGCGAGAGCTTGCTTCTTCCGTCTAATGCAAGACAGTTAGCACTTGAGTCAGACAAGTCATACACTTGAGCATAAACAAGCAAGCAGTTCACAGTCAATTTATCTTTTAGTCTCTTTGAGTCGAACAACGGTGTTCTGACTTCCTCATTGCACGAGAGGATACGTAGGCATAACTTAACGGTTATCGAACAAAAGTCTCTTTGTCTTCCCCCTCTTTCAGCATTCTCTTTTAAGCCTCATTCCTGAGCATTTCACTTCTCTTTATGCACTGACACTTGTATATTTCTTTTCTCAACTTTTGTACACAGATAGCACATACACTACCCCTTTAAACATAATCTTTTAAGCGTGGATCCCGTCGAGTACGACGGACAATCTGGGTGCTAATACCTTCCCAGGTTGTAACCAACCCCCTTTCTCAGTTTCTCTGGTTCGTAACCGTCTTATCCATATCTTTCTAGGTTTATGCATCATTACCTTTCCTTCGGGATAAAAATGCCTAGCTGGTGACTCTATTCATCTTCACCTTTCTTTTCTCCTTTCGCCGACCGTTCGCGTCTGTACCCTATCTGACCAGGTGTCTTTTCGGGGGAGCGACAGCTTGGCGACCCTGCTGGGGAGCCTTATATTGCAACCAGGGCTTCTGGTTCTTTTTGTGGGTTCCTCCTAGCGCTTGTTTGATTTGTGTTTACGGGGTTGTTATGTGCTACTTGTGCTTATTTATTGCTTTATTTATTGCTTTATGTACAGCTTTATTTATTGTTTTCATTTACAATTTTTATGCATTTCATACTGTCATTATCATTGGTGCTGGATCTCTTGTCTGTTTTGGTGGGTGGGGATCATTGAGTGATTAAGGTTCCATGTTGGGGACCTGAGTGACACATAGGCTAGAGTGGCTTCATATTCTTTCCCATTCCATTTCAGTCTGGTGCGGGAATATGAAACACGGTTCAGACATGGGTTTCTTCTTGAGAACTCTGTGCTACGGATTTCCTGTAGTACTAGGGCTATCTGGGAAGCCTGCTAATTCTGGATGACCTTTTTATGACCTTCAGCATCTGAGGTGAATTAGAGGAGGATCTTTTATGGTTATTGTAAACATTGTACCTCCGGGTTAGAAGTGTTTACACTTCTCATAACTGATCCAAGTCTAAGGATCCTTGTTCTAGAACAATACATGTGAGGGGGTTGGGATGTTTACAGGTTTGCAGGAACCCTTGGCCTCATCATACCCTTGTTACTAATGTTGTTTAAGGTTATATTTTTTGGATAGTTTTTGTGAAACCCTGGATTTGTGACTCTTTATTTGAGTTCCCCACCTGGTTAATGGTTTCCTAAGCCTCCATCCGGACTTATGAACACATATGGACCTTATCAAGGCAGATAACAGATCCAGCACTTGATCACAAACCCTTTGCATATCATTCTGCATACATCATTTTGCATCATTTGACATTTGCTTATTTGTTTTACAGGGTATCCACCTTATTATCTTTGGTTTGGTTTTGACCTGTTCTGCTGCTCAGGCTTCTTCAGTTACCTACACCAGCATCTTCATCAGTGTTCCTTCTCCAGCACCTTCCTTAGTTTGTCTTCATCAGATACCCTTCACCATTATTTTCACCAGAGACTCTTCCCAGTTCCCTTCATCAGCACTATCTTCATCAGAGACACTTCTTCAGCATCTTCTTCAGTGACCTTTATCAGTAGTTTCTCCTTAGTTTCTTCATTAACATCCATTATCAGTATGGACCCATCCAGGAAGAGCAACATCACATATCACTTCTTTGAGCCTCCCCTGACAGGCATCAGACAGATCCAGTCTCTCATTACTCCTGATCATGTCCCGTTATTCAGGGAACATTATGGAGGCATATTGGACATGATCATGGACCTGGATGCATCCCAGAGGAGCATGATCCACACCTGCTTGCAGTTTTATGACCCTCCTCTCAGATGCTTCACATTCCCTGATTTTCAGTTGGGACCTCTGCTAGAAGAATTTTCCATGTTGTTAGGTGTCCCTATCAGGAGAGGGATTCCTTTCAACCCTGAGATGGTTGCTCCCAAGAATGAAGACATAGCTAAGGCATTGCATTTAGAGCCTTCCCTCATTGATCAGAGCATGACCACCAAGGCTGGGGTCCCAGGCCTTCACTTGGATTTCTTGATCTCCCAGGCCACCCTACATGCTGCAACAGGGAAATGGGATGTTGTTTGTGCACTCTTATCCCTCAGCATATATGGAGTTATCTTGTTTGCAGACGAGCCAAAGTTTGTAAGCAAGAATGTTATTCACCTGTTCTTACTAAGAAACCCAGTTCCTACCTTGCTTGGAGACTTCTACTATTCAGTGCACCAAAGGAATGAGAAACAAAGAGGAAGACTGGTCAGATTTTGTGCTCCCCACTATTATTGTTGGTTGTTAAGACATTTGCCAAAGTCAGACACTTTCCTGAACCCCCATCAGCCAAAGAACTGGGCTAAGAGATTGATTGCCCTTACATCAGAAGACATCAGATGGTGCACTCAGAGCACCAAACATCATTACTAGCTGTGGGCAATACCCTAATGTGCCATTGATTGGAGTAAAAGGTTGCATCAACTACAACCCTTTGCTTTTTAAGAGACAGTTAGGGTATGCTTTTGTTCATCCTCCAAGAGGGCAAGATTTGACTGAGACCCTCTATTGTGACATCCAGCACAACTCTGCTGTTGTCAGATAGGCAGCCTGGGCCTGGGATAACATTCAGACTAAAGGGACAGCTATTTTGGGCAAATGCAACAATATAGCTTCAACACAGTATTCTGATTGGTCTCGTACCAGGGCACAGATTACCCGGATGCCATTCACCTTAGAAGATGTACCTGGACCTTCAACAATGCAACCTGTAGCTACTGTCAGTTTGGAAGAGTTTGAGAAACTGAAAGAGAGGAATACTCAGCTCTCTGAAGCCTTGAAGAAGACTCTTTGGGGGAGAAATGATAGCCATCTGGATAATGAGAGGTTAGAGAAGCTCCGGATTGAGCACTTGACCAAGATTGAGAAGACGGACGACTACATCAGAAAGGCTAGAGCAGGGGAATTAGTACTGAAGAATGCTTGCAAGGAAGCAAAGATTCAGAAGGCTAGGGCAGAGCACTACTTAGAGGAGAGCCAAGCTAGGTGGATCTGGATCACTGAGGCCCGTGCACAAGAAGATCAAAGAACTCAAGCTAAGATAGGGCAACTGGAGGCTAGTGAGAAGAGGAATCAGGAGGCCTTATTAGCAGCACAGAAGGAGATATCTGAATTGAAACTCCGAGCGGGGTTAAAGAGGTCAAAGGATCATGATAAGCGCAAGAAGTTGACCAATGCCATTGCTACCAGGAACCTCCTCATCAGGACTATCACAGAGCACCTGGTTGGTCCAGTGACTGAGGCCCTCCTGAAGGAAGTTAGAGAAGATGACTTTGGATTGGATGTTTGACTCTTTTTGTTTATACTTCATTTTGATTGTATTTTCCTTTTGTTGATGTATTTTGACCCGCCATAGGAATGTTATTGTAATCAAACTATGTATCTTCGCTCTTTGTAATATATATGGTTTGTATTATTTTTGTGGGCTTTATCTCTCTCTGCAACATCATCAGCATTTCCTCAAGGTCTGAAAAGGTCAAAACCAAAGAACCAAATCGGATACCCTTGGAAGACAAATAGGCATCCTGCATTGCATACTAACATTTTCTTTGTTTTGTAGGTTCTTGTTTTGTTGTTGTTTCTCACTTTGTTATGGTTTCAGGAAACATTGCTCGCAGAAGAGTGTTCCCTGTTAACAGAATACACCGGTACCCGACAAGAAACAACCTTTCGGGACTGCAGACGGATCAAGTTCAACAAGAACTAAATGAAGTGAGGGCCCAGATGGCCAATGAAAGGGTTGAGATGAGAAATCAAATGAATCAATTTATGACAATGATGACTGGTCTAGCTCAGAGCCAGGAAAGACTGAGGGAGTTAGTTGGGCGACAAACTCCTGAGGAGCACCATCCAGGTACAGGAGGTACCAGTAACAACGATCACGTGCAGCCTCGCACTGATCCACTAGAGTTTGGACCTCATCTGAACTCAGACATCGATGCCATAAGAAATACCCAGGGTAACACTACTGGAGGAAGAGTCTTGCAGGAGGATCCTCAAGAAGAGCAGTTTACTGTGGTAGGGGCTGGAGACGAAGTTTACGACCGTCGGTTGGATGAAATTGCAGAGAAACTAAGGTCTCTTGAATCCCAAAACTCTCTGGGTTTTGATGTCATGGACATGGGACTGGTGGAAGGGGTGAGAATTCCTCACAAACTCAAACCCCCTTGTTTTGAAAGATACAATGGCACATCCTGCCCACGCACCCACCTTCAGTCTTTCTTAGGGAGATTGAAAGCCTATACCATGGACGAGAAGTTGTGGATATTTTACTTTGAGGATAGCTTGACAGAGGCATCCCGAGAATGATACTCCCACTTAACCAGAGCCACAGTAAGAAACTGGAAAGACCTGGCTGAAGCTTTCATTTGTCATTATCAATATAATCTGGACATGGCTCCAAACAGGACCCTTCTGATGGGAATGTCTCAATCTTCCCGTGAAAGCTTTAGGGAGTATGCCCAAAGGTGGAGGCAACTAGCTGCTGTCGTTCAACCCCCGATGTCTGAAAGGGAGATGGCATACATGTTCATAAATACTCTCCAGGGTACCTATATTGACAGATTGGCTGCATTTTCTCCCACCAGCTTTGCAGATGTGGTGATAGCTGGGGAGAGAACTGGGAGCCTACTGAAGATGGAAAAGATCTCCGACAACGGTGCCAGTTCAAGCAGTGCAAGGAAGCCATTTGCTGGGCCCCGTAGATCTGGTGAAACAAACTCTGTGCACATGGGAAGAGGGAGACCCCAATATCTGCCCAGATCAGTTGCTGCTGTTACTATCCCTACTCCACCTCCTCAGTATACTCAACAACCACAACACTTTCCGCAACAACCATAATTCCCTCAACAGAGATCTTATAACAACAATAACAACAATCAACAACAACGCTCTTTTCAATATCGGCCGTCTCAGATCAACAGGGTGGTTGACCCCATTCCGAGGCCATATGCTACACTACTGCCACAACTCCTAAAGCTCAATCTTGTTGAGTTGAGGAAATTGGCTCCACCTGATCCTCAGAACCTTCCAAGAAACTATGATACCAATGCTAGGTGTGTTTTTCATTCCAATGCACCTGGTCACTCCACGGAAAAATGCAGAGCTCTGCATATGAAGGTCCAGAATCTGGTAGATTCAAAGGCCTTAAACTTTGCACCACCTCCCAATGTCATGAAAAATCCTATGCCAAGCCACAATGGGCCAATGATTAATGCTATAGAGGAAGGTTCACCCATGAGTTTAATAGAAGACATTGCAAGTATTCAGATACCTCTGGCAAAGGTTAAAGCCCAACTTTTGAAATGCCAAGTGTTTCCAGGCTGTGAGGCCTGTTGTGAATCTTGCAAGGTTTTAGAGAACGGGTGTGAAAGCTTAAGGAATGGCATCAATGGCTTGATTAAAGAAGGCATTCTGCAAATAACGACAACAGCTTCTACAACACCATCAACTCCTTGTACAAATGATTCGCCTACAACTGTAACAACAATTGTTCCTACCGATTCATCTACAACTTCAGCAACCACTTCTTCCATCACTTCAGCAAACAACAGTTCCATTTCATCTCCTTCTACAACTTCAGCAACCACCAACAACGACGTCTCCACAGATACTATTTATTATGACCCTACAACGGTCCCAGATTCCAGCAACTTTCAACAATCTCAGCAACAGTTTCAATCAAGATTTAGTTCACCACCTCCAATATCCACCAGAAGTCCTGTCACTATCTTATATGATCCACAAACAATAACGGTTCCAACATCTGTTGCAGTAGGCCCAATCACCAACACGGTGCCAGGGCCAATTCCATATGATAAAGACAATGTTGTACCATTGCATTATGGTGCTGACCTTTACTGCAATGGAGAAAAAGTCCTTCTTGATTCTTCAGTTCCTACCCCACAAATGGACAATGTCGGGGGAGGTGGAGGCTTCACCCGAAGCGGACGTCTTTTCGCGTCACAAGCTCCAAAGACCAATACTGAGGCAGAGGCTGCTGTCAAAGCCAAAGGTAAAAGTGTGGCACCTGAAGAACCTGCGCCAAAAGAAACTCATAAATCATCCTTTGATCAGGATGTGGATGAATTCATGAGGATAATTAAAAGAAGTGACTATAAAGTTGTAGATCAGCTCCACCAAACTCTTTCTAAGATCTCTATACTATCCCTGTTGTTGTGTTCCGAAGCCCATCAGGATGCACTACTCAATGTTCTGCACACTGCCTACGTGCCAGAAGAGATCACAGTGAATCAGCTGGAAACAGTGGTGTCTAATGTCAATACTAGCCATGGGCTAGGTTTCACTGATGCTGATTTGACCACAAAAGGACGTCACCATAACAAAGCTTTGCACATAACCCTGGAGTGCAAAGGAGCTATACTATCTCATGTTCTTGTAGACACTGGGTCCTCACTCAATGTCTTACCCAAGAAAGTTCTTGTCAAGCTTGAATATGATGGAATAGCTCTCCGACCAAGCAACCTGATGGTCAGGGCTTTTGATGGCTCCAAAAGATTTGTTCTTGGAGAGGTGGAGCTACCAGTGATAATCGGTCCGCAGGTCTTTAAGACTACTTTCTATGTGATGGACATTCAGCCGGCCTACAGTTGTTTGTTGGGTCGACCATGGATTCACGCAGCAGGTGCAGTAACATCGACCCTTCACCAGAAATTGAAATATGAGTGGGAAGGACATATTATCACCATCTGTGGTGAGGAGGACATATTTGTTAGCCATCTGGCTACATACAAATACATTGAGATGGATGGTGAAATCCATGAAACTATGAGCCAGGGGTTCGAGGCCCTGAATGTCAATGAGGCGACAACTGAAGTATTTGCTGCATCCCAGGAAGACAGGATGGGTACTTCAATTGTCTCCTATCAGCAAGCCCGGAAGGTTGTTGAAGATGGTAATGCCCAAGGCTGGGGCAAGCTGCTGCCGGTGGAGAAGAAGAAGGACATATTCGGTTTGGGTTACAAACCATTCCGACAAGATCAATCAGAGGCTGCAAAGGAGCCCAAGTTCATCAGTGGGGGGATGTTCACCCCAGGAAATTATAAGGGTTACTCCTGCAGAGTAATTATTATTTCCTGCCTTTTTTAGCATGCATCAAGTCATGCATCTTGCCCAAGGTGTCAGGACTCGTTTTGTAATAGGGCCATATTGTAATTTTGTGCAAATGAATTATCAATGAATAGCGGACATCTTTTGCAAACGAGTCTCTTTTTCGCTCACTGTCTTTTCATTTTTCACTTTTGTACAAAACAATAAAATGGCAATGTTTTCAAAATAAATAACTTCATTTTCACTTTTCCTAAACAAGATTAAAATTGATCACTAAAACGAACCAATTTCAACCCTTGCAGAGATTATCCTCCAGATTGCACCGACAACAACACTGCTATGACCTTGTATGACTTCGACAATCCAATTAATCAAACTGATGAAGGGGTTGAAGAAGACTATGAGTTACCTGAAGAGTTAGCCAGGTTGTTGAGGCAAGAAGAGAAAGTGATCACTCCTCATCAGGAGGAGGTTGAAACAGTTAATCTTGGTACCGAAGAGGACTTGAAAGAAGTGATGGATGCAGACTGTTGTGCCTATGCCAGGAAGTGTCATAAATGCCAAATTTATGCAGACAAAGTACATGTGCCTCCAAATCCTTTGAACGTGATGTCTTCACCTTGGCCCTTTGCCACGTGGGGCATTGACATGATTGGAAATATTGAACCAACTGCTTCAAATGGCCACAGATTCATCCTGGTAGCTGACTGGAAAATAGCAAGTGTATTATTTTTACCGATGTAGTAATAGAAGGGATTAACCCCAAATATCGATCACAAGGACTGCGTATTAAAATAAGTTCTTCGTGATTAATTTCAATTGGACAAAACTCATGGTTTGAGATTAAATTATATAAATTGAACAGAATAAAACGTAAATTTAAAACAAATAATTTCACTTATATGAAAGTAATGCCAGGTATGGTGTATGATTCGCAATGCAATGACTCATAAGTTCCTTAATTTTAGAGATATGCTTTAGAACGTGTCTTTCCTAAGTTTATAATGTTTTTCCAAAATTCCTTTAAAGAAAAACCTTTGGTATTCTTCATAGACAGCGATTCCTCAAAGGTCAAAGAAGAATATCAAGCAATAATTCTGACATAAAAAAGGTTCTCATAAAAATATCCCAATTCCTCAGTAATATTTTTTACGATAAAATTATGCAACAAGGTTAGAATGGTTGGTCAGACCAAATCCTAACCACGATCAGTTATCTTATTTTCCAATACCGATAAAGCATTAAGGACGTTGCGATAAAATAAAGAAACGAAACTAAAAACATAATTCCAAATTGAAGAATTCAACAAGTCATTACAAAACGCAAATCAGGGACACCCCCCTGGCATTGGGGGGTTTAGCCACTCATGTTCAAACTGGAAATAAAAACAGAGCAAGAAAATTTAGACATTACAATTAACGTTGGATTAGTCGGATCGTCAATTGCTTCCGCTCTTGATCAATCTTTCTTCTCCAGTGTTCGTTCTCTCCAAAAATCCCCAATTCAAAAGTCCTCTTCACAGTCATCATGGGCAAATATAAATCAGTCTTCAAAAAGCACCGCGAAATGTCCGGAATACCCTTGAAGCAGCAAAACATAAAATTCCCTCTGGTCTTCACAACACGGGCCGTGTTGTGCAACACGGGTGGCCGTGTTGTGCCTCTGGATCACTACCAAACAACATTTTTTTCAGCTGCCATGACACGGGCCGTGTTGTACAACACGGGTGCCCGTGTCACAACCCTGTCTTCTTCTTTTCTGAGCAGAATCTTTGTTTCTTCTGGTCTTTACAACACGGGCCGTGTTGTACAACACTGGCACCCGTGTTGTGTCTCTGAACTCTCATTTTCTATCAGTTTTTAAAAGCTTGGACCATCTTTCGGACGCCTCGAACAACCGATTACATATTTACCTGAAACACCATAAAGAAACAACCACATAACCCATTCCACTGATAAAAACAAAGTAAAAACGATAAACACTGACTTGCACGCAATAATGAGAAAACTAAGACAAAACATGAACGAGACACTACAAACAAAATAAAAATAGACTCAAAAGACGCTGAAAACCGGCTTGAATATTACCACTAAATATCACTGATCAGTAGCCATTGACTATTTCACCAAATGGGTTGAAGCAGCGTCGTATGCAAACGTCACCGGACAAGTGGTAGCCAGATTCCTAAAGAGAGACATCATCTGTCGATATGGGGTTCCCGAGCGAATCATTACTGACAATGGTTCCAATTTGAACAACAAAATGATGGCAGAACTGTGTCGGGACTTCAAAATCCAACATCACAATTCTTCTCCTTACAGACCAAAGATGAATGGCGCTGTTGAGGCAACTAACAAAAATATCAAGAAGATTGTGCAGAAGATGGTGGTTACATATAAAGATTGGCATGAAATGCTACCATTTGCCTTGCATGGGTATCGGACCTCAATCAGAACATCCACTGGGGCAACACCATATCAACTTGTGTATGGTATGGAGGCAGTCCTACCCGTTGAAGTTGAATTACCCTCCTTATGGGTACTGATGGATGTCAAGTTGAATGAAGCAGAATGGGTCCGTTCTCGGTACAATCAACTGAATCTGATCGAAGAGAAGAGATTAGATGCAATCTGTCACGGGCAGTTATATTAGAAAAGAATAAAGAAAGCCTTCGATCAGAAAGTCATGCTTCGGGAATACCAAGTGGGAGATCTGGTGCTGAAAAGACTTCTTCCTCCTCATACAGACCACAGGGGCAAATGAACTCTAAATTACGATGGTCCATTCATAGTAAAGAAAGTTTTCTCTGGTGGAGCGCTGATGCTCACTACTATGGATGGTGAAGATTTCCTATCCCCTGTGAATTCAGATGCAGTTAAAAAATACTTCGCATAAAATGACCCGCTGGACATAAAATCAGAATGAGAGTCCAGGCAAAAATAGGGCATCCCGACGAGTAAAAAAAAATAAAAGACTCGGGCAAAAATAAGGGAAAAATCAAAAAGATGTACACTCGCTGAGTTGAAAAGCCGCATTGGACAGCTCAGGCAAAAATGGGTATCCCGGTGGATCGAAAACCCGAAAGGGCGATCCACGCAAAATAAGGGAATAAACGAACAACTGCATTCTGAATTCGTCTGTATCACTTACAACATGGCAAGCTTCGAAAGGTTAAAGCATCGGTCAGAATCAACCTTCTTCAGAAAGCAAGATAAGAAGAACGTTAAGGTCATACAGGTCATAGCAAAAGAGGCTCACTGAAGCGTCACCAACATTGCCAGCACTTTTACTTTTTCAATTTGTAACAATCTCCTAATTTCAGGGGATCTGTTTCTTTGGATGTATTTGCCAATTCAAGGCACCCAGATTAATAAAATCAGAGTTTTCAGTCACACTTCGCCTTGTACATTTTTGTTTCGTTTGCAAAATGTCCAGTATCCATGATATAATATTTGCATAAAACAGATGTGTCTTTCTAATTGAATGCTTGTAGGAAATGTATTTACTCTCAGGAATATCTAACTCCTATGACGGAATCCGATAAGGGATACCTCAGGATACTCGTGCGTTTCTTTGTCTTAACAGGTTGCAGGTATTCAAATACACAACATGGGGCATGCCAAGCATCACTTCCCCATCACATCTCCTCCAAGCAGCCTCTGAAATGTTTTTTCCCCAACAGAGTTGTCGAAGCCTCAGCTGGGATCCCCACAGAAAACTTTAGGAAGAACATTCAGTGATCTCTCCTTCCCTCAAGCAGAGCACCAGGTCTCTCAAAGACACAAGGGCCATCTCCCCGCAGAGTTCCAGACTCTACCCAGAAGAGCAATATCTGAAATTCTCACACAACAAAGTGACAAAAGTTTCCTCATCCCCAGCTGGGTTATCTCCTTACTGGATAGATCTATCAGTGATCTATTTCTCCGAGCAGAGCCATATGTTTTATCAGATCTACCAATGATCTCATCCCCAGCTGGGATATCCTTTCAAGCAGATCATCCAGAGATCTTCGCTGCAGCGAGATCCGAATCCCGGATCGGTTTCCTTTGCATAATCATAGCATTTACATCATCTTTCCCCACAAAGCGTAACATTCCGTCTAATACTGAGCATTACGGAAAAAATCAAACATTTGCATGATCACAAATCAGGTTCGAACCAGTTACCTGTAAATACCAACAGTACCTCATCAGCAATATACAGAATACATCCCTTGCACATAAAAGCCAAAGCGTCCCCTTTGCATTTTCCAACAGATATGAAATTCTGTGATCAGGTATGAGATGTCCTAAGAGATGTCCCAACACTTGACAGATTTAACCAAAACTTAAATAGCAAGAAAAGTAAACAACACAGAAGTTTGTTAACCCAGTTCAGTGTATAACCACACTTACATCTGGAGGCTACCAAGCCAAGAGGAAATCCACTATAAGTAATATTAATTCTAGACTTAAACCACCCTGTTTAATCTATCACTTAATAACTACCCAATGCAATTTCTACCTAAGTCACAACTTAGATAAGAGTACCCTACTCACTCCCCTTCAATCACACAGTGATCAAGTTTACAAGTTTAATAAAATTGAAGACATTCTTCAAACAAAACAGCTTGATCTTACTTCACAGTTTCAATCAAGTCACAAATGCACTTATGCTTAAAAGCTCATCAAGTGGTACAATAAAAACAACCTGCTATTAAAACACTAGACACCCTATTTGGTCTTCTGAAATTCGTACTCAATTCTATGAGTTTCTGTTGCTTAAATAGGTATCTGTAATTTGGGCTTTCTGTAGGATGATCCAGCCCTAATGCGCATGCAGCTTCCACCTTGAATTTAGGGTTTGTTACTTCCTAGATTCTAGGTGATTTAGGTCTTCTGTTTTAATCTGAATCTTCAATATAAAACTCCCTACAGATGCGCCTTGTTCTGTTTTTATCCATCATTAATTAATTCCAGATGACTCTCCTTAAATATCTCTGATCAGTTAGTCAATAATTAATTCTGGTAGCAGGTTTGAGATGTCTCAACATCTGTTGGGACATCCTGAAAAACTGAACTTAAGTCATTAACACAATGTCCCAACATCTGGTAAGACATCCTGAAATAAGTGTCGCTCCCGACAAGTGACACCGGGTCAGATGAGGGTACAGACGCGAACGGTCGGTGAAAGAGAACAGTGAGAACACACAGCCGTGAACTCACTGGAGAATGAATAGAGTCGCCAGCTAGGCATTTTTATCCCGGAGGAAAGGCAATGCTGCATAGACCTAGAAAAAGATGGATAAGACGGTTGCGAACCAGAGAGACTGAGAAAGGGGGTTGGTTACAACCTGGGAAGGTATTAGCACCCAGATTGTCCGTCGTACTCGACGGGATCCACGCTTAAAAGATTTGTGTTTTAAAGGGGTAGTGTTAGTGCAATCTGTGTATAAAGAGCTGGAAAGCAATATGTACAGGTGTCAGTGTATAGTGTATAAGTGATATGAAGTATGAAAGTGTCAGTGTAAGGACAAAAGGTGAAATGCTCATGATAATGAGGCTAAGAGAATAAAGCTGGAAAGAGGGGGAATGTACAGAGACTTTTGTTCGATAACTGTTAAGTTATGCCTACGTATCCTCTCGTGCAATGAGGAAGTCAGAACACCGTAGTTCGACCCAAAGAGACTGAAAGATGAATTGACTTGTGAACTGCTTACTTGTCTATGCTCAAGTGTATGACCTGTCTGGCTCAGGTGCTAACTGTCTTGCATTAGACGGAAGAAGCAAGTTCTCGGTTGTGAGTGAATGAGATGAGAAAAGAATCCCGGAGGAGACGATTATTGTTTGTTTTTGAGTTTTCAGTCTTTTATTGCTTTTGAAAGTTTGTCATAAGTTAATGAGCTTAAGCCTAAACCAATGGGTTAGTAAACTCATCACATCTTCCCTCTGATTAGGGGTAATGAGAATACCTTAAGTGTGAAGTCAGATTCTCACACTTAATTACCTTTGATGTAGGGTTAAGATCATTAACCTACTTGTGCTTATTTAGATGTTTTTGATGGTTTTTGTTTAGTGTTAAGTAATGAGGTTAAGCCATAATCAAGGATTAAACAGACTCATTACACCATCCTAAAAGAAGGATGATAGATGAGAATGTTTAAGCTGAGGAAAGCTCCTCAACTTAATCCATGATTAGGGATTAAACTCATGACAAAACAAGCCTTTGATTAAGTGGATTTTAATTAGTGGTGTGATGATGAAGTGTTTTTTAGGGTTTGTAAGACAACTTGAGGGGGACTTGTCCATTAACACTAGGGTTAGTCCTTCTTAACCACTTAAGGAAGAATTAGAACCCTAATGCAAGGCCCAAGTTACAAGTGTGATGTCTTGATGATTATTAGATGGATTGATTAAGAGATTTAAACACATTAAGGGTTTAACACTTAGGATTAAAGTTATTCACTCCATCCTAAGAGAAGGATGCAGGCATAAGCTTAATCACAAAGCCTTAAAGCCTTTAGGGTTTAGCCCCTGATTATGAGATGAGAAGAGAAGACTCAAAAGAGAGACACAAAGGTAAAACTATGAGGGGGAGACTAATCAAAACCCTAATTCATTATCATGCTTGGTTGATCCTAAGGTTTGTGAGGTTTTCAAGAAGAATCTTCAGAGGAGCCACCAGGAAGCAGATGAACAGGATCAAGAGAAGCAAAGCAACTTGCTTCATTCAAGAAGTCAAGTCACTTGAAGAAAGAAAGTGGGAAGAATAAGAATGAGCAAGCTCAAACTCAAACACAAATAGAAATGCAGCAATGGATGCAAGAGAGATGAAAAGAAAAGTTATGAGAAGTGAAGGCAAATTCACCTCTCAAGTTTACTTACCACCTGAAATGTTAGAAAGAAATGCAATGCAATGCTAAATGAAATGAAATGACATGATGCTAGACCAAACCAGAAGCATGTTGGTGATAATAATGATGCTATGAGATGCTGCAAACATGAGGCAAGGCATGGGGATGTTCATACAAGATTATGAATGCAAATGATGCAAGCTAAGGAACATGAACAAATATGAAATGTTATGAAGCATACAAGACAAATGACATGGCAAATATGTAATGCAATGATCAATCATGCTTCCTACATGTCTTAAGATGTCAAATGAATCACAAGAATGCACAAAATGCAAAGACAAGTCATGTTATGCAAGGGAATGCAAGAAGGATGCAAATGGAAGCCCAAATTAGGGTTCATGGATCAAACATCAAACAAAAACTCAAAACAGAAGCAAACCCTAAGATAAAAAATGGAAAATGCTACCCAAAGAAACCCTAAACCTATAATGAACCACTGCCCAAAGGGGAACTCTCAACTCTTGACCAATCTCAAGATATGATTTTTCTAAGTTATTAGGGTTTTTTAGGGTTCTTAACAAAAGAAATGCCAAACAAATAGAAAATGCAAGATCAAATCATGGCCATTTTATCCTAGAAACTACATGCTAAACATAAAACAATGCAAGAAGAACCAATGTCTCAACCTTCTCCAATAGGCAGAAATGAATTTTTAAACTTATGATCAAATTAATGCATAAGAAATGATTTAATTCAATGAAAAATTCTTAAAATGCATCAAGATCAAAAAAGAAATTTGGTTTGAAGGTTGGAAAATGTTTCTAAATGTCTTAGAACATTTCATGAATTTTTTGTGATTTTTAAATACCTAAAAGTATTTTTAATTAATTAATTCCCATTAATCAATTAAAAATAATCTTTTAAATATTTAAAAATACTTTTTTAATGATGAAAAATAAAATAAAAATATTTTTGTGTCATAAAAATTATTAAAACTCAGAGGAAAAAGTTTCATAATTTTTATGTATTTTTTGCTATTTTAAAATAATTATGCAAGTTAATTGAAAAGAAATGAATTAAAAATCAAATAAAATAAAAGTAATCAGAATGGAGGGATGAGATGCGCCCAGGGTTTGAATCTGTTGACCAGCGCGCAAATGAAGGGCCCAGATGGCTCCTGAGTTAATTAGTTTAATTATAATTAATTAAAACTAATGAACAAGATTAGGGCATAATGATTAGATCCGGGCCATCCATTCGCGCGGCAAGTCAAACAAGTCAGGCCATCCAACGCTCAATATTCAAACTAATATTAATGACCTGAGATTAGGGTTTAATCACTCAGGCGGCCGGAGAAGACTTCCGGTCGTCTTCTCCGGCCAGCACCTCACCGGGAAACTCACCAACTCCCTCAAAACGTAACAAAAACAAAATCTATGAATTGGGAAATGATCTCCAACCTCTCACGAATCAAACCCCTCTCTCAAAACAAATTTATATTTCCTAAATAAGCTGAATCGAAGGAAACAAGTTCTAGGGCACGCAAGCTTCAGAGACAAATTAAACTCTCAAATCTAAGCCATTTTCAAAACCAATGATACCAGGATGATCAGTGAAGCAAATAGAACAAGTTTGTAACAAGAAAAATGATTTCTGGAAAAATTAATTTCGAGCTACCTGAGATTTGGAGCTTTCAACCTGAGAACTTTCTGGCCACCTCTCCTTGTGAAATCCACTCCTTAGGACCTCTTGAAGATGTTTGAGTGCCTTAGAACAATTTATGCTGGCTGGATAGTGAGATTCGACAGCTTCTGCTCAAGCTTGATCAGAAATGGCAATGGAGTTTCTGGAGGTTTCAGGCCATTGTGAATGATGGTTTGTGGTCCTGAGGATGAATGGAGAAGGTCTGGAGTGTTTGTTTGTGTGTTTGTGGTTTGTGGAAGGAGATTCGATTGAAACTGCAAAATGAAGTGAGAAATGGCAGTGAGATGTTCAGGCTGTTTCAGGCTTGTGTTCTTGGTGCTGGATGGTCTATGGAGCAAGGTGAGTTGAATGGTGAAGATGGTTGAAGTGTTTTCAGGCTGTGGAGAGAAATTCGAAGCAACTTGCAATTGGGAGTGTTTTTGTGTATGTGTTGAATGTGTGTGTTTCAGCCTTGCCTTGTGTTATGTTTAGCTTGCAAATTGTCCACAAAAACCTCTCTCATTGGTCAGTTGATTTGACATGTGCTTTATGGATAGGTGAGGCCACTTTTGCAATTTGTCAACTCTTGTGTAAGAGAAGTATGGTGAAGTGCTAGGCAAGTACATGGGCATGGGCTGGCGCAGCAAGGTGAGGTGAGAGGCTAGCAAAGCTCAGCATCCAAGGCTGCAAGTTGTATGGAGCATGATCATGAGTTTTGCAACTTGTGGCTTTATGGTTCACATGTGAGAAAGTCTTGTTACACCAACCAAACCATGGGGAAACTTGGTCCAATTCTGATTTTTAGGACTTAGAGAATGTTTATGTGCTGGTTTGATACCAATTAGAAGTTGCAATTTGACTTAGCACATGATTTTGCAATTTTCTCACTTAGAGCATATCTTGAAAATAAGTGATTTTTGCCAACTTTGCATTGCCATAACTTTTGATCCAAGAAGAGTTTGATCATGTTCTTGTACTTTTTGAAAAGGGAAAGATGAGATCTACAACTTTCATGACCAAAGTTTTTCCATTTGAAGCATTTTTGGATCAAGAATCATGGCTTGAAAAATGGCCTAAAATGATGCATTCTTGAAAAGTCAACTATGCCCAAAAAGTCAACATTTGCAAAAACCCCAAATTCTTGATTTTTATGAACTTCAACCTTCTTCCATGATCAAATAAAGATCATATACACTCAAAATGATGAAGATCAACCATTGGTTGGGTCATTGGGGGCCTCAGATGCCCTGATTTTACACTGACTTGTCTGAAAAGTCAACTCTTGATCAGATGACTTCCCCATGGAATTTCTTCATGAAAATTGATATGCATACTCCCTATACCATGTAAAGATCAATGGAAACAAGAATGACCAAAAAAATGGAGTTATGGCCTCTGAAACCAAAACCCTAATTTTCAGTCCACTGTGCAGTTCATCCTGGCTTTGCATCCACTCAAACCCTAGTTCTTGTGATTCCTCTGCAGTTTTGACTTTGAGGAGAGGGAATATGACATATGAACACATGTAGACCCCTTTGAATTGATTGATGGCCTTTGGAGTGGCTCAAGATGCTTTGGGATTGCTCAGATCACAAACCCTAGGTGCAGATGACTTAGAAACTATGCAGTGAATCAAAAATGATATGAGATATTATGGTTGTGTTTATGCATATGAGAATGATCACAAGCCATGGTGAATGGGTGAGGGCAAATTTGGGGTGTTTACAGCTGCCCCTATTCAAACATGAGTTAGCTGTGCAGGTTGTAAGCGACGGCTTAACAGGCAAACAAGATAACTTGTGGTTGAATACCAAAGACAGTCCAAAATTTGCACTCACAGAATGAAGAAGAAAAGGGATATAGATTGCAAAAGGAAAATAAAGTATATTGTAAAGTGTAGGCGACGGAGGACGACCGTCGAGCAGAGGACGACTGCTGGGTAAAATGTGTGAAGCAAAGCGATGACGGGGACGGCCGACATGCTGGGGATAAGAGGTAAAGCCAAGACGGGGACGGCCGACTAGCTGGGGAAATAAAATCATGATGGGGACGGCCATCAAGACAAGGCTGTAAAAATTCTCTGGAGATTAATGAAACATGACGGGGACGGCCATCAAGTTCATAAAGGTAAAGTAACCAACGACGGGGACGGCCATCGGGTTAAAAGGAAGAAAGGACCACGACGGGGACGGCCATCGGGTTAAAAGGAAAAAAGGACCACGACGGGGACGGCCATCGGGTTAAAAGGAAGAAAGGACCACGACGGGGACGGCCATCGGGTTAAAGAATAAATGAAATAAACAGATGATGGGGTACGGCCATCAAAGGTGAAGGACGATCACCTAGCAGGGGACGGCTGCTCTGTTGGGGATAAAAGAAATATGATGGGGACGGCCATCAAAGGTGGAGGACGACCACCTGGCAGGGTACGGCTGCCGAAAATATCAACGATGGGGACGGCCATCGGATAGAAAAGGTCAACGATGGGGACGGCCATCGGACGAGCATGATGGAGGACGACCATCAAGAAGTGGAGGACGACCACTCAGCAGGGTACGGCTGCTCTCGGGGTTTATCATGACATAGGACGAATGCCAGATAACCAAAATCAACAATGGGGACGGCCATTGGATAAAGTGATGAAGGACGATCATCAAAAGGTGGAGGACGACCACCTAGCAGGGGACGGCTGCTAAAAAACAACGATGGGGACGGCCATCGGGTGAGCATGACGGAGGACGACCATCAAGAAGTGGAGGACGACCACTTAGCAGGGTACGGCTGCACTCGGGGTTATCATAACACAGGACGAGTGTTAGATAAAAGAAAATTTGTTGGTGATCTACTGGGGATATAGTAAACACGGACGAGCGTTTACATCCAAGAAACAAAAGGTATAAGTGTTTGGTATTGTGTATAGATTAAAGATGCGGACGAGCATCCTTAAGACTATGATACGGACGAGTATCACGTAGGAACAAACTGACACATGTTCAGAGATGATGATACGGACGAGTATCAACTTGTTAACAGAGAACACGGACGAGTGTTGAATCTGAAAGAACTCTTCTGGGGAATAGTAAACACAGACGAGTGTTTATATTCAAGAAGACACAAGTGTTTGACACGGTGTATGGATTAAAGATGCGGACGAACATCCTTAAGACTATGATACGGACGAGTATCATGTAGAAACAAACACTAGACGCAATGTTCTGAGATGATGATACGGACGAGTACCAACTGGTTAACAAAGAACAAGGACTACTGTCGAATCTGTGGGGATATGAGTGGTGATGTATACAAGATACGGGCGAGTATCTATATAAGTGTACCATGAGTAGTAAGTATTGTATGTAAGATGAGTGTTTTGACTGCTGGGGAGAGTGACATGGACGAGTGTCAAAAGAGAAAGGTATGATATCAACAAGTATATGGGTGATGAAAGTGTAAGCGACTGTGCTGGGGATATGACACGGACGGGTGTCAAGAAAGTGTATATATAAGTATATGTGAGTGCAAAGAGGATGTCTTTGGCTTTCTGCTGGTGATTTGACACGGACGGGTGTCATGAAGTATCTGTAATACGGGTGATTTTGTTTGTAAAGTGTATTCAGGCAACTTTTTTTGGGGAAGTGATGACACGGGCGGGTGTCAGAAATATATACTGGTGTTTGGTGATTGGAGAGGCAACTGCTTTTGCTGGGACTCTGATGGGGATTTTTGTATAATGATGATGAACGGTTTGCTATTCACAAGTGTTGATTCACAGCATGACTTATGATTATGCTATGCATTTGATTTTTGCCGTAATGCTCCGTATTAGACGGAATGCTACGCTCTGAGGGGATAGTATGATGCGAATGCTATGATTATGCAAAGAGGCACGGATCCGGGATTCGGATCCCGTTGCCGTGAAGACCTCCGGCTGATCTGCTTGGAGTGAACATCCCAGCTGGGGATGAGATCATTGGTAGATCTAATGATGTATCTGCTTGGGGACATAGGTCACTGATTGACATATCCTTATAATACGGGACCCAGCTGGGGTTTGTAGAAGCTTTCTTCACTCTGTTGTGATCTTCTATGCGCTGCTCTTCTGGATAGAGGCTGAAGATTCTGTGGGGAGATGATTTCCTGACTCCCGTACTCAGCTGAGGATGAAATGGCAACTCGGCTGGGGAGTTGTGAGAGGCAACTCGGCTGGGGATAGCAACAAGAGGCAACTCAGCTGGGGATAGAGCATTTCAGATGCTGAGATTGAGTATATGTTGATTTGGCAACTTTGCTGGGGAAGTGGGCACCTTCTAGTGTCACGTGGAAGATAGACCGAGTTGATAATGATTTGCCAGCTTGCTGAGACGTAACTTGCATGCCCCAGGTTGCGTTCTGGATACCTGCAATCCTGCAAAGATAAGGAGACGCACAAAAGGTCCCGAGGTATCCTTTACTGGATTCCGTCATAGGAGATAAGTACTTTCGAGCGCAATCACATTCCCTGTAAGCATGTGTTTTATTATTATTACTTTGGGAGAAAAACATCTGTACTTATGCAATTGATTTTTTTTGAGACATCAGACATTCTTTTGCAAATAAAAATGTAAAAAAAACGAAACATGACCGAAAATCTGATTTTATTAATTCATGTGCCCTGAATTGGCAAGATACAGTCAAAGAAACATATCTCCTGAAATGAGGAGACTGTTACAAATTGAGAAACAAAAGTGCTGGCAGTGTTGGCGACGCTTTGAGGAGCTTCCTCTTCTGCTATGACTCGTATGACAATGACGTCCTTCTCGTCTTGCTTTCTGAAAAGGCTGATTCTGATTGAAGCTTGACTCTGTTGAAGCTTTCCAAGTTGCAAGTGATACAGACGAATTCAGAATGCAGTTGTTCGCTTATTCCCTTATTTTGCATGGATCGCCCTTTCGGGTTTTCAATCCATCGGGATACCCATTTTTGCCTGAGTTGTCCAATGCGGCTTTTCAACTCAGCGGGTGTACATTTTTCATTTATTTCCCTTATTTTTGCCCGAGTCTCTTATTCTGTTTTTGACTCGCCGGGATGCCCTATTTTTGCCTGGACTTACATTCTGTTTTTATGTCCAGCGGATCATTTTATGCGAAGTATTTTTTAACTGCATCTGAATTCACAGGGGACGGGAAATCTTCACCATCCATGGTGCTGAGCATCAGTGCTCCACCAGAGAAAACTTTCTTTACCACAAATGGTCCTTCATAATTCGGAGTCCACTTGCCCCTGTGGTCTGTATGAGGAGGGAGGAGTCTTTTCAGCACAAGATCCCCTACTTGGTACTCTCGGTGCCTGACTTTCTGATCGAAGGCTCTCTTCATTCTCTTCTGATACAATTGTCCATGACAAATTGCAGCCAATCTTTTCTCTTCAATCAGACTCAGTTGTTCGAATCGGGACCGAACCCATTCTGCTTCACTCAGTTTAACATCCATTAATACCCGTAACGAGGGTAGTTCAACTTCAACAGGTAGGACTGCTTCCATACCATATACAAGCTGATACGGTGTTGCCCCAGTGGATGTCCTGATTGACGTGCGGTACCCATGCAAGGCAAACGGTAGCATTTCATGCCAGTCTTTGTATGTGATTACCATCTTCTGCACAATCTTCTTGATATTCTTATTTGCTGCCTCAACGGCGCCGTTCATCTTTGGCCTGTAAGGAGAAGAATTGTGATGTTGGATCTTGAAGTCCCGACACAGCTCTGCCATCATTTTGTTGTTTAGATTGGAACCATTATCAGTAATGATTCGCTCGGGAACTCCATACCGACAGATGATATCTCTTTTCAGAAATCTGGCTACCACTTGTCTTGTGACGTTTGCATATGAGGCTGCTTCAACCCACTTGGTGAAATAATCAATGGCAACCAGGATGAATCTATGGCCATTTGAAGCAGTTGGCTTAATCTTGCCAATCATATCAATGCCCCACATAGCAAAGGGCCATGGTGAAGACATGATGTTCAAAGGATTAGGAGGCACATGCACCTTATCTGCGTAGATCTGGCATTTGTGGCATTTTCTGGCGTAAGCACAACAGTCTGCATCCATTGTGATCCAGTAATAGCCTGATCTTAACAACTTTTTAGCCATGGCATGCCCTCCAGCATGGGTACCAAAAGATCCTTCGTGCACTTCATGCATCAACAAATCTGCTTCTGTCTTGTCAACACATCTGAGGAGTACCATATCAAAGTTCCTTTTGTATAAAGACCCATCAGTGTTCAGAAAGAAACTACCGGCAAGCCTTCTCAAAGTCTTCTTATCATTGGAAGATGCCCCAGGTGGGTATGTTTGATCCTCCAAGAAGCACTTAATGTCATGGAACCAAGGCTTATTGTCCTTAACAATATCTGCTGCAAATACATATGCTGGTCTATCAAGTCTCGACACTGATATTTGAGGTACAAAGTTAGCAGCTTGAACTTTGATCATGGACGAAACGGTAGCCAAGGCATCTGCAAACTGATTCTCGTCCCGAGGGATATACTCAAGTTTGACTGTTGTGAAGAAAGTCAGTAACCTCCTTGTATAATCCCTGTAAGGTATCAGATGATCCTGGTGTGTATACCATTTCCCGTTGGTTTGATTGACTACCAAAGCTGAATCTCCGAATACGGTCAATGTCTTGATCCTGAGGTCAATGGCTTCCTCAAGACCCATAATGCAAGCTTCGTATTCAGCTTCGTTGTTAGTGCAGTTGAAAGTGAGTTTTGCCGAGAAAGGCATGTGAACTCCTTTGGGTGTAATGAGTACTGCACCAACACCACGACCATTCATGTTAACAGCCCCATCAAACATCATAGTCCATTCTTCTTCTGGGTCAGGCCTTTCAGTGTGAACAGGCTCTTCGTGATCTTTTGCTTTAATGAACATGATGTCTTCATCAGGGAAATCAAACCTCATTGGCTGGTAATCATCAATGGGTTGCTCAGCAAGATATTCAGATAGTACACTGCCCTTGATGGCTTTCTGAGATGTGTACTGTATGTCGTATTCTGTAAGAATCATCTGCCATCTTGCAACCCGTCCGGTAAGAGCTGGCTTCTCGAAAATGTACTTGACTGGATCCATTTTTGAGATCAATAAGGTAGTGTGGGTCAACATATACTGCCTCAGTCGGCGAGCAGCCCACGCTAAAGCACAGCAAGTTTTCTCGAGCAGTGAATAACGCTGTTCACAGTCGGTAAACTTTTTGCTTAGGTAGTATATTGCATACTCTTTTCGACCAGACTCGTCATGCTGGCCCAGCACACACCCCATTGACTCTTCTAATACTGTCAAGTACATAATCAGAGGTCTTCCCTCAACTGGCGGCATAAGGATTGGAGGTTCTTGCAGATATTCTTTGATCTTGTCAAAAGCCCTTTGGCAGTCTTCGTTCCACCTGACCGTTTGTTCTTTTCTTAGCAGCTTGAACAAGGGTTCACAGGTTGCTGTGAGGTGAGATATGAACCTTGAAATGTAGTTCAATCGACCTAAGAACCCTCGAACTTCTTTCTCAGTTTTCGGCGCAGGCATCTCTTGGATGGCTTTGACTTTATCAGGGTCAACTTCAATCCCTTTCTCGCTTACAATAAAGCCCAGCAGCTTTCCGGATCGCACCCCGAATGTGCATTTGTTGGGGTTCAGCCTTAATTGGTACTTCCTCAAGCGCTTGAACAACTTCAGCAGGTTCACCAGGTGCTCTTCCTCAGTAAGGGACTTGGCGATCATATCATCCACATAACACTCGATTTCCTTATGGATCATATCGTGGAATAATGTCACCATATCCCGTTGATATGTGGCACCAGCATTCTTCAGTCCGAATGGCATCACTTTGTAACAGAACGTGCCCCAAGGTGTGATGAATGTTGTCTTCTCCATGTCTTCAGGTGACATCTTGATCTGATTATATCCTGAAAATCCGTCCATGAAGGAGAATACCGAGAACTGAGCCGTGTTATCCACCAATACATCAATGTGAGGTAATGGGAAGTCATCTTTTGGGCTGGCTCTGTTCAGATCCCGGTAATCAACACACATTCTTACTTTGCCGTCTTTCTTAGGCACAGGTACTATATTAGCAACCCACGGCGGATAGCTAGTCACAGCAAGGAACCCGGCGTCCCATTGCTTTTGTACCTCTTCCTTAATTTTCATAGCCATGTCTGGACGAGTTCGGCGCAGTTTCTGTTTCACTGGTGGGCATTCTTCCCTCAAAGGCAGCTTGTGCACAACTATATCGGTGTCCAACCCTGGCATGTCTTGATACGACCAAGCAAACACATCAACATACTCTTGAAGCAGATCTATCAGTTGTCTCTTCACTGAGTCTTGCAGGCAGGCCCCGACCTTAACCTCTTTCACGTCTTCGTCAGTACCAAGATTAATCACTTCAATCTCCTCCTGATGAGGAGTAATAACCTTTTCCTCTTGTCTTAACAACCTGGCTAGCTCTTCAGGAAGCTCATACTCTTCTTCAACCCCTTCATCAGCTTGATTGATTGGATTGTCAAAGTCATACGAAGTCATAGCCGTGCTGTTGTCGGTGCTGTCAGGAAGGCACTCTCTGCAAGGGTTAAGTTTGTTCATTTTAGTGATTGATTTTAATCTTGCTTTAGAAAAAGTGAAATGAAGTTATCATTTTGAAAACACCGCCATTTATTTTTGTACAAAAAGAAAAATGGAAAAACAGTGAGCAGAAAAGAAAAGACTCGTTTGCAAAAAGATGTCTGATATTTCATTAATTTAATCTTGTTTGCACAAAAGTACAGATGGCCCTGATTACAAAATGAGTCTTGTCATCTTGGGCAAGATGCAAGACTTTGATGCATGCTATAAAAAATACAGGAAATAATAATTACTCTGCATGAGTAACTCTTATAATTTCCTGGGAAGACCAGTTTGAGACATTGCTCCCCGGGATCTTTGGACGAATCCAATTCTCCAGATTGCGCTCCTCTTCCAGCTCGTCTTCCAGACAGTTGATAGCATCAGGGGTAAGCATTCCCCCACTGACAAAACCTGGCTCTGCAGCAGCCTTCGCTTGATGTTGAGTTGGTCTGTAACCCAACCCAAATTTGTCCTTCTTCTCCTCCACAGCTAAAACCTTGCCCCAGCCTAGGGCAGTTCCTTCTTCAACAACCTTCCGGGCTTGTTGGTATGATGACATTGGAGTACCAGATACAGCAGATGCCTCATTCACATTCAAAGCTTCAAACCCCTGGCTCATTGTTTCATGGATCTCCCCATCCATTTCAATGTACTTATACGTAGCCAGATGGCTAACGAAAATATCCTCTTCCCCACAAATTGTGACAACTTGACCTTCCCACTCAAATTTTAACTTTTGGTGAAGGGTAGACGTTATTGCGCCGGCGGCGTGAATCCAGGGTCTACCCAACAAACAGCTGTAGGCGGGCTGAATGTCCATCACATAAAAGATAGTTTTAAAGGTCTGCGGGCCAATTGTCACGGGCAGCTCAATCTCTCCCAGAACCGATCTCTTAGAACCATCAAAGGCTCTCACCACCAGGTTGCTGGGTCTCAATGCCAATCCATCGTATTCTAGCTTCACCAGAGCCTTCTTCGGTAAAACATTCAGGGAAGAACCTGTGTCCACCAGCACATGAGAAAGGACAGCTCCTTTGCATTCCATGGTTATGTGCAAGGCTTTGTTGTGGTTGCGGCCATCCGCTGTCAAGTCAGAATTGGTAAACCCTAGCCCATTGCTAGCAGTAACATTTCCAACCACGGTTTCCAACTGGTTGACAGTAATCTCTTCAGGCACGTAAGCTGCGTGCAGGACTTTAAGTAGTGCATTCCGATGGGCTTCGGAGCACATAAGCAGTGAGAGGATAGAGATTTTGGATGGCGTCTGGTGAAGTTGATCCACAATTTTGTAATCACTCTTTTTGATGATTCGCATAAACTCATCAACTTCCTGATCGAATGGAGTTTTCAGGGCTTCTTTGGCAGCTGGATCTTCCTGCACCGGGCTCTTTCCCTTCGCCTTGGCAGCAGCTTCTGCTTCGGCAGTAGGTCTTTGAACTTGTGAAGCAAAGAGACGTCCGCTTCGAGTGAAGCCTCCGCCTCCCCCCACATTATCTACTTGTGGTGCAGGTGCTGATGTTTCAAGAGTGATTCTCTTCCCTTCACAGTATATGTCAGAGCCATAGTGCCAAGGGATGGCCCTATTGCTTTCATATGGTACTGGTCCAGGCACCGTGACAGTGACCGGACTGATTGCTGCTGCTGAAGGGACTGTTATTGTTTGTGGATCATAAAAGATTGTAACTGGTGCTCTGGCAGGAGCAGCACCTTCTGAATGATATGCGGAGTTATTTTCAGGATCGTAGAATATGGTAATAGTGGAGACATCTTCATGATTGATTGCTGGTGTTGTAGGAGGTACTGTTGAAAGGACTGTTGCTGTTGTTGATGGAGATTTGAAATGGAATGAAGCTGAAGTTGTAGCAGGAGAAACTGTTGAAAACTGATCATTTGGGAGGACAGATGAAGTACTTGTCGGTGTTGCTGATGAATTGTCGGGAACAATAGGTGCTGCATTTGTAGGAGGATCTGAAACCGTTGCTGATGAAGTTGTTGGGTTTGTCGGAAATGATGTAGTAATCTGTAGCAGGCCACTCTGAATAAGGCTGTCAATGCCATTCCTGAGGTCCTCGCACCCATTCCATGAAATATTACAATAGGGACACCCTAGTTCACACCCTGGAAATATTTGGTTTTCACGGAGTTGAGCCTTGATTTCCACCAATGGTGTCCTGATCTGATCCACACTAGTTATTAAATAAGACGGTTGGTCTTCTTCAATAGCGTTAATTCGGGGACCACCATGGTTTGGCATTGGGTTTTTATTGACATTGGGCGGAGGTGCAAAATTCAGAGCCTTGGAGTCTACCAAGTCTTGTACCTTCATATGCAGAGCCCTGCATTTTTCTGTACTGTGACCAGGTGCGTTTGAATGAAAAGCACACCTAGCATTAGAGTCATAGTTCCTTGGTAAACTGTTGGGATCCGGAGGTGCCAACGTTCTTAGCTCAACTAGGTTGAGTTTCAGAAGTTGTGGCAGCAAGGCAGCATACGGCATTGGGATCGGGTCGATCACTCGGTTAGCTTGGGATGGCCTTTGTTGGAATGGCCTCTGTTGATTGTTGTTGTTGGTGTTGCTATTGTTGAAGTTTCTTGGAGGATACTGATTATGATGATACTGAGGTTGTTGTTGGAAGTTTTGTTGAGGAGGTTGATAGACTGGCTGTGGATGAGCTGGAGCAGGAATGGTGACTGCTGCTATTGACCTTTGAACATATTGGGGCCTACCCCTGTTGGTGTGAATGGCATTGGTCTCGCCAGTTCTTCTCGGGCCTGCAAAAGGCTTTCTTGTACTGCTGGACGAACTGACACCATTATCGGAGATCTTACCCATTTTTAACAGGCTTTCAATTCTCTCCCCAGCTATGACAACATCTGCGAAGCTAGTGGAAGAGAAAGCAGCTAACCTGTCAATATAGGTTCCCTGAAGAGTATTCATGAACATATCTGCCATTTCCCTTTCAGACATAGGGGGTTGGACAGCAGCAGCCAATTGCCTCCATCTTTGGGCATATTCTCGGAAACTTTCCCTTGACGACTGTGACATTCCCATTAGGAGAGTCCTGTTGGGTGCCATGTCTAGATTATACTGATACTGTCTGATGAAGGCCTCTGCCAGGTCCTTCCAGCATCTAATTGTTGCTCTTGTCAGATGGGAATACCACTCCCTCGAAGCTCCAGTCAAGCTGTCTTCAAAGTAAAACATCCAGAGCTTCTCATCCATTGTATAGGCCTTCAGCCTTCCTAGGAATGATTGTAGATGAGTCCGGGGGCATGAAGTCCCATTATACTTTTCGAAACAAGGTGGCTTGAACTTATGGGGGATCCTGACCCCATCTACCAAACCCATGTCCATGACGTCGAAGCCCAAAGAATTTTGAGACTCCAGTGATCTCAACTTCTCAGCTATTTCATCCAGTCGCCTATCATAGGCTTCTTCTCCAGCACCCATTACAGTAAACTGGTCTTCTTGAGGGTCTTCTTGAAGTACCCTGGCTGCAGTGGCTGCCCCCTGAACGTTTGCAGGAATGTTAATCTCAGGATGTAGATGTGGGCCAAACACAGGAGGGTTAACATGGGGTTGCACCCGTTCATTGTTACTTGTGCCGGCAGTCCCCACATGGGGCTCCTCTTGATTCCTCCCTTCTACCAAGGCTCTGAGCCTCTCCTGACTTTGAGCTAAGTTGTTCATTACTTCCATGAACTGTGTTATCTGAGTTCTCATCTCCAGCCTTTCGTTGGCCATCTGGTTTCTGACCTCCGTAAGGTCCTGCTGCATCTGATCCATCTGAATTCCCGGAAGGTTGTTTCTAGTTGGGTACCTGTGTGGCCTGTTGAGGGGAAATACCCGGCGGCGAGCAATAATTCCTGAGATTCACAACAGAGGTTAGCAACAACAAAACAAAAACCTACAAAACAAACAAAGGGTTAGCATGCAATGCGGTTATGCTTATTTGTTCTCAAGGTATCCGGTTTGGCCTTCAGTTTTGACCCTTCCAGACCCTTGAAGATGATGCTGTTGAAGTTGCTCTTGAAGTGAACTCAGGTGGAACAAACCAACACAAATATATTACATAAGATGAAATAATACAACTTGTTCATTTTACAACACAAGCCCTTAAAGGGGTCAAAATACATCACAAAACAAAAGTACATGGAATAGGAATAACAACAAACAAATGATCAAACTCCAAGGCCAAACTCATCCTCACGAACTTCCTTGAGAAGTGCTTCGGTCACAGGATCAGCCGGATGCTCCGTAAGATTCCTGATGAGAAGGTTTCTTGTAACAACAGCTGCAGCCAATTTCTTGTTTTGACTTTGGTCCTTAGACCTCTTCACTCCTGCTTTGATTTTTAGCTCTGAAATTTCCTTCTGGGCTGCTGCCAGGGCCTTTTCCATCTGCTCCATCTTGTCCTAAACTCTCTTGTCTTCTAGAGTACGGGCCTCAGTGATCCGGACCCACCTGGCCTGACTTTCCTTCAAATACAAGTCTGTTCTCGCTCTTTGGAACTGGGCTTCTTTACAAGCATTCTTCAAAATCTGCTCACCAGCTTTAGACTTGTTGATATAATCTCCAAACTTTTCAATTTTAATCAGATGCTCTACTCTCAACTTCTCCAATCTTTCAATCTCCCTCACACCTTCACTCCTATCCCGGAGGGTCTTCTGCAAAGCCTGGGTTAACTTCTCATTTCTTTCCTTCAAGCTCTCAAACTCCTCCAAACTGATAGTGGCAGGGGGTGGTGCTGAAGATGACTCAGGCATGTCTTCTATGGTAAAGGGCATTCCAGAGAATTGGGCCCTGGCACGGGACCATTCATAATATTGTGCTGATGCCACATTATTACACTTCCCCAGAATGGTGACTCCCTTAGTTTGAACATGATCCCAGGCCCAGGCAGCCTGCCTAACAACAGCCAAACTAATCTTGTTCTCACAATAGAGAGTCTCCACCAAGTCCTGTGCCCTAGGAGTATGGACCAGTGCATAGCCCAGTTGCCTTCTGAACAGCAGAGGATTGTAATTGATACTTCCCTTGACCCCTATTAAAGGCACATTGGGAAAGTGCCCACAGCTTGTGATGATATCCCTGCCTTTGGTGCTCTGAGTGCACCATCTGATATCTGCTGAAGTTAGGGTGGTGAGCCTCCTAGCCCAGTTGCTTTGCTGATGAGGGTTTAGAAATGCATCTGTCCTGGGTAGATGCTTGAGAAGCCAAGTGTGAAACAATGGAGCACAAAACCTCACTAACCTCCCCCTCTGCTTTTCATTCCTCTGATGCACTGAATAATAAAGATCCCCCAATAAAGTTGGCACTGGGTTCTTCAAGATGAACAGATGGATTGCATTCTTGCTAATGAATCGAGGCTCATCTGCAAATAGCACAATTCCATATACACTTAGGGCCAACAAAGCACAAACAGCTTTCTAATCCCCCAGGGAGGCCTTCAGACTAGCTTGAGAAATTAAGAAGTCCAGATGAAAACCAGGGATCCCAGCTTTAGTGGTCATATGCTGTTCAATCAAAACAGGCTCCAGATGCAAAGCTTTTGCCACCTCTCTATTGCTGGGAAAGACCATTTCAGGGTTGAAAGGAATTTCTCTCCTGATTGGCAAACCAACCAATGATGAGTATTCTTCTAAAAGAGGGCCCAACTGAAAGTCTTGAAAGGTGAAACATCTCAATGGAGGATCATAAAACTGAATGCAGGTGTGGATGAGGCTCCTCTGTGAAGGGTCCAGATCCATAACCATGTCCAGTATATCTTCATAACTCTCCCTGAACAAAGGTATGTGATCTGGAGTGATCAGGGTCTGAATCCTCCTGATATCTGATAAGTCTGGTTGGAAGAAATGATAAGTGATGTTGCTTTTCTTTGGGGCCATGATGCTGGAGACTGAGTAGAGTGCTGATGAAGATGCTGAGGAGTGGGCCACTGGATGGCTAATGCAAGTAACTGAAGTATATGTCTGACAAGCTGAAGCAAATGCTGGTGGAGACAGGTCAAAACTACAGATGGGGTCAAAACCAAAAACCAGATGAAAATGGATACCCTGAAACACAAATAAGCATATGTTAATATGATGCAATGAGTATGTATGCAAGTGATATGCAAGGGTTTGTGACTGAGCTGGATCTGATCAACTGCCTTGGTATAGATCCATGTGTGTTCAAGAATTCCAGATGGAGGTCTAAAAAAATCCAGTAACCAGGGTGGGGGACTCAAATAAAGAGTCACATGTCCAGGGTTTTAGAATCACAAGAACTATCCAACATGGAGCATTCTTAACAGAGTCAAAGTGACAGGGTATTCTGAGGTCAAGGTACCTGCAAACCTGTAAACAGCCCAACCCCCTCACAGGTGGTGTTCTAAAACAAGGATCCTCAGACTTGGATCAGTTATGAGAAGTGTAAACACTTCTAACCCGGAGGTACAGTGTTTACAATAACCATAACAATTCCTCCTCTAATTCACCTCAGTCTCTGAAGGTCAATACTAAAAGGTCATCCAGACTTAGCAGGCTTCCCAGATAGCCCTAGCATTGCAGGAAATCTGCAACACAGAGTTCTCAAGAAGAAACCCATATCTGAACCGTGTTTCATATTCCCGCACCAGACCGAAATGGAATGGGAAAGAATATGATTCACTCTAGCCTAGGTGTCACTCAGGTCCCAGGTATAGGACCTTAACTCTCAATGAATCACCCACCCACCAAGGCAAACAACCAGATCCAGCCAGCAGCAATGACAATATGATATAAATAAATGCAATAAAGAAAGCAGTAAAGTAACTGTACATAAAGCAATAAACAGAAATAAGTACAAGCACAAACAAGCACATAACACCCCAGTAAACACAAATCAATCAAGCGCTAGGAGGAACCCACAAAAAGAACCAGAAGCCCTGGTTGCAATATAAGGTTCCCCAGCAGAGTTGCCAAGCTGTCGCTCCCGACAAGTGACACCGGGTCAGATGAGGGTACAGACGCGAACGGTCGGCGAAAGAGAACAGTGAGAACACACAGCCGTGAACTCACTGGAGAATGAATAGAGTCGCCAGCTAGGCATTTTTATCCCAGAGGAAAGGCAATGCTGCATAGACCTAGAAAAAGATGGATAAGACGGTTGCGAACCAGAGAGACTGAGAAAGGGGGTTGGTTACAACCTGGGAAGGTATTAGCACCCAGATTGTCCGTCGTACTCGACGGGATCCACGCTTAAAAGATTTGTGTTTTAAAGGGGTAGTGTTAGTGCAATCTGTGTATAAAGAGCTGGAAAGCAATATGTACAGGTGTCAGTGTATAGTGTATAAGTGATATGAAGTATGAAAGTGTCAGTGTAAGGACAAAAGGTGAAATGCTCATGATAATGAGGCTAAGAGAATAAAGCTGGAAAGAGGGGGAATGTACAGAGACTTTTGTTCGATAACTGTTAAGTTATGCCTACGTATCCTCTCGTGCAATGAGGAAGTCAGAACACCGTAGTTCGACCCAAAGAGACTGAAAGATGAATTGACTTGTGAACTGCTTACTTGTCTATGCTCAAGTGTATGACCTGTCTGGCTCAGGTGCTAACTGTCTTGCATTAGACGGAAGAAGCAAGTTCTCGGTTGTGAGTGAATGAGATGAGAAAAGAATCCCGGAGGAGACGATTATTGTTTGTTTTTGAGTTTTCAGTCTTTTATTGCTTTTGAAAGTTTGTCATAAGTTAATGAGCTTAAGCCTAAACCAATGGGTTAGTAAACTCATCACATCTTCCCTCTGATTAGGGGTAATGAGAATACCTTAAGTGTGAAGTCAGATTCTCACACTTAATTACCTTTGATGTAGGGTTAAGATCATTAACCTACTTGTGCTTATTTAGATGTTTTTGATGGTTTTTGTTTAGTGTTAAGTAATGAGGTTAAGCCATAATCAAGGATTAAACAGACTCATTACACCATCCTAAAAGAAGGATGATAGATGAGAATGTTTAAGCTGAGGAAAGCTCCTCAACTTAATCCATGATTAGGGATTAAACTCATGACAAAACAAGCCTTTGATTAAGTGGATTTTAATTAGTGGTGTGATGATGAAGTGTTTTTTAGGGTTTGTAAGACAACTTGAGGGGGACTTGTCCATTAACACTAGGGTTAGTCCTTCTTAACCACTTAAGGAAGAATTAGAACCCTAATGCAAGGCCCAAGTTACAAGTGTGATGTCTTGATGATTATTAGATGGATTGATTAAGAGATTTAAACACATTAAGGGTTTAACACTTAGGATTAAAGTTATTCACTCCATCCTAAGAGAAGGATGCAGGCATAAGCTTAATCACAAAGCCTTAAAGCCTTTAGGGTTTAGCCCCTGATTATGAGATGAGAAGAGAAGACTCAAAAGAGAGACACAAAGGTAAAACTATGAGGGGGAGACTAATCAAAACCCTAATTCATTATCATGCTTGGTTGATCCTAAGGTTTGTGAGGTTTTCAAGAAGAATCTTCAGAGGAGCCACCAGGAAGCAGATGAACAGGATCAAGAGAAGCAAAGCAACTTGCTTCATTCAAGAAGTCAAGTCACTTGAAGAAAGAAAGTGGGAAGAATAAGAATGAGCAAGCTCAAACTCAAACACAAATAGAAATGCAGCAATGGATGCAAGAGAGATGAAAAGAAAAGTTATGAGAAGTGAAGGCAAATTCACCTCTCAAGTTTACTTACCACCTGAAATGTTAGAAAGAAATGCAATGCAATGCTAAATGAAATGAAATGACATGATGCTAGACCAAACCAGAAGCATGTTGGTGATAATAATGATGCTATGAGATGCTGCAAACATGAGGCAAGGCATGGGGATGTTCATACAAGATTATGAATGCAAATGATGCAAGCTAAGGAACATGAACAAATATGAAATGTTATGAAGCATACAAGACAAATGACATGGCAAATATGTAATGCAATGATCAATCATGCTTCCTACATGTCTTAAGATGTCAAATGAATCACAAGAATGCACAAAATGCAAAGACAAGTCATGTTATGCAAGGGAATGCAAGAAGGATGCAAATGGAAGCCCAAATTAGGGTTCATGGATCAAACATCAAACAAAAACTCAAAACAGAAGCAAACCCTAAGATAAAAAATGGAAAATGCTACCCAAAGAAACCCTAAACCTATAATGAACCACTGCCCAAAGGGGAACTCTCAACTCTTGACCAATCTCAAGATATGATTTTTCTAACTTATTAGGGTTTTTTAGGGTTCTTAACAAAAGAAATGCCAAACAAATAGAAAATGCAAGATCAAATCATGGCCATTTTATCCTAGAAACTACATGCTGAACATAAAACAATGCAAGAAGAACCAATGTCTCAACCTTCTCCAATAGGCAGAAATGAATTTTTAAACTTATGATCAAATTAATGCATAAAAAATGATTTAATTCAATGAAAAATTCTTAAAATGCATCAAGATCAAAAAAGAAATTTGGTTTGAAGGTTGGAAAATGTTTCTAAATGTCTTAGAACATTTCATGAATTTTTTGTGATTTTTAAATACCTAAAAGTATTTTTAATTAATTAATTCCCATTAATCAATTAAAAATAATCTTTTAAATATTTAAAAATACTTTTTTAATGATGAAAAATAAAATAAAAATATTTTTGTGTCATAAAAATTATTAAAACTCAGAGGAAAAAGTTTCATAATTTTATGTATTTTTTGCTATTTTAAAATAATTATGCAAGTTAATTGAAAAGAAATGAATTAAAAATCAAATAAAATAAAAGTAATCAGAATGGAGGGATGAGATGCGCCCAGGGTTTGAATCTGTTGACCAGCGCGCAAATGAAGGGCCCAGATGGCTCCTGAGTTAATTAGTTTAATTATAATTAATTAAAACTAATGAACAAGATTAGGGCATAATGATTAGATCTGGGCCATCCATTCGCGCGGCAAGTCAAACAAGTCAGGCCATCCAACGCTCAATATTCAAACTAATATTAATGACCTGAGATTAGGGTTTAATCACTCAGGCGGCCGGAGAAGACTTCCGGTCGTCTTCTCCGGCCAGCACCTCACCGGGAAACTCACCAACTCCCTCAAAACGTAACAAAAACAAAATCTATGAATTGGGAAATGATCTCCAACCTCTCACGAATCAAACCCCTCTCTCAAAACAAATTTATATTTCCTAAATAAGCTGAATCGAAGGAAACAAGTTCTAGGGCACGCAAGCTTCAGAGACAAATTAAACTCTCAAATCTAAGCCATTTTCAAAACCAATGATACCAGGATGATCAGTGAAGCAAATAGAACAAGTTTGTAACAAGAAAAATGATTTCTGGAAAAATTAATTTCGAGCTACCTGAGATTTGGAGCTTTCAACCTGAGAACTTTCTGGCCACCTCTCCTTGTGAAATCCACTCCTTAGGACCTCTTGAAGATGTTTGAGTGCCTTAGAACAATTTATGCTGGCTGGATAGTGAGATTCGACAGCTTCTGCTCAAGCTTGATCAGAAATGGCAATGGAGTTTCTGGAGGTTTCAGGCCATTGTGAATGATGGTTTGTGGTCCTGAGGATGAATGGAGAAGGTCTGGAGTGTTTGTTTGTGTGTTTGTGGTTTGTGGAAGGAGATTCGATTGAAACTGCAAAATGAAGTGAGAAATGGCAGTGAGATGTTCAGGCTGTTTCAGGCTTGTGTTCTTGGTGCTGGATGGTCTATGGAGCAAGGTGAGTTGAATGGTGAAGATGGTTGAAGTGTTTTCAGACTGTGGAGAGAAATTCGAAGCAACTTGCAATTGGGAGTGTTTTTGTGTATGTGTTGAATGTGTGTGTTTCAGCCTTGCCTTGTGTTATGTTTAGCTTGCAAATTGTCCACAAAAACCTCTCTCATTGGTCAGTTGATTTGACATGTGCTTTATGGATAGGTGAGGCCACTTTTGCAATTTGTCAACTCTTGTGTAAGAGAAGTATGGTGAAGTGCTAGGCAAGTACATGGGCAGGGGCTGGCGCAGCAAGGTAAGGTGAGAGGCTAGCAAAGCTCAGCATCCAAGGCTGCAAGTTGTAGGGAGCATGATCATGAGTTTTGCAACTTGTGGCTTTATGGTTCACATGTGAGAAAGTCTTGTTACACCAACCAAACCATGGGGAAACTTGGTCCAATTCTGATTTTTAGGACTTAGAGAATGTTTATGTGCTGGTTTGATACCAATTAGAAGTTGCAATTTGACTTAGCCCATGATTTTGCTATTTTCTCACTTAGAGCATATCTTGAAAATAAGTGATTTTTGCCAACTTTGCATTGCCATAACTTTTGATCCAAGAAGAGTTTGATCATGTTCTTGTACTTTTTGAAAAGGGAAAGATGAGATCTACAACTTTCATGACCAAAGTTTTTCCATTTGAAGCATTTTTGGATCAAGAATCATGGCTTGAAAAATGGCCTAAAATGATGCATTCTTGAAAAGTCAACTATGCCCAAAAAGTCAACATTTGCAAAAACCCCAAATTCTTGATTTTTATGAACTTCAACCTTATTCCATGATCAAATAAAGATCATATACACTCAAAATGATGAAGATCAACCATTGGTTGGGTCATTGGGGGCCTCAGATGCCCTGATTTTACACTGACTTGTCTGAAAAGTCAACTCTTGATCAGATGACTTCCCCATGGAATTTCTTCATGAAAATTGATATGCATACTCCCTATACCATGTAAAGATCAATGGAAACAAGAATGACAAAAAAAAATGGAGTTATGGCCTCTGAAACCAAAACCCTAATTTTCAGTCCACTGTGCAGTTCATCCTGGCTTTGCATCCACTCAAACCCTAGTTCTTGTGATTCCTCTGCAGTTTTGACTTTGAGGAGAGGGAATATGACATATGAACACATGTAGACCCCTTTGAATTGATTGATGGCCTTTGGAGTGGCTCAAGATGCTTTGGGATTGCTCAGATCACAAACCCTAGGTGCAGATGACTTAGAAACTATGCAGTGAATCAAAAATGATATGAGATATTATGGTTGTGTTTATGCATATGAGAATGATCACAAGCCATGGTGAATGGGTGAGGGCAAATTTGGGGTGTTTACAATAAGTTCATATACTCTGTTTGATAATGTCCCAACATTTGATAGGACATTCTGAACTGAATTCAATAATTCTTGTTGGTCAAAAATTCTGCCAATTCAAGACATCTACAAACTCCCCCTTTGGCTAATTTTTGGCTAACATCTTTTCTGGTTTTCAGAGTGCAGCAGAAGTTCTTTTATCAGAGTATAATCCTACTTTTCTGTTGATTCATATTTGAGATTACTCCCCCTCAAACATATATGTGTCCAGTCTTGTTGCAACAGAAAAAAAACTTATTCAGTTCAGAAGCAAACAGAATTCATTCATAAACAAGCAGCATTACAATTTGTTGTTGTTCTCCCCCTTGTTAGACACAAATTATGGGGCCAAAGACACTAATACAATGCTGTCATTACAATTGTCCTCACATACAATGTTCACTCAGATTCATCACTCTCAGTTTCTTCTTCAACTTCAGTTTCTTCATCAGCTTCACTTTCTTCATCAGAGGCAGCTTTCTGATCTCCTTCACTCTCCAGCCTTTGGATGATTTCTTCAAGTTTTAGCTTCCTTGCTTCAAGTTCTTTGCATGTGCTTTTTAGCTCAGCAATTAAAGCCTTCTTGGAGATTGGAGTCTTAGCAGTTGAAGGACCTGCAGATGTCCCAGAAGGTGCTTCAACATCTGCAGCATGATGACTGAGGAATAATTTGTAGTGAAAAGCCAGGGGGCTTTCTCTTTTGCAGGTTGTATCCTTGTCAGTGAGAATTCCAGGGTATTGATTGAGCACTATACCACACAGCAATGAGGGAAAAGCTATTGGCAGCTTTGTTGCAGAAGAGCTGGCATGCTTCAAGGTCTGATAAAAAATGTAAGCTCCATAGTCCATCTTGGTCTGAGTTCCCACAGCATAGATAAACCTGGCCAGGCCAGTGGAGATTGAAGATGTGTGGTTGGTATTGTCGCTCCCGGGATTTTCATCCTAGTACAAACGCGAAAGTGGCGCGGAAAGGTTAGAGTCGCCAGCCAGACATTTTTATCCTGAATGAATGGGAAAGGTAATGTTGCACAAACCTGAGGAAGAAGGAAAGGACAAGGTCCTGCGAACCAAAGATCTGAGTTCGGGAGTCGGTTACGAATTGAGAAGGTATTAGCACCCCAATCCGTCCGTCGTACCCGACGGGATCCACGCTTGCTTGTTTGTTTCAAAGGGTGAGAAATAATATGTTGCTGAACAAATGAACCGCTAACTGGAAATGGAATGGAGAAATGAGAAAGGGAACTGAAAATGAAAACTAAAATAAAGAATGGGGAAAATGTAGGGAAAATAAAGAATGTGCTCGAACGGGCCCTACCCCGCTGCCTACGTACCTCATCGGGATAATGAGGATCAAAGTCGACGTAGTTCGCCTAACTAAGGCGGGAACTATTTGCTTGTGTTTTTTATGCTGGAACTGCGTATGTCTATGCTCAGGTGTTGCAGGCTCGTCTGGTACGAGTGCATTTACCGTCTTGCATGCGAGACAAGTCGTCGCGAGTTCGCGTTATGAGTGAATGAGATGAGAAGAGAAGTTCCCGCAGGATAGTCGCTTGTTATTTGTTTTTTTCTTTTAAAAGAAGTGTTTTGAATTTGTTTGTGAACTATCTTGTACTAAGACCTATCCATCGCGGGAAGTATTTACACCTCGCCCCGAAACAGGACGCGTATAAACACTCTGCAACAAAGTCTCGTGTCGTACAAGAAAGTTCGATTTTTATTAAGTGTTTTATTGCTTTTCTTTATGAGATGAGAAAGAATGACTCAAGTTGGAAAAGGAAAAATCTAATGGGAACTAAGACACACCCTAATTTTTATTTATTTATTTACAAGTGAGGGCCTATGGTTAATGAGTTATTCTAAACCTAATGAAGGAAAAGGAAAAGAAGAAAAAGAGAGCTAGAAACTAACTTACTTCCTAAGGAAGTTAAGTTGTCTCTAAAGAAAGGGAAAGCCTAAAAGAAAAGCACAAAGTGCTAAGGCAAACAAAATTAAAATGCATAAGAGATGGGAATGAAGTAATGCTTACCTCAATCTTCCCCCCTACAAAACAAAAGTTAGCATGACAATGCATATTGAAAGTAAAATCAAAGCATAAAAGCGATTAAGTACCATAAACGTCCTAGAATGGAACTAGGGTTCAAAATAAGACCTAAGTCTAAAGGTGAAGGTACCTAAAGGTTGCATGACTTCTAAAGTCAGTAGCTACATGCTATAGGTCCCTAAGTATGTTAGGATACCTCACAAGATCAAACTATGTCAAACTATGTACAAAAAGTTCACCTAGGTTCACCTAAATGCAAGTTAGGGTTTATGGATGAAGTATGAATGCGTATGGCTTACAAGCATGAATTAATACATGAAATGAACATCAAAGTCAGTAGTGAATGCTTATGAAGATGGATGAGTGAATATACAATCATGGATTCAATGGATTAGGCATATGGAGCAATGAGAAGAAGATATGAAAAGAAACGAACAAAAATCGGATAAGATCGCACATGATGAAAATTAAGGAAGAATGGCATGTGAATATGAATGAAATAATTATGGGTCAGTAGAATACAAGGTATGAGATGCAATTAGAATGCATGAATAGGTATTAATGATTTCCACATAATTCAAGTTATTATTTAGAGGAGAAGAGAAACTAGTTTAGGTTAAAGTTAATTCACATGAGTATGCACTTTAAAGCACCAAAACAAACCAAATGAGTATGGTTCAAAAAGTGACCTATGACTGGAATTAAAGACATACAAATGACATATAATCAACTCCTAAAAGCTACCAAAAATCCCCTCAAGAAAATGGCATGAATGCCTTCTTAACACTTAGGTTATGCGACACATAAACACATGAATCAACCTAGGATCTAGGTGACATGGAAAAATATCAAAAAGCCTTTAAAAATTATGAAATTAAATCCCTGGAATGATATAGTCATTATCTTACATTGTCCAAAAGGATTATACAAAATTATGCACCAAAGTGCCAAAACAATTCCTTGACTAGCAAGGTAACAAAACATGATCACCAAAAACAACTCCACAAAGTGGATCAAAAAGGGCATCTAAAATTATGAAAAAAAATGCCTAAGGGACATAAAAATGTCACAAATTACAGTGATTAATCACTCACAAAAAATAGGTTTCACACCTATGGGGAAAAAACGATTTTGGTCCCTTATGCCAAAACACCCCTTTTTGGGACAGCTTATGATCTAAAATCCAAATTAATTATTAAAACCACCCAAATATGGAAACAAAAAATATGAAAAATTAATTAAAAGGATAAGGATTACTCATGAACTTTTCCAGAATTTTATCTCACTTAAAAATATTTTTAATAATTGCGACGAAACGGGCAAAAAAGTGGATTTTAAGGGGAAGTGAAAGGAAGCGATCCTAATGGTTTGTAACCTAATCCCTAAGTTCCGAAATCGATACATATAAACATATATCACAAATAAATCCAATGCCTCAGGTGGGAGGGCTCAATATGCACCTTAAGTTATATGATCCTAAGTCGCATACAACTAGAATGGTGCATTAAAGTAGAGAATCGAGATTACTTACTTGGTCGAAGTGCCGATTCTTTCACATAAAAGAAATCCAAAAAAAAAACTTCAAGCCAAGCCTTGTAATCTCCCATGAGCAAAATAAATTCTCATCTTCCATAATTGCTTTGTGAAGATCCCCCATAATCGAAACAAAAACAACGGCACAAAATATCATTTGAATCCAAAGGTATCCCACAAATAAAGTGGAATACCAACCAAACAACCATCGTTAAGATCTTTGCGAGAACCTTGCATGAACTCAACAAACGCATTAGAAACCAAAAAGAGGTGCAACTGGAAGTTGCACCTATGCCTCACAACTCCAAATCAAGTAGAAATATGAATATACGAGTCATGGACATGCATTGAAATTTACGTTTCAAAACGGGGCAGCACTTATGCTCTAACATAAACAACATGCAAACTCAAACCGGAATCGAACAAATTTACATGCAATGAATGGCAAATGATCAACAAACATATATACAAGTCAAAACAAGATCAATGCATCAAAATCGCACCAAACCGAACTTAAAAAGCCTTAAAACGAAAAAACGCGTCAAAAATCACCGACTCGGAATTGAACAAAAATCGCATGGTAACTTGCAAACGTGCCAACGAATTCAAATATGCAATTGGTTTTTTAAAATTCCGCTTGGAAGTGATACTTTTTGGCCGATTTCGTCGGCTGGCAGTAGCAAAATAGTCGGAAAAAATTGTCCGAAATCGACTAAAAAGTTCACCAATGGCTCCGAAATAATCAACAAAGTCAATTTACACTATTCACATTCGCAAAAACGCGCTACGGTTAGGAAGTTATGACCAAAACATATTCGCGACACGCGACACATGAACAACATCAACAATTAAGCCTCAACCTATCCTATTTCAAATTTGGACACTGAAACAAGCATGAATTTAAAAGTCAAGCACTTCAATCAATATCAAGTTATAATGATTAGCTTTCTTAGGAATTTTGTCAAACACCTAACATTCACCGATTATTCTATGTCAACTTTACCAAGCCTTTTCAATCATGCACCACAACAATTATTAGGATAAATTAATCAAGAATCAATCAATAATCAAATCATGAATCAATGCACATAATCTCCACAAGATTAATTCAACTTCAAAATTCAATTCAAGAAACAATTCAACAATTATTCATGAATTAAAGTTTAAGAAGTTTACCGAATGAAGAATCGACGAAGAAATTGCGAATCCGAAGGAAGTGAGACGCGATCATGAACGGAGGAGAGGAGGAGAGGCCGCGCGGCTGCCGGTGGCGGAAGATGGTGGTCTTACGGTGGTGAAGTTGACCGGAGGTGGTGGTTCGTGGCGGCTCGGCTACCGGAAGCTTGATCGGAATTGTTGTGTTCTTGAGTTCTTGATGAAGTTGTTGTTGTGTTCTTGAGAAAGAGTTGAGAGAATGAAATTTGATCCTTTAGAGAGGGTTTGTGAGAGTTTTTTGGTGTTTGTAAATTATGATTGAAGTTATGAGACAAATTGTGGGTCAAAAGAATATATAGTGGAGTGTAAAATGAAAGGCAAAAGGTAGAATTTCGGCTTAAGTGAAAATAACAATATCTTCGGCAAGAAATTTCGACTCTGAACCTTCCACAACATCGTCCGCCTCTGAATCACGGTTGCAATGCAAAAATAACGAACTTCATACGATAAAAATCGAGTGCGATCGATACGTTTAAGCTGCAAGACGTCACTGAATAAGTTGTTTTTTCGGCTTATTTGGTGTCCGCTACTCGAAAATGTGACGAGGTCAACCTCTTCGGAGCATAATCTCGACTCGACTTTGTCAGCAAAGTTGTAGATCTATGAGTCAGTGACCTGGTGTTAAAATCTAAGCTCAACCGTACAAACGACGAGGGAGATATGAATTTTCTCGTGAAACCACTTTCAGCCTTTTTCTTCGGTTCAGCACTTCAGTTTTGTGAAATAAACCAAAACGATAATCTTTGGAGCACCGTTCAAACTCGCATTTGTCTTTGAACTTGAAGAGGATAAAAGTTTTGAACCAACGCTTCAAGAACGGGTGCAATCCGATGAAAATTGACCGAGTTATGAATTTTACAAAATCTGACAGACAATGAAGTGCATCAAAGAACCTTATTGGTAATTCGCATTTTTGAGATCCTTCCGCTTGGACTGAACCAAAACTGAATTCACATAATGAAGGTAACATCTAAACGGAATTTTAGGCACCGAAACGACATCAATTCGATAAACGATCCAAGAGTTATGAATTTTTTAGTGTTCAAAACTCACGGGTTCAGCACTGTTTTTCACTATGTCGACTCTAAAGACTCGCACATTCTGAGATCTTCTTCAAAGAATTAGTTCTCGGCAAAAACCCAAAAGTTGGAAAGGATATCAAGACGGAACTTTTGGCATATGAATCTCTCAGACATGTTGACCCAATAAGAAGTTACAAACTCTTGAATACCGCTAGCACAGTTAATCGGCGAAACCGAAATTTCAAAAACAAATAAATCCCGCCATTTTCCTTGATGAATTGGCCTCCGAGCCGAACACAAAAGTTGTAGAGAATACCGAAATAGTCTAAACTATTGAATTTCAAGCCAAAATGAGTTTCCGAGCATAAGTTACAACTTTTGCAAACTGCACCATAAAACTGATATTCATCTTAAACTCCTTTAAATCAACCGAGAACTTTTGGTTTCTTCTAAGATTCTTGTGCACGTTCCGCATGAAAAAATAAAGGCCAGTCGCAACCTGTGAAATCTCAAATGGAGATGTATATTCATGTATGTTTATGATGCAATTGTGATCTAAATGCAATGCAATGTATGAAAGGATATGCTAAATGGCATGAAAATGAGAGGGCAAATTTTGGGGTGTTACAGCTGCCCCTATTCAATCATCTGCAGACTTGAATGGATAATTGCAACAACTTTTAGATGTTCAAGGTATGGAGTGATTGAATACTCGAATAAAACCTGAAAATTTGCACACTGAGGGCAACAGAAATGCCATCTGCCCATTTATTTATTTATATATTTTTTGTTTTGACCTCTGAATAGGTAGCGAAAATAGAACCAGGTGGAAATATGCTGGGAAGAATGCCATCCTCGAATGACCACTCACACGGGATCCTCGGATCCAGTACTAAAACCCTCCTTGAATAGAAACACAATGGTATACCGGCCGCAGGCGATAACCATCAACAACAAAGACTGGCCTCAGACAGACTTTGCAAACGAGACAAACTGACCTCGATCAATAAGCTCAAAAAAAATGAACTACTATCCTCGGATAATAGCAACAACAAAACAAATAAAACCAACCGCAAAAGGACTTGAAGAAAAGAAATGCCATCCTCGAATGAAAAATCAAAAGATCCTCGGATCTAACACGAAACCATCCTCGAATGGAGACACAAAGGTATACCGGCCGCAGGCGGTAACCAAACACAAAGCTGACCTCAGACAGACTTTGCAAAAGAGACAAACTGACCTCGATCAATAAGCTCAAAAAATGAACTACTATCCTCGAATAATAGCCACAACAACAAGACCAACCTCGGAAGGACTTGAAGAAAAGAAATGCCATCTTCGAATGACAAATCAAAAGATCCTCGGATCTAACACGAAACCATCCTCGAATGGAGACGCAAAGGTATACCAGCCTCGACTGATAACCAAACACAAAGCTGACCTCAGACAGACTTTGCAAAAGAGACAAACTGACCTCGATCAATAAGCTCAAAAAGTGAACTACTATCCTCGAATAATAGCCACAACAACAAGACCAACCTCGGAAGGACTTGAAGAAAAGAAATGCCATCCTCGAATGACAAATCAAAAGATCCTTGGATCTAACACGAAACCATCCTCAAATGGAGATGCAAAGGTATACCAGCCTCGACTGATAACTAAACACAAAGCTGACATCAGACAGACTTTGCAAAAGAGACAAACTGACCTCGATCAATAAGCTCAAAAAATGAACTACTATCCTCGAATAATAGCCACAACAACAAGACCAACCTCGGAAGGACTTGAAGAAAAGAAATGTCATCCTCGAATGACAAATCAAAAGATCCTCGGATCTAACACGAAACCATCCTCGAATGGAGACGCAAAGGTATACCAGCCTCGACTGATAACCAAACACAAAGCTGACCTCAGACACACTTTGCAAAAGAGACAAACTGACCTCGATCAATAAGCTCAAAAAGTGAACTACTATCCTCGAATAATAGCCACAACAACAAGACCAACCTCGGAAGGACTTGAAGAAAAGAAATGCCATCCTCGAATGACAATCCAAAAGATCCTCGGATCTAACACGAAACCATCCTCGAATGGAGACGCAAAGGTATACCAGCCTCGACTGATAACCAAACACAAAGCTGACCTCAGACAGACTTTGCAAAAGAGACAAACTGACCTCGATCAATAATCTCGAAAAGTGAACTACTATCCTCGAATAATAGCCACACAACAAGACCAACCGCAGAAGGACTTGAAGAAAAGAAATGCCATCCTCGAATGACAATCCAAAAGATCCTCGGATCTAACACGAAACCATCCTCGAATGGAGACGCAAAGGTATACCGACCGCAGGCGGTAACCAGAAACAAAGAAAATAGGACAAGATGGAACGAGATCATTGTACATAAACGAGAGCCCAAGAAAACAGGACCGTTGTACAAAACGGGAACCTGCGACGCGACTGTCGTACCAAACAAGACACGAAATAAGTGACAAACATTGACTTGAAAAGACAAGGATGTCTGGAACATGATATTGGTATCCTCTGTGCGGAGTACTTCAGGTTGAGAAGATATTCGTAATACCTCAAAACTGGCCCATGCTGGTGTGCATATGTTTGGATTAATGGCGTAATGCTCCATGATGATGGAAATGCTACGCTTTGGAGGATGCAAATGTAATGATGATTATGCGTATGCAAATGCAAAAAGATCTCCTGATAAGGAGACTGCAAGTATCTCAGATGGCTTGATTGGGGAGGAACTGATGATCACTGCATTGATCTGATCCACCCTGATGAGGAGGAGATAACTCTGCGGGGAAGGTTGTCAATGATACACCGGCTCTGAACAGCCGCCATTGCCAAAAATAAATTGGACTTTGAGATTGGAGTGCCAAGACCCTGCTGGAGATGAACTCTTCTCGAACTCTGGTGGGAAACCAAAGGCATGATATTGCTGAAGAAGCAACTGTTGGGGAGGCAAAACACTCCTTATATTGCTGAGAATTGCCCCTGTCTGAAGGGAAATTTTTGCCTGGGGATGACGCCCACATTCTACTGCCTTTCTGGGAGAGATTTCAAATTCCCACTCTACTGGGGGTGATGGAGGATGTCAATGATAAAGCTTCATGCTGAAGATAAGAGTTTAAGTTGCCTCTCGCTGGGGATGAAAGACGATGATACCCTTCTGCTCAAGAAGTATCCTTCCTTTTGCTACACTGTCGGAGCAGGGATTGTCTAACGAGACTTGCTAAGGAATTCTGATCAATGAAGCCTGCTGATGAAACAACTCTTGAAGTATTGTGCTGACAATGGCTTTGCTTCCAGCCTCTGGGTTGGTAGGTTGCCAAGTAATCATGAGTAAAAATGGTTCTCTGAAATTTTCAACTCGCCTCAGACTAAGGTCCATCGGAAGAAAATGTCTCAAAAGGATTTTACAGAAAACATGACATACGAAATTCCTCAGTGTCTTCAAACTCTTGGAGAGATTCGTTGGATCTCGAAACAACTGCCCCAGATTGCCTGATATGAAAGAAATTTGCCTCGCGAGGATTCATGAAAAACCTCATATCACAGTGAAATATTCTGCCCCAGTATTTTGACCTTTGGATAGATGCTTTGGATTTACCGTCTTCGGGAAAAAGTGACTTCGCATGCTCTTGTGGTGGCCTACCCGGTACAAGTCTTGAATTGATCACCTCTGAATGACTGTGCTTTGAAGAAAACACTCAGATCAACTGTTCTTTGAGAGATTGGATCTCGAAGTAATTTCCCCAGTTTGACTAAAATTTGAAAGTATGCCTCAGACTAATGGCTCTTTGAGAGATTTGAATCTCGAAGTGATTGCCCCAGCTTGGCTGAATTTTGAAGAGATTGCTCGACATGATTGCCCCAGATTAATTGGCTCTTGCTACGACTGTTGGGAAAGTCCCTACTCAATGGAGTTTTTTTTTTGGAAAATTACATCTTCATAGATTGTCCTTCGGAAGTTTCAGACTTCTCAACTTGGCAAGATTAAGCTTCTGGACTGAAGTTTCATGTGTGAATTTTTATGATGTCCAACAAATATATGCAAGCAGAAAATGTTTATTCTAAGAATGAAAATTCTAATGCAACACACATGTCAATCTTGAAGTTTTACTGAAAAAGATGTCGCAAACCTTTGTGAGCGAATCATTGGTTAAGATTCGACATTAATTTTTTTTTTTGAATAATAGAAAGCATGCACATGCAACACCAACAAATATTTTCAACACCACTCATAGGAGTCAGGAACGCGGTCTCGTGGTAGTATGCTCTCAAGATAACACTGTTTCAGTTAGAACTTTTGAGGGTTGTATCGTGGCCTAGTTCACGGTTATAGAAACAAAGGATATAGGCTCGAAATTTATTTGTGCCCACCCATCTTCGTGATGTTCTCCATTCCTATGTTCAGCTAGCTTGGCACAAGCGCTCACCTTTCGAAAAGGGGTTTTGTGATGATTGAGGAACCAATTACACTAACGGTTTAAGCACCACTCAGGTTGTTGTTTGGAGTCAGTCATCCCTTCGTCTTTCGTGTCTGTATCACACGACTTTGTTCTTGTTCAAGGATCTTTCTTGTGTAATCCTTTTCGTCTTTCGCTTTTGCATTATTTTGCTTATCCCTAACTTTTGCCTGGACTGATTCTTGTGAATCTTTGATTGTGAAGTCCAGCGGGATGCCCTAATTTTTGCCTAAGTCGTTTGTTTTCAAGTTTCGACTTAGCGAGCTTTTTCATTTCTTTTTCAATTATTTTTTTTTTAACAAATCGTGTGACACTGTTTGTCTTAATTACTTTGAAAGGGTCGTGACTGCCTCATTCTCTGGTCAATGAGTAATAACCAATGTGGTTTCCGGTCTTTGGACTCTTGATTGGGATAACCATTGTGGTTTCTGGTCTTTGGACCTCTTGATTTTGTACAACGAAAGGAAATGAATCCTCAGATGTGCACTCCTTTTTGAAATTTGAACGATCGGTCCAACTAGCTGACACCTACCCTGCCCCTGGGTTAATTGCGAGGGTTTTTTCATGCAAAAAGAAACTCCTACTTCAAGACTCAAATGGGTTGGCGAGGGTCTATCTCCCTTATATCTCCGGTGTTTAGGATTTGAAACAATGCCTGTACATCGTCAACAGGGTCTTTCTCAAAAGCACACAATTAGAGTGTTTTTGCGTTTTCATTTCGTCATCCTCCTTCATAGAGTTTAAGCACGACAATTGGTATTGCAATGCACATACACAAAATCATGAGTGAATACGAATGGATTACTTTAAGAAAAACATGTGCATTTTATTATGGTTATCATTCAAAAACAAATAAGTTTCATGCATGCATACAAATGTTTAAACAAACAATATAAACTACAAATGAAAATGCAGTAAAGAAGCTGAACATTGCCGTCATTGAGGAGACTTGACTCCGTATGGACTTATTGCTTCTGAAGATGCCTTTGCAAATTGGGAGACCCATTTGATGAGGAGACTTCAATATGTGAGCAGACTTTCTGGCATGATGACCTTTGAGTCGATCAAATTCTGGACCTTGTCATCACCTTTGCCTCTGAAAGACTTGCAATCTTCAATTAAAAGGCCAGGTGCCCCAGAATGATAGTCATACTTGGCATTGAAACCCCAAAGGAAACTTTGTCGGAGATGATCCTGATGCAATTAGCTCAACCACTCCGAATTTGCGTAAATGAGGAAACTTGTTGCACGTACGACATCGGAATATGATCAAACTTCTTCTCAAGTTGTTTTGGACCTTACCCGTATTCTCTGCCCCTAGGATTCTCTTAGGAAGCTCCGATCAGATGCTGACAAATGACATCTGGAGGGAAAAGGTTGATAAAGTTAATAGATAAGGTTGCTCGGAAAGATCTTGCACGATCTCCTGCCTACGTATCTCCATTGACCAATGGAGAATCAGAGCTGCGTAGTTCCCCTCAACAGGGATGAAACTGCACTGCAAAGACGCACCATTACCAAAACAAGAGTATCCGAATTACTTCTGGCTTCAAAACTTCGAATCAAAGAAAGTGTCATCTCTCATATATGTTTGGTGCGAAGTTGATAGCTTTCGAGTCGATTAAGTCCTGCACTGTGTGGTGAAAAGCTTTACATCTATCAATATGATGCCCTGGTGCCCCAGAATGAAAATCACAATTGACATTGGCATCCCATCCCTCCGGTAGTGGAAAAGGAGGTGGAGACAGCTTGCGAAGCCCAACCAACTTCAATTGAAGCAAATGCTGGAGAAGATCAGTGTAAGACATTGGCAAAGGGTCAAAAAATCTTTCTCTCCTTTGTTGCCGACCCTGTTGAGGATTATGCTGACGACGATTTTGCTGTTGTGAATGTGTGGCACTTGGGATGATCATAGATGCCGTCTGGTAACGCGAACCTTGATTTCTCTTCTTTCGCTGGACACAAACTGCCCCTGCTTCTTCGTACTGCTTCTTTTGCTCATTGGATAACAACTTCTTAGTTCCAGAAGTGGAGACACCATTGACCTGAATCTTTCCTCGCTTCATCCAATTTTCAATTCTTTCACCAGTCAAGACGATATCAGAAAAACCATTAGCTGAACAGCTTGCCAAACGTTCAATGAAGTGCCCCGGGAGGGTATCCATGAATAGGTCTACCATTTCTCTCTCCTGCAATGATGGTTGTACCCTGGCTGCGACCTCGCGCCACCTCTGTGCGTACTCCTTAAAGCTCTCGGAGTTCTTTTGTGACATGCTCTGAAGCTGGGTTCGGTTGGGAGCCATGTCAATATTATACTGGTACTGCTTGAGAAAGGCTTCCCCAAGTTCCTTCCAATTGCGGACATAGTTCTTTTCCAGCTTTATGTACCATTCTAACGAACCCCCGGAAAGGCTGTCTTGGAAGTGGTACATCCAAAGTTTCTCATCTTTCGTATGTGCAGCGATTTTGCGATGGAAGGCCTGCAAGTGCATTTTCGGGCAAGATCTACCACTGTACTTGTCGAAAACAGGAGGTCTGAACTTTGGAGGGATCACCAACCCTGAAACCAGCCCCATATCAGCAACATCAATGCCAAGGGTGTCTTTGCATTCTAAAGCCTTTACCTTCTCGGTTAGCATCTGAAAGTCCTGGTTATTGGCCCCAGAACCAAATCCCACATCTTCATTGAGAAAAGTAAATTGATCCTCCTGTCGGTCTGCTACACGAACAAGAATTGGACCAATGCCTTCAGGGATAGGAGGCCTATTATCCGTAGATGGGATGACTGTGTTGATCGGATTGCCTTCGGCGTCCAAGGTAACCATTGGAGGATCAACCTGTGGACGATTAAGCCTCAGCATGGCGGTTCTCATCTCTTGTTGCCCCTGCACTATACTCTGCATTGCTACCATGAACTCTCCCATCCGAGTGCGAAACTCGTTCAACTCGGCTTGTACTGTATTCATGATTTGACTCGGGTAGCGTACTGGTACGACCGATACTTCCCCTGAAATGGTCAAATAAATTAGGAAATCCAGATAACTCGTTAGTATGCAAAAATGATATGCGTGAAAATGCCATGTCACCGATCCCACTTCATTCAGATCAGGGGACAGATACCCACGGAGTGCCACATCATAATATAAACTCTGTGAGTGTGCAGGGAGAAAGTGCTGCGTATCGGGAATTCAAAATAAAATTGCCAGGGTAAAAGAGTTGCAACAATGGTATCGACACACTTCCATAAAGCAAAGAATACACCAACATGCGAAACCTTATACAATTATTTGCCAATAATACTGAAATACAGGAAAATGTCACAATCCACAACAGAAAAACAAAAGATTCCTTCAACAGCTCTGAAGGTAATCTAGAAACACCATAAAGCAAAATACATGCATCAAAGAAATCTACATCTCCTGATTTGAGCTTCGTGCAGTCTGCATGGCCAGCTGGATCAAAGGCTTCAGCTCCTGAGGTACCCTTCTGGTGTAATGATCCCTGAATCAATTAGGTATTGGACATTTTGCTTGAAGGCTTTGCACTCATCGATGGTATGTCCAAATGTTCCGGAGTGGAACTCACATCTGACATCCATATTGTAATCTGGGGGAATGGGATAGGGTATTGGCAAGGTGTTCCCTGGCTGAATCAAAGAATTCTCGAGCAAACGGGCAAACACTTGACTAGGAGTAAACACTTCTTTAACCTGCTTGAGCTTGAGTCTCCCCTGTTGTTGATAATTCTGATGATGAGATGAATTCGAACACCTAGAGTTCTTCTGCACTTTCTTCTTTATGTCGGATCGGTGAATGGGTAAAGGTGCCTGGCACGATGTCTTCAAAACCCAGATCGGAGGTACACACCCCTGATTGGGGATAATTCTTGTGGTAAGGAAATGAGAAGTTCCTCCTAGTGATATGAAATCTTTTGACACATCCCCGCTGATCGGTGCGAACTCGATTACTTTTGCATCAATGAGCTCTTGAACTTGATGCTTAAGCCTTTTGCAGTTTTCCACATGATGACCAGGTGCCCCAGAATGGAAAACACACCTGGCCTTGGCGTCAAAATCTGGGGGAAACTTTTTGGATGTGGCTGCTATGGTGACAAGTTCAACCAGATTAAGCTCGAGCAAACAAACAAGCAACTGTGCATACGACACCGGGATCAAATCAAACTTGGCTTCAGACGTCTTGGGCACTTGTCTGCAGCTTTTTCCTTTACCTTCCCTTTGATGAACTGGAAGAGTCTGCAAATTGAGAGGCTTAGGATCCCAAAGTTGAGGAGAATTTCCGTGAAACGCTTCCTGATCTTGGAACAAAATCACTGGACTGGGATGACCACTAACTTCTGCAGTAATAAAGGGGAGATGATGCCCTTCTTGGAGCTTTGGGGCTTCCCCGGTCTGGTTCTCTTGTTTCTTCAATTGGTAAACCTTCTCCATCAATAGCGTGTGGTCATGGCACAAGGTCTGCATGTCCTCCGAGAGTTGATCCATTCGGACTTTCATTTCAGCTATTTCTGCTCGGCATTGCTCCATACCCACCTCTTGATGACTGTGATTCAAATTGGCCATTCTGAAGAGTAAACGAATCAGGATGAGAATCTGTCCCCGGACACCTGTAATGAGAGTAAGGATGCATGCAAATGCCATGTTCGATTATTTCCAAGGGATCCATCTGCTTTGATTCCCATTTGGATATAGGAACATACAATGACATGGTTCAAACATAGGATCTTTGGAAATAGCCGAACATGTATGATGGAATGCTATGATGTTATGTATGCAACAGGCATGTGATCAGTGAAGTGTCTGCGATGTTCCAATCATATAATCAGGTATCGGTGTAAGGTCTCAGAATCCATATATCACAATAATCATCCCTCTGATCCGGGATCCATAACTTAAGAACAGAAATCCAGATCAAAAAACTGAACCAAAGGCAAAGTGGGTATGCTGAAGGTATCAGGGTTCCTGCAAACCTATAAACCCCTCCCAATCTCACGGGTGTGCTACTCGGGTCAACATCACGGACTCTCGAGGCCGAATAGCAATAATACGTTCACCATTTCCGAGAAATGGCTCATGACCAAATCAGGGAATCGGTTTGGCATTATGTACTACTCAGGGAGGTCTCAGTTGAGTCCGGAAAAACAAGCATCCCTCACAAGTCTCCAGCTTCAAGCACTGAATCGAGAAACAATAGTACATTCATCCCGAAGGGTACAATACTACCGTCATACGAACAGTTTGCCTTAACTGAATTCCTATGAGAGAACCAGGCCATCCTATGCGAGTTCCCAATGGACCCTCGGATGCGAGTGGGTTTGCCAACAAATGTGGTCTGCCACTGTCATCACTGGAGAGGGGTGTTTCCATTAAGGTTCTCAATGATCGGTCCCCAGCTGCACATAACCATCAAGGTTATACCCTGAAGTGGGGAAGAACCCCCACACAGAATAGTCCCAAGACAGTCGCAACCTGGGTGTGGAACACATCACCACTCATCATGTAGCCATGCGAGCACAACGTGTCCACGCTAATCCTATGTGCACTCAAGCCGGGTATTTGGCTTATCTCACAGTAACTCCCACCCACAGAAAAAATGAAAACCAGCACAGCCAGACAATCCAGTATAATATGATGCATGGAAAATAAAATACAGAAAGCGATAAATAAATGCGATAAAGTAAAGCTGTAAAATACTGTAAATACAAAAAGTAAAGCTAAACTAAAGCACACAGCATCAAACAGATAAACACCCAAAGAAACAAAACCAAACAGGCGCTAGGATTGACTCTACAAGGGAAACCAGAGAATCAGGTGCAATCCCCAGCAGAGTCGCCAGCTGTCGCTCCCGGGATTTTCATCCTAGTACAAATGCGAAAGTGGCGCGGAAAGGTTAGAGTCGCCAGCCAGACATTTTTATCCTGAATGAATGGGAAAGGTAATGTTGCACAAACCTGAGAAAGAAGGAAAGGACAAGGTCCTGCGAATCAAAGATCTGAGTTCGGGAGTCGGTTACGAGTTGAGAAGGTATTAGCACCCCAATCCGTCCGTCGTACCCGACGGGATCCACGCTTGCTTGTTTGTTTCAAAGGGTAAGAAATAATATGTTGCTGAACAAATGAACCGCTAACTGGAAATGGAATGGAGAAATGAGAAAGGGAACTGAAAATGAAAACTAAACTAAAGAATGGGGAAAATGTAGGGAAAATAAAGAATGTGCTCGAACGGGCCCTACCCCGCTGCCTACGTACCTCATCGGGATAATGAGGATCAGAGTCGACGTAGTTCGCCTAACTAAGGCGAGAACTATTTGCTTGTGTTTTTTATGCTGGAACTGCGTATGTCTATGCTCAGGTGTTGCAGGCTCGTCTGGTACGAGTGCATTTACCGTCTTGCATGCGAGATAAGTCGTCGCGAGTTCGCGTTATGAGTGAATGAGATGAGAAGAGAAGTTCCCGCAGGATAGTCGCTTGTTATTTGTTTTTTTCTTTTAAAAGAAGTGTTTTGAATTTGTTTGTGAACTATCTTGTACTAAGACCTATCCATCGCGGGAAGTATTTACACCTCGCCCCGAAACAGGACGCGTATAAACACTCTGCAACAAAGTCTCGTGTCGTACAAGAAAGTTCGATTTTTATTAAGTGTTTTATTGCTTTTCTTTATGAGATGAGAAAGAATGACTCAAGTTGGAAAAGGAAAAATCTAATGGGAACTAAGACACACCCTAATTTTTATTTATTTATTTACAAGTGAGGGCCTATGGTTAATGAGTTATTCTAAACCTAATGAAGGAAAAGGAAAAGAAGAAAAAGAGAGCTAGAAACTAACTTACTTCCTAAGGAAGTTAAGTTGTCTCTAAAGAAAGGGAAAGCCTAAAAGAAAAGCACAAAGTGCTAAGGCAAACAAAATTAAAATGCATAAGAGATGGGAATGAAGTAATGCTTACCTCAATCTTCCCCCCTACAAAACAAAAGTTAGCATGACAATGCATATTGAAAGTAAAATCAAAGCATAAAAGCGATTAAGTACCATAAACGTCCTAGAATGGAACTAGGGTTCAAAATAAGACCTAAGTCTAAAGGTGAAGGTACCTAAAGGTTGCATGACTTCTAAAGTCAGTAGCTACATGCTATAGGTCCCTAAGTATGTTAGGATACCTCACAAGATCAAACTATGTCAAACTATGTACAAAAAGTTCACCTAGGTTCACCTAAATGCAAGTTAGGGTTTATGGATGAAGTATGAATGCGTATGGCTTACAAGCATGAATTAATACATGAAATGAACATCAAAGTCAGTAGTGAATGCTTATGAAGATGGATGAGTGAATATACAATCATGGATTCAATGGATTAGGCATATGGAACAATGAGAAGAAGATATGAAAAGAAACGAACAAAAATCGGATAAGATCGCACATGATGAAAATTAAGGAAGAATGGCATGTGAATATGAATGAAATAATTATGGGTCAGTAGAATACAAGGTATGAGATGCAATTAGAATGCATGAATAGGTATTAATGATTTCCACATAATTCAAGTTATTATTTAGAGGAGAAGAGAAACTAGTTTAGGTTAAAGTTAATTCACATGAGTATGCACTTTAAAGCACCAAAACAAACCAAATGAGTATGGTTCAAAAAGTGAACTATGACTGGAATTAAAGACATAAAAATGACATATAATCAACTCCTAAAAGCTACCAAAAATCCCCTCAAGAAAATGGCATGAATGCCTTCTTAACACTTAGGTTATGCGACACATAAACACATGAATCAACCTAGGATCTAGGTGACATGGAAAAATATCAAAAAGCCTTTAAAAATTATGAAATTAAATCCCTGGAATGATATAGTCATTATCTTACATTGTCCAAAAGGATTATACAAAATTATGCACCAAAGTGCCAAAACAATTCCTTGACTAGCAAGGTAACAAAACATGATCACCAAAAACAACTCCACAAAGTGGATCAAAAAGGGCATCTAAAATTATGAAAAAAAATGCCTAAGGGACATAAAAATGTCACAAATTACAGTGATTAATCACTCACAAAAAATAGGTTTCACACCTATGGGGAAAAAACGATTTTGGTCCCTTATGCCAAAACACCCCTTTTTGGGACAGCTTATGATCTAAAATCCAAATTAATTATTAAAACCACCCAAATATGGAAACAAAAAATATGAAAAATTAATTAAAAGGATAAGGATTACTCATGAAGTTTTCCAGAATTTTATCTCACTTAAAAATATTTTTAATAATTGCGACGAAACGGGCAAAAAAGTGAATTTTAAGGGGAAGTGAAAGGAAGCGATCCTAATGGTTTGTAACCTAATCCCTAAGTTCCGAAATCGATACATATAAACATATATCACAAATAAATCCAATGCCTCAGGTGGGAGGGCTCAATATGCACCTTAAGTTATATGATCCTAAGTCACATACAACTAGAATGGTGCATTAAAGTAGAGAATCGAGATTACTTACTTGGTCGAAGTGCCGATTCTTTCACATAAAAGAAATCCAAAAAAAAAACTTCAAGACAAGCCTTGTAATCTCCCATGAGCAAAATAAATTCTCATCTTCCATAATTGCTTTGTGAAGATCCCCCATAATCGAAACAAAAACAACGGCACAAAATATCATTTGAATCCAAAGGTATCCCACAAATAAAGTGGAATACCAACCAAACAACCGTCGTTAAGATCTTTGCGAGAACCTTGCATGAACTCAACAAACGCATTAGAAACCAAAAAGAGGTGCAACTGGAAGTTGCACCTATGCCTCACAACTCTAAATCAAGTAGAAATATGAATATACGAGTCATGGACATGCATTGAAATTTACGTTTCAAAACGGGGCAGCACTTATGCTCTAACATAAACAACATGCAAACTCAAACCGGAATCGAACAAATTTACATGCAATGAATGGCAAATGATCAACAAACATATATACAAGTCAAAACAAGATCAATGCATCAAAATCGCACCAAACCGAACTTAAAAAGCCTTAAAACGAAAAAACGCGTCAAAAATCACCGACTCGGAATTGAACAAAAATCGCATGGTAACTTGCAAACGTGCCAACGAATTCAAATATGCAATTGGTTTTTTAAAATTCCGCTTGGAAGTGATACTTTTTGGCCGATTTCGTCGGCTGGCAGTAGCAAAATAGTCGGAAAAAATTGTCCGAAATCGACTAAAAAGTTCACCAATGGCTCCGAAATAATCAACAAAGTCAATTTACACTATTCACATTCGCAAAAACGCGCTACGGTTAGGAAGTTATGACCAAAACATATTCGCGACACGCGACACATGAACAACATCAACAATTAAGCCTCAACCTATCCTATTTCAAATTTGGACACTGAAACAAGCATGAATTTAAAAGTCAAGCACTTCAATCAATATCAAGTTATAATGATTAGCTTTCTTAGGAATTTTGTCAAACACCTAACATTCACCGATTATTCTATGTCAACTTTACCAAGCCTTTTCAATCATGCACCACAACAATTATTAGGATAAATTAATCAAGAATCAATCAATAATCAAATCATGAATCAATGCACATAATCTCCACAAGATTAATTCAACTTCAAAATTCAATTCAAGAAACAATTCAACAATTATTCATGAATTAAAGTTTAAGAAGTTTACCGAATGAAGAATCGACGAAGAAATTGCGAATCCGAAGGAAGTGAGACGCGATCATGAACGGAGGAGAGGAGGAGAGGCCGCGCGGCTGCCGGTGGCGGAAGATGGTGGTCTTACGGTGGTGAAGTTGACCGGAGGTGGTGGTTCGTGGCGGCTCGGCTACCGGAAGCTTGATCGGAATTGTTGTGTTCTTGAGTTCTTGATGAAGTTGTTGTTGTGTTCTTGAGAAAGAGTTGAGAGAATGAAATTTGATCCTTTAGAGAGGGTTTGTGAGAGTTTTTTGGTGTTTGTAAATTATGATTGAAGTTATGAGACAAATTGTGGGTCAAAAGAATATATAGTGGAGTGTAAAATGAAAGGCAAAAGGTAGAATTTCGGCTTAAGTGAAAATAACAATATCTTCGGCAAGAAATTTCGACTCTGAACCTTCCACAACATCGTCCGCCTCTGAATCACGGTTGCAATGCAAAAATAACGAACTTCATACGATAAAAATCGAGTGCGATCGATACGTTTAAGCTGCAAGACGTCACTGAATAAGTTGTTTTTTCGGCTTATTTGGTGTCCGCTACTCGAAAATGTGACGAGGTCAACCTCTTCGGAGCATAATCTCGACTCGACTTTGTCAGCAAAGTTGTAGATCTATGAGTCAGTGACCTGGTGTTAAAATCTAAGCTCAACCGTACAAACGACGAGGGAGATATGAATTTTCTCGTGAAACCACTTTCAGCCTTTTTCTTCGGTTCAGCACTTCAGTTTTGTGAAATAAACCAAAACGATAATCTTTGGAGCACCGTTCAAACTCGCATTTGTCTTTGAACTTGAAGAGGATAAAAGTTTTGAACCAACGCTTCAAGAACGGGTGCAATCCGATGAAAATTGACCGAGTTATGAATTTTACAAAATCTGACAGACAATGAAGTGCATCAAAGAACCTTATTGGTAATTCGCATTTTTGAGATCCTTCCGCTTGGACTGAACCAAAACTGAATTCACATAATGAAGGTAACATCTAAACGGAATTTTAGGCACCGAAACGACATCAATTCGATAAACGATCCAAGAGTTATGAATTTTTTAGTGTTCAAAACTCACGGGTTCAGCACTGTTTTTCACTATGTCGACTCTAAAGACTCGCACATTCTGAGATCTTCTTCAAAGAATTAGTTCTCGGCAAAAACCCAAAAGTTGGAAAGGATATCAAGACGGAACTTTTGGCATATGAATCTCTCAGACATGTTGACCCAATAAGAAGTTACAAACTCTTGAATACCGCTAGCACAGTTAATCGGCGAAACCGAAATTTCAGAAACAAATAAATCCCGCCATTTTCCTTGATGAATTGGCCTCTGAGCCGAACACAAAAGTTGTAGAGAATACCGAAATAGTCTAAACTATTGAATTTCAAGCCAAAATGAGTTTCCGAGCATAAGTTACAACTTTTGCAAACCGCACCATAAAACTGATATTCATCTTAAACTCCTTTAAATCAACCGAGAACTTTTGGTTTCTTCTAAGATTCTTGTGCACGTTCCGCATGAAAAAATAAAGGCCAGTCGCAACCTGTGAAATCTCAAATGGAGATGTATATTCATGTATGTTTATGATGCAATTGTGATCTAAATGCAATGCAATGTATGAAAGGATATGCTAAATGGCATGAAAATGAGAGGGCAAATTTTGGGGTGTTACAGGTAGGCACCCAGTTAGCTGTACCAATCCTGTTCAGCATGGCATATTTTCTTGTAAGCATGCTCACTGAGAGCTTTCCCTTCACAGGCCATGCCTTGACCTGGTTTGCAGTGATAACCTTGCAGACTTGGTTATCTGTCTTACCTAGCTCATTTGGTCCATCTGTTTCTCTTCCTAGGTACTGATTGATGATTTGAGGAGAAAACTCTACACACCTACCTCTAACAAATACTTTTCTAAATTCATAGGACTTACCATTGGCACAATCCTCCTGGAGATTAACAATGAATTCTTTGACAAGAAGTTCATAGCAGGGAGAGAGATCTGATACTGTTTTGAAGAGGCCTGCAGCAGAGATGAGGTCAATCAGTTCAGTGCACTCAAGTGCATTGCTGCTCAGCTCTCTTTCTAGGGCAACCCTTCTTTGGTACACAAACTTCCATCTGTTGACACTAGAGACATGATGGAATGATATGTTGTCCAAGGGGGCTTCTGGAACAGCAGATGAAGCCCTAGATGGTGCTGGTTTCTTTTTGGGAGGAGATGTTGGGACATCTGATTCAACATCTGAGTCAGATGGGGTGACAGCTTTTCTTTTCTGAGTTTGGACTTTACTCCATTGTTTTGTTGGACCAAAGGTAGCTTTAGCTTTGCCTTTCTTTGGGGAAGCTTTCTTCTTCTCAGGAATTTCAGGATCAGCTTGCATTTTTCCTTTCCTGGACCTGAGCCTTTTGGCTATGCTAGGTCTAACAGAGGCTATGATCTCTGTGTCGCTCCCGACAAATGAAAATGGATCAGATGAAGGTACAGACGCGAACGGTCGGCGAGGGGGACAGTGAGAACACACAGCCGTGAACTCACTGGAGATGAATAGAGTCGCCAGCTAGGCATTTTTATCCCGGAGGGAAGGCAATGCTGCATAGGCCTAGAAAGAGACGGATAAGACGGTTTGCGAACCAGAGAGACTGAGAAAGGGGGTTGGTTACAACCTGGGAAGGTATTAGCACCCAGATTGTCCGTCGTACTCGACGGGATCCACGCTTAAAAGATTTGTGTTTTAAAGGGGTAGTGTCAGTGCAATTTGTGTGTAAAAGAGCTGGAAAGATGTACAGGTGTCAGTGTATGAGAAGTGAAGTGTGATATATATATACAGTGTCAGTGTGAGACCAGGAATGAAATGCTCATGATAATGAGGCTAAAAGAAATGAGCTGGAAGGAGGGGGGATGGACAGAGACTTTTGTTCGATAACTGTTAAGTTATGCCTACGTATCCTCTCGTGCAATGAGGAAGTCAGAACACCGTAGTTCGACCCAAAGAGACTGAAAGATGATTTGACTTGTGAACTGCTTGCTTGTCAATGCTCAAGTGTATGACCCGTCTGGCTCAGGTGCTTACTGTCTTGCATTAGACGGAAGAAGCGAGTTCTCGATTGTGAGTGAAGATGATGAGAAAAGAATCCCGGAGGAGACGATTATTGTTTGTTTTTGAGTTTTCAGTCTTTTATTTCTTTTTGGAGTTTGTCATAAGATAATGAGCTTAAACCTAAATCAATGGATTTGGTAAACTCATCACATCATCCCTCTGATTAGGGGTAAAGAGAATTACCTTAAGTGTGAAGTCAGATTCTCACACTTAATCACCCTTGATGTAGGGTTAAGATCATTAACCTACTTGTGATTATTTAGATGTTTTTGGTGTTTTTGTTTAGTGTTGAGTAATGAGGTTAAGCCATAATCAGGGATTTAACAGGCTCATTACACCATCCTAAAAGAAGGATAATAGATGAGAATGTTTAAGCTGAGGAAAGCTCCTCAACTTAATCCATGATTAGGGATTAAGCCCATGACAAAACAAGCCTTTGATTAAGTGGATTTTATTTAATGATATGATGATGAAGTGAATTTTATGATTTGTAAGACAACTTGAGGGGGACTTGTCCATTAACACTAGGGTTAGTCCTTCTTAACCAATTAAGGAAGAATTAGAACCCTAATGCAAGGCCCAAGTTACAAGTATGATGTCTTGATATTTATTAAGTGGATTGATTAAGAGATTTAAACACATTAAGGGTTCAACACTTAGGATTAAAGTTATACACTCCATCCTAAGAGAAGGATGCAGGCATAAGCTTAATCACAAAGCCCTGAAGCCTTTAGGGTTTAGTCCCTAATTATGAGGTGAGAGAAGGAGACTCAAAGATGACACAAAGGTGGAAGCTAAATGGGGGGACTAATCAACCCTAATTGTTATCATGCTTGGAAACCCTAGGGTTTGTGTGGTTTTTTAGAGATATCTTCAAAGAGAGCCACCGGGAAGCAGATGAAAGGATCAAGAAGTGAAGAGAAGCAAACAACTTGCTTCACTCAAGAAGTCAAGTTGCTTGAAGGAAGAAGATGAGGAAAATGAATTAAGATGAATAAGAAATAAGAAGATGAGAATGCAAAAATGGAAATGAGATGAATAATGAATAAGAAAAGGAGATGAGAATGCGGTATGGAGGTGAATAAGAATGGAGAGATGAGAATGCGATATGAAGATGAATAAGAATGAAGATAAGGAATGCACAAACAGAGCCTACACCAGTAGGACTTCCAGATGCAGCAGCATGCAATAATTAAAATCGGGCTATCAGCGTTACCTAACGGAGAAGGTCCGTTGCCTCTTCAATACGTGCAAAGAAATCGAGAACACTTTAAATGATCAATCCAGTAAGACTTGAATCTGTCACGATCAATCACTTGGAAGATAAATTCACAAATGAACAACTAAACAAATAAAATGGCCCAAAACTCCTCGTGAGCCAACTTGACGACCTAGCGAATTCAACACACCACATCTTGACTCCGGACATACATTCCCTGAGAAAAGGGCCTCTGAGGCAGATAGCCTGTGACTGAAGTAAACTCTTGATAGTTTGACCAAATTGGGTCAAACGTTCTTCTGAATTTCTGACTAAACAAATCATGAATCACTGCTTAAGACCCTGATAAATTCCTCACAACAACTTGACATTGAGCACACTTTGACTGACAAATAATCCACCGAAACCAATAACTTGAATTGAAGCAAACTCCTAAGATGCTGAGAAGAGCATAATGGCCTTGTAACTTGACAAAGAGAAGACCTCTTTATTCACCCTTAATTACTGATGATGGGCAAGATGAATCAGTGAATATTCTTCAGACGTGAAATCCTTGAACATTATCAAACTAGGGAAATAAACCCTAATTAGTGACAGGAGAAAAGAGAGGATGATGCCACTAATGGCTGCAAAACCGAAACTTCTGAATTTGTCTGATAACCACAAATAGGGCGCGAAACCCTAATTCTCTGATGATCTCGATCCCATGTCTTAGGATCGTATGCAAATGATATGCGAAATGCGTATGAATGCAAAACGAAAAGCTCACAAAAATAGAAAAGCCAGAGGGCAAATTTGGGGTGTCTACAGCTGCCCCTATTCAAGCAACTGTTAATCTGAAAAGGATGAGAGCAACGGCTATTAGACGTTCAAGATAAACAGTGATTGAATACCAAAAAGACCCCGAAATTTGCACTCACAGAAAGAAAGAAGAAAAGGGATATAGATTGTATAAGAAAACAAAGTATATTGTAAAGTATGGGCGACGGAGGACGACCGTCGAGCAGAGGACGACTGCTGGGTAAAGAGCAATGACGGGGACGGCCGACATGCGGGAAAAGTGTGTAAAGTAAAGCGATGACGGGGACGGCCGACATGCTGGGGATAGAAGGTAAAGCCAAGACGGGGACGGCCGACTAGCTGGGGAAAATAAGATATCATGATGGGGACGGCCATCAAGTAAAGCTGTAAAGTTCTCTGGGAACTAATGAAACATGACAGGGACGACCATCAAGTTCACAAAGGTAAAGTAACCAACGATGGGGACGGCCATCGGGCTGAAAAGGAAAAGGGACCACGACGGGGACGGCCATCGGGTTAAAGAATAAATGAAATAAACAGATGATGGGGTACGGCCATCAAAGGTGAAGGATGATCACCTAGCAGGGGACGGCTGCTCTGTTGGGGATGAAAGGTAAATATGATGGGGACGACCATCAAAGGTGGAGGACGACCACCTGGCAGGGTACGGCTGCCGAAAATATCGACGATGGGGACGGCCATCGGATAGAAAAAGGTCAACGATGGGGACGGCCATCGGACGAGCATGATGGAGGACGACCATCAAGAAGTGGAGGACGACCACTCAGCAGGGGACGGCTGCTCTCAAGGTTTAGCATAACACAGGACGAGTGTTAGATAACCGAAATCAACAATGGGGACGACCATTGGATAAAGTGATGAAGGAAAATCATCAAAAGGTGGAGGACGACCACCTAGCAGGGGACGGCTGCTAAAATCAACGATGGGGACGGCCATCGGATGAGCATGATGGAGGACGACCATCAAGAAGTGGAGGACGACCACTTAGCAGGGTACGGCTGCTCTCAAGGTTATCATAACACAGGACGAGTGTTAGATAAGAAAAGATATCTGTTGGTGATCTACTGGGGATATAGTAAACACGGACGAGCGTTTACATCCAAGAAACAAAAAGGTATAAGTATTTGGTATTGTGTATAGATTAAAGATGCGGACGAGCATCCTTAAGACTATGATACGGACGAGTATCATGTAGAAACAAACTGACACATGTTCAGAGATGATGATACGGACGAGTATCAACCGGTTAACAAAGAACACGGACGAGTATTGCATCTGAAAGAACTCTTCTGGGGAATAATAGACACAGACGAGTATCTATATTCAAGAAGACACAAGTGTTTGACACGGTGTATGGATTAAAGATGTGGATGAGCATCCTTAAGACTATGATACGGACGAGTATCATGTAGAAACAAACGTTAGACGCGATGTTCTGAGATGATGGTACGGACGAGTACCAACGGGTTAACAAAGAACCAGGACTACTGTCGAATCTGTGGGGATATAAATAGTATATACAAGATACGGACGAGTATCTGCATAAGTAAAGTAAGTATGAGTGGTGTATAGATGAGTGTTTAACTGTTGGGGAGAGTGACACGGACGAGTGTCAAAAGGGGAAAAGTATAATATGAACAAGTATCTGATATACAAAGTGTTTAGGTTACTTGTGCTGGGGAAAGTGGCATGGACGGATGTCAAGGAAGTTATATATATACAAGTATCTGTGAGTGCAAAGGGGACGCTTTGGCTTTCTGCTGGGGATATGACACAGACGGGTGCCACAAGGAAAGTATGTGCTGATGTTCGGGAGTGTAAGGCAACCGCTTTAGCTTTAACTCTCCATTGGGGAATCTGGGAAGCATTCTGTATACTATTGATGAGTTGAAAGCTTTTAACTCTGATGGGAACGAAATGTTGGCAACCTGATGCTTGTTGGAGAGGTTTTCACTAGAGGAAAGACGACTCTGTGTGAGGTATACTTCGTTCAACTGCTTTGAACCATCTGCTGAGGATCTGATCATCCTGCTCTGACTCCACTGGGGAGAATTTCTTCTTGCTCTGCTGAGGAAATCCCTTTGGAAATGATATCCCGATGACTCTATGGGGAAAGATCATCTTTAGGCTTGGCTAGGGAAGATGCTTGATCACACAATCATGCTGAGGAGGGAATTCTGATAATTCTAACTTTGTGGGGAAACAAGGCCTTTAGCTGCCTGTTGGGAAAACTTCACTGTGGAAGGATAAATCCGCTTGGGGATAAGAACGATTCAATTAGCCTTGAAGTTCTGCTGGGGTTATCATCTGTTCTGACTCAGCTGGGGATGTCAACCTTCTGGCATGGTTGAGAAAAGATTTGGCAGTGCTCTGCTGAGGAGAGACTTTGCTGGAGAATCAAGTAAGTCAAAAATATGCCCCAAGTATAGCATGACGACTGTGCTGGGAAAATATGCCAATGAAAATTGGCTTTGACTGAATGCGAATAATCAACTCCTCATGAGGGAATCTTGTCAGCTGAAAAGAAGATCTTTATGCTCGGGGAAGAAATAAACTTCCAATGCCCTGCTGGTAAAATAAATACCAGACATTCCCTGAGAATTAACACAGTGCTTCAAACTTCCGAGCTCAACAAAAGCATTACTGATCATCCTGGGTGACCAAGCATTTCCTTAACTCTTCAAATTGCCTCAGATTGCATCACTTTATGAAAAAGATTGTCTTCAAAGGATTTTACAGAAGACTTGGCATCCAAAATTGCCCCAGTGTCTTCAAACTCTCGCAGAAATTCAACAAGTCTTGAGATAACTGCCCCAGATTACGTCTTGAAACGATTCTTGCCCCACATCAGAGCTAAAACAGAAACCATGCGGTATGAAGATGCAATGCAAATGATGTACAATGCAGACGTATGCTCAATGCCAAGGATATGAAACAAGGATGGTTGGGCGCTAGGGCCAGGTTGATAGACATATATTTTTGGTTGCCAAGCAATTGGACTTTTGAAGGTGAATTACCAGACGAGGACTGATTTATAAAAGGTAGGCCAACAGACGAGAACTGATGGGCAAAGAATAAGTCGTCAGACGAGAACTGACTACTTGGGGTTCATTGTCAAACGAGAATTGACTCTGAAAAAAGAATGACTACCAGACGGGAACTGGCGTTCAACGGGCTAAATGAAAAGGTGACCAGACGGGAACTGGTTAAAAGATTCGCCTACCAGACGAGAACTGGTATTTGAAGTTGGTTTGCCAGACGAGAACTGGACTTTGGGTTTGTCTGCCAGACGAGGACTAGACTTTGAAAAGTTTTGCCAGACGAGAACTGGACTTTGAATTGGTTTGCCAGACGAGAACTGGACTTTGAAACGGTTTTCCAGACGAGAACTGGACTCTGAAATGTTGATAAGTTAGGGTTATGGGACCCTGGGTGTGAGATCGATGATTGAGGGGTTATGCCCAATGCAATGATGATGCACATGCTCTAGAGATGCGATATGAATAACGTATGCAAATGATTTATGCAATGATTATGAAAGGCCAGAAAAACTCCCGAGGTGGGAAGAAAGGTCTTAGTGACAGGGCTTCTAGTTGAGAAGGGTGACAAAGGCGACGGTGGGTAGCATGATTTCCCGACACTCGTCTTGAACTCTGAGATTACTGATACAAACTGCTCTGTGTAGCTAAAGTTTGCCCTTGTTGGGCGAGTCTCTGAACGGACTGTCACTGAATATCCAATTTCTGGAATAGAAAACTTGGATGTTCTCTCGAAGAGAGTTGCACTTAGTGATCTCTGGAAGTGTCCTGCCCCGGCATGAGCGTGGAAGCGACTTGACTCATTCTGACTGAGCATTGGAAGACTTCATCCTTGGACAACAGAAATTCTGGGTGGCCTGCCCCTGTTTGGCAGATTCAGCTCTGATCAACTGACTTTGAATGACGTTCCTCGATCAACTGATGCTTAGGAACTCTCTTTACCCTGACAGATTCCTTGGTCAACAAAACCACTGGATAACATGCCCCTGATTCATAGGCTGACAAGATGCTCTTGATTCTGGTCATCATGGTTGAATGATCAAGTTCCCTCGTGGTTGCTCTTTGTAGGAACTTCCCTGGTGTCACAAACTAACTTGCAATTAAAACTGTACATTCATGAATGGTAATTTTAATGCAGTACACACGCAAGTTTTTTTTTTTTGAAAATTTATTTATTTTGATGCTGTGACAGTGTGTGACGAATGGACGATTAGTCCAAACGTAGTGTTGAGTTAGCAAATCGTTAGGAGTCAGTTTACGCAACCTTGTCGCAGTATGCTTTCAGAATTTGAACCTGATTCAATTAGGACTTTCAAGGGTTATGACGTGGTCTGGTTCACGGTTTTTAGAAAGAAAGATTTATGGCTCAAAGTTTATTTGTGCCCACCCATTCTCCTTGATGTTCTCCAGTCCTATGTTCAGCTAATCCGACTTAAGCGCTCGCTCCTCACAAGGGTTTTGCAATGATTGAGGAACCAATGACGTTGATGGTTTACGCACCAATGAGGTTTCTTGGAGTAACAGTCACCCATTCTGACTTTGTGTCTGATCACACAACTTTGTTCTTATGGAATATATTTTTTCAGATTTTTTATTCCCTAACTTTTGCCTGGACTGAATTTTGAAATTTTTGAAATTTTGAAGTCCAGCGGGACGCCCTAACTTTTGCCTAAGTCATATGTTTTCACACATTTTCGACTTAGCGGGCTTTATTTCTTTTTTTTCTTTGATTTTTGTTGAACAAATCGTGTGACACTGGCTTGTCATGACTTGCTGAAAGGGTTGACTGCCTCATTCCTTTGTTGGTGAGGGATAACCATTGTGGTTTCACGTCCCTTGACCTCTTGAGGTGTAATGAATAAAGGTAATGGATCCTCTGATGCACACTCCTTTGGAAATTCGAACGCTCGGTCAAATTAACTGATAACTACCCTGTCCCGGGTTGAATGTGAGGGTTTTTTCGTTTAGAAAAGAAACTCCTACTTCAAGGCTCAAAGGGGTTGACGAGGGTTTATCTCCCTTATATCTCCGGTGTTTGGGAATTGAAACAATGCCTGTACATCGTCAGCAGGTTCTACCCTGAAAGCATACCTTCAACAATTATGGGTATTCAGTTGTCATCATCCTCCCTCAAACCTGCTAAACAACAGCGAAATAAATGGGAGGTAAATGGATGCAATTTTTTTGTTTTTCTTTTTTTCTTTTTTTTCTTAATGCAAGTAAAGAAAAAAAATGAGCGAATGCGACATGATTGATTCAAAAGTGCAAGATCACTACATTAACATTACCACTTAAAAATAACAATGCTTAAAAGACAAGTAGCTGCTAACAGGAAAGAAACTACAATGCAAATGATAAAAGGATACAATGATCACCAACTCTGCTGACATACTGTTGTCTGAGCCACTGAAATCAGGAGACGCTCCTCCGAAGTCTTCGAACTCAAACAGGTGAGAGGTTGACATGCACAACCAAGCTTCCTTCTGGAAAGGAGATGTAGCCCTTGTCGATCAACTGTTGCACTTTGGCTTGAAAAGCTTTGCAATCTTCAGTTGAATGCCCAATTGATCCACCATGATACCCGCACTGCTCATGAGGATTGTACCCTGGAGGGTATGGCTCTGGCAACGGCTTGAGAGGCTTAGGAACCACCAAAGAGCTCTGAATTAGATGTGGCAATAGGTCAGTGTATGCCATGGGGACCGGATGAAGAGGAGCATTCCTTCTTTCCAAATTGTTACGAGGCCTAGGCTGGCTCTGAAGTTGATTCTGAGGTCTTCGACCATGAGCTTGCAGATTTGGACGAGGAGGAGTCCAGGACTTCTGATACGGTGTTCTGAGCATTGCCGGATGCCCGTAAGAGTAATCAGATTCAGGAACAGATGATCTCTGAGAAGATGTTGGTCTAGAATATTTGATATTTGCCATGACGGCACTGACGTCATTCCATTCTTCCTCTTGGGAGCTAACAACAGACTCACCTTCACTAGCTGGGATATTCGAAAAATCCTGGATCTTTCCGCTTTTGAGCAGACTCTCAATGCGTACTCCAACTATCATCAAATCAGAGAAGCTTGTCATCCCAATGCTACTCATTCTTTCCAAGTATGGCCCCTGCAAGGTGCCCACGAACAGGTCAATCAATTCTCTGTCTGAAAGTGGTGGTTGCACTTGGGCTGCCAATTCTCTCCACCGCTGTGCATATTCTCTGAAAGATTCACCACTCTTCTGGGATAGGCTCTGCAAGTGCGTGCGATTGGGCGCCATGTCCATATTGTACTGGTATTGCTTTACGAAAGCTCTGGATAAATCATTCCAAGATCGGATATGACTGCTTTCCAAATCCAAGTACCAACTTAAAGATGCCCCACTTAAACTGTCCTGAAAACAGTGAATCATCAGCTTATCATTGCGGGCATGAGAAGTCATTTTTCTACAGAACATCACCAAATGACGCTTCGGGCAACTGACACCAGTGTATTTCTCAAACTTCGGAGTCTTGAAATCTGGAGGAATGACAAGACCAGGCACCAAACACAGGGTTAGAGCATCAAAACCGAAGGCATCAGGATCCGCTAAGGCTTTGAGTCGCTCGTCCAACACACGAAATCTTTCAGCAGGATCGATAGCTTGTGGATCCTTGGTTTTCACAAGAGGGATTGCCCCTTGGAAGTTCGGCATGGGGAAAGCAAACCTCTGATAATCTGTAGTATCAGAAGAAGATGAAGGTCCACCCCGGACAGCAAATGGTTCAGGTACATTCTGATTCACAATCGGGGTCTGTATAGGCTGAGCTTGAGCAAGATTGTTCACTTGTGGAAGATCTTCATCAGGAGAGAGACCATACAGAGGATTGGTCATTGAAGTGAAACCAGGTGGAAACTCAACATTCTGATGGTTGTTCTCCGACATGGCTACTGATGGCTTCCAATCTGACCTTTCTTAACTCTTGACACTGCTCAATCTTCCTTCAAACACTGTCGTCTTCCAGCAGTTAACACTTGTTCAAACCGAGTACCGGGAAATCAGCTGGCTGGTCATGGACAAAAGGGGAAGGATGAGCTCTCTGGAGGAGGAAAATGCAATGCAGATGCAAATGCAAAATGCAATATGATGATGCAAAAGATGCAAAGGCATGGGATCACAGCTGGAAACTGCCTGGAATCTGGAATACTGAACCAAGAATCGAGTGTCTGTAACCACAAGATCTCTGTATAGTAACCCAAAATAGCAACTGAAAACCAGAGGTCAATAACTTCAGGATCATAGTGACTGGATCAACAACTGTACTGGTAATGAGGGTATGTTGAGGTCGAGGGTTCCTGCAAACCTGTAAACAGCCCAACCCCCTCACAGGTAGTGTTCTAAAACAAGGATCCTCAGACTTGGATCAGTTATGGGAAGTGTAAACACTTCCAACCCGGAGGTACAGTGTTTACAATAACCATAAAAGTTCCTCCTCTAATTCTCCTCAGTTTCTGAAGGTCAATACTAAAAGGTCATCCAGACTTAGCAGGCTTCCCAGATCCCCCTAGCATTGCAGGAAATCTGCAACACAGAGTTCTCAAGAAGAAACCCATATCTGAACCGTGTTTCATATTCCCGCACCAGACTGAAAATTGACTGGGAAAGAATATGATTCACTCTAGCCTAGGTGTCACTCAGGTCCCAGGTATAGGACCTAAACTCTCAATGGAACCCCAACCCACCAAAACAAACCAGATCCAGCACAGACAGCATGACAGTATGATATATATGAAAACTGTAAAGAAAGCAATAAATAAAGCTGTACAGAAAGCAGTAAATAAAGCAAATATACAAACACAAATAACACATAACACCCCAGTAAACACAAATCAATCAAGCGCTAGGAGGAACCCACAAAAAGAACCAGAAGCCCTGGTTGCAGTATAAGGGTCCCCAGCAGAGTCGCCAAGCTGTCGCTCCCGACAAATGAAACTGGATCAGATGAAGGTACAGACGCGAACGGTCGGCGAGGGGGACAGTGAGAACACACAGCCGTGAACTCACTGGAGATGAATAGAGTCGCCAGCTAGGCATTTTTATCCCGGAGGGAAGGCAATGCTGCATAGGCCTAGAAAGAGACGGATAAGACGGTTTGCGAACCAGAGAGACTGAGAAAGGGGGTTGGTTACAACCTGGGAAGGTATTAGCACCCAGATTGTCCGTCGTACTCGACGGGATCCACGCTTAAAAGATTTGTGTTTTAAAGGGGTAGTGTCAGTGCAATTTGTGTGTAAAAGAGCTGGAAAGATGTACAGGTGTCAGTGTATGAGAAGTGAAGTGTGATATATATATACAGTGTCAGTGTGAGACCAGGAATGAAATGCTCATGATAATGAGGCTAAAAGAAATGAGCTGGAAGGAGGGGGGATGGACAGAGACTTTTGTTCGATAACTGTTAAGTTATGCCTACGTATCCTCTCGTGCAATGAGGAAGTCAGAACACCGTAGTTCGACCCAAAGAGACTGAAAGATGATTTGACTTGTGAACTGCTTGCTTGTCAATGCTCAAGTGTATGACCCGTCTGGCTCAGGTGCTTACTGTCTTGCATTAGACGGAAGAAGCGAGTTCTCGATTGTGAGTGAAGATGATGAGAAAAGAATCCCGGAGGAGACGATTATTGTTTGTTTTTGAGTTTTCAGTCTTTTATTTCTTTTTGGAGTTTGTCATAAGATAATGAGCTTAAACCTAAATCAATGGATTTGGTAAACTCATCACATCATCCCTCTGATTAGGGGTAAAGAGAATTACCTTAAGTGTGAAGTCAGATTCTCACACTTAATCACCCTTGATGTAGGGTTAAGATCATTAACCTACTTGTGATTATTTAGATGTTTTTGGTGTTTTTGTTTAGTGTTGAGTAATGAGGTTAAGCCATAATCAGGGATTTAACAGGCTCATTACACCATCCTAAAAGAAGGATAATAGATGAGAATGTTTAAGCTGAGGAAAGCTCCTCAACTTAATCCATGATTAGGGATTAAGCCCATGACAAAACAAGCCTTTGATTAAGTGGATTTTATTTAATGATATGATGATGAAGTGAATTTTATGATTTGTAAGACAACTTGAGGGGGACTTGTCCATTAACACTAGGGTTAGTCCTTCTTAACCAATTAAGGAAGAATTAGAACCCTAATGCAAGGCCCAAGTTACAAGTATGATGTCTTGATATTTATTAAGTGGATTGATTAAGAGATTTAAACACATTAAGGGTTCAACACTTAGGATTAAAGTTATACACTCCATCCTAAGAGAAGGATGCAGGCATAAGCTTAATCACAAAGCCCTGAAGCCTTTAGGGTTTAGTCCCTAATTATGAGGTGAGAGAAGGAGACTCAAAGATGACACAAAGGTGGAAGCTAAATGGGGGGACTAATCAACCCTAATTGTTATCATGCTTGGAAACCCTAGGGTTTGTGTGGTTTTTTAGAGATATCTTCAAAGAGAGCCACCGGGAAGCAGATGAAAGGATCAAGAAGTGAAGAGAAGCAAACAACTTGCTTCACTCAAGAAGTCAAGTTGCTTGAAGGAAGAAGATGAGGAAAATGAATTAAGATGAATAAGAAATAAGAAGATGAGAATGCAAAAATGGAAATGAGATGAATAATGAATAAGAAAAGGAGATGAGAATGCGGTATGGAGGTGAATAAGAATGGAGAGATGAGAATGCGATATGAAGATGAATAAGAATGAAGATAAGGAATGCACAAACAGAGCCTACACCAGTAGGACTTCCAGATGCAGCAGCATGCAATAATTAAAATCGGGCTATCAGCGTTACCTAACGGAGAAGGTCCGTTGCCTCTTCAATACGTGCAAAGAAATCGAGAACACTTTAAATGATCAATCCAGTAAGACTTGAATCTGTCACGATCAATCACTTGGAAGATAAATTCACAAATGAACAACTAAACAAATAAAATGGCCCAAAACTCCTCGTGAGCCAACTTGACGACCTAGCGAATTCAACACACCACATCTTGACTCCGGACATACATTCCCTGAGAAAAGGGCCTCTGAGGCAGATAGCCTGTGACTGAAGTAAACTCTTGATAGTTTGACCAAATTGGGTCAAACGTTCTTCTGAATTTCTGACTAAACAAATCATGAATCACTGCTTAAGACCCTGATAAATTCCTCACAACAACTTGACATTGAGCACACTTTGACTGACAAATAATCCACCGAAACCAATAACTTGAATTGAAGCAAACTCCTGAGATGCTGAGAAGAGCATAATGGCCTTGTAACTTGACAAAGAGAAGACCTCTTTATTCACCCTTAATTACTGATGATGGGCAAGATGAATCAGTGAATATTCTTCAGACGTGAAATCCTTGAACATTATCAAACTAGGGAAATAAACCCTAATTAGTGACAGGAGAAAAGAGAGGATGATGCCACTAATGGCTGCAAAACCGAAACTTCTGAATTTGTCTGATAACCACAAATAGGGCGCGAAACCCTAATTCTCTGATGATCTCGATCCCATGTCTTAGGATCGTATGCAAATGATATGCGAAATGCGTATGAATGCAAAACGAAAAGCTCACAAAAATAGAAAAGCCAGAGGGCAAATTTGGGGTGTCTACACTCTGTATCAGAGTCCTGCTCCAGGTTGACCACTGGAGGAGATTGAGCAGTCTCCTCTTCAGCTGGTTGATCAGCAGGGATTTGATCTTCATTTGAGGCTTTGGTCTGATCCTCAGAGACTTCTTCATCACTTTCATTTGAGGCCTTTTTCTGGTCCTCAGTTTGTTCCAAATCAGCATCAGATGAGTTCTTTTTCTCATCTTCAGATGTTCCAACATCTATTGGGACATCTTGTTCTGCAGGAGTGTCCTCTGCAGCTTGAGCTTGTTCTTCTTGAGGTGCAGGCATGGTGTTCAGAGGAACAGAAATCCCACTAACTACTCTCTGTTCAAAAAGAATTTTGTTGACTATCTCCTTGATGGAAGCATCCACATAGTCAGAAGATTTTGGAGGCATGTTGGCTGGAGAAGGAATGCCTCCTTTGGCTTTGCTGCAGACTTGATCTTTAGCTCTCTTTGGAGTTCTTGGCTTTTTAGTGTGAGAAGCACTTCCTCTGAGTTCGTCCAATGGGGTTGATTTCATTGGTACCACAGATATGGGAGTGGCATGAACTACGTCTTCTCTGTTGAGAACTTCTTCAGGAGTGTTAGGGTTTTGAGACATTGTTAAGGAAGATGGATGAAGAGCTTTAGGGTTTATGATTTCTGAAGAATAGCTAGTTAATGTGATTCGCTTGTGATAGTATGATGAGAATCTTGATAGCTGATTATAAACAGTTACTAAATAAGTAGTCGTTACATTGCAAATTATTAGGAATGGAATTCCCAAGGTTCTTGTCCAGACTATTTTTGCCATCTGGAACTTATGCCATACAATGTCATATGACATGTTGGCACATCTCATTAACTGCTAAATATCACATAAACAGATTCCAAGTTTTCCCCTTAAGTTCTCAAATTGTGTAGCATCCAATGCTTTGGTAAAGATATCAGCTAACTGCAGATTTGTAGCTACATGCTCCAATGAAATCACCTTTTCTTCTACAAGATCTCTGATGAAATGATGTCTGATATCAATATGCTTGGTCCTGCTATGTTGGATAGGATTCTTTGATATGTTGATTGCACTTAAGTTGTCACAGTACAATGTCATGACATCCTGTGGGACATTGTACTCAGTGAGCATTTGCTTCATCCAAACCAACTGAGAACAACTGCTTCCAGCTGCTATATATTCAGCTTCAGCTGTAGATAAGGATACACAATTTTGTTTCTTACTGAACCAAGAAATCAAATTGTTTCCTAGAAAGAAGCATCCTCCTGAGGTGCTTTTTCTGTCATCAGCACTTCCAGCCCAATCAGCATCACAGAAGCCAGTGAGAATTGGTTTACATCCATGAAAGTACATTATGCCATAGTCACAAGTACCATTAACATATTTAAGAATTCTCTTGACTTGATTGAGATGACTGACTTTTGGATCAGCTTGATATCTTGCACATACACCTACTGCAAATGCTATGTCAGGTCTGCTAGCAGTCAAGTATAACAAGCTTCCAATCATGCTTCTGTATAAGCTTTGATCTACATTCTCACCCTTTTCATCTTTAGTCAGCTTTAAATGTGTGGGGGCAGGAGTTCTCTTATGAGTAGCATTTTCCATTCCAAATTTCTTGACTATGTTCTTGGTATACTTGCTTTGGGAGATGAACATTGAGTCTTCCATTTGCTTTATTTGCAGACCAAGAAAGTAGGTTAACTCTCCTACTAGGCTCATTTCAAATTCAGATTCCATCTGCTTGACAAAATGTTTTACCATCCTTCCAGACATCCCACCAAAGACAATATCATCAACATATATTTGAGCAATCATGACATTCCCTTCTTCATCTTTAACAAACAGGGTTTTGTCAATTCCACCTTTTCTGTATCCTTGCTTGATAAGAAATGTGGTCAGTCTTTCATACCATGCCCTTGGAGCTTGCTTCAAACCATAAAGTGCCTTCTTTAGTTTGTATACATGATTTGGACAGCTTGGATCAACAAATCCTTTAGGCTGTTCTACATATACCTCTTCATTAAGATAGCCATTTAAAAAGGCATTTTTCACATCCATTTGAAATAGCTTGAACTTCAAGATACAAGCAATTCCCAAAAGTAGTCTAATTGATTCAAGCCTTGCTACTGGTGCAAAGGTTTCATCAAAGTCTACTCCTTCAATTTGAGTGTATCCTTGAGCTACAAGTCTAGCTTTGTTCTTTGTAACAACTCCTTGTTCATTTGACTTGTTCTTATACACCCATTTTGTTCCAATCACATTTATGTCATCAGGTCTAGGAACAAGATTCCATACTTCATTCCTTGTGAATTGACCTAATTCCTCTTGCATAGCACAAATCCAGTATTCATCAGTAAGAGCTTCCTTGATGTTTTTAGGTTCTATTTTGGAAACAAAACAAGAACCTGAAATCACTTCTCTTGATCTAGTGCTCACACCTCTGTTGGGATCACCAATTATCAGATCTTTTGGATGATCCTTCTGTATTCTGATGGAGGGAGGTTTGCTGGATTCTTCTGTCCTTGTATCAGTTTGAGTGAAGTTATAATGATCATTCTTTTCTTCAGCTTCAATCTTGATATCAGCAGATGTTCCAACATCTTCTGGGACATCTGTAGGAGCATCATCAATTATCACATTTATGGACTCCATGATAACCTTGGTTCTAGAATTAAATACTCTATATGCTCTGCTGTTTATGGAGTATCCAAGGAAAATCCCTTCATCACTTTTAGGATCCATTTTTCTTCTTTGCTCCCTATCTGCCAGAATATAACAGTTACTTCCAAATACATGGAAGTACTTAACTGTGGGTTTTCTGCCCTTCCAGACTTCATATATTGTGGACAAAGTTCCTTTCCTTAAAGTAACTCTGTTATGGATGTAACAGGCAGTGTTCATAGCTTCAGCCCAGAAGTACAGAGGTAACTTTTTAGCATGGATCATAGCTCTAGCTGATTCTTGAATGGTTCTATTCTTCCTTTCAACAATCCCATTCTGTTGAGGAGTGATTGGTGAAGAATATTCATGATTGATTCCTTCTGAAGAGCAGAAATCTAAGAACTTTTGGTTCTCAAATTCTTTTCCATGATCACTTCTTATTCTGATCACACAGCTGAATTTTTCCCTTTGCAATCTTTGACATAATTCTTTGAATACATCAAATACATCAAACTTTTCTTTGATGAAATTTATCCATGTATATCTTGAAAAGTCATCAACCACAACATAGGCATACCTCTTACCACCAAGACTTTCAACCTGCATAGGTCCCATCAGATCCATATGCAAAAGTTCCAAAACTTTGGAAGTTGTCAGATGTTGGAGCTTTGGATGGGACATCTTGGTTTGCTTGCCTATTTGACATTCACCACATATTTTGCCATCATCAATCTTCAGTTTAGGAATACCTCTTACAGCATCCATAGATATTATCTTCTTTATGCCTCTGAAATGAAGATGACCTAGTCTTTGGTGCCATAGTTTCACTTCTTCTTCTTTAGCTAAAGAACAAGTTGAAGTGAGACTGAGATTTTGGGATTCCCACATGTAACAGTTGTCTTTAGATCTGGCTCCTTTCATGACAACCTCTTGTTCTTTGTTAGTCACTATGCATTCAGTTTTGGTAAAGTTTACACTGTACCCTTGATCACATAATTGACTTATGCTGATCAGGTTAGCAGTTAAACCTTTAACTAGCAGCACATCATCTAGTCTCGGAACATCTTGACAATCCAAGGTTCCAACTCCCTTGATTTCTCCTTTAGCTCCATCTCCAAAGGTCACATACCTGGATGAATGTGATTTTAAGTTTACTAGCAGATTCTTCAATCCAGTCATGTGTCTTGAACATCCACTGTCAAAGTACCAGTCTTCTTTAGCTGATACTCTTAGTGATGTATGTGCTATAAATGCATTACTTTTCTTTGACCATTTGAGTTGAGATTTCTTTTGATGCCTCTGCCCTGTGTGTTGTTCATCAGCTGATCTCCAAGCTTGATTGTTGATCTTGTTCTTGTAGCTTTGATCAGCTTCAGTGCTAGCTTTTGGTTTCCATACCTTCTTGATGTTTTCTGTCTTCTGCTTAGGAGGTTGCTGATTTCTTTGATGTTTATGCAGCACTTTCTTGGTAACTTCTATTTTCTTCTTGGAAGGTTGCTGATGCATCTGATTTGGATATCCATGCAGCTTATAACAATGAGGTTTGATATGTCCAAATCTTCCACAGTAATGGCATCTCCATCTTTGATACTTCTTCTTCATTTTGTTCTTTTCAGAATGTTGAGACATCTGTTGGAACATTATGTTTGACTTTGTGTTCTTTTCCTGATGTTGAAGCATCTGTTGGGACATCTTGTTTGACTGTATGGATTTTGAAGTTGTTTTGCTAGAGCTAGCTTCATCTTTATTTACTCTGTTAAATCCCAGTCCACTTTTATCCCCTGAGTGCTTATTGTTGTTGAGAATAACATCCAGTGTATTTGAGCTGCTGTTCAACATTCTAACAGATTTGGACATATGTTCCAACTTGGAGTTGAGAAGACTTACTTCACTTTTCAAGGTGTCAATGATCTCTTGATCATTTGCTTTTTCATCTTCTAATGCCTCATTCTGCTTCTTTAGCTTTATAACCTCACTGCATATTTCAGAGCTTCTTTTGTATAGATCTTTGAATGCTTGCTCAAGTTCTTCATAAGTAAGTTCTCCATCACTGGATTCACTTTCAGAGTCACATAATCCAGCTAAAGCAGTGATATGCTTAGCTGATTCCTCTTCTGAATCACCTCCTGAGTCTTCATCAGACCAGGTCACAGAGAGTCCTTTCTTTTGCCTTTTTAAGTAGGTAGGACATTCATTCCTGATGTGTCCATATCCTTCACATCCATGGCATTTGACTCCTTTTTCTTGACTGGTCTTTTCAGCATAATTTGACCTTCTGTTAGCATCATAAGATCTCCTGTTCTCAGAAGAGTTTGTGTATCTTCCACTGGGTTTGGACTTGCCTTCCATTCCTCTGAGAATCTGTTTGAATTGTCTTCCAAGCATAGCAAGGTTGTCTGATAAGCTTTTATCATTTTCTGATTCATCATCTTCTTCTTCATCAGTATTTGACACCAAGGCTATGCTTTTGTTCTTTTTAACATTTGTGTCATTCATTCCCATCTCAAAAGTTTGAAGGGAACCAATGAGTTCTTCAACTTTCATAGAGCATATGTCTTGAGCTTCTTCTATTGCTGTGACTTTCATGTCAAATCTTTTTGGCAAAGATCTGAGGATTTTTCTTACAAGTTTTTCATCAGTCATTTTTTCTCCCAAAGCTCCAGAAGTATTAGCTACTTCTAAAATGTTCATGTAGAATTCATGAACTGTCTCATCTTCCTTCATTCTCAAGTTTTCAAATTTTGTGGTGAGAAGTTGAAGTCTTGACATCTTTACTTTTGATGTTCCTTCATGAGTTGTTTTGAGAGTATCCCACACATCTTTGGCTAGCTCACAATGATGTACAAGTCTGAAGATGTTCCTATCAATGCCATTGAATAAAGCATTTAAGGCCTTTGAGTTGCCTAGTGCTGAATCTTCTTCTTCCTTACTCCATTCTTCTTCAGGTTTCAGCACTTTTGATCCATCTTTGGTATCTTGGACAGGATAATCCCATCCAATGTTGACTGCTCTCCATGCCCTGTTGTCAAGTGATCTTAAGAATGCAATCATTCTTGGCTTCCAGTAGTCATAATTAGATCCATCCAGAATAGGTGGTCTATTTACTGACCCTATATCTCTGTCCATGTTATAGAATTTGTATTCCCTAGATCTCACCCAGTATAAACAGGCAGGGTGCCTGCTCTGATGCCAATTGAAATTCTGTGATCAGGTATGAGATGTCCTAAGAGATGTCCCAACACTTGACAGATTTAACCAAAACTTAAATAGCAAGAAAAGTAAACAACACAGAAGTTTGTTAACCCAGTTCAATGTATAACCACACTTACATCTGGAGGCTACCAAGCCAGGAGGAAATCCACTATAAGTAATATTAATTCTAGACTTAAACCACCCTGTTTAATCTATCACTTAATAACTACCCAATGCAATTTCTACCTAAGTCACAACTTAGATAAGAGTACCCTACTCACTCCCCTTCAATCACACAGTGATCAAGTTTACAAGTTTAATAAAATTGAAGACATTCTTCAAACAAAACAGCTTGATCTTACTTCACAGTTTCAATCAAGTCACAAATGCACTTATGCTTAAAAGCTCATCAAGTGGTACAATAAAAACAACCTGCTATTAAAACACTAGACACCCTATTTGGTCTTCTGAAATTCGTACTCAATTCTATGAGTTTCTGTTGCTTAAATAGGTATCTGTAATTTGGGCTTTCTGTAGGATGATCCAGCCCTAATGCGCATGCAGCTTCCACCTTGAATTTAGGGTTTGTTACTTCCTAGATTCTAGGTGATTTAGGTCTTCTGTTTTAATCTGAATCTTCAATATAAAACTCCCTACAGATGCGCCTTGTTCTGTTTTTATCCATCATTAATTAATTCCAGATGACTCTCCTTAAATATCTCTGATCAGTTAGTCAATAATTAATTCTGGTAGCAGGTTTGAGATGTCTCAACATCTGTTGGGACATCCTGAAAAACTGAACTTAAGTCATTAACACAATGTCCCAACATCTGGTAAGACATCCTGAAATAAGTTCATATACTCTGTTTGATAATGTCCCAACATTTGATAGGACATTCTGAACTGAATTCAATAATTCTTGTTGGTCAAAAATTCTGCCAATTCAAGACATCTACAAGATACATGTTCATATATACTCTTCCGACACTCGTCCGTGTCATATTACCCCCCTGCAGATATAAGCCACAAACATCCTCTTTGAATACAGAAACCTATATACACTCTCTTGACACCCGTCCGTGTCACCGCTCCCCAACATGGTTGCCCAAACACTTGTCGCAAACCAAACACTTGTTTATAATACACTCTCATTGACACCCGTCCGTGTCATCCTATTCCCACAGGTTGCCAGAATACCTTTTTACACCCATAAGTTCATAACTTATATACTTACTCTTCTGGCACTTGTCCGTGTCACCCTTCCCCAACAAGTTGAACACTCATCCGTGTCTTGCTCATACTTCACAATACTTGTTCATACATATACAGATACTCGTCCGTATCTTATATATATATTATTCCCCACAGATTCAACACTCGTCCTTGTTCTTTGTTAACTATTGGTACTCGTCCATACCATCATCTCTGAACATGTGTCAGCATTTGTTTCTACCGATACTCGTCCGTATCACGGTCTTAAGGATGCTCGTCTGCATCTTTAATCTATACACAACGTCAAAACACTTATACCTTTGTTTCTTAAGCGTAAGCACTCGTTCGTGTTTACCATTCCCCAGTAAAAGTAACTTTTCTTCTACCTGACATTTGTCATATGTCATGATACTTTCGGCAGCCGTACCCTGCCAGGTGATCGTACTTCACCTATGGATGACCGTTGTCGCTCTCGAAGATTTGCATCCCGGTACAAACGCGAACGGTCGGCGAAAGGAGGAAATGAAAGATGAAAAGAGTTGCCAGCTAGGCATTTTTATCCCGAAGGAAAGGTAATGCTGCATAAACCTAGGAAGAAATGGGTAAGACGGTCGCGAACCAGAGAAACTGAGAAAGGGGGTTGGTTACAACCTGGGAAGGTATTAGCACCCAGATTGTCCGTCGTACTCGACGGATCCACGCTTGAAAGATTGTGTTTAAAGGGGGTAGTGTCAGTGCTATCTGTGTGCAAAAGCTGGAAAAGAATGTACAGGTGTCAGTGCAAAAGAAATGTGAAGTGAATTGCTCAGGAATGAGGCTTAAAGAATAATGCTGGAAGACGGGGGAAGAGATAGAGACTTTTGTTCAATAACGATTAAGTTATGCCTACGTATCCTCTCGTACAATGAGGAAGTCAGAACACCGTAGTTCGACTCAAAGAGACTTAAAGGTAAATTAACTGATGAACAACTTGCTTTTCTATGCTCAAGTGTATGACATGTCTGGCTCAGGTGCTAACTGTCTTGCATTAGACGGAAGAAGCGAGTTCTCGTTTATGAGTGAAGATGATGAGAAAAGAATCCCGAAGGAGACGATTATTGTTTGTTTTTGTGTTTTCAATCTTTTATTGCTTTTTTGTGTTTGTCATAAGTTAATGAGCTTAAGCCTAAACCAAGAGTTAGTAAACTCATCACATCCTCCCTCTGATTAGGGGTAATGAGAATATCTTAAGTATGAAGTAAGCACCTCACACTTAATCACCATGATGTAGGATTAAGATCATTAACCTACTTGTGATTATTTAGATGTTTTTGGAGTTTTTGTTTAGTGTTAAGTAATGAGTTTAAGCCATAATCAAGGATTTAATGGACTCATTACACCATCCTAATAGAAGGATAATAGATGAGAATATTTAAGTTGGGGAAGATACCTCAACTTAATCCATAATTAGGGATTAACCTCATGACAAAACAAAGCCTTTATTAAAGTGGATTTTAATTAATGGTGAGATTAAGAAATGGGTTTTATGATTTGTAAGACAACTTGAGGGGGAGTTGTCCATTAACACTAGGGTTAGTCCTTCTTAACCAATTAAGGAAGAATTAGAACCCTAATGCAAGGCCCAAGTTACAAGCTATTGTCTTAGTGATTATTAAGATGGATTGATTAAGAGATTTAAACACATTAAGGGTTTAACACTTAGGATTAAAGTTATACACTCCATCCTAAGAGAAGCATGCAGGCATAATCTTAATCACAAAGCCTTAAAACCTTAAAGGTTTAGTCTCTAATTATGAGATGAGAAGAGAAACACAAAAGAAGACACAAAGGTAAAACTAAATGGGGACTATTCAAAACCCTAATTTTTTCCATGCTTGGATGTTCCTATGGTTTGTAAGGCTTGCAAGAGATCTTCAAGAATAGCCACCAAGGAAGAAGCAGATGAAAGGAGGAGAAACAGAAGAAACAAGCTAACTTACTTCACTTAAGAAGATAAGTTACTTGAAGAAAGAAAGTGAAGGAGGAACATGAATAAGCAAGCTCACGCTAAAGCAAAAGCAAATTGCAGCAATGGTGCATAAGAGAGAAAGAGACGAGAAGTGAGAAGTGAAGGCAAATTCACTTCTTAAAGTACTTACCACCTGAAATGGTTAGCATAAAAGAAAGAATGGAATGAAAATGTATGCAAGGATGAAAACCAAAACCAGAAGCATGTTCATGATGTAAATGATGCTAAGAGATGATGCGAATGTATGTCAAGTGCAATGGATGATCATACAAGAGATGAGAATGCCAATGAAGCATGTAGGATGCATGAAAGCACATGAAAGTTCATGGAATGTAATGAATGCATAACATGGCAAATGGATGTAGAAATGATCAAACATGATTCTAATGTGTCCTATGATGTCTTAGATGTCATGTGAATACATGAAATGTCATGACAAGTTCTTGAGTGAATGCATATGCAAGATGTATGCAAATGAGCATGAGAAATTAGGGTTTTTATGCAACATGAGATGCAAAAGTCAAAAACAGAAGCAAATGACAAGATAAAAAAATGAAAATGAACTTAAAGGAACCCTAACCACATATGATATCACACCCCAAAGGAGGAGACCTAACTCTTAACCTAAAGGAAGTTGTGATTTTTCTAAGTTATCTAGGGTTTTAAGGCACCTAAAGGGGAAAAATGCACATCAAATCAAAAATGCTGAAGAAATTTGTGACAAAATTATGTTAGATACTACATGCTAAATGAAGATCAATGCAAAAAGAATCAAAGTCACACCATTCATGGTTAGGCAGAAAAGAATTCTTGAAGTTAGGGTTCAAAATAAAAATTTTATGAACCCTAAATTCAAGAGAAATGTCAAAGATGATTCAAAACCAAAAAGAAATTTGTATGAATGGCATGACAATGTTTCTAAATGTCCTAAGATGCAATGTGATTTTTTTTTGGATTTTTAGAAACCTAAATGATATTTTAATTAATTAATTTCCATTAATTGATTAAAATAAACATTTAAATGTTTTAAAAATGATTTTTAAATGCAAAAAATAAAAATAAAAATATTTTTGGGTTAAGAAAATTATTTGAAGTGAAAATGCAAAAGGAAAATATTTTTAGGTTTTTCTAACTATTTTAAATAAATGATGCAAAATAAAATGAGAAAAAATGAATTTAAAACTGAATTAATGAAAGTATGCTGATCCAAGGGTTTAGGTTGAAACTAGGGATTTTGGGATTGACTGCACGCCACATCCTAGGGCTAGAATTCAAATTCAGTAAAACCTAATTAATTAAATAATTAATCCTGATTAAACTTAAATGAACTAATCTCAACCACTCATCACACGCGGGAAACAAATATCCAACGACCTTCATTTAAACCTAGCCCTAACCCTAATTAACATATTAATCACTTTCAGGTGGCCGGAGAAGACCTTCAGTCATCTTCTTCGGCCAGACCCTCCCTGAGTAAACCCCAAACTTCAACCCTAGGTCATTTATAGAGCTCTAAAGCTCCAGATCAACTCACCTCACTCTCCTGAACTCAAATCCAACTTCAAAACAAATTTATAATGGCTCAATCACAAGATTCGAAGAGAAAATAAAAAAATGGTAAAACTTTCAGAACATGCATACAAGCTCATTTCTCAACCATTCTCAAAAGTAAACACATCATGGTGATCAGCAAAGCATGAAGATCAATCTAAACACTTAAAATAGCACTTCTGGAAAAAAGTTTGAAGAAGTTACCTGAGCTTGAGCTTCCTCAGTTTGGAGCTTTCTGGCCACTTCTCTTGTGCATGCTGACTCCAATGACCTTCCTTATGAAGCTTTGATGCTTAGAGGAAGTTTGTTTTGGCTAGTTTGTGTGATTGCACTTCAACTGGCCAAGAACCGTGTTTTGTGTATGGGGTGTTTTTGGCTGTTTTAATGGTTGCTTTATGATCTATTGATGATTCTGAGATGAATGGTGAAAGAATTTTGAAGATTGAGTATGTGAGCTGAGAGATTCAAAGGAATTTACAAGTTGGAGTGATTTTGGGAATGTTGAGCTATCTGAGGTTTTAGCTTGTGTGTGTTATGAAAAATGATCCTTGAAGCATGCTTGTAGAGTCCTGGTTGGGCAGAGAGTGGGTGGTGGACTGTGGTGATTGGTATGGGTGTTTTTGCACAAAGTCAATAAAGTTTGTACTTGAGGTATGAGCAATGGCGCAGCTGGCTTTTTGGCTTGTCCATGCGCATCATGGATCAAGGAGGTCCATAGAAATGGTTTTGAGGCAATTCAGCAAGTTGAAACAAAGTTATGTGTCATTTTGCAAATTCTATGAAGTTTGGCCCCTTTTGAAATTCTTGAAATGCAAGACATGAAATGACACAATTCCTTGGGCAATTCTGATCTTTATGCAATGCACTATGATGTTATGATACTTAGAAGTGTGTTTGAAGTCCTAAAATGAATTGGCAAGTGGTTTTGCAAAAATCCCTCTTTGGTGCATTCTTGAAAATTATGTGATTTTTGCCAACTTTGACAAGCCATAACTTGAGTTCCATAATGAATTAGAACTTGTTATTGTACTTTTTGAAAAGGGAATGATCCAATCTACAACTTTCATGACCAAATTTTTTTCATTTGACGCATTTTTGGTTGAGAAAGAGAAGGTTGAAAAACTTTCCCAAAATGGAAAGTTTACATTACAAGTCATTTCCATTTTTGGCAACTTTTGGTTTAGCTCACTTTTCTTCAACTTTGTGAACTACCAAGCACTCCAATGATCAAATAAAGATCATATAAATTCAATTTGATGAAAAATCCATTTGGTTCCATTGGTGGGGCCTCAGATGCCCTGATTTTGCTCTGACTTGCTCAAGTTACCCAGTGATCAGATGACTTCCACAATGAGTTTCTTCATCAAACTTGGTACACATGATCCTTATAACATATTGAGACCCTTAGAAATAAGAATGACCAAAAAATTTGGAGTTATGGCCTCTGAAACCAAAACCCTAATTGCAGGTCATCTGTGCAGTGAAACCCTAGCTCCGCTTCCATGCTTTGCCAGTTCTTGTGATTCTTTGACTTCCTTGATCTTTGAGGGATATAAAATGATTATAGAACATACATGGACCCTCTTGGAATGATTGGAGACCTTTGGAGTGGCTCAGATGGATCCTGGATTGCTCAGATCACAAACCCTATATGCAGATGAACTTGAACTAATGCAGTGAAACAAAAATGCAATATGATATGGTATGCTTAAACTAATGCCAATATAAGAGATCACAGGCCATGACATGAATTTAGTGAGGGAAAATTTGGGGTGTTCACAACCGTCCCTCATCCTTTCCCCAGCGGAGTCTCCATAATTGGAACCCCTTTCTATCCGGCATTCGTCCTATGTCGTGATATTTAGCAGCCGTCCCCTGCTAGGTGATCGTCCTTCACCTTTTTGATGATCGTCCTTCATCATTTTATCCGATGTCCATCCCCATCGTTGATCTTGTTATCTGACATTCGTCCTATGTCATGATAAACCCCGAGAGCAGTCGTACCCTGCTAGGTGATCGTCCTTCACCTCTTGATGATCGTCCTTCATCATACTTATCCGATGGCCGTCCCCATCGTCGACCCTTTTCTATCCGACATTCGTCCTATGTCGTAAGAGCAGCCGTCCCCTGCTAGGTGATCGTCCTTCACCTCTTGATGATTGTCCTTCATCATGCTTATCCGATGGCCGTCCCCATCGTCGACCCTTTTCTATCTGACATTCGTCCTATGTCGTGATAAAGAGCAGCCGTCCTCTGCTAGGTGATCGTCCTTCACCTTTGATGACCGTCCCTCATCATTATTTCATTTATTCTTTGAACCGATGGTCGTCCCCGTCATTGTTTACCTTACTTTACAAATCCGATGGCCGTCCCCATCATTGACTTTACCTTTAAATCCCCAGAAAGTCTTATTTCTTTACCTGATGGTCGTCCCCATTATGATCTCTTTATTTCCCCAGCATGTCGGTCGTCCCCGTCATTGCTTTATCCCCAGAAGTCGTCCTTTGCTCGATGGTCGTCCTCCATCGCTTTCATTTGATAATCATGTTATACTTTCTTTTACAATTTATATCCCTTTTCTTCTTCTACCCAGTGAGTGCAAATTTCGAACTGTCTTTGGTATTTAACCACAAGTTATCTTGTTTGTCTGTTAAGCCTGTCGCTTACATCCTGCACAGCTAACTCATGTTTGAATAGGGGCAGCTGTAAACAACCCAAATTTGCCCTCACTAAGTTCACACCATGGCTTGTGATCTTTCATTTTTGTATAAGTTTAAGCATATCATCACATTGCATTTTTTGTTTCATCTGTATAGTCCAAGTTCATTTGCATCTAGGGTTTGTGATCTGAGCAATCCAAGGATCCATCTGAGACACTCCAAAGGTCTCAAATCATTCCAAGAGGGTCCATGTATGTTCTATCATCATATTACATCCCTCAAAGATCAAGGAAGTCAAAGAATCACAAGAACTGGCAAGGCATAGAAGCTGAGCTAGGGTTTCACTACACATATGACCTGAAATTAGGGTTTTTGTTTCAGAGGCCATAACTCCAAATTTTTTGGTCATTCTTGTTTCTAATAGTCTCAATAAGTTATAAGGATCATGTGTACCAAGTTTGATGAAGAAATTCATTGTGGAAGTCATTTGTTCACTAGGTAACTTCTTGAGCAAGTCAAAGCAAAGTCAGGGCATCTGAGGCCCCCAACAATGGAACCAAAGTGGATTTTTCATCAAATTGAAATTATAACATCTTTATTTTATCATTTAAGTGCTTGGAAGTTCACAAAATTGAAGAAAATTGGGCTAAACCAAAAGTTGCCAAAAATGGAAATGACTTGTAATGGAAACTTTCCATCTTGGGAAAGTATTTCAACCTCCTCTTTTTCAACCAAAAATGCTTCAAATGAAAATTTGTTGGTCATGAAAGTTGTAGATTGGATCATTCCCTTTTCAAAAAGTAAAAGAACAAGTTCTAATTCATTATGGAACTCAAGTTATGATCTTTCAAAGTTGGCAAAAATCCTATAATTTTCAAGAATACACCAAAGAGGATTTTTTTGCAAAACCACTTGCCAAGCCATTTTGTGACTTCTAATACACTTCTATGCATCATACAAACATAGTACATTCCCTAAAAATCAGAATTGCCCAAAGAACCATCTCATTTCATGCCTTGCACATCAAGAAATCCAAAAGGGACCAAAACTCTTCAAATTTGCAAAAGGGCACAAAACCTCTCATAAACATGCTGAATCACCACAAAACCAATTCCATGGCTCTCCTTGATCTTTGCTGAGCCAGGACAAGCCAAAAGCCAGCTGCAACATGAGCCCATACCTCAAGTATAAGTTATGTTGACATTTTGGCAACTTGCCCATACCAATCACCACGGTCCACAACAACTCCTCTGACCTATCAAACATTGTTATGTGGACAAAATGCAGCTCATAACATAACACAAGCCAGCCTAACACCTCAGAATCACTAAGTTCCCAAAAATCACCCCAAGAGCAAAAGCTTTCGAAACTCACATCACACACACTCAAACTTCAAACTCTTTTCATCAATCAACTCAGCTTCACCGAAGGATCATTTCCCACCCCTCATTGCAGCCTAAAAGCACCCCTACACAAAATACGATTCTGGTGCAGCAAGAGTGCAAGCTCTCATTCCAGCCATTCTAAGCTTCATCAAAGCATTCCAACATCATCAGGAGGTCAAGGGGAGTGAGTTTGCACAAGAGAAGAGGACCAAAAGCTTCAAACTGAGAAAGCTCAAGCTCAGGTAACCTCAAGAACAAATTTTCCAGAAATGTAATTTTAGGTTATAGAATGTTCCTTGTGATGTGTTGATCATGTTGATGCTTTTATTTTTGAAAATGGTTGCGTATTAAGGATTTCATGAACTTCTGAAAGTTTTGACCTAAAAATGATCTTCTTCAATTCTTCATTTTGATGCATGAAAAATTGTTTTTGTTGCTGGATTAGTGTTCTATGATGTTTAGGGATGAATTCTGGAGAGTTTGAGAGCCTGGGGTGGTGTTTTGAGGTAGCTCAGGGGAGGAGCTCGCCGGAGAAGACGACCGGAAGTCTACTCCGGCCACCTGAGATTAATTAGGGTTTTAATTAGGGTTAGCGCGAGTTTGAATGTGGGTCGTTTGATGTTTGTTTCCTGCGTGTAATGAAAGGCCAGGATTAGCTCATTAAGTTTTAATTATGTTTAATTAATTAATTAATTAGGTTTAACTCAGATTGAACCTCAGCCCTTAGATTGCGCGTTGGTCAACCAAAATCTCCCCAGTTTGAATCCTGTCCATCAGATTGTCCTACTTTCATTTAATTTAATTTTTATTTCATTTTTAATGATTTTTCTTGCATAATTAATTTAAAATACTTAGAAAATTCCAAAAATATTTTTCTTCTGCATTTTGATTTTAAATACTTTTCTTCACCCAAAAACATTTTTATTTTTATTTTTTGCATTAAAAAATCATTTTTAAAATATTTAAATGTTTATTTTAATTAATTAATGGAAATTAATTAATTAAAATATCATTTAGGTTTCTAAAAATTCCAAAAAAATTAACATTGCATCTTAGGACATTTAGAAACATTGTCAAACCATTCATACAAATTTCTTTTTGGTTTTGATCCAACTTTGACATTTTTCTTGAATTTAGGGTTCATAAATCCCTTTTTGGAACCCTAACTTCAATAATTCTTTTCTGCCTAACCATGAAGGGTTTGACATTGGTTCTTTTTGCATTGATCTTCATATAACATGTAGTATCTAGCATATTTTTGTCACAAGTTTATCTTGCATTTTCCATTTGATTTGCATTTTTCCTCTTAAGGTACCTTAAAACCCTAGATAACTTAGAAAAATCACAACTTTCTTTAGGTTAAGAGTTAGACCTCCTCCTTTGGGGTGTGATATCATATGGGGTTAGGGTTCCTTTGAGTTCATTTGCAATTTTTTATCTTATGATTTGCTTCTGTTTTGACCTTATGCATCTCATGTTGCCTTAAAACCCTAATTTCTCATGTTCATTTGCATACATCTTGCATATGCATCCATTCATGAACTTGCCATGACATTTCATGCATTCACATGTCATATTAGACATATTAGGACATATTAGAATCATGCTTGATCATTTATTCATTCATTTGACATGGTGTGCATTCATTTAATTCCATGAACTTTCATGAGCTTTCAAACTCCAAAGCATGCATCCTTTGCATTCCATCTCTTGTATGAACATTCATAACACTTGTCATGATTTTGCATCATATCATAGTATCATTTGCATCATGTATTTGCTTCTGGTTTTGGTTTTATCTTTGCTTACATTTCATTTCCCTTTCATTCCTTTCCTTATGTTAACCTTTTCAGGTGGTAAGTAACTTGAGAAGTGAATTTGCCTTCACTTCTCATTTCTCTTATCATTCTTCTTATGCATCCTTGTTGCATTTCTCTTTGCTTTAGAGTGAGCTTTCTCATTCATGTTCATCATTCACTTTCTTTCTCCAAGTTACTTATCTTCTTCAGTGAAGTAAGTAACTTGTTTCTTCTGCTTCTTCCTTCTTCCTCCTGCTTCTTCCATTGGTGGCTTCTCTGAAGATCTCTTGCAAGCCTTACAAACCATAGGAACATCCAAGCATGACAATAATTAGGGTTTTGATTAGTCCCCCTTTAACTTTTACCTTTGTGTCTTCTTTGTGTCTCTCTTCCCACCCCATCATTAGAGACTAAACCTTTAACGTTTTAAGACTTTGTAATTAGGGTTATGCATGCATCCTTCTCTTAGGATGGAGTGTATAACTTTAATTCTAAGTGTTAAACCCTTAATTTGTTTAAACCTCTTAAATCAATCCATCTTAATAATCACTAAGACAATAGCTTGTAACTTGGGCCTTGCATTAGGGTTCTAATTCTTCCTTCATTGGTTAAGAAAGACTAACCCTAGTGTTAATGGACAAGTCCCCCTCAAGTTGTCTTACAAACTATAAAATTCACTTCTTAATCTTACCATTAATTAAAATCCACTTTAACAAAGGTTTGTTTTGTCATGAGGTTAATCCCTAATCATGGAATAAGTTGAGGTATCTTCTTCAGCTTAAGTGTTCTCATCTATTATCCTTCTATTAGGATGGTGTAATGGGTTCACTAATCCTTGATTATGGCTTAAACTCATTACTTAACACTAAACAAAAACTAAAAAAAACATCTAAATAATCACAAATAAGTTAATGATCTTAATCCTACATCATCATGGTAATTAAGTGTGAGGTGTTTATCTCATACTTAAGGTATTCTCATTATCCCTAATCAAAGGGAGGATATGATGAGTTTACTAACCCTTGGTTTAGGCTTAAGCTCATTAACTTATGAAAAACAAAGAAAGCAATAAAAGATTGAAAACACAAAAACAAACAATAATCGTCTCCTCCGGGATTCTTTTCTCATCATCTTCACTCACAAACGAGAACTTGCTTCTTCCGTCTCAGTTAGCACTCGAGCCAGACGAGTCATACACTTGAGCATAGACAAGCAAACAGTTCATCAGTCAATTTATCTTTCAGTCTCTTTGAGTCGAACTACGGTGTTCTGACTTCCTCATTGCACGAGAGGATACATATGCATAATTTAACAGTTATCGAACAAAAGTCTCTGTGTCTTCCCCCTCTTTCATCATTCTTCTTAAGCCTCATTCCTGAGCACTTCACTTTCCCCTTCTTGCACTAACACTTGTACATTCTTTTCCAGCTTTTGCACACAAATAGCACAAACACTACCCCTTTAAACACAATCTTGTAAGCGTGGATCCCGTCGAGTACGACGGACAATCTGGGTGCTAATACCTTCCCAGGTTGTAACCAACCCCCTTTCTCAGTTTCTCTGGTTCGCAACCGTCTTATCCATATTTTGTTAGGTTTATGCAGCATTACCTTTCCTTCGGGATAAAAATGCCTAGCTGGCGACTCTATTCACCTTCACTTTCATTTCCTCTTTTCTCCGACCGTTCGCGCTTGTACCGGGATGCAAATCTTTGGGAGCGACACTACCTAGGTGGTAATCGGTTACTTGACCAACAATTTGAATTTTTACTTTTTTTTTGTGGGAACTCTTGGATATCCGACCTCGGTCGTTCGTTCTAAGATTATTTTTCTTCCGAGACCCGATAAGTGCCAAATAACCCTTGATCACATGCCCCCCGCCTTGATCGATGATGTATGTATTGTATTTATTTTTCGAATGCGATGCAATGATATGTGGAATGATGCGGGAATGAAGCGCAGACTGCTCGAGGTTGATAATAAATAAGAGGGCAAATTTTGGGGTGTTACACAATGAAAATAAAAGTAAACATCGAAGGAAACTACAATACGAGCGAATGCGAACCAAAGGAAGGAGTGCAAGAATTCTGGTGGTGGTCATAGACAAAAAGAAGGAAAATAAGAACACTTTAGAACTTTAAACTTCTAAAGAGTGAAAAAAAAAATAAACAAAAAAGTGTTTATGGGTACTTCCAACAGAAGGGAAATATTATATCTTATAGCCAAAGTGATTAAAGCACTACCTACCAACAGTCAAGATCTTTTCAAAAGTCATCTTAGATACTCAAGTATACTAGGGTTAGATGGTCATCAATGATGGCATGCAAAGGGCACTCGTCATGGGTTCCTCAATGGAAAGATATATGTCACAAAAAATACATTTAATGTGTGAATTTCTAACACTAACGGTGTTATATCACTACCCTTAACTTGACCTAAACGCCGACTGATCTTAGGACATGCACGACAAAATCCTTCCCCTACAAGGTAGGAAATGGCTTGAAGGGCAACTATCATGCGCTGTCCAAAAGACCCAATAAGAGAGACCCAAGAGAAAACACTATTGGGGTCCACACTAAAGAAAGAGGGACCCCCATTCTCTTGAACAAAAACAATCCTAGTCCTTTCTCATCACACACCATCAAGATCAATCAGATAGTCCCCAACATGGCATGTCGCAATCCTCGCGAAACGATTATAACCACCTTTGCTATTTAAAGAGAAGAGCATGTCATTTTACATGGAATTAAAATCGATTTCCATTACTCACAATTTTTCATTTTCTTTCTGACTTAAACGTTAAAAGTGTTAATTTTGCAGATACACTTATGCACTTTCATACCAAAAAGCTTAATGCACCATATCAAAAATCCAAAGTTCTTTGAATATTTGAAATGTATAATAATTTAAAAAAAAAAAGAAAATAATATAAAATCTAACTAACATTTAAAGACCCTAGCATATATATATATATATATATATATATATATATATATATATATATATATATATATATATATATATATATATATATATATATTGAATAGAAGGGATATACATAAAAAAAAAAAATTAAAAAAAAAAAGCTGTTAAGTGAGTGTTGATCGAAGATGGCTGGTGCTTCATCTCTGCGAGTCGCACTGTCTCCTTTGCTCAGAAAAATTCCATACACAAATACAACATCCATTCTTCGGAATACAAGTTACGAATATTTCCGTTGCTTCTCATCTTCTCCTACTCCTCCCCAATCATATTCATGGCAACCATTTCGTAAGAAAAAGGTTGTTATGCGTATAGCCTATGTTGGCACCAATTACCGAGGTCACATTCTTCTAAACCATTCCCATTTTATGCTCTTTTTTCAAAACACCTCCTCATATATATTCATAGTTTGTTTGTTTACTTTTTATTCAGGTCTTCAAATGCAACGAGATGAAAATGCACGCTCAAGTATGCTTCTTTATCTGTTAGTCCTTATGTTCATTAAATTTTCTTCTGTGTTAGTGTTTGATATGTTGGTAGAATGGTGGTGATTGCTGCTCTATATATATGGGATATAGAAGAAAGAAAATAAGAATAGTTTGGTTGTAGTTTTTGAGTATAAGATGTTTGTTAAAATGCACTAGCTGGGGGTCAGTTATAAGTAACTTCAAAATCTTTCACTGCAACTGATAGATGAATCCAATTAACTGAAAAAGTGGAGAGACATAACCATTAGTCCCCGCAACAACATCAGACCGCAATTTCAGGGTGATTTGAAATCACACATCCTTTACTTCCATATTAGGAACCTCATCAGACAACTTCGTCCACGTTTCTTATGTATTTTCGTCAAAATTCAAAATGTAGAACCCAAAACTCAATTTAGCTCTAAAAAAATCTTAACATTAAGTGTTTTTTAACGGTGTATTTCAAACTTTTCTCAATAAAAAATCACGCTGCAACGGCCGCAATGCACATCGCAGCAATTGCAACACCCGCAATCCGCGACCGCAACCTCAATTTAAAACGATGGACATCGCATTAGAGTGGATGGATCCAGCGTAATTGGTATTCAAGGCATTAAAATCAAGCTGAAACTCTAGAACAATTTAAGTACCGGTGACAAGGGTGTGGCTGTGCTTAGAAAATCATAAGGTCACGATAATAATATGTTTAATCAAAAGATCCACCTTGTAGTTTTGATTGGAAGCAACATAGGTCTTGTACAAAACCAAAATCTATATTTATGAACTTTGTTCTCTTAACATCATGTATCGGCGTTCCTTTGGTTGCACAACGAGTTTTCCACGTTCAAATAGATGTTTGGTTTTGTAGCTTGTATGAAATCATGGCAGAAGCATAGCTTAACGCGAGTTTGGTGCCTCTGATGTGAAACCAAACATATGCTCAAGTATGAGATATTACACATCCAACAACTTTATGTAAATGTGAATTTAATATAAATATTGTCTGTTCTGCTGATATAATGTAATACATGTGATTCAATTTGGCTAGTTATTTTGAATGGATTGCTGCTAAAGTGTTATGATTTCAAAACTGTAGCAGTTGAGAAAGAACTAGAAACAGCGATATTCAAAGCTGGTGGCATCCGCCACAGTAATTTAGGGGATTTGGAAAAAATCGGATGGTCCAGAAGTAGCCGAACTGACAAAGGAGTAATTCTTGATTCTTTTGTTTCCATTTATCTTGCTTAATGTTCTGTTTTTAGTACAGATGCTTCCAGGATATGATTACTTATTCTATTCTATTTTAATGCTACATATGTATATTAGGTTCACTCTCTTGCAACAATGATTTCATTTAAAATGGAAATCCCAGAAAACTCTTGGAATGATGACCCTTATGGCTTTTCCCTCGCACATTATGTTAACTCTTATCTTCCTCGTGATATCAAAGTTATAAGCGTTTTGCCTTCACAAAGGTAAGGTTTGAAACCAATTTCATTTGTTCAGTATTCATAATATAATCTTAAAATTTAGAAATGTCGAGTTTTGTCGCGAAAGTTTTCATTTTTAATGATCATTTAGTGTTTATTATTTATATTCTTACTTCTGTCTTGCATATTCTTACCAACAGACTTCTGAGTTTCTAATGCTCTTTTGCCATGTTCTCTAATTGTTCTATTTTATGTCTTGGAGCAGGAGCTTTGACCCCAGAAAGGAATGCATTTTGCGAAAATATTCTTACCTTCTCCCTGCTGAAATTATTGGTATTCAGAGCGACTCTAGCAACAATGAAATTGATTACCACCTGTCGGAGTTCAATGATATTCTCAAAGAATTTGAGGTGTGGTTACTGATAATCAAATCGATTTTTTTTCTTCATATTTCCTTATGGATTTCATATTAGCATTCTTGAATCATGATCTTATATGTAATTGCCTTTCATAGGGTGGACATCCTTTTCATAATTATACAGCTAGATCCAAATACAGAAGACATATTCCTCGTCGAACGTCCCATTTAAAGCGCGGCGAGAGTTTAACAGCCTACAATTCAGAACACGAGGATAGTGATGAGGAAGAAACTTTTAAAATTGATGCGGCACTTACAGAAAACATAGTCTGCCAAAACCAAAAGTCTTCAGGAACTTTTGATTCCTGCGAACCTGTCATATGCCCCGATAACGACAAAGGAAATTTGCATGATCAAATCTCTAGTTCGGTTGTTCGTGCGAAATGGTTATATGAACCTGATGAAGCTGACAGATTAAATGCTTCGCATTTCAGAAGAGTTTTTAAGTGTTCTTGCGGAAAGCTTGAAAAATCGCCGGAACATAATTACATAGAGCTCTACATCGAGGGAGAGTCTTTCATGTTGCATCAGGTATCTTCCATACAATTTTTATCCTCAGTAAATTCATACATTACTACAACATTAAGATGCATACAGGTTCAACAATAGACACTAACATGAATCGTGATATTTCCTTTTATACTCTCACCAGATAAGAAAAATGGTGGCGACAGCCGTCGCAGTAAAGCGCAAATTACTTCCAAGAGATGTTATAACACTGTCACTGTCGAAGTTCTCGCGAATTATTCTACCCCTTGCACCGTCGGAAGTTCTATTTTTAAGAGGAAACAACTTCTCAATGAAAACTAAGCCGGGAAATGTAACAAGACCTGAAATGCAGACAATAGTTGAATCAGACGAAATAAATAAGAATGTTGATGATTTTTACAGATCGGTTATGTTACCTCAAGTTTCGGAGTTTTTAGACCCTTCAGGAGTTCCTTGGGCGGAATGGATTGAGAAATTGGATGCTCACACAAGCATACCAAATGATCAGTTGGATGAGGTCAGGAAAGCTAGGAACTTGTGGAAGGAAAATTTGGATAGTGTAATTAGTGTACATATTTGACAAGGGAATTGGGAAAAAAAGAAACTAAGATTGCTATTCTTAACCTATAAAATAGATGCGTTACGTTGTGTTTCTTATCTTATGCTATAATCAGGTTATTTTGGATTTATTTTCCTACAAAGTACATTTATAATTTATTTTTTTTTGTTTTAATTATAGTTTATTTTTTATAATTATAGTTCCTTAGTATAAAAATTTCTACAAATTTAACATATATTAATAAATTCTTCTTAATAACATTTTTATTATATTTATAAAGATTCATTGACTATGTAAAATAATTTCATATATTAGTAGTCACTATTTTATTACATACTATCTTATTACATACTTGAATAAATGAAATGTCGCGGATTCAAATCTTTGTACAATTATTACATACGTAAATAAATAAAATATCGCGGATTCGAATCATCGTCTTTGTACAATTATCAACTGATGTTGCTTTAAAACTAATATACCATATAAGAAAATCTTATACCACTACAAATATTATTTTACCCTTTTGGACACATGTCACTTTCTTAATAACACTTGTGATGCAATTCAAAAAAAATAAAATTCTTCCCCCCAATTGTAAAATCACGTTCTCTCGCTTCTCTCCTATCTCTTCATCTACCTCTCTATTTCTTTTCATTTTTTCTCTCTTCCTCTTCTATCTTATCTTTTTCTCCTCTTCTACCTCTCACGATAACCAATATCACCTATCTAACCACCTTTCAAAATTTGAATAATCTTTAATCTCTCTCTCTCTCTCTCTCTCTCCCTCTCTCGTCCTTTTCCTCTTTCTCTATTCTATGTGTTGCTCTTCTTCTTCTTCTTCCATATTGTCTTCTTCCATATGATGAAAATGAAGAAGACCAACAACAATGACGAAGACGCCGAATGCAATCGAAACCCCACTTACGATGTCGCCGATCACAGGAACTCTTTCATGCAACCATTCGACACCCCTCTCCCGACGGCAACAACACTAACCCCAATGACGACAATACTGATAATAAGCCCTAATCGCGTGTAGCTAACTATTTAATTATTAGTTTCAATATTCTCACAAAAGATGGTTTTCTATGAAGGCTTTATAGTGGGTGTTGATTCTGAGCCTCCAAGAAACTAACTGTTGATGTGGGTGATATAACTATTTTGGATGACAATGATGTTGATGCAAAAAATCTACGCCAACTTGGTGCAATGTACTGTGGTGCTAATACATGATTTGAAGTATATATATATATATATATATATATATATATATATATATATATATATATATATATATATATATATATATATATATATATAAAGTAATTACTTGATGACAGGATTTGAGGTATATATATTAAGTAATTACTTGATGGCAGTTTATTTGCTATTTTTTCCCTCTGAAAACATCAACATACTTGATTGATTATAGATAAGGATGAGTGAACCTTGATTCCTAGATTTTTCTTATCCGAATTGAAGGGAAATTTGTGATATAAACACAACGGAAAAAAAATTCCTTAGAGATCCTTACGAAAGGTCATGATCTGTGATAAAATATTTACCTCTTGTGGCATTTGAAACCTTTGACTCCGATTTGATCACGAGCGTTGTACGACGAACAACGCCTCTACTCAGTCCACACGAACAACTTCCTTCAGTCACAGTGCTAGCTGATTACGATTGAAGGTTTAAAGTGAGGGAGAAGAAAAAGAATACGACCAGGGTTTCAAAACAACAACACTTTAGCTTCTGCACAAGAGTTTTATTTATAGAACTAATTGTGTGGGCTTCAAGCTAAAAACCCAACTCAATAATAATATTATTATATTATTATAATAACTATTATTATAATAAACATAATTTTATTATTATTATTATATTTTATAACTATTATAAAATTAATTATAACTATTATTATATCATATTTAATTAAGCACATTGTACCTTACCATATTCCGTATTCCATTCTAGTGCACAGTGTCTTACGATGTACCTTATTTATTCTACTCATTATCTAACTATCCTTATGTGTGTGACCCTGTAGGATTTCACGACGTTGACAATTATATTAAATCATGTATTTAACATAATAAACAGTGAGCGGTATCTAGTTACACATCACTACTACCTAAGTCACAAAATTGTCATGTGATCTGATAAAACCTTTTGTGATAGTATTTATGTGTACAATTACCCTTTCGCCCTTATGTCTATATTGAATACAAGGCATATTCCGTGTCATCCTTGTCCAGTTCAATATTGGGCCATTAGACATTTATCTTGTTATGTAGGATGAGCAAATTCCATCTAGGCTACTCATGTCCCTCGACATGCTTTGTGAAGTGCCCATCAATTGTCTTTATGATCATCCAGTTATGGACAACGTTTGATCAACAATAAAGTACTTGACTCCACATCTAGGATCCATAGTAGTTTCAGTTCGAATGGTGTTATACACTAATATCACCATGAGAGTAACTTATGAGACTTTGCATAACATTCTATGTAGCACTTTCATAATGGGTCAATCCAGTATAAATATTACTCCTAATATTCATACCTATGTCAAGACTTGATAACTCCTTATCTATGATCCATGAAATGTGATCATCAGTCTATCTACATAATAGTCTTAATGTTTTAAGGCTATCTCATTTCACATTAAAGCTCGACTATGAATGCTTTAAGAATAATGTTCTTATGTTTAATGGAATCTCATGATTAAGTCACACTTAATATTTCATTAAATAAACTAGTTATTCTAGGGAATTTATCATTTTGGAAGAACAAACATAATACAAAAATATCTTTTATTATTAATAAATAATTTGATACAAGTACCAAAAGTATTGGCCTCTAGGGCTTACACCAACACGAACTAGCTTAGAATTTAATTTACACTTGCTATATTTAACAAACATGTGATACTATAAAAAAATAAATATCACTACTTCTCACGGTTAGCAGAATAATAAGTTGGATCATTGTACTTAAATTTATCAATAATGATTTGCAGATCATTCATGGCTTAATGGACAAAGTAATAGAAAATAATGAAATTACCTTTGTTTCACTTGGTGATAAATAAGGGTATTATATTAAGCGGTCAAATGTAAGTGTATATTGCTACACATGATCTTTCTGTGTTTTATTTTGTCCTTTTTTTTAGAAACCACTTTATTCTGATTCTAACTCTATGAAATCAACTATTTATTGAAGGAACCCGAGTTTCTTGCTGGTATACAAGCTATAATCATTTACAAGGGAAAGCAAGTTGGAACTTTTGGTATTGTTCATCCAGAGGTACCTGTGATCACTGAAATTATGTCATCTTGATTTATCATGGTCAATTATTTCCTGTGTAGTAGATTGTATTTATGTGGCCACATCTACTTCTGTATATTTCCTTGGAGTCATATACATCTAAACAAATCATTCTGCTTGGTATGTATTCTTCAAGGTATTAAACAACTTTGACATTCCTGAACCCTACTCCTTTGTTGAACTCAAAATTGAAAGTTTCTTGTAAGGATTATTTGAAGCAAATGTAAGTATTTCCATTATAAACTGTGTATTTTGTTTATTTATGACAATTGAGTTATGAACCCATGACTGTCATTAGCGTAAAATCAGTAAATAAATCGAATGTGTTTTGGTTTTCACGCTGATGTTGAAACAAATGAAGTATAAGCTATGTTTGTGTAACATATGTTGTAACACCCCATTTTTAATATTTAATCGTCGGGTATTTTTGGTGCTTTGTTGGCCTTGTTTAAGGCATATGTTTTATTGTTTGTGGTGTTGTGTCTTATTGGGGTGGGTAGGATCGGGTGCGCTTAGTGATAGCAGTGTACGGATAATTATGAGAAAACCATTTAATTATTATTATGAATAATATTATTACTATTATTAACATTATAATATTGGTAATTAAAATTATTATTATTATTATTATTATTAATTGGAATAAGGGGGTAAATTAGTAAAAGTATTGGTGAGGTCTTTAGAGGAGAATTAGTCTAATCAAGAGATTAGGGTGAAATTAACCGAAAAGTTTTTGTGAGAAGAGCAAAGGAGATAGAGAGAAGGAAGAACAACCTAAGGCATAATTCTTGAAGAAATCCGCATGAATTTTCACCCAAATTCGAGGTAAGGGGGAAGAACGGGTTTAAATTTAGGTGATTTAACATGATGGGTAGTTGGGGGTATCCTTCCCTCTTATGGATTTTTGTGTTCTATGATGTTTATGAAGAATCCGTGAAATCTATGATGCCTGTTGTGAATTTAGGATGGTGATGATATATCCTTGTTGATTTTGTGAATAAATATTGTTGTTGATGCTCTGTTTGATTCGAAAAATCTGTTGATCTTGTTGTTGTTGATGAACAATATGATTTTAGATCTAGATCGAAATTATAACTTGAATGTAGTAACATAGATGAAAGATAAATAAGAATAAGAGTGTAAAACTGGTGTAGAAACGATTATAAGACTGATACGAATCATGGAAACGAAAGGTATGAGAAACAGATCTGGAAATAGGAAGAAAACTCAAAAAAGTATGGTTTCTGCCCATACGCATATGGACCATGCCAATACGCGTATGGAGGAGTGAGAAAGCAAGTGATACGCGTATTCAAGGGCATTACACGTATTTGGTGTGTGTTTTGTGAGGCAAAACACATACTAGGTAGCCATTACGCGTATTGAGGAGTGAGGAAGCAATGTGATACACGTATGGGCTAGGGTCAAAATGCATATTGCCTTTCCAATACGCGTATGACCAGGGGTTAGGGCAAAAATGCACAATTTTGCGATTTCTTCCCCGATTTCGCGTGCCTTGCCGATTCTTTTGGTGTTTTGTGTTAAGATGAATCTTAAAACATGTTTAATCGAGAATTAACATTGAGAGTGAATTAATAATGAATTTTAGTTTGATTTAGTTAGTCGAATGATCAGTTAAATCGCGTGAGGTTGATATTGGTGATTTTTGGTGAAACGATTATTGTGTTTTGATCGGATGGATCGTGTAGATGTAAAATATGGTGAATTATACATGATGTATACTTTTACATTGTCATGCATAGATTTGTCAAGTTATTTTTGGGATGATCATGTCGGATGGGCGAATATGATCATCCGTACTCTTTTATGGAGAGTGTTGGGATAATCATTGTCGGATGGGTGTATGAGATATTTGTCTTCGATTGAATGAACAAAAACCTGGTACCACATGCATTGTGTCGTGTTGAGTCACATTGCATAATTATCATATAAAAGAGAATCAGAGGCTTGACATGAAGTTGGTTGGCTTGATGCCTTCATGAGACAATGATCCTGAGAGTGATTTCCAGGTAGATAATTATGGTGTGTTGAAGTTCCGAGGCAGAATTTGTGTACCGAACAATGCTTAGTTGAAGGCGACTATTTTAGAAGAAAGCCATCGTAGTAGCTTAAGTATTCATCCAGGAGCTACGAAGACGTATCAGGATTTAACGAAATTATTTTGATGGTTTGGCGAAAAGGGATATAACACAATTTGTGTATGCTTGTTTAGTGTGTCAGAAATCGAAAGTGGAACATCAGAAGCCTTCGGGAATGATGCAACTATTAGAGATTCCAAAATGGAAGTGGGACAATATTGCTATGGATTTCGTTACTAGTTTTCCAAACACGGCGAGAGGATTTGATGCTATTTGGGTGGTGGTGGATAGACTTACAAAATCCGCACATTTTATTCCTATTAATATGAGTTTTTCATTAACGAAGTTGACTGAAATTTATATCAGGGTAATTGTGAAGTTGCATGGTGTTCCTTCGAGTATAGTTTCAGATAGAGATCCAAGATTCACTTCTGAATTTTGGAAAGGTTTGCAAGAGGCTTTGGGTTCGAAGTTGAAATTAAGTTCGGCTTATCATCCGCAGACGGACGGTCAGACATAGAGAACTTTTCAAACTTTAGAGGATCTGTTGAGAACTTGTGTGTTGGAACAGGGTGGTGCGTGGGATACTCATTTTCCATTAATTGAGTTCACATACAATAATAGTTACCATTCCAGCATCATAATGACACCGTTTGAAGCTCTGTATGGTAGGAGGTGTAGAGCGCCTTTAGTTGGTATGAAACTGGTGAGAATGTGGTGCTTGAACCTGAAATTGTACAACAGACTACTGAGGAAATTCATATGATTAGAGAAAAGATGAAAGCGTCTCAGAGCAGACAAAAGAGCTATCATGATAACCAGAGAAAGGAATTAGAATTTGCTGAAGGTGATCATGTATTTTTTAGGGTTAATCCGATGACGGGTGTCTGACGTGTTTTGAAATCGAAGAAGTTGGATCCTAAGTTCATTGAACCATATCATATTTTGCAAAAAGTTAGTACTGTTGCTTATAGGGTGGCGTTACCGCCAAAACTTTCAAAATTGCATGATGTGTTTCATGTATCGCAACTTTGGAAGTATGTGTCTGATCCATCTCATATTGTTCAGAGAAATAAGGTGTAGGTTAGGGAAAATCTTACTGTAGAAGCGATGCCGATAAGGATTGAGGATCGCAAGATGAAGCAACTCAGAGGTAAAGAGATTCCTCTGGTGAGAGTAGCTTGGGGTGGAGTTGCTGGTGGAAGTGTGACCTGGGAGCTAGAAAGCAGGATGAGACAGTTGTATCCAGAACTGTTCTCATCAGGTACATTTTCGAGGACGAAAATATTCTAAGTGGGGGAGAGTTGCAACACCCCATTTTTAATATTTAGTCGTCGGGTATTTTTGGTGCTTTGTTGGCCTTGTTTAAGGCATATGTTTTATTGTTTGTGGTGTTATATCTTATTAGGGTGGGTAGGATCGGGTGCGCTTAGTGATAGCGAGTGTACGAAAGAGAAAACCATTTAATTATTATTATTATTATTATTATTATGAATCATATTATTACTATTATTAACATTATAATATTGGTAATTAAAATTATTATTATTATTAATTGGAATAAGAGGGTAAATTAGTAAAAGTATTGGTGATGTCTTTAGAGGAGAAATAGTCTAATCAAGAGATTAGGGTGAAATTAATCGAAAAGTTTTTGTGAGAAGAGCAAAGGAGATAGAGAGAAGGAAGAACAACCTAGGGCATAATTCTTGAAGAAATTCGCAGAAATTTTCACCCAAATTCGAGGTAAGGGGGAGAAATGGTTTAAATTCATGTGATTTAACATGATGGGTAGTTGGGAGTATCCTTCCCTCTTAGGGATTTTTGTGATCTATGATGTTTATGACGATTCTGTGAAATATATGATGCCTGTTGTGAATTTGGGATGGTGATGATATATCCTTGTTGATTTTCTGAATAAATATTGTTGTTGATGCTCTGGTTGATTCGAAAAATCTATTGATGTTGTTGATGAACATTATGATTTTAGATCTAGATCGAAATTATAACTTGAATGTAGTAACATAAATGATAATAAGAGTGTAAAACTGGTGTAGAAACGATTATAAGACTGATACGAATCATGGAAACAAAGGGTATGAGAAACAAATATGAAAATAGGAAAAAAAAACTCAGAAAACACATGGTTTCTGCCCATACGCGTATGGACCATGCCAATACGCGTATGGAGGAGTGAGGAAGCAAGTGATACGCGTATTCAAGGGTATTACGCGTATTTGGTGTGCGGTTTGTGAGGCAATACCCGTACTAGGCAGCCATTATGCGTATTGAGGAGTGAGGAAGCAATGCGATACGCGTATGGTGCGTATGGGCTAGGGTCAAAACGCATATTTCCTTGCTAATACGCATATGACCAGGGGTTAGGGAAAAAATGCAGAATTTTGCGATTTCTTCCCCGATTTCGCGTGCCTTGCCGATTCTTTAGGTGTTTTGTGTTGAGATGAATCTTAAAACATGTTTAATCGAGAATTAATATTGAGAGTGAATTAATAATGAAATTTAGTTGGATTTAGTTAGTCGAATAATCAGTTAAATCGCGTGAGGTTGATATTAGTGATTTTTGGTGAAACGATTATTATGTTTTGATTGGATGGATCGTGTAGATGTATAATATGGTGAATTATACATGATGTATGCTTTTACATTGTCATTCATACATTTGTCGAGTTATTGTTGGGATGATCGTGTCGGATGGGCAAATACGATCATCCATACTCCGTTACGGAGAGTGTTGGGATAATCATTGTCGAATGGGTGTATGTGACTATCGTGTTCGATTGAATGAACAAAAACTTGGTACCACATGCATTGTGTCGTGTTGAGTCACATTGCATAATTATCGTTGATTGTTGCTACATAACTATTGTTGTATCTGTTATTCTGAAATATTGGTGAATTGTTTGTAATTGTTATTGTGCGTGAGAAACTACCCTTTAGATGTTATATGCACCATTTATATTTGAATTTGTTTCTCACCCCCTTTGTTATTGTTGTTGCGTCTGTGCTTCTTCGGAAGTACATATAATCCAGGTACTTGAGAATGCGTGGAGTCGTGTTGTTGTTCGATTCTAGGATGCTCTGATACGTAACACAAGAATGGATAATTTTTCAGTTGTTTAGTTGTTTTATTTTGTTATGTATCTACTTTATGAAAACAGATTTTTGAGGATATTATTGTTGAGATTGACTTATTGTCTGAGTTGAATTAAATGATTGTTATTTCTGCTGTTTTTAATAAAGAACTTATTTTTGATGAATGTTGTTTGGAAGTAATGTGACACTCCACTTTGAAAACTCTGATTTTTGTAATTAACGTGTTATTTTAATATTTTGGGAAAGTGGAATGTTACATTTGTTGCAGCGACGTTAGTTTTTCCAGCCTTCTATGTAATGGTATATTTATGGAATCAATATGAATGACATGTTTGTCTTTGTCATGGCATCTAAGCATAAACTACAATGTCATTCCTTAAAAACGTGTTTTATGAAAGAAAAAGGATGGAAGCTGTTACTAAGATGTCGCAACTAATTAAAATTCCTTAATTGTAATGTTTATTCAAATAGACTGTTTCACAATTCATGGTGTGTGTATACATGCTGTAAGTTTTACAGTTCTGTAATATTGATTTTTACACTTCTGGAATATGATCGTGACTTTCTGAGTCTAACGGTTACAAACTGCAAGTGCATAGTCTATCGCGTAATAATAAAAGATATCGATCCCACAGAGACCAATGTCAACCTACTGTACTCTATCGTTACTTTGTAAAGCTAAGCGAATGATGTTTGATTAATACGAAACCAAAACTAGAACTTAAAATAAAACTAAGAAAATAAGATAATAAAGAGAGAGCGGAATATGGATTCCGCGTTCCTAAAGGACTTAGTATAATTTGGTTACTAATTATATTATAACTTAGTTCCGTAGAATAAATTGACTTAAAGACTCTGCCTCACGCTCTCGCGGTATTAATAAAGCCATACTTCCTAATCCCAAGATTTTTCTCTCTCTCTCTCTCGCCCGGTAATTAAGAAATATATTTTGAAAGCTAATATTATCCTAAACGTATCTAAAGCGCTCTCGCTGTATTTAGATTTGTTGTCTAATTTCCACTATCTGATTCGATCCTCACGCCCTCGCTGTGCCGGTTCTAAACTTAATTAATTTCTCACTCTCGTGACAAAACCGTATTAAGTATCCTCTCACTCTCATGACAAAGCTATTTAAATTAAACTTGGAAATTAAAACCAAAACAAAATTTTAATCATAAGTTCGCACCTATTATTTTCTACCGAGTCTCGTCGATAACGACGGTCCTCATACGCCAAACTCAAAACTATTTAGCTAGACATGAATATGGAAATAAATATGCAGGTACAATAATAAATTAAAGACGATAACATTATTCATAAATTTAAATAAGAAGGCGATGGAAATATAAATAGGCGATTAAATAAGAAAGCGAGAAAGATAAATAATAATAAATAAACCTGCAATTAATTGATGCTTGAATCATATATGAACTCTTAAATTCTTGAATGCGAATCGGAAAAATAAAATACGGAAAAGAAAGAATCCTAAAACTAATATTCGTAATAGTCCTCCGATATGGAAAACTATTACTTTTACATAAAATAAAGAAACTTAAAAACTAAATAAAGAAACATGGTACATGAGATGGGTGAAAAAGGTGATGCCGATTCAAGTAGCAGAAACTGCTATTTATAGTTCTCATGTTCAACTTGAAGTGAGCAAATGTAGGAGAAATAATCTTTGGCTTGAGGAAGACTTGACTTCCAATTGACTTGGTTTGGCCTGCCTTGAGGAGAGAAAAATTAGGAACGGCTTCGCCTAGGTTTTGACTCAGTAACGTAATAAAACTTCCATGCTTTTGACTTGTGACAGTCTTGTGAGTGTGACGACCGTCTCACCTTCCAATTGACTTGTGACGACCGTCTTATACTTGTGACGCTCGTCACATGTGGAAAATGTCTTTTATATTATTTGTTCCATTTCTTCTCATTTCTTCCTCATTTCTTTTCTTATTTTCTTCCTTTTGTAAATTAATCCGATTTAATCCAAGTTATCTGAATACATATAAAATACCAACATAATAAAACATAAATTAAGAAAAAACAAATAAATCGAAACTCAAATCCATATGAATCAAACATAAAAATACGATACATTTTCGTGTTATCAAACACCCCACACTTAAACCTTTGCTTGTCCTCAAATAGACTATATCAAGGATTTAATTGATATACCAAGGAGTATTATATATAAGACCAAAAATAATATAACATGAATCTGAATTTTATAAATTTTTGATGTCTTCTCTTTATGCTTTTCATTCACCCAGTTTACTTTCACTTCCATTTTCATCAATGCCGTTCACTTCTCTGCCATTCCCTATATCCCCAACTCGTAACCCTAATATCCCATTTTATCTTCTTCCTCCCAAAACACTCTTCAAATGCTTCTGTTCTTCCACCACTCACTCCCTTCCTCCGCTCTCCCCTGACAAATGGGAACCCTTTCTCAAGAAAAAAGTCGTTATGAGAGTCGGATATATTGGAACTGATTTTAGAGGTTTTTTTCTTTCTTTTTTGCTTTTTGTTTTTATAATTTTATTGTTGTTGAAATTTGAGGCTAATTTTGTTACTGATTTTATTTGCAGGTTTGCAAATTCAACGGAATGAACACGAATTATCCAGTAAGACCTTTCTTCTTTACTTGTTTTCTATTGTGCTTCATTGTATTTGATTTGATTGTGCAACATTGGTTTTAATTTGTGTGCGAACTATTTGGGAATTTTATTGAAATTGACTAATGTTTGTGATTTGGATTCACATTAGTGAAATTTTGTTATGCTCTTTTTCATATGATCAAAGTTTAATGCAACTATTGAGAATGGAGTTTGCTAAAGCATTTGAATTTTGACATGATGTAGCTATTGAGAAAGAACTTGAAACTGCTATCTTCAAGGTCGGTGGCATCCGTGATAGTAACTTCGGTGATCTGGATAAGATTAAATGGGGCCGAAGTAGCAGGACCGATAAAGGAGTAACTAACCTTCTTGCTATCTTATCCCCTTAGTTATGTAATACTCCCTCACCGTTTACTTTTTAGGTACATTGAATAACTAATGAATTTGAACTATATATAGATAAGATACATTGTCTATTCTATGAATTTAAAAAGTATTTTATTTTTATTTTTATAAATAAGACTAGAGGGAGTATTACATGAATTTGTTTTTATTCTATTTTTCACTGTCATGGTTTCTTTATGCTTTGATGATGTGTGTCTGCTAGGTTCACTCTCTGTCAACCATGATATCCTTTAAGATGGAAATCCCTGAGAATGCATGGAAAGGAGACGATCATGGCATTGAAATGGCAAACTACATTAATTCTTATCTTCCTAATAGTATAAGAGTTTTTAGTGTATTGCCTTCAACAAAGTAAGACTATTAGTCATCTATTTGTTTAAAATGTTTGATGTTTGATTTTATTCGATAACAATTTAGTTTCTCTTATCTGAATCATCTAGTTACATACATTATACATGCTTGACGCATGTTCTTCTTTAGTTAAACACATGATTTTTTTTTCCTTCTCATTATTTGAGCTATTGATTATGATTTTGTTATTTTTTAATTGACGATGACTTCTCATTCATAGTTCTAACTTCATAGTTTTGGCTTATTTTAGAGGATTCGATCCTAGAAGAGAGTGCACTCTGCGGAAATATTCTTACCTCCTCCCTGCTGATATAATAGGAATCCAGAGTCATTTTAGTGAGGATGAAATAGATTTTCACATTTCCGAGTTCAACAGTATACTTAGTGTTTTCGAGGTATATATTTTTTTCCATTTGTATTTTCTTTCGTTATTGTAGAGACAATTAACAATATTCTATTATACGTTACAAATTTAATTTAGTTACAGTCAAGATAAACCTTGGTTACGATATAAACCTCTCCTAAATGTTTACATTGGAACATTTTTGTGGCTTTTTTGATGTAGGGAGACCATCCTTTCCATAATTACACTGTTCGGTCTATATACAGGAAAAAACACCCTGCAAGGAAATCACCAAAAAATGGTGACACGTCTGAAAAAAAAGGATCACCTAGTTTGGTATCAGCATGTGATTTAGAGAATGAGGAAAGTGATGTCGATGATTCTTTGAGGGATGATGAGGAACAAAGCCACAAGTGCTTAGAGTCTAGTGAATCAAATAGTTTGAATAATCAAAATTCTAGTTTAGGAGTTCGCGCAAGATGGTTGCATGAACCAGATGAGGCAGATCGATTAAATGCTTCTCATTTTAGAAATATTGTACATTGTTCCTGTGGAAAGTTGGAGACACTTCTTGGATATCGTTATGTTGAGATCAATGTATGGGGGGATTCCTTCATGCTACATCAAGTAAGTCTTACTTTGTTTTATTGCCTAATAAGAGTTTAATTTATATATATATATATATATATATATATATATATATATATATATATATATATATATATATATATATATATATATATATATATATATCGGTCGAATGCACACTTATTGAATGACTCATCAGATACGCAAGATGGTTGGGACTGCTGTGGCTGTAAAGCGCAAGTTAATTCCAACAGACATCTTTTCATTGTCACTCCTCAAGTTTACCCGAATCGTCCTCCCAATTGCCCCACCAGAAGTCTTGATTTTGAGAGGAAATGCTTTCAGAATGAGGTCAAGTGCTGGAAGCTACACAAGGCCTGAAATGGTGTCCATGGTTGAATCAGAAAAAATTCTTAAATCCGTCAATGAGTTCTACACATCTGTTATGTTGCCTGAATTGTCAAAGTTCCTAGACTCGTCAAAATCTCCCTGGGCGGTTTGGGTTGAGAAATTGGATAAGTATTCAAGCATTCCAGATGATCAATTGAATGAAGTTAGAGAGGCTTGGAGAACATGGAAGGTAAATTTCAAGGCGAAACCGACATCGGATGCATAGTACATGTATTCAGTTGTTAAGGTACTGCTCATCTTCAACTGATCTAATCATGTTCAAATTGATAATATATAAATTATACATAACAAAAAAGTGCTTAAAAGGTAAAACCTTGATTATGACGAGATTTAAAACCTCGATTATTACAGCTATATATGACGAGATGAGACATATAAAATACAACCACATATATGAATGGTTATAGTGCTGACTCATTTTCTTTCACTTCTCAGCTGCAGTTTGCTTGATTTTATCATGGATAGATCTCAATGACAGACCTTAAGCCCAAAACTGGAGTTATTTTGTAGTCACTGAAACCGGCAGAGAAAATCAACTTAATCCATTCTTTCCTGTTTCTCTCTTTTCCAGTAGTTAATACCATCATGAGCATATCAAAGAAGAGTTGAGTTTCAACTGTTTCATCATTTTCTTTATCTTTCTCCACCACCATGTCAATGATAATCACCTTCCCTTCTCTACCCTTTTTCGCTATTGCATCCTTACAATTCTTTAATATCTTCACACATTCCTCGTCGTTCCAGTCATGCAATATCCACTGTTTTGTCATTGTAAGAATACAGATCAAAATCATTTAAAGGAAACTAACAATCTTATGGTACAAATAGACTGCAACTAAGTTTTAGAACACATATCGATAAAATTGTGATATAAACTATGATATCACAGTTTACCTTCAATAAAATTGCATCAGCTGGAGGAATGTTCTGAAACATGTCTCCACCAACATAACTTAGGTTATCAGTTCCTTGTAAACCATCAACAACATGTGGGAGATCAAACACAATGCACTCCAGTTGTGGGAATGATTTGGCAAAAGCCTTTGCCATGGTCCCTGTGCCTCCTCCAACATCAACCAATGACTCCAATCCATTGAACATTCCCTTGCACTTCTCAATCACCACATTATTGACCAATTGAGCATCACTCGCCATTGCATCATTCATCAAATTGCTATATTTTGGCTCACGTGCGGCATAATCCCATACTGGCATTCCATGCGTTGTTTCAAACGGTGTAAGATCATCATTTTTTAACCAAGTACACAATTGATGCCATAGATTTGTCATAGCCGGGTTGAGCATCGCCTGCATGAATGGTGTCACACTCATTGGATTGTCCTTAAGAAGTAATATCGATACATCAGTTAGCATATACTCAATTTCTAATTCATTATCTGTAACATTTTGTTGAGAGAAAAAGCCAGAATGAGTCATGATTTGCATCAAGCGAGGGATATTGGATTGTTTCGAAGGGTGGATTGGTAGTGAAGAAATGAGTTTTGAGAGTGACATGGGTTTGCCATAGTTGTGTATGATATCTGGTATGCCTAAGTCAACAACACATTTAAGTGACATGGAGTTTATGAAGGTGAAAATGTGATTCCATATGTGGCTTTGAGCTTTGAGCAAATTGGAAGCAGCATTCTCTCTTTTGGATTCCATACTTGCTAAATGGATTCTATCAACAAGATTTAATATAGAATGTGGATTGGAACCTCACATTATTTGGGGATTTTTTTATATTGTCTAGCTGGAATTCAGTATTCAGTGTAAACGTATCATAATTTTTTTTATTCAAATAACATATCATTATTTTAAATTCATAGTCATGCATGTTTTCTTTATTGCGCTGGCATCATTATTTAAAATTCATAGTTATGCATGTTTTCTTTATTGCGCTGGCTTTTATTGACTGTTTTGATGTTTGGATTGAAACATATATCTTGTTTTAGTTTAATACAAACATGAAACTCGTAACTAATAAAATTCGAGTCAAATGAATGGAAGGGATAGACTTCCACGACATTGCGAACCACAATATTCAATTTTCAAATAGGAAAATATTATAATTTAATGTTGGGTTAATACTTTTTTTTTTTCTGCCACATTAGACGAATTTCGTCCTAACAAGATTCCTCTATTTTGGCATGCACTTACAAGTCTCTCAGTAGCTTTAGTCAACAGAATGGGTGACATAGCATGCACATTTTTTTCTTTCAATTTTAATTTAAATACATATCCACATGGCATTGGACATGTTTTTAATATTATTTCTAACCCAATATGTTTTTCCTAATTACTAAAACATGATAATTCAATATTTTTTTTAAAAATAATCCACTTTAATAAACAAAATACAAAAATAACATGTATTTCAAAAGAAATATCAAATTATCGTAGTTTTATTAAAGATTCGCCATTTGAATTGGTGAACATGTGCACAATACAATAGGATTCGCCAATCCAAATGGCTAAACAATGCAATTTTACACACACTCACCACACCATTTGGTGAACATATCTAAAAATTCATAGGGATTCACCATTTCATTTGGCGAATATGTGCAATGTCATTGTTTTAGTTTTAAAGGCATTCGCCAAATGAAGTGATGAATGTGTTACTTTGTGATTTTTTTCCTATAAATACATGTGCCGTAAACAAAGTTATCACTCATTTACACAAATCTTCTCTCACTCATTCCTTTCAATCTCTCTCTCATTCATTCCTTTCAATTCCTCCCTCTCACAACATGGGTTCTCCTCGTCCATATACATTTGCATCGACACCATCATCCTCAACATCAGAAGATCCGCTTCCAAAATTTGATATTTTGAAGAAAATTGCTTTGCTATTTTCCTCACCAACAAAGCCTCATTTGAAGATGTTGCTCTGGAACACGCAAACTTTGGAACACTTGCATAGAGAATTAAACCGCTGTTTAGAAGGAGAAATCGGGCATAAAGAAAAGATCATTAAAATTGAGAAACGGGTTGTGGAATCTGGTGTGATGAAATGGAGAAAAGTGGTCAATGATGCGGGTGTTCTTATGATGATGTTAGGTCGAGATGAAGTTGTCTTGATGGTTGTAATATGCTAGATATGTTGAATGTTCTAGTTGTTTTATTTATGTATGGTGATGTTTTAAATTATGTATTTTCTTGTTTTATTTATGAATGTTCTTGTATGTGGTTGTAAGATTTTATTTATATGAATGAAACGAAAGAGACTTCTATTATAAATAAATACGGTTACAATGGTTTAAATTATGTCGTTGTGCTTGGTCCAACATTAGGACATTTTTTACGATTGTGCCCGGGCTGATGACATGAACTGCATAGTCTCACTATTTTGTTCACCGTATCCATTTCTGTGCGAATACGCGTGCTGTTAGGACCCCCCTTTTTCCTTCTTCGCATGTTTTCATTGTGCCAGACTATTTCCCCGTTGTATGTGGGTCAGTAGTCCTCATTTGCAACAACCGGAAAGCTTTTGTTGTAGACGTTGCAAAGATTGTGCACTTGGTAAACATGGGACAATAAGCTTGAAGGGTCCAGCCGAACCTTTGAACATGCCGCTATAACATGGGAGCAAGGCATACGAAAGGCTTGAAATTTTCCGCAGTCGCACCAATTGTTATCAAGTTCTACCCGATAGGATCCCCTCGATCTCCCTTCGTTGTGATCCATTATCTCAGCAACATTGAAATGTCCTTTATTGCGGTTAAACACTGTGACCACATGTGTGTTAGATTTGGAAGCTTCCTCTTTAATGAATGTTATTGAACTATCACTGAACACTTGACTAGACTGTAGGATAGAACTCCATTTTGAACGCCTGGTGTCAAAAAGTTCCCTGAGCCTAAAGTAGGTTGACCTCACCAAAGCGGTTATCGATAGGTTACGAATGCCTTTAAAAACAGAGTTCATTGATTCCACGATATTTGTGGTCATGTGACCCCATCATTGTCCTTTTTCGTAGGCCCTGGTCCACTTATCCAATGGAATTTGGTTGATCCATCTGAATGCATCTTCATTTGTCAGTCTAATTTCGTCACAATAGTGTTTGAATGACGATTCAGTTAATGCATACCCCGCATTCACGACCTTCTTCCGCAATGTCTTGTCTTTGATCTCTCTCATGAAATTTTGAGCGATGTGTCTAATGCAATAGACATGTGTTGAAGGAGGATCCTGCCAGCCGTTATCAACATTCTTCCATGCACTCTTAATTGATGCATGTCTGTCCGAAATCAAACATAAGTTAGACTAGGGAGCCACGTGAAGTCGGAGATTTTTCAGGAAAAACTCCATCCTTCAGCAGTCTCTCCCTCGACTATTGCGAATGCAATTGGGAAGATGTTACTATTTCCATCCTGGGCCACTGCCATCAATAGAGTTCTTTTGTATTTGTCGTAGAGCCATGTTCCATCAATTTGGATTATAGGCTTGCAGAAGGCAAAACCCTTTATACATGGGTCAAATGCCCAAAAGAGTCGGTGGAATATGCCATTTCCATTAACACAATGACTTTCTGGATATACGCTGGCAAGGTCTAAAAAATGACAATAGTCCCTAGAGCGTAGTGCTTAAGTGCCAACAAAACCTCTGGGAGTTCTTTGTACGAGTCCTCCCAATTTCCAAATACAACGGATACAACCTTCGTTCTAGCTATCCATGCCTTCCTGTATGACGGAGTATAATTGTGTTTATGGACTATGTGCTTAATTATCGTGCTGAACTTTACCGAAGGGTCGTCACCAACGATTGATGATATCATTGCATATTAGTTGAGAGCTTAGTTGCCGATGATCCTACAATGCATTAGTTATCACACACGTATGCTCTGGACCCATAGACGTAACCTTCCAATCCTCACTTCTCTTTCTGTACGATGCTGTCAATCAAAACAGACACTCCACGTTACGACAACATATCTTATACAGTGTAGGGTTCGGTCGGTCGACCTTATAATCAGTTGATAAATCCATGTGGTAATATTTTATTGCTCGAACGCATTCTTCTTTTGTTCGAAAATGGTCGCACTCCTTTAATGCACCTTGTCTTTGAGGATACAGATCGTAAAATATATCTAAAGATGGGTCATCACCTCCCAAGTCCAGGCTTGTCATGTGTCGAGGAGGACGATAAACATGACTGGCCGAGACCTCATGTTCATTTACCATTTCATCAACAATTGCCTCCTCTTCTTCCTCGTCCTCATCAACAACATCGACTTCAGCTAAATTATTGTCAGATTTGCAAAACACTTGCGCAGGATCAACGGTTTGAGACATCTGTTGTTGGTGTAGCATAACATAAAGCTCAATATCATTGAAACCATAATACTCATGGCTGAGAAACATAGTACGGGCACTTTCGTCATCACATATAGTTAATTGGAAAAACATGACCTGGTTATCCTCATAGAAGACTGGATTTCTGTAAATTATGACGTCTACTGGACCATGCTGTATTTTCTTTTCCAACCTCTATTTTAGATGAGCAAAATTGGATCGTCGGGTAATTGAGAACCGAGTAACCTCGGTGTTACAAAAGTTGAACCCAGATAGGTTATAATAGAATATTTCACCATTTATATGGGCGTTGATCATATACTGCGGTGATTGAGCCATAGTTCAAATAAGAGGACACTTTTAGATATATTTAATGTTTTGAAGTTCTTGGTACATTGAAACAACGAAACATATCTATAAATATAATTGTGTACAATTATTTTACAATATGTTTACTGTTTACTTTTTCTGTGAAAGTTGTGTACAAGTTGTGGAAAATTATATTGTTTGCCTATTCAGTTATTTTCGTAGGCTTATCTTATACTGTTTGCCTATTCAATTATTTACGTAGGCTTTTACTGGTATTGTTACACAACCTCATCACATATGTTCACTTATCTTTTCCTATTGAAATATCTTTAATATAAACAATACAATTATTTTTCTTATCCACCTATCTTTAATATAAAAAATACAATTATTTTTCATACACAATTATTTTTCCTATTGATAATATAAACAATACACCCAATTCAATTATATGTTCGTACATAATGATAATATAAACCATACAAAAATATATACCAATGCCTTTATTCGCCATTCAGATTGGCTAAGGGTTTGAAAATAACACCCATTCGTCAATCCAAATGGCGAAACTTACTAGGAATTCGCCAATCAATTCAACGTCACAGTCAAAGTCATAAAGCTGAAAAGCGTTGCATGCATGTCCTCTGCATTTTGCAGGATGCATGATTCCCAACTAGCATCTTACAAGATTCCCTGCCATTTGATTAATGCTATGCATGGGTCAAGATTCTCATAAATAATGGTGAAAGTATTGCATGTGAATAGTAAATGGTGATCCTACGTAAATCAAATTGGCCAATCAAAATGCAGAGTGAGAATCCTCACAAATGGAAGTGCACCAATTAGAAACTAGGGCACACCATTTAAACCCATTCGCCAATCAAATTGACGAATTCATTTATTTTTTTCTTACCATTCGCCATATCACATGGCTGATATGTTTTGTTTTTTTTCTTATAAATAAATCCAGCATTCTTATTTCTTATCCATCCTCATAAAATAACACTATAATTTTCTCCTAATATTCTTCTAATATTCCTTAATATTCTTATAATATTTAAGATCCAATGGCTCTACTTACAATGGGTGACTAACATAGAGGCACAATCGAAAATATTGCCACATTTGTAAGTTTTTTTACCATAAATTATTTTTACTTATGCTATTATATATAATTTTTACTTATGTCAATTATATATAATTTTTACTAGTGTTAATTTGTATAATTTTTACTTGCTATAATTATTTTTACTTATTTTTACTTATGTCAATTATATATAATTTTTACTTATGTCAATTATATATAATTTTTACTTATATAATTCCTGTCTACAGAATGTAAAAAGATTCCGTTGTCGGGTGCATGACTACATACCGTATGATCCAATCATAGAACCGTATCTACGTTTATGCGGATTTGGTGATGTCATAGAGGTGCACAACAATTCGACAGACACAAAGTTTATTTTGGAACTACAAGAGAGATGGAGATCAGAGACACACACTTTTCACCTGCCATTTGGTGAATGCACGGTAAAACTCGAAGATGTTTACATGCTATTGGGTTTACGTGTAACTAGTAAAGCTGTTTTTGGTAAGGTCAACCATGAAATCAGAATAGTAGAGGATTTGCTGAGTACCCCTCTCATTAACAAGGACCAGCCAACAAATACTCGTAGCAGGGGTTCAGCGATTAATCTAGGAGTACTTAGAGCCCATTATGCTAGTATAATATTAAACAATGAATCAACTGAGTTAGAAAACAATATTAAGACTAGGTGTTATATTATGATTTTATTTGGTCATTTTTTATTTCCTGACGGTACTGGTAACACAATAAATATGATGTATTTATCGTTGTTGCGAGACATCAACAAGGTAAACACATATAGTTAGGGTTCAACTGTTTTGGCCCATTTGTATAATAGTCTTTGTAAAAATGCCGCAAAGGATACTTGTACATTTTTTGGTTGTGCTTTTCTGTTACAAGCAAGTGGGTATTCAAGACTGCCGATGCTCGCCCCACACAATATGAATCCATGTCCGTTCCCCTACACTAACCAGTAAGTCTGCTATTATAATTCTTTTCTTAAAATATTAAATTTTAATATTTTACGATTATTGTAACTAATTGCTTTTAAATATTTTCTGTTTAGCTGGTCCGATCTTGGGATGGATTACATCAGGAATCCAAGAAGTTCCATAGTTCTCTATCACAATTTGTTAGACCACGTGGGTGTCGACCAGGTATTGTTATCTAAAAAAATTCTTTTCTTTTTAATGCAATTTATGTACTAAAAAAATTCTCTACTTAAAAAATTCTCTACTAAAAAAATTCTTTTCTTTTTAATGCAATTTATCTGGCAGCCATATTTAGTCTTGGACCATGAACCTAACCCCGAGGATGTTGCAATTTGGACAGCAAAAACACCAATCATCCGGTTCACTACAATTGAAATGCACCAGACAGATCAGGTGAAAATGCAGTTCGGAATGCAACAAGATATTCCGGGCCCTCCGACATGTCTAGGAGAATGGCATTTGAAAAGAGTAAATGACATGTGGAATATGAAGGATTGGAAAGATTTTGCTAGGGAGTTGCGTCAACAATGGAGAGATTGCTGCCAACATGTCCTAAGCTTTCCAGTCCTGCAAAATGTTAGACCAACTAGAGAATATTTAGTTTGGTTTAGGTCAGTTACAATGCAACAATGGGTGTCTGATAACCCATACTTGATTGACCCGCGATCGCAGGCAGCATGATATGCCCAACCACCTACCCCACACCATGACTTACCCATCCAATTCCAACCATCAACTTCAAACACCCATAAACCATTCTTCCAAACCCTTAACCCATTCATGCCACAAACCCAATCACAACAACAAGAGCCTAACCCATTCCAATATACCCCCGATAACTCTTTCAACTCCACACCAGTCTGCTATAGCCCCCCACCTTTGTTTCATTCTAAACGAGGCAATATCCTCATTCGGTCAATTGTATCATCCTCACCAAACCCAATCCAACCCAGCCCAACCAATACAACCCAACTTTGAAAACATGGGCACTCAACTGAGTTACGACAGCGCCTTTGGCAACAACCCTCCTGGTTATTGGGGACAAACAGTTGCAAATATAACAGAATCATCGGCTCAAGAACAACCCCTCCACCAAACACACAAAGACAAAAGGCACCTCAACCACCTTGTGGTAGAGTTCGAAGGCGGGGTCATCCCCGTGAATATGGTACTGGGGGATAATTAGATCGGGGCGGGAAATTAATCTTTTGTAATACCACTGTTGAATTATCAATAATAGTTTTCTATTATATTTTTCTTTGTCGAATTCTTTTAATTAAATTTATTAACTTATCATTATTAAGTAAAAAAAAATATAATTCTTATCATATATACTTAAAATAAAATTAAAATATAAGTGTTTTACATAGAAAAAAAAATTAACATATATATATATATATATATATATATATATATATATATATATATATATATATATATATATATATATATATATATATATATATATATGCCAAATTAATTGGGAAAACATTAAGAAAAAAAAAACACATTGCACATATTCGCCAAATGAAATGGCGAATCCCTATGAATTTTTAGACATGTTCGCCAAATGGTGTGGTGAGTGTGTGTAAAATTGTATTGTTTAGCCATTTGGATTGGCGAATCCTATTGTATTATGCACATGTTCGCCAATTCAAATGGAGAATCTTTAATAAAACTACGCCAGTTTGGTATTTCTTTTGAAATACATATTATTTTGGTATTTTGTTTATTAAAGTGGGTTATTTAAAAAAAATTCTGATAATTCAGTTAGTGAAATTATTTAACCAAAACAAAAGTAGTGAACCATTTACCCTCCCGAAATCTATAAAAGGAATATAAAAGTGTTCATCGCCTTCTCAATAAGGTTCCTGCGTTTCTATACCTACTTAGTGAAATTTTCTTCATCGCTTCAAGGTGCGTAGTATTTCCATTGCATTGTTTTAAGTATGAGTCTGTTCAACATTATCTTTCACCATGGTAGAGAGTTTGTCCACTATAACTTCATTTTTTTACAGAGGAGGAGTTGAAACAAACGTTAGTGGGCAAGATTCAGACAAATGGTTGAATTTTGAAGCTTTGAGCTTAGTAAAAGAACGGGGTTATGATGGTAGTGGTGTTAGAATGTGTAGAAAGATTGAAGGATTGATGAAGGTTTCTTCCACTTGGATGGTGATTCCGATGCTACAGAAGTTGCTAATAATTCCATTTCTAACAATATTGATGGACATATATGGGTAAAACATAAAGTTGAAGACAATTCAAATAGAGTGCTCATCCCAAAATATGTAGATATTGGTGAAGAGAGTGAGGAAAGTAGTGACGATGATGCTAGAGGGATAAGATTTGATGATAGTAATACACATGATAGAATTCTATTCTGAGTTATTATTAGTTATTGGGTCTCTTTCTATAATTGGGTAGCCCGACCCATATTATTTGTATATATCCTTAGTTTTTTTTATCTTTGTAAGACAAATTGTACATTACACATTCTTTCAATACATTTTCATTTCTTCATATTTTTCCTCCATGAACAAATTCATCTTCTTCGTTGTAGCAAGTATACAACTGTAATATGGTATCAATAGACATACACTAATTTTTCACTTCCGTTTTTTTAGTTTTCCTCACGTTTCTGCATCTTCACTTTCCTACAATGGCTTCCAATGCAAGCTCCCCCAAAACCCTTATCAAAGAAGATCCCCAGAACACATCTCTTTATCCCGTTTTAAACCCTAGAAACCCTTACCACCTTCATCCAGGTGAGAATCCTGGCGCCACCATTGCTTCACCACCCTTTGATGATAACAAAACTGGAGCAAATAGATGAAACGAGCCTTAACATCCAAAAACAAGATTGCTTTCATTAACGAAACTCTTCTCAAGCCTCCTTCATTCGATCCAAATTGTGAACTTTGGGATCGAGCTAACAATATGGTGCTGTCTTGGATCAATCACACACTCTCCCAACACATCGCACAATCCACCATATACTTTGAATCTGCTTTCGATCTTTGGGAAGATCTTCGCGATCGCTTTAAGAAAGGTAACCATTTTAGGTTTTTTTGATATTCTTCGTGATATTTATTTGATTCAATAAGGTGATCAATCTATTTCAACATATTTCACCGATCTCAAGATTTTATGGGACGAAATAGAAGATTTGCTTCCTACCCCTTCTTATTCCTGCCAAATTATGTGTACCTGCGAGTTATCAAAAGCATTGCGTAATTTCAAGCACATTGAGTACATCTTATGTTTCTTGAAAGGCTTAAATGATAATTACCAGAACATTTAGATGCAAATCTTTCTTCTTGATCCTCTTCCCTCTATTAGTCAAGTATATTCTCTTATCGCTCAACAACAAATTGCTTCTACCAACCCTACTGCAATCACTCCCATAGTCTTGTATGTTGGCAATAACAACACCAAGAATAATGCTCGTACCTCTCCCAAAACTCCTATGGTCTGCACCAATTGCTGCAAAACTAATCACACTATGGATACTTGCGACTTTAAGCATGAGTTTCCACCTGGGTATCACAACAACACCTCCAAACCTTCATCAGATTCAAAAACATCATATACAGAAGTGTCATACCCCAAATTTGTCCTACCCGTGCCATTTTTACTGTCTTATCAAAATATGCACCCTTCTATGTTTTTGTTTAATTATATTAAAAAGAATAAAAAATTATTATGTTTACTGTGGTTTTATTTAAATTTATTTGTTTGTATCGCTTTGTTCTAAGAAATATACAAAAAAAGAGAAGGTGACATCGTTTTTTAGTTTAGTCAAAAATATCAAAAATATGTAAAACATTCATTTTTACCTATCTTCCTTTATTGCCCATTTTCGATTATTTCATTTTCTTTCCAATTACCATTTCCATCTTTTATTTGTATTCCATTAATATATTTTATTCTATTGCCAAATTTTATGAGATAATTTTATGAAATTTTATTTTCTCTAAGCCATTGTTTCTTTATTTTATTTTTATTTATCATTATTTATTTTTGGTTTATTATTATTATTATTATTATTATTTTTTAATTCTACTATTATTATTCTTTTATTATTATAATTATTAATTGTGATTAGTATTATCATAGTTAGTATTATTACTTTTGTTTTAACTTTATTTATTGATTTACTTTTAAGAAACTTTTAAAGAAGAGAACATAGTGAGAATCCTTTTGCAGGACCCCACCTCACTCCAATCCTGCTAAAATCGTACAAAGAATTCACAGCCTGTCCACTTTTTCAATTCCACTACCAACAACCCACCTTCATTCCACTACTAACAAATTCTCAATAATCCACAAACATTTCTCAGCAACCAACGATTATTCTCACTATAACAACTGTCTCATCTCAGAAAAACAAAACCATATATTTTCATCCACCTTCAAGAAACAAAAATTTACAGAACCATAACAAATCTCTCATAAACCTGCAAAAAAAAACCTTCATCCTCACCTTAACCGAACCAGTGCTGTGACCACAACCCGCAAACAAAACTCAAGCCTTCACTCTTCTTCACAAATTCATTTTCGTCATTCTTCCATCAATACCATAATACAAAACCAGAACACCTTTCCACACCAAGCTCCACTTCATGGCAGAACCTAATCACACACCTTTGAGCTTTCACAAAACATATCTCTCTTTGCCTCCTCTTTTGTTCAAAAAACGGAACCTGTAAATGAACCAGAATCTTCTTCATCACTTCAAATAACAAACCAAACCACAACTCAAAAAAAAAAAAAGGAAAAAACAACAAAATACCAGCAAGGTAGAAAAGTGAACCGCAAATTCTTCCTGAACAACCAAATCACGAAACCGAAAGCGAGCAATCGCTGCTGCACAAACAGAGCTGAAATCTCAACCTCAAACCCATCCGCACAAACCGCTCGCAAAATCCGAACACAAATCTGAACCACCCGCGAAATCACCTTAAAACGGACCTGCATCCTCCTTCACAAACCTCAGCCACGCCTCTAACCTGTTTCAAAACCATCTTCAAACCTGCCTCGCCGAAAACCCAGTCCAAAACCTTAGCCGCCATGAAGCTGAAACTCATTTAAACCTCCATCGTAACAGCACTGCGAACAACACAACCGGTTCATCCATAGCCGCCGCGCAACACAGTCCCAACCACACCTTCTTCACGCTCAAACCCGCAGACCCACTACCATCTTCATAAAACCTGAACCGCACAAACTTGCGAGCAGTGCAAAACCACTGTGAGCAGGGAAAGCCACCTTCCAGCAACAGCACGAAACCATCACCATTCCAAACTCAGAAACCTGTTTTCCGAAAACCATGAAAAAACCACGAACAACATAAAACCGACCAGTCACCGACCCGCAAACGTGACTCAATCACGCGAACCACCTTTCCGCCGTAACCAACGATCACTGCACTAACCGGACAAGCTGAAACCGAACCTCACCTATCACGTTCAAACACAAGCCGCCGCTCCCATCCACCCAAAAGCCGTCGCGAATCAAACAAGAACCAGCGTCGCGGATCGTTGAGAGAGAAACGGAGAAACCGAGAAGAGAAACGCCGGAGAGAGACGGAGACGCAACGAACCAGCCGCGGCTTCCACCGTGAACACCAGACCACCACACCGAGCCGCCGCCATTGAGAGTCTCATTGAGGTTAGGTTTACTTTTGAAAACTTACTCTGTTTTGAAATAAAAGGCGTGTTTTGAAGAGGACTGTGTTCTCCTCTTTTAATTTTTATTTCTTTGCTCTATTATTTTATAAAAAAAAAACCCTAATTTGACTTGGGCTTAGACTGTGAATCTAGTTTTTACCAAACACACACCATACAAATAGTATTCCCTCTGTTTTTATATTGTTTTAAATTCTGATTATCTTTATTATTATTTAATCATATTATGAGTTTGTTTCCATTTTATTATATATAATTTCTCTTGTTTTAATTTCTTGAATAATAATTTTTCTTTCTTTACTTAGAGAAATGTATTTAACTATATATATATATATATATATATATATATATATATATATATATATATATATATATATATATATATATATATATATATATATATATATATATATATATATATATATATATATATATATATATATATATATTTTTTTTTTTTTTGGTTTTGTTATTACTAAATTTGTTAGTATTTTATTATTTTTTTTTAGAAATATTTTGTTAACATTTGTTTTTCTTCTAAGTTTATTTGGCATTAAAAAAAATCCTTAAAAAAAAACCATTAAAGTTGGTTTAGTGTTATATTGATAAGATTTTCTTATTGATCTTGATTTTGGGCCAATGATATAACTAACGGCCAATTTTTCGCCCGATTTTAATCGGTGATCTTTGGTCAATATGAGGCCCCCCTTTGTATTTAATTTTTCATTTTTATTATTCCGACAAAACAAATATGTAAATCAATTTAATTTATTTTATTATTCTTATCATTATTTAATTTATTTAATTTATTCAATTTAATTTAATTCTAGCAAATTCAATTTATTCATTTAAAATTACGTTTCGACTCCTTATAGAATGGTTCCCATTTTGAACCGATTCTAAGGCAGTTCACGAACAAAATTTCGTCGCGTCCCAAAAAGGTCCAACGCCTTCGAATAGTTGCGCTCGAAAAAAGGTCCAACGCCTTCGAATAGTTGCGTCCCGATTAAACAGGCTGAACGCCTTCGAATAGTTCAAAAAAACACTGCACACACGCTTTCTCTTGGGCTAATTACAACGAGACCTCTTTATTTCTCGCAATCCCCTGTATTTATTTTGTACCCCTCTCCCTTTACTTTGTACGTATTTTATTTTCCGCATTTTAATCAATTCCGAATCCTTGGTCCAACGCCAAGCGATCTCACTTGCACACTTGCACTTTATTTTCCAGTTATTTTCGTTTATTAGGATCCTCCTATCCTTGCGAGCCGAGCGCTTCGTGCCTCGCTAACAAACCACAAAATAAACCTCCATTTGCATTTACCTTTAAACTTCAAAAAACCAAAACGTTTCGATTAGATCCAAACCCTTGATCCAACGTCAAGCGGCTTTAGGAAATAAAAACACTTTAATAAAATACGAGAAGATCTGTACGCCACGAGCCTTAAGCGGTAGAAAGGGGGATAACGAGCTCTCGTTACTCGCTCCGATTATTTCGACGCAGGACACTCGTCTTGTTGGGCGAGATTAACTATCCATAGTCTTTAGTGTATTTCAACTCCTAAACCCTTTCATCGACGAAAGGTAATAAAATCAACCAGCATTACCCTTAGTAGGCCGAACTACGAGGCTCTGACTTTCCCATTGCACACGGGAGTACGTAGGCACGAGGATCTCAATCCTTGCCGAGCACCTAGGTCCAATCTAACTTATAATTCAACTCATTTCCCTCTAGCAAGTAATTCGTTTAAGCATAGACATCCTTTCACGCGCGATAACTTAGATGGTTCCCATCGAGTACGATGGATGTAGGGGGTGCTAATACCTTCCCCCTGCATAATCGACTCCCGAACCCAGGCAATGGTTCCGTTGACCTTTGTCCTCATCCTTTCTTTCCCGGGTTGTATCTATATCTTCCCTTTCCCTCTTCGGGAATAAATAGAATTAGGTGGCGACTCTTCAGTCCGTCCGGCGCGTGGCTCCGTCCATTCGGATCGCGTAAGGTCGTATTTTTCGGGGTACGACAGCTGGCGACTCTGCTGGGGATTGGTTCACCCCTATGCGAGTCAAGCCTAGTCTAGGTTTTCACGCTTGTTTTGATGTTTGATTTTATGCCTTGCTTGTTTATTTTTTATTGCTTTCTTTATCGCATTCCATATTATATATCTTGTGGCTCCTTGGTACTATAATTTGGATCGATACTTTGCAAAAGAAACTTGAGGGAAAAGCTCTATGCCCGGGTTTACGAGTACAAACATAAGTAAGCGAGGTTGTGTAGTATGGGCTCCCGAGAGAACCTCTCTCGTGGGTTGTCGATACGAAAACCTCACTTGGAGTAGATTCTATTGAGAGTACTGACAACCGTCAAGTCCTTGACGTGTGTGCTCAGTTGCTTTCATTAGGGTCATTAACTCTGAGGACCTTTAGGACCTTTTGGTTAAAACATCGATTGATGGTTGCGTAGTATGGGGCACCAGGGTTCGCCCTCGCGTGGCTCGATACGAAAACCTCACTTGGAATAGACTTACTCAATGGAGTTGATTGACTGTCAAGAATGTATGAAATTGACACGTGCATCAAACAGTTGAGAAAGTTCCATAACTCCAGGACTTTGTTTTAAACCTCGTGTCGATGATCACGTAGTATGGACTCCCGAGAAAATTTGCTCTCGTGGGTTGTCGATACGAAGATCTCACCCAAAATAGATTCATATGGCGGAGTCAATCAACCGTCATGCTTATGGCGTGTGTGATGAACAGCCATATGAATTGATAACTTTGGGATCCCTAAAACGTTAGAGTCTACCCAGTGAGTTCCTGATCAGAGTATCTTCCATCTGTACCTTGGACTCGTGAGACCTTGATCTTGTGATCCTGGATTCTGACATTGCATATCATCTCATTTGCATTATTTGTTCATCTTGCATTTCATTTCAAAGCCAAAAAACTTATTTTCATGTTCCTCCATCTTCAGTAAATCAAGTTGGTTTCCCGACGCCCGTATCGAGTTAGACGACCGTATTCAACTTGAGCCAACACTAGAGGACTGATGGATCAGATTCGACAAGAACAAGCTGCTATGAGGGGAGAGATGGACTCAATCAAGAGCAAGATTGATAGTATTCATGAGGCCATGCAATCCTTGGCCATGATGGTTGTGTCTCATCAGCCTGTTCCTTCAATGCCTGTTCATCCAGCTATTCAAGCTCTGCTTCCGCCTCCGATGGCTTATCAACCACGTCCACCTCCAATGGTTGCAGCTGCATAATATGGACCTAGACCATACCAGCAACCGGCTTATCCATACCAGCAACCGGCTTATCAACAACAGCCCGGTCAACAACAACAACACGCTCCTCAACAGCGCCCACCATATCAACAAAGAAGGCCTGAAAGAAACTTTGATCCATTGCCTATGTCATATGGAGAAATCTTTAACGGGATGATGGCAAAAGGAACTCTTGTGTTGAAGGACATGCCACCTCAAACTGGTAACGCTCGAGATTATGATGCCAATGCCCGCTGTGAATATCACAAAGGTGCTCCAGGTCACACGATCGAAAATTGCAAATCATTCAAGCACAAAATTCAGGACCTAATCAACTCTAAGGATCTCACCTTTACTCAGAAGGGTCTGAATATCCAGAGCAATCCAGTGTCGCCGCAAGTGGCCCCTCAACGAATGCTTTTGAAGAAGACCAAAGCTGAGTAGTCTCCCATTTTGAAGCATTCAATCAAGAGAAGTTCAATTCCTCAAATCAAGGCAGCCAATGCCATTTATTATTTCCGCATTCCTGTTGTTTTGTATTGTTTGTTTAAGTACTACTTGCTTTGAACATTATCGTTTGTACTTGGTTATGTTAATGTTATGTTTATGCATGTTTTGAATCAGTTTATTCGCATTCGCTCATCATTTATCATTTATCGCAAAAATCACAAAAAATATTTCCCTCACTTCACTTTAGCAAATATTTGAGGGAGGATGATGAAAACAAAATACCCATAACTGTTGCGGTATGCTTTCGGATAAAACCTTGTCAATGATGTACAAGCATTCTTTCAAATCCCCAAACACTGGAGATATAAGGAGTTAATCCCTAGTCAACCACTTCGAGCCTAGAAGTATGAGTTTCTTTCGGATACAACCCTTACATTTAACCCGGGGCAGGGTAGTTGTTCAGTTAAACTAACTACACCTTCGAATCGCAAGATGAGACATCCCATCAGAGGACCATCAACAAATGACTTGGCAGTCACAACATTAAAAAAAAACCACTAAGTTGAGCACCCGAAGGGAGACTTAGTCGAAAAAAAAAACAAATCAAAAAGAGGAACTCAAATCCTCAGCAAAAGCAAAACAAATATCAGTGACCACCAAATCAAGAATCAAAGGGTCACCAGCAAAAAAAAAGATGACTGTCACTTCCAAGCAAACTTTAAAGCTTCATCTTCACTCTTGCAAAGTCAAAACAAATGTATGTGCAAAGTTAACTGAACATAGGACTGGAGAACATCACAAAGAAGGGATGGGTACAAATCAAACTTTGAGCCTTATACCTTTGTTTCTCAAACCATTAACCAGACCACGTTATAACCCTCGAAAGTCCTAATTGAGGCAGGGTTTATTCTGAAAGCATGCCACCAACAAGGTTGCGTAAATTGACTCCCATATATTTGCTAATCTTGATCGCACATTATTTTTGCTGCATCTTTCACGCACTTTCTAAATCAGCACCTCGTTTGGGCTAACGGTCCATTCGTCACACTATCACAATCATTCAAATAAATTGACTTTTTCAAAACTTACATGAATTTTACATTAACACTACCATTTGTGTATGAACAATTTAATTGCAAATCAGTGCTTGACATCAGTGCAATCCCAACAAGGGGCAATCAAAAGGGGAATTTGATTCAATACTTCTTCAAAATTAGTCCAATCAGGGACAAATCATCTTCAACAGCCCAATCAGGGGCAATTCATTTCAAAATCAGTCCAACCAGGGACAAAGCATCTTCAATAGCCCAATCAGGGGCAAGTTATCTTCAAACAGCCCAATCAGGGGTAGACGCCTGCCAAATCCAGACACTGAGGCAGATCATATCATGGCCATTGTCGAAGCTTCCTCACCATATTTTTTCAAATACCCTACAGGCAGGGGCAATCAGACAAGGAGCAAATCTTCCTCTCTCTTCTCCCCAGCTGAACAAACAGTCCTTGCTAGACGTTGTCAAAGCAAATCAGTCTTCACGTGCCAATTAAGTCGCTTCGCTCATCAGCAAGTGACCAAAACTTGGAGCTTTCAGATCCGTCTTCGGATCATACTTCGTCAAAGATCGAGTGTCGGGAAATCAATCCCTCCACCCACCTAAAGTCCAATCATTATTGGCAATTACCAAACCAAAAAGTCCGTTAAGCTGGCACCTTTCAATCACTCATATGCATCATTTTGCATCATATGCAGTCATAAGCATCATTTACATCAATCGTTTGCAACATGTGCATCATGTGCATACCTAAATAAATCAGCTTTTTATTTTCCCAAACATTTTCAACTTACATCTCAATACATAAACATTTGCATCATATTTCCATCTTTATGGAATACTATTTCAATTTAATCAAGCATAGTTGCATAATTCAGGATCCAGGATCCATACAAGTTTCCAGTCCTTTCCCCAACGGAAGTCAGGATCATATCAATCAGATTCCAGGCATCCTCTTGGCGGATTCAATGGCCGTGTTTAAATTTCATTTGCCTTATCATCCTCTGGTGATAAGTTGATTTTATTTTCAGTCTGTTGCCTTATCATCCTCTGATAATAAGTGAGTTTATTTTTCAGTCTTTTGCCTTATCATCCTCTGGTGATAAGTTGATTTTATTTTCAGTCTGTTGCCTTATCATCCTCTAATGATAAGTGAGTTTATTTTTCAGTCTTTTGCCTTATCTTCCTCTGTTGATAAGTGAGTTTATTTTTCTGTTTATTGCCTTATCTTCCTCTGTTGATAAGTGAGTTTATTTTTCTGTTTATTGCCTTATCTTCCTCTGTTGATAAGTGAGTTTACTTTTCTGTTTATTGCCTTATCTTCCTCTGTTGATAAGTGAGTTTATTTTTCTGTTTATTGCCTTATCTTCCTCTGTTGATAAGTGAGTTTATTTTTCTGTTTATTGCCTTATCTTCCTCTGTTGATAAGTGAGTTTATTTTTCTGTTTATTGCCTTATCTTCCTCTGTTGATAAGTGAGTTTATTTTTTTGTTTATTGCCTTATCTTCCTCTGTTGATAAGTGAGTTTATTTTTCTGTTTATTGCCTTATCTTCCTCTGTTGATAAGTGAGTTTATTTTTCTGTCTATTGCCTTATCTTCCTCTGTTGATAAGTGAGTTTATTTTTCTGTCTATTGCCTTATCTTCCTCTGTTGATAAGTGAGTTTATTTTTCTGTCTATTGCCTTATCTTCCTCTGTTGATAAGTGAGTTTATTTTTCTGTCTATTGCCTTATCTTCCTTTGTTGATAAGTGATTTTATTTTTCAGTTATTTGCCTTATCATCCTCTGGTGATAAGTGATTTATTTTGTCAATTCGTTTCTTGCTGTGTCACCCATCATTTCCAGCTTATTTCATTTGCTATTTCCACAAATTCTTTCTTCATCGGACAAATTTGGAGTCTGTTAATATCTAATTATCTTATAACTTGAAAGATTGAACGCGAGCCAGTTCATATCACTCGGTCTAAGCCAATTCGATAGGGGCATCTGTCATACCCCAAATTTGTCCTACCCGTGCCATTTTTACTGTCTTATCAAAATATGCACCCTTCTATGTTTTTGTTTAATTATATTAAAAAGAATAAAAAATTATTATGTTTACTGTGGTTTTATTTAAATTTATTTGTTTGTATCGCTTTGTTCTAAGAAATATACAAAAAAAGAGAAGGTGACATCGTTTTTTAGTTTAGTCAAAAATATCAAAAATATGTAAAACATTCATTTTTACCTATCTTCCTTTATTGCCCATTTTCGATTATTTCATTTTCTTTCCAATTACCATTTCCATCTTTTATTTGTATTCCATTAATATATTTTATTCTATTGCCAAATTTTATGAGATAATTTTATGAAATTTTATTTTCTCTAAGCCATTGTTTCTTTATTTTATTTTTATTTATCATTATTTATTTTTGGTTTATTATTATTATTATTATTATTTTTTTTTTAATTCTACTATTATTATTCTTTTATTATTATAATTATTAATTGTGATTAGTATTATCATAGTTAGTATTATTACTTTTGTTTTAACTTTATTTATTGATTTACTTTTAAGAAACTTTTAAAGAAGAGAACATAGTGAGAATCCTTTTGCAGGACCCCACCTCACTCCAATCCTGCTAAAATCGTACAAAGAATTCACAGCCTGTCCACTTTTTCAATTCCACTACTAACAACCCACCTTCATTCCACTACTAACAAATTCTCAATAATCCACCAACATTTCTCAGCAACCAACGATTATTCTCACTATAACAACTGTCTCATCTCAGAAAAACAAAACCATATATTTTCATCCACCTTCAAGAAACAAAAATTTACAGAACCATAACAAATCTCTCATAAACCTGCAAAAAAAACCTTCATCCTCACCTTAACCGAACCAGTGCTGTGACCACAACCCGCAAACAAAACTCAAGCCTTCACTCTTCTTCACAAATTCATTTTTGTCATTCTTCCATCAATACCATAATACAAAACCAGAACACCTTTCCACACCAAGCTTCACTTCATGGCAGAACCTAATCACACACCTTTGAGCTTTCACAAAACATATCTCTCTTTGCCTCCTCTTTTGTTCAAAAAACGGAACCTGTAAATGAACCAGAATCTTCTTCATCACTTCAAATAACAAACCAAACCACAACTCAAAAAAAAAGGAAAAAACAACAAAATACCAGCAAGGTAGAAAAGTGAACCGCAAATTCTTCCTGAACAACCAAATCACGAAACCGAAAGCGAGCAATCGCTGCTGCACAAACAGAGCTGAAATCTCAACCTCAAACCCATCCGCACAAACCGCTCGCAAAATCCGAACACAAATCTGAACCACCCGCGAAATCACCTTAAAACGGACCTGCATCCTCCTTCACAAACCTCAGCCACGCCTCTAACCTGTTTCAAAACCATCTTCAAACCTGCCTCGCCGAAAACCCAGTCCAAAACCTTAGCCGCCATGAAGCTGAAACTCATTTAAACCTCCATCGTAACAACACTGCGAACAACACAACCGGTTCATCCATAGCCGCCGCGCAACACAGTCCCAACCACACCTTCTTCACGCTCAAACCCGCAGACCCACTACCATCTTCATAAAACCTGAACCGCATAAACTTGCGAGCAGTGCAAAACCACTGTGAGCAGGAAAAGCCACCTTCCAGCAACAGCACGAAACCATCACCATTCCAAACTCAGAAACCTGTTTTCCGAAAACCATGAAAAAACCACGAACAGCATAAAACCGACCAGTCACCGACCCGCAAACGTGACTCAATCGCGCGAACCACCTTTCCGCCGTAACCAACGATCACTGCACTAACCGGACAAGCTGAAACCGAACCTCACCTATCACGTTCAAACACAAGCCGCCGCTCCCATCCACCCAAAAGCCGCCGCGAATCAAACAAGAACCAGCGCCGCAGATCGTTGAGAGAGAAACGGAGAAACCGAGAAGAGAAATGCCGGAGAGAGACGGAGACGCAACGAACCAGCCGCGGCTTCCACCGTGAACACCAGACCACCACACCGAGCCGCCGCCATTGAGAGTCTCATTGAGGTTGGGTTTACTTTTGAAAACTTACTCTGTTTTGAAATAAAAGGCGTGTTTTGAAGAGGACTGTGTTCTCCTCTTTTAATTTTTATTTCTTTGCTTTATTATTTTATAAAAAAAAACCCTAATTTGACTTGGGCTTAGACTGTGAATCTAGTTTTTACCAAACACACACCATACAAATAGTATTCCCTCTGTTTTTATATTGTTTTAAATTCTGATTATCTTTATTATTATTTAATCATATTATGAGTTTGTTTCCATTTTATTATATATAATTTCTCTTGTTTTAATTTCTTGAATAATAATTTTTCTTTCTTTACTTAGAGAAATGTATTTAACTATATATATATATATATATATATATATATATATATATATATATATATATATATATATATATATATATATATATATATATATATATATATATATGTATATATATATATATATATATATTTTTTTGGTTTTGTTATTACTAAATTTGTTAGTATTTTATTATTTTTTTTTAGAAAATTTTTGTTAACATTTGTTTTTCTTCTAAGTTTATTTGGCATTAAAAAAAATCCTTAAAAAAAACCATTAAAGTTGGTTTAGTGTTATATTGATAAGATTTTCTTATTGATCTTGATTTTGGGCCAATGATATAACTAACGGCCAATTTTTCGCCCGATTTTAATCGGTGATCTTTGGTCAATATGAGGCCCCCCTTTGTATTTAATTTTTCATTTTTATTATTCCGACAAAACAAATATGTAAATCAATTTAATTTATTTTATTATTCTTATCATTATTTAATTTATTTAATTTATTCAATTTAATTTAATTCTAGCAAATTCAATTTATTCATTTAAAATTACGTTTCGACTCCTTATAGAATGGTTCCCATTTTGAACCGATTCTAAGGCAGTTCACGAACAAAATTTCGTCGCGTCCCAAAAAGGTCCAACGCCTTCGAATAGTTGCACTCGAAAAAAGGTCCAACGCCTTCGAATAGTTGCGTCCCGATTAAACAGGATGAACGCCTTCGAATAGTTCAAAAAAACACTGCACACACGCTTTCTCTTGGGCTAATTACAACGAGACCTCTTTATTTCTCGCAATCCCCTGTATTTATTTTGTACCCCTCTCCCTTTACTTTGTACGTATTTTATTTTCCGCATTTTAATCAATTCCGAATCCTTGGTCCAACGCCAAGCGATCTCACTTGCACACTTGCACTTTATTTTCCAGTTATTTTCGTTTATTAGGATCCTCCTATCCTTGCGAGCCGAGCGCTTCGTGCCTCGCTAACAAACCACAAAATAAACCTCCACTTGCATTTACCTTTAAACTTCAAAAAACCAAAACGTTTCGATTAGATCCAAACCCTTGATCCAACGTCAAGCGGCTTTAGGAAATAAAAACACTTTAATAAAATACGAGAAGATCTGTACGCCACGAGCCTTAAGCGGTAGAAAGGGGGATAACGAGCTCTCGTTACTCGCTCCGATTATTTCGACGCAGGACACTCGTCTTGTTGGGCGAGATAAACTATCCATAGTCTTTAGTGCATTTCAACTCCTAAACCCTTTCATCGACGAAAGGTAATAAAATCAACCACCATTACCCTTAGTAGGCCGAACTACGAGGCTCTGACTTTCCCATTGCACACGGGAGTACGTAGGCACGAGGATCTCAATCCTTACCGAGCACCTAGGTCCAATCTAACTTATAATTCAACTCATTTCCCTCTAGCAAGCAATTCGTTTAAGCATAGACATCCTTTCACGCGCGATAACTTAGATGGTTCCCATCGAGTACGATGGATGTAGGGGGTGCTAATACCTCCCCCCTGCATAACCGACTCCCGAACCCAGGCAATGGTTCCGTTGACCTTTGTCCTCATCCTTTCTTTCCCGGGTTGTATCTATATCTTCCCTTTCCCTCTTCGGGAATAAATAGAATTAGGTGGCGACTCTTCAGTCCGTCCGGCGCGCGTCTCCGTCCATTTGGATCGCGTAAGGTCGTATTTTTCGGGGTACGACAAGAAGCTACTATCTCAAAGGAGGACTATCAACATATTTTACATCTACTTCAACAATCAAGGAAAGATCACCGAACTTCCAAACCTATCAAGTCTGCAGATGATGACAAAGCTATGATTTCAGGTATTGTTAATCCAGGTGGTCCTCTTACCTCTACTTCTGTTGGAATCTTTATTCAAGAGCATCACATCATGTATGCCCTTTTATTACATGTTTTTCTCACTTAACTATAATTTCCCATGTTCCCATTCATATACCTAATGACACTATTATATATGCTCATTATTCTAGAACTGTGATCTTAGACTCATTTATGCATTTACAACATGTTTTTTTATATACCTCACTTCAAATTTAGACTCCTTTCTATTGCTAAATTGTGTAATACCTTTCAATATAATATAAACTTATTACACAATTTCTGTTATATACATGATGTGTCTAACAAAAGGACGATTGTCCAAGTCACCCAACATAAAAATCTACACATTTTACATAGGCTCCCTATTATTTGCTCTAAAACTGATAATTCTTGTAATGTTTTTACTACTAAGGATCCTACTGATTTAGATATTTCCCTATGGAACCATAGATCGGGCCATCCCTCCAATGAGGTGTTACACACTATGTCAAAAACTTTTCCCCTTATTAAATACAATAAACATTTTGTTTGCAATACTTGCCATTTATTTAAACAATTCAAATTGACTTTTCCTTTAGCCATTCTGCATCTAATAACTATTTTGATTTAGTGCATATGGACATTTGGGGTCATATATCCATTCCCTATATGGATTGTTACAAATATTTCTTAATTATAATGGATGATTTCTCCAGATATACACGATTTTTTCTCATGACTAGTAAATCTGAAACTAGACAACATATTCATAATTTTGTTTCTTATTGTCAAAATCAATTTTCTTGCAAAATTAAGATTCTTAGAAGTGACAATGGATATGAATTTCTTATGCATTCTTACTATGCATCTCTTTGAATTTTACATCAAAGGAGTTGTGTTGAGACACCTCAAAAAAACTCCATGGTAGTGTTGGAGTAAGCCCTAATAGCCAATCAATATTGGCTTGATATGCTTTTGTATCATAACCCTGATAGATATATATTATTTGTTAATATATATATATATATATATATATATATATATATATATATATATATATATATATATATATATATATATATATATATATATATATATATATATATATATATATATATATATTAGGCATTGTATTTATTGTGTCATTTGTATATGACATAATAAAGTCCCTAGAATAACTAGTCTGTTTAATGGAATATTAAGTGTGACTTAATCATGAGATTCCATTAAACATAAAGACACTATTCTTAAAGTATCCATAGTCGAGCTTTAATGTGAAATGGGATAATCTTAAAGAATTAAGACTATTATGTAGATAGATTGATGATCTCATCTCATGGATCATATACAAGTAGTTATCAAGTATTAACATATGTATGAATATTAGGAGTAATATTTATACTGGATTGACCCACTATAAGAGTACTACATAGAATGTTATGCAAAGTGTCGTAAGTTATTCTCATGGTGATAATGATGTATACCACTCTTCGACCTAAAACCACTATGGACCTAGATGTAGAGTCACGCATTTTATTGTTGATCAAACATTGCCCGTAATTGGATGACCATAAAGACAGTTGATGAGTACTTCACAAAGCATGCTGAGGGACATGAGTGACCTAGATGTAATTTGCTCATCCTGCATAACAGGATAAATGTCTAAGGGCCCAATATTGCATTGAATAAGGATGACACTGTATATGCCTTGTGTTCAATATATACATTAGTGCAAAAGGGTAAATGTACACACAAACATTATCATAGAAAAAGTTTTGTCAAATCACATGACATTTTCGTGACTTGGGTAACAGTGATATGTTGCTAGATACCACCCACTGTTTATTATGTTAAATATATGATTTAATATAATTAGCAACGCCACGAGAACCTACAGGGTTGTTGCTCCCGAAGATTTGCATCCCGGTACAAGCGCAAACGGTCGGCGAAAAGAGAAATGAAATAAACTGAATAGAGTCACCAGCTAGGCATTTTTATCCCGAAGGAAAGTTAATGCTGCATAAACCTAGAAAAAGATGGATAAGACGGTTGCGAACCAGAGAAACTGAGAAAAGGGGTTGGTTACAACCTGGGAAGGTATTAGCAACCAGATTGTCCGTCGTACTCGACGGGATCCACGCTTACAAGATTGTTTTTAAAGGGGTAGTGTATGTCCTGTCTGTGTGCAAAAGCTAAGAAAAGAATATACAGGTGTCAGTGCAAAAGGGTGAATGTTCAGGAACTGAGGCTTATAGAAGAATGCTGAAGGAGGGGGATGACAAAGAGACTTTTGTTCGATAATTGTTAAGTTATGCCTACGTATCCTCTCGTGCAATGAGGAAGTCAGAACACGGTAGTTCGACTCAAAGAGACTGAAAATAAATTAACTCTGAACTGCTTACTTGCCTATACTCAAGTGTATGACTCGTCTGGCTCGAGTGCTAACTGTCTTGCATTAGACGGAAGAAGAAAGTTCTCGTTTGTAAATGAGCATGATGAGAAAAGAATCCCAGAGTAGACGATTATTGTTTGTTTTTTTAGTTTTTAGTTTTTATTGTTTTTGGTGTTTTGCATAAGTTGATGAGCTTAAGCCTAAATCAAGGGCTGGTAAACTCATTATATCCTCCTTGATTAGGGATAATGAGCCTACTTAAGTATGAGATAAGCATCTCAACTTAATTACCATGATGATGTAGGGTTAAGATCATTAACCTACTTGTGATTAGTTAGATGTTTTTGGGTTTTTTGTGCAGTGTTAAGTAATGAGTTTAATCTCTAATCACAGATTAGTGAACTCATTACACCATCCTAATAGAAGGATAATAGATGAGAACACTTAAGCTAAGGAAGATACCTCAACTTAATCCATGGTTAGGGATTAAATTCATTATATAACAAACCTTTATTAAGTGGATTTTAATTAAGGGATGAGATTAAGAAGTGAATTTTATGTTTGTAAGACAACTTGAGGGGGACTTGTCCATTAAACACTAGGGTTAGTCCCTCTTAACCATAAGGAAGAGTTAGAACCCTAATGTAAGGCCCAAGTTACAAGATAAAGTCTTGATGGTTATTAAGTGATTTGATTAAGAGGTTTAAACAAATTAAAGGTTTAACACTTAGGTTTAAAGTTATACACTCCATCCTAAGAGAAGGATGCAGGCATAACCCTAATTCAAAGTCCTAAAGCTTTAAGAGTTTAGTCTCTGATTATTGAGATGAGAAGAGAGACTCAAGGAGACTCAAAGGTAAAAAACTAAGGGGGACTAATCACAACCCTAATCATTATCATGCTTGGATATCCTATGGTTTGTGAGGCTTAAGAGAAAAAATCTTCAAGGAAGCCACCAATGGAAGAAGCAGATGAAAGGAGGAGGAAGCAGAGGAATAGGTTACTTACTTCCTAAGAAGATAAGTAACCTAAAGGAAGAAATTGAGAAGGATGGAACACAAGTGAATCAAATTCACTTCAAAGACAAGTTAAAAATGCATATGAAAGAGATAAGAAGAAGTGAAAGGTGAAGGCAAATCCACCTCCCAAAATAACTTACCAAAGCCTGAAAGTGTTAGTATGAATGCATAAAGTATAAAGCATGAAGAAATGAATTGAAACGATATGCAATGATCAAATTCATAAGTGTTTATGCAATGCAAATGGCATATGAGATGATGCAATGTCATACAATGTGCATAAGAATGATCATACATGGATGGGGTGTCATGAAAGCATGCTTGGAAGCTTGAAAACATATGGATGTTTATGAAATGAAATGAATGCAACATATGGCAAATGAATGAAGAAATGATCAAGCAAGGTTCTAACATGTCCTAAGATGTCTAATATGACATATGAATGCATGAAATGTCATGGCAAGTTCATGTGATGATGAATATGCAAGGTGAATGCAAATGAACATGAGAAATTATGGTTTTATGGACATGTGAGATGCAAATGGATAAAACAGAAGCATATAGCATGATAAAAATTAGAAATCAAGCTCAAACAAACCCTAATCCCATATTAGGTCACACCCAAAGGAGAAGGTCAGAAGCCTAACCTATCAAAAGTTATGATTTTCCTAAGTTTTCTAGGGTTTTTGGGTGATTCAAAAGGAAAAATGCAAATCAAATTGAAAATGCAAGATAAATTTATGAGGAAAATGACCTATAAACTAAATGCAATATGTAACACAATGCAAAAAGAATCAAGTTCAAACTCTTCTTGGTTAGGCAGAAATGATTTTTCAAAGTTAGGGTTTAAAAATGTGATTTTAAAGACCCTTAATTCAAAGAAAATTGGGAAACTATGATCAAACCTAAAAAGAAATTTGTGTGAAGAGTTTGAAAATGTTTCTAAATGTATTGGAATGGTTCATGATTTTTTTGGTGATTTTTAGAAACCTAAATGTATTTTAATTAATTAAAATACTTTAATTAATTAAAAATAACATTTAAATATTTTAAAAATACTTTTTTAATGCAAAAAAAAATAAAATAAAAATTATTTTTGGATTGAGAAAAATATTTAAAGTCAAAATGCAAAAGAAAATATTTTTGGATGTTTTTTAGCTATTTTTAATAATTTTGTGAAATAAAATGCAAAGAAAAATAAAATAAAAACAAAAGTATGCAAGATGAAAGGCCGTGATTGGAAGTTGAGGGATCCAGTGGCCCAGGTGTGAAGTCTTCGTGACTTGTGGTAATCTGATCCTAGGGCCATGATTCAAACTTATTAATTAAATGAGATCCAATGTCACGTTTTAATCTGACTTAATTAAATAAATTAAACTAATTAATTAAGATTTAGGGTTTTAATGACTGATCCTGGCCACACACGCGCGCAGGTAAAATCCAATCCAAGGGTCTACATTTAAACTCAGCTAATTAATGAGATTAGCCCTAATCACGTTCAGACGGCCGGAACAGTGTTCCGGTCGTCTTCTCCGGCAAGGTCCTCTCTCTAACTCTCTCCACAGGCTATAAAAACCTCACCAACTCTCCAGAATCACTCCCCAAGCATCAATAGGCAAGAATCAACCATCAAAAACAATTTATTTCACGCATACAAGATGAATCGAAGCAAGAACAAATTCACGGGCAAAGTTTCAGAAGAACAATACATGCTCATTTCTCAACCATTTTCGAAAATAAACATATCACAATGATCAGCTAAACATGTAGAATCATTTAGAAACTTAAAACAAGAGTTCTGGAAAAAATGTTCATCATGGCTACCTGAGTTGAAGCTTTGCAAACTGGAGCTTTCTGACCTCTTCCTTTGTGCTAAATGCCTCCAATGATCCCTCTGATGCTTCTGGAAAGCTTGAATGGAGTTTAAATGGCTTGGTTTGTGTGATACATTTCTGGTTTGGTAGAAATCGTATTTTTGCTATAGTGGCTTTTAGGGCAAAATGGAGGGTGCTTTGTGTTCTGGAGATGATTTTGAAGTGAATGGTGAAGGAATGAGTGAGTTTGAGTGGCTGTGCAAAGAGTTTCGAAGGAATGAAGTTTTTTGCAAGTTTTTGTGATTCTGCTTGTATGAGAGCTTTCAGGCTTGAATGTTGTGTGTTTTGAGGTCCATGATGTTTGTATAGGCCAATGGGATTGATCAGAAAGTTGTTGTGGCACATGCTGATTGGTATGGTGTGTTTTGCAAAAAAGTCAACATTGTGTACTTGGAGGTATGGGTCATGGCAGGAGCTGTTCAATGGGGGTGTCTGGCCTTAGCAAGATTCATGGAGAGCCATAGAATCAAGATTATGCAGCTGTCACAAGTGGATGAAGCCTTTCCAAGCATGTTGCAACTTTTCCCTCTTTGGTGTTTCTTGGATCACAAGCCATGAAATGCTTCAAATCTTGGGCCAATTCCGATCCTTTGAGAATGCTTTGACATATGATGATGAATAGAAGTTGATTTGAGGTCATTAGAATGCTTGGCAAGTGAAATTGCAAAGTTCCCTCTTTGATATGAACTTGAAAATTATAGGATTTTTGCCAACTTTGAAAGGCCATATCTTGAGTTCTAGGATGAATCAAGACATGTTCTTGTAATTTTTGAAAAGGGAAAGACCTAATCTACAACCTTCATGCCCAATAATTTTTCATTTGAAGCATTTTTGGTCATGAAAGAGGAGGTTGAAAATCTTTCCCAAAATGGAAAGTTTGCATTTCAAGTCTTTTCCAAAAAATGGCAAGTTTGCAATTGGCTCAAAATTCTTCAATCTTGTGAACTTCTAACCACTTCTAAGATCAAATAAAGATCATTGAACTTCAATTTGATGAAAATGACCCTTTGGTTCCATTGTTGGGGGCCTCAGATGCCCTGATTTTGACTTAACTTGCTCAAGAAGTTACCCAGTAAACAAATGACTTCCACAATGAGTTTCTTCATCAAACTTGGTACACATGATCCTTATAACATATTAAGAACATTAGAAACAAGAATGACCAAAAAAATTGGAGTTAAGGCCTCTGAAACCAAAACCCTAATTTTGGTCATCTGTGCAGTGAAACCCTAGCTCTGCTTCCATGCCTTTGCCAATTCTTGTGATCCCTTGACTTTCATGAACTTTGAGGAGCATAGTATGATCATAGAACACACATGGACCCTCTTGGAAAACTTCAAGACCATTGGGATGGCTCATATTGATTCTTGGATTGCTCAGATCACAAACCCTAGATGCAGATGAAAATGGAACTATGCAGTGAAACAAATATGCAATATGAGATGGTATGCTTATACTAATGCAAGAATGAAAGATCACAAGCCATGGTGTAAGAAAAAGTGAGGGCAAATTTGGGGTGTTTACAAGGGTCACACACATAAGGACAAATTGATGAGAGAGATATAATAAATAAGGAACACCGTAAGGTACAATGTACTTAAGAGAATTATGGAACACTGTAAGGTACGGTGGACTTAAGTGAAATATGGAACATTATATAATATAATAATAGTTATTATTATTATTATTATTATTATTTTATAATAGTTATAAAATATAATAATAATAAAATATGTTTATTATAATAATAGTTATAATAATAATATATTATTATTATTATTATTATTATTATTATTATTATTATCATTATTATTATTATATGGTGCACTTAAGTTGGGCTTTTTAGCTTGCAGCCCACACAAGTGGTTCTATAAATATGACCCTTGTGCATAAACTTTGTGAGTTTTTAAAATTAGGTTTATGAAACCCTGGCCGTATTTCTCTCTCATTCTCTGTCACTCAAAGCCTTCATTCCTAGCAGCTAGCACTGAGACTGATGGTTGTCTATTCGTGTGATCCAAGTAGAGACGTTGTTCTTCATCTACGCTCATGATAAAATCTCCGGTTATTTGCACCAAAATTTTAATCACCATAAAGGGTAATTGTTCTATCATTGATCATGTTCATTCGTAAGGATCAACGAAAGAGAAATTTTAATTTCCGCTGCATTTTTGAATCACAATTTTCCTTCAGTGGTATCAGAGCCACTTACGAAACCATAGATATGATATTTGTTTATTTTAAACACATAAGAAATAAAATAATAATAATATAATAATAATAATGATAATAATAATAATAAGAGATTAATTTTTGGCATCATGTTGTGTTAAATTTGGATGATTCGATGTTGACTATGCTTCGGAATCCAAATTTTGTATGGTAAAGTAGCGATACATCGTTCATTCATAAGTTACACAAAAGTAATTGATCAATTTCATATGAGATATGAATAGTTAGGATACAATGACGATATATTTGATATTCCTTTTATTTCATTGATTCGATTTGTGTGGTGATTGTAATTCATGTGATTGGTTAATGTTCTTTTGCTTCGGAATCTGACATATGTATGTTGAAGCAATGACATTTTGATCAATCGATTTGAATAATCGTCCGTTTCGATTTTGAAAGTATGAATGAGTTGCATTAGAGTTTTTGACGGCACAAGAGTTGTGTTGTCAAGAGTTATTTTAAGGTTTGTAAAATTTTATATTATAATAATTGTTATTATTACTATTATAAGTATTTTAATTTTATTTTATAATTTAATAACAAGCGTTGTCATTGTTATTATAAAATATATAAACATGTTGCGGTAACATAAACGAGATGTTGTCTATATCATACAATAGTTATAATAAAAGTTATTATAATAATATTTGGATGTATTATGTATTATTGTGTATGAAAAATGCCTGTTTCTTGAACCGAAATGCTTATTCACGACTATCTCATACTGTATCTATGTAGAATAAAAGGTTTTCAAAAAGAACATGATAAAGTATCATGTTATTATTTAATTAAATAATAATAAATTGTTATTATTATTTATTATAAATAATTTGGTATGTGTTTATAACTGACGGTAAGTGAAATTCTGAATAGCTCTACAAAATATAATCAAATAGAAATTTTTTAATTTAATTAACATAACTTAATAATAATAATAAAATTGTGTTTATTATTATTTTCTTGTGATGATCAGTTATGACCTTAGTTTTCCTTTATTTTGTTTTGGAATTTTAAAATACGAATTGTGTGTCGTGCCTCTCTTTTAATCTCTTGATGTAACTTATTTTCTCTTCTCACCCCCTCGTATATAAAGCGAGTATTCTTTAATATAATGTAATGTTATGAAGAAAATAAGACTACAAGATCAAAGGAGGACAACCTTCACTATACCATAAAAGCCTTTAGACAACGTTTTTTTTGGCATTACACAACGCTTAAAAGCGTTGTCTAAACCGGCGATGCTAAAAGATTAGACAACGCTTTTGTTAATGTCAAAAACGCTGTCCAAATGGGTGTTTTATCTGAAAAAGCGCTGTCAAAGCACCACTTTTACAATAGACAGTGCTTTTGCTTATATTTTAGACAGTGCTTTTATTGTAAAAACGCTGTCTAAATGGTGCTTTAGACAACAATTTATATATACAAAACAATTGATGATACAAATCATTTCATCCAACAAAACATTTTGCTTCAAATCTACATATTACTTTAAAAATGCTAAGCAAAAAACAATGCACATCAATATAACTCTATCTTCTACTTTGCACATATAACCTGAAACAACACAAAAAGATTGTAATTCAATTAAAACAAGACACAAACAATGTCTATAGTTACAAAGTTATACATACTCAAAATTCTCATCAATTAAAGTAAGAGTACAATATACCTTATAAAACTCCGCGCTCCATAATGAATTGACACCAATCCTCTTTAATTTCATCCAAATGACCTCTTGAGTAATACACACACTTGAATTCATCAAAGTACTACATAATAATATAACATAGTTTGGTTTAGTTTCAACTATTTAATTATATGAGAAATATGTGTTAAATATTAAAATAACTCATAAGTTAGAAATACATACATCGGATGGAATCTCTATTCGATCCAAAAAAAAGTTTCTCTCATAAACCTCAACATGAAATATCCGTAATCTATACCATTACATTGCCGAGGACACTACACATGAAAAGAAAATATGGATAAATCCTAAGTTTTATCAAGTATCATCACTAATATTATAAAAAATGTGATAATTAATATACCTCCACTCTTATCTATGTAATGTTGTTGGCTCTCCTCTTTAGTACTTGGATATCTCTTTGTGCTCGAAAATCTTGTATAATTCTAATAAAATATAAATGAATATTTAGAACAATTCACATAAATAAATAAATAAATATACACATGAATATTTAAAACAATCTCACTTATGTATCAATCATATTCTTCATATCCTGGTATGTTGTCCAATCATTTCCTAACGAATCCAAATAATACACAACTTCTCTGATATGATTAATCGCGATCAACAACCAATGTCCATTGTAAGATTAAACAAATGTTAGATGGAAACTTTCTACACGACTTCAAAATACAAAGAAATTATAATAGATGAATTTAGAATGAAAATATAACCCAATATTAAACGGTAAAAAGAACAACTTTTATGTATCTTTGTTGGCCATAAAGAGGTTGCGTACATACACCATGACATCATCTGGTTTAATTATGATTAACCTTAAGTTGATACACGCGGGACTTAAGAATGCAAATCTTTGCTCCAATCCACGTGGGCGCATCACTTTGTCATACAAAAACCTTAAATAAAAACATCATTAACATTAGACTATTCATTTGAAGCATAAAGTAAATAAGTTGTTCAATTAATATAACAAAGTATATCAGATATACCTCACGTATGTATTGATAACACTGACGCCTAATTCTTCATGACGAAAAACTTGCTAAAATTCCTCATTACTAATTGATTGTTCATATTGAAAGCTATAAATACCTTCCTCCATAGGTACAAGACGAGTACATCCGTTCGGAATATCTATCATTTCTAGAAATGTCTGAAGGCACGACCTATACTTGAAAGTAGGTTTTTTTCTAGGCGCGGTCTTCTTAGCAACAACCTTTTTTTTTGGTGTGGAAACGTTTCTAATCTCTTTACCATGAAGCTATATATTATATAATTAGTTATATGAAGTATAAGATCACGAATTTAACATTTTCCATGTAAAAAATGTACATAAAATACATGTAAAAATTTGAATACTCAAAGTTTCATAATGGTTTTAAGCATACCTTATATCCTACGCTAACGAGGCCTGACGGCCATGCAACAAACGAACCTATTGCATCTCCCACCAATGTTGCATCCGAAACATCATCAGGATATGGTAATAATACATCCATCTCTAAAGCAATATCAACCGAGACTTTCTAACATACAGTAGGTAGCGGTTTACCTTATGTGCAAAAGGCTTGCCAAACTGAGTACGCATATCTTTCATCTTTTTAAAAACTTGGTCACCTGACAATGCAGGTAGAGCTTTACGCTGTTTGGTGTCTCCATTGAATGCTTTTCTCCACCCACGGTAGTTATGTTTAGAATTTAAGAATCTACGATGACCGAGAAACACATTCTTCTGACAAAGTTCCAATCGCGTCGTATCTGTTCCATCTTCATAAATAGGACACACACGTTGACCTTTAATGCTATACCCAGATATATTCCCATATGCTTGAAAATCATTAATTGTGCCAAACAACATCGCCCTCAAATTGAAACTTTCTTTCCTATATCCATCATAAACCTCTACACCGTTCTCCCAAAAAATATTTAAATCTTCAATCAAAGGTGTCAAGTATACGTCTATGTCATTACCTGGTTGTTTAGGCCCAAAAATTAACACAAATAACATCATGTACTTACACTTCATATATAGCCATTGAGGTAGGTTATAAATGATAAGAATCACATGCCATGTGGTATGTCAGATACTTTGAAGACCATGTGGGTTCATTCCATCAGTAGATAATGCCAAGCGAAGGTTTCTTGCTTCTTCTCCAAAGTCATGATAATCATTATCAATCTTCGACCACTGTGGTGAATCAGTCGAATGTCGATACTTTCCATCAATAATTTTTTCATCTGCATGCCAAGTCAGGTGTCTTGCATCGTTTTCACTATGAAATATGCACCTAAATCTCATAATTATAGGAAAATACCATAAGACTTTTTCTGGAGACAATTTTTTCTTATATCGAGACAAACCGCTTTTAGGGCACTCAGTTAACGATGCATATTCGTTTCGAAACAAAACACAATCATTTGGACAAACATGTATCTTATCATAGCTCATGCCAATAGAGCACAACATTTTTTTGGCCTCATAGGTTCAATTAGAAATAACATTATCCTCCAGTAGCATTTCTCTCATAAGGGCCAATAACTCTGTGAAACTTTTATCCGACCATCCATTGCTTGCCTTTAAGTTGTACAACTTTAATACCACATACAATATTGTAAATTTAGTGTAACCATTATACACTGATTTCTTTGCATCGCTTACCAACCTCTCAAACATTTTGGGGTAATCATGAAGATCTTCTTCAAGTGATTCTGCAATCTATTTGACTTGATCACAATTGTATGTTTCTGTGTCTTTGTCGTCTGAAACATAGGTCGTATTACTTTCCCCCTCGGTTCAACATTCTCATTAATTTTATCACCATGAAATATCCAACACTTATAACTTCGACCAATTCCATGCATCGGTAAATGCGATTTCAATCCATCTGCGTCAACCTTACCCACATAACAATAACCCAAGCAAGGACATTTCATTCGACTAGGGTCTTCATCATGTTTAATAACATCCCATAAGAACTCAGGTAGTCTCAGGTGAAACCAAATCAGGTACCAGATAAACCCAAGAATTTCAGGACCAAAGTAACCGTATCAGAACATAAGACTGCACTAAATGTAAGGGTATATTGAGGTCAAAGGGTTCCTGCAAACCTGTAAACCCCTCCCAATATCACGTGTGTGCTCCGGGTCAAACATCACAGACTCTCAAAGCCGAATAAAAATAATATGTTCACCATTTCTGAGAAATGGCTCATGACCAAATCAGGGAATTGGTTAAGCATTATGTACTACTCAGGGAGGTCTCAGTGTAAGTCCGGGAAAAACAAGCATCCCTTATAAGTCCTCAACTTCAAGCGCTGAAATCGAGAAACAATAGTACATTCAGCCTGTAGGATACAATACTATTTTCATACGACCATATGCTATGACTGAGTTCCTATAAGAGAACTAGGCCATCCTATGCAAGTTCCAAGTGGGCCCTCGGGTGCGAATGGGTTTGCCACACAATATGGTCTGCCACTGTCACCACTTGAGAGGAATGTTTCCACAAGGTTCTCAATGATCGGTCCCCAGCCGCACATAACTATCAAAGATGTGTAATGAAGTAGGGAAGACCCCTATATCAAGACACTTCCAAGAAGGTCGCCAATCTGGGTGTGAATGTAGAAGCATACTTCAAGCTCAATGTTTTGATGATGTAAACACTATTCAAGCTCATTCCATATTGCAAAAAGTCGAGATGACAACAAAGATCAAGATCATGGCTATGCATCATCAATGGAATGCTACCGTTCGATTCAAGCTTTTGTGCAACATTTTCAAGTCTTGGACACAAGGCTTAGGTGTATCAAAATTTACTCCTTAAAATGATATACAAGTGTTCAAATTTTTTATCATGTTAATTCAATGGATATGTATATTTTGAAAATAATCGGAACTGGTTTTAACACTTAAAACAGAAATATTTTTCTGAGTTTTAACAGTGTTAACCGGTTAACCATATGGATTAACCGGTTAACGGCCTCAATTTTTCAATTCTGTGGTAACGTTTCAGGGTGTTAACCGATTAACCCATATGGTTAACCGGTTAACACTGAAGAATTTTTGAAAAATTGTTTCTCTTCAATTCAAATATTTTATTAAGTGTTATACCTCTTCATGATTTTATTTCATAACTTTTTTATACCTTTTCAAAGAATTTTTTTCATAAATTCTCATACCTTTTTGAATAGGTGTTATGACTATTATAAATTCTTAAAATTTCAAATTCATAAACACCTCCTAGAATTTTCAAATATTATCACACAATCAAAATCACTAAATTCAAATATTTTCATACTTCTAAAAAGTGTTCATAAGTTCTTCATATTTCATATTTCATTGAACACTTGTATTGAATCTTAAGTAGTGAATTTTGAATATAGGAGAAGATCAATTTATATTAATACCAATCATTGTATTCTCACTCAAACAAAAATTATAGAAAGTGTTTTCTATTTGTGACTTGTGTTCCAAGAATTGTTTGGACATAAGGGTTAGTGTGGCAAGAAGATTGTTCTTGCACACTTGTTTGTTCAGTTTGTTAGAAAGTAGGCCTCACCATTGAAGGTGTGATAGGTTGTATTGTTCTAAAGAAACTAGTGGAAATCTCTTTCGTGTTGAAAGGGGTCTGGATGTACCTTCAGATTGTGAAGGGAAATGTTGCACCCCAAAATTTGCCCTCACAATACAAGACTTTGTGTGCTAAGAGGTTCACAAGGTTCACAAGACCTTTCATGAGGTTCATGAAGTTTACAAGACACTTTATGAGGTTCAAAAGGTTCAAAAGACCTTTCATGAGGTTCATGAAGTTTACAAGACACTTTATGAGGTTCACAAGGTTCACAAGACCTTTCATTAGGTTCACAAGGTTCACAAGACCTTTCATGAGGTTCATGAAGTTTACAAGACACTTTATGAGGTTCACAAGGTTCACAAGACCTTTAATTAGGTTCACAAGGTTCACAAGACATCTTATGAGATTCACAAGACATCTTATGAGGTTCACAAGGTTCACAAAGTTCATCATGGGGCAGAAGATTTGACAAATCCCTCAGGAAAGGCATTCTCCTAAGCAGTGCATTCAAAACTAGGGTTTTGACTTTAATCAGGCTAAATGGACTTCCAAGACTTCAAGTGAGCTTCATAACATCTTATATGTGTCTAAGAATCCCCATGACAAATTTCAGAACTTTTCCCAAAGGTTTGCACAATCAAATGATCAAATAAGTCAAAATCAGTCAAAGTAGTTAAAAAGTCAAACTGAGGTCAACTGTGGTCAAACCAAAGTCAAACTTCATTATTTTTTGCCAACATCAAGTATATGAAGTAAAATTCATCATTTGATCAAGGGTTGATCATGATTCATCAAGGACATTTCAGATCATCAAGAATCAGAGGTTTCTAAATTAGGGTTTCCTTAGGAAAAGTCAACTAAACTTTGACCAGCCATAACTTTCACATGCTTCATCAAATTTTTCCCATCCAAAGCTCATTTTGAAGGAAATTGAATTCTCTACAACTTTGTGTCTCACAAGCCAAGCCCAAAAATGCTTCATTTGGAAGGTATGAGCTAAGACATTATAGGTCTTTTTGAAAGTCAACAAAAAGTCAACAACTTCAAAAGGGCATAACTTGAGAATGGTAAATGATATGGACATGAAACCAATGGGGTTGGTTAGAGGACTCTTCAAGCTTTCGAAAATGTCCAAGAACACCCTCATAGCATTAAAATTGAAGGATGTGTGCCCTTGCAAAGTTGGGAAATTTTAGGGAAGTTTATGAAGCAAATGGAGGTTTAAAACCAAATTCTTCCAAATGGGCTTGCCATGTGATGATCCAATCCATACAAGTACCTCAAGCACGACCCAAAGCAACAAAGTTCTGATTTTTTATCATTTATTTATTATTTATTTTGATTTTATCCATTAAAAATCAAATTAAATCTAAATAAAATATGAAAACTCAATATTTGAATGTGATTCTTCTTCTAGAAAGTTTTAATAATCATTCAAAGCTGATTGGTACAATCCAATTTCTTGCTAGCTTGTTTTGGCAATGTTAGATAAGATATTTTTCAATATTTGGAAGGAGATTTCTTCATCATCAAGGTACTCCAAAAGCCCATAGAACCCACAAGTATTTTGACCTAATTTGATTCATTATATATACACAAACATACCACAATGCAGGGGGGACGAATTTCACAGCCTCAAAGAGTAAGTTTCACACTTCAAAAATCCTTCAAAAAGTGAATTTTCGGTTTCTACCTTAGAGGAAGTTTCAAGGTATTTTGAGGACATCATAAGCTTCCCTGGACATCCCTGAATCGAAACCATTCATTACATTGCACTATAACGTGACATATTGAGAAATCCGAATCGTTTCTTTTCCACTTTCGATTTTTTCTGTTCTTGCATTTTTACATAATATTAATCAAGTTTGACTATTGATTTGTGTTTAGATGAATGTAGTGATGAATTCTGGGCAATTAGATTGATGATTTGATGGCCAATTCGTGAAACACCATTTTAGGGTTCATACCTCTTGAATTAGGGTTTCATAATCTAATAACTATAAATGAATTTTGAGACCATAAATCAACTCAATGAACTGTTTGGATCATGTTTGTGTAGTTAATTTGATGAAATCGTACTTGTTTGGTGAAGTATGGAATTCGCAGGTTCAGGAGTGCAAGAAAAATCGCAGGAAATTTCCCAATAGATTTCGCAGGAAAACCTGCGAAATTCCAAGGTTGAAGATGAAGTCAGCGCGCCAAAAATTGTTTTCAAAAATTTGTTATAATATTTTATGTTTTAGTATTAATATTATTTCAACTGAAGTAACTTGGCTCAGCTGGTTGATGCGCGCATGTGTGATACTCAAGGTCCTGGGTTCGATCCTTCCAGGCCCCTTTTTGCTTTGTTGTTTTATTTTGCTTTTCAGGATACGTACAAAAACATTGGACGATGGTTTGTTAGCACCAGACGCGCGCTGGCCTGGTGGAAGGATGGCTGGTCTTGGGGTGTGCATTGTCCAGGGGCTGGGTTCGAATCCCAGCCCAGGTACGTTTTTTTTTTCATTCTTTTTCTTCTTATTTTTTTCAATTAGTTTATATTATTATAATTAGAATAAATTAAAAAATGATAAAAATAAAATCTTTGTATTATTTTCTTCTCTATAATTAAAATTCATTTTTTTTCAAAATATAAAACCTTATTAGTAAAAGTTATTTAAAATTTATTTTGTTGTATATTATTAATAATTTTGTGTAATTAATTTATATTAGATAGTTAATCATAATTTGTTATTCCAAAAAATATATAAACCCTATTTTTTTAACCCTAAAATATTTTTAAAACCTAATTATTTTTTTTAAACCCTAATAATTTTCACAAACCCTAATTTTCTTTTACCTAAAATTTAATTCTATTATAATTTTTTTAAATTTATTATTTATAAACCTTAATCATGTACATATTTCTATAATTTGTTTATAATTTAATTCTTGTATATAAATATGCTTAAAATAATTAAAATTATTAATTTAATTTTTTGTAAATATAATAACATGATTATTTTATTATAATTAATCTTATTTTCATAATATGTGTCGCTCCCAGGATTTTCATCCTAGTACAAATGCGAAAGTGGCGCGGAAAGGTTAGAGTCGCCAGCCAGACATTTTTATCCCGAATGAATGGGAAAGGTAATGTTGCACAAACCTGAGGAAGAAGGAAAGGACAAGGTCCTGCGAACCAAAGATCTGAGTTCGGGAGTCGGTTACAACCTGGGAAGGTATTAGCACCCCAGACCGTCCGCCGTACCCGACGGGATCCACGCTTGCTTGTTTGTTTCAAAGGGTGAGAAATAAAGTTGTTGCTGAACAAATAAACTGCTAACTGGAAATGGAATGGAAATGAGAAAGGAACTGGAAAAAAGAGAATGAGAATAAAAGGGGAAAATGTAGGGAAAATAAAGAATGTGCTCGAACGGGCTCTACCCCGCTGCCTACGTACCTCATCGGGATAATGAGGATCAGAGTCGACGTAGTTCGCCTAACCTAGGCGGGAACTATTTGTTTGTGTTTTTTACAGCTGGAACTGCGTATGTCTATGCTCAGGTGTTGCAGGCTCGTCTGGTACGAGTGCATTTACCGTCTTGCATGTGTGACAAGTCGTCGCGAGTTCGCGTTGTGAGTGAATGAGATGAGAAGAGAAGTTCCCGCAGGATAGTCGCTTGTTATTTGTTTTTGTCTTTTATGAGAAGTGTTTTGAATTTGTATGTGAACGGTCTTGTACTAAGACCTATCCATCGCGGGAAGCATTTACACCTCGCCCCGAAACAGGACGCGTATAAACACTCCGCAACAAAGTCTCGTGTCGTACAAGATTGTTCGGTTTTTATTAAGTGTTTTATTGCTTTTCTTCATGAGATGAGAAAGAATGACTCAAGTTGATAAAAGGACAAAATCTAAGGGACTAAGACTCAATCCTAATTTTGTTCATTTATTTACAAAAGATCCTATGGTTAATGGGGTTTTCTAATCCTAATGAGAAACTAGAAACTACTAGAATTCAACTTACTTCCTAATGAAGTTAAGTTGATTCTAAGAACAATGGGGAAGCCTATACAAGTTATAAAATCAAATGATAAGGCAAAAACAATAAAATTGAATATAAGGAATAAAATTCTAAACAACACATTAAAGGCATGAAAAATAATCCTATTTATTTATTCTAGTTCTAATGAAAGGAAACTTTAAGCCTAAGTACTAAAACTAAGGGGACTATCCAATATTATTATTCTAAAAATCAGTAACTAAACTCTTCTAAGTCATTTTAAAATCCTAAGATTAAACCTAATTAGACTAGTCCTTAAGGGATCCTAATATTCTAAACTAAACCAAGTGAATTGTACATGAATAACTAGCCTAAAGATTAATACACTAAAAATATTAAAAGTCCTGGAAAAATTATGGAATTAATTCTATAGGGTCCTAACATTATCTATAACATTGTGTTAAAAGGGATCCTAAAAAATCCTATTTTTTCTATGCCTAAAAATTGTCTATTTTCAGCTAAGAATTAACCTTTAATTTCTTAAGAAATGGCCTCTAAAACCTAAGATAAAATATTCTAAAAAATCTACAAAAATTATCCTAAGTTCTTCTATTAGTCCTCTAAACATAGAAAAAAGAATGGGTCCAAAATCCTACTGGAAGGGGGCAAAATAAAATGAACAAAATAAAGTGCAGTTAAAGGAAATTCAATAGAATGCTAATAAAGAGAAAAATCGAAATTAAATCGAAAATAATAAAAATTCAGAAAACAAAAGTACCAAAAATTTCTAATTAGATTTATTAACCTACTGGAATTTTTATAGAATTTTCTCATGCTTTTTCCTATTTTTTATAGATTTGTTTCTAACCTATACAAAAATTTAAAAAAAAGAAAAATGGTGCATTAAAGTGGAGAATCGAGATTACTTACTTGGTCGAAGTACCGATTCTTCACATAAAAGAAATCCAAAACTTCATCCAAGGTCATGTAGTCCCCCATAAGCAAAATAAATGCTTATCATCCATAATAGCTTTGTGAAGCTCCACCATAACCGAAATCGATTCAAATCGATCAAAAACGTGAATGAACCAATTTAATCCATAATTAGTACTAAACTATAATTAAAATTAATGCCCAAAAAAAATTCTAATTAAAATTACCAATAAATGGATTAAGATAATAATCCACAAAAAAATTAATTAACAAGAAAATTAATTGATCATTTTTTACAAGATAATTAATTGACAAATTCTAGTGAACTAGTGAAAACAAGGGGTGCAAAAGAAATCACAGGGTGTAGATAGAATAAACATGGCCAGAAAGCCCAAATTGTTACCAAAACTGCAGGGGTGGTGAGAGAGTAATCCAGAGGGTCTTGATAGCAAAATAAAGCTTGGCCCAATCCAATAATGATAGTGCAAAAAGGGGGGTGTCGAATTAAAAATAGATGTGCAATTAGGGATCCATGAATGTATGAGGCCCAATCCCAATCTTTATGAAACCCTAAAACATCAGCATATGAAAATTGATCCTCCTCTTCCCATTCACGCGGCCGCTTCTTCTTCCTCACCTCTTCCTCCTTCGCACACCGTGAACCGCCACTGTGATCTTCTTTCTTCTCCGACATCTCATCACCTTCCGTCGCCTGTATCATAATGACTTCGACGCCGGCCTCACTTCTCCTTCGCCTTCAAAACATCGTCTGAGCGGAGACTCTTCGTGTCGTTGCGCCATGCCCTTCACCGGTAGCGACAACGACGTGCTCAGCTCAATCACCGGAAGAACGTTCAAAGATCTCCCGTTAGCTGAACCAGACTTCAAACGAATCATGGACAAACCAAGAAAACGACCTCGATTCACCAACCGTGATTCGAGCGAAGCTTCGATTCGAAACTCCTCAGGTATGCTTCGTTTGATCCCGACTCTCTCCTTGCGAGTTGTTATGGTTTCCATTCTGGGTTGTTGTTGTGGACGTGTTTGTGATCTTGATGTGATTTGCAGGAGATGGAAGTGTTGATGTTGTGAATCATCGAAGTCAAGAGATCAAAGATGAGATTGACGAAGCTGTGTTGAAGCTATCAATTGAAGGGGATGGCAAAATGAGTTGAAGAATTGATCTGACATTCTCGTAGTTTGGTGACGGTTGAAGAGTTTTGATGAATTTATCCATCCCGCTGACATTGTCACCGGCAATGGAAGAGATCAAGAGAGCGATGAACCGACAAAAATGACAATGACACCAGCTTTCCGGTACGAAAATTGCGGCGATTCGATCTTCTTCCGTTTCTTTTCTGAGTTCTGAGCTGTGATGGATTTCGACGAATCTTGTATTTTGCAGGTTATATGAAGATGATGCAGCTGGTGTTTGAAGATTCCACGGATTTGGAGTGTAAAGATTGAAGCTGGCTTTAGGATGAAGGAGGAATTCGGGAATATCAAGAAGAAGAGGTTGAGAAGATTCGGATTGAAAGAAAAAGAGATTGGATTGGTGAAGTGTGAGAGGTTTTGGAGAGTGAGAATTTCTTGGAGAGCTTTTCTTAGAGAATGATGAAGAGTTATTGAAGGGTGATTGGAGATCATTAGAGAGTGATGGAGGTTGGAGAGGTTATTGAATGTTTGAAGTTTGTTGAAGAAGTTCAGAAGAAGATTGAAGAACCAAAATCCGAAAAGTGGTGAAGAAACCTCCAGAAAAATACAAAATATGGAGAATGATCTGATTTATAGAGGGTGAATCAAAGATGGTTCTGGAATTTTTCAGGTAGGTTCAGCTATGAAGTTAGTTAAGATGCTGTTAGAAATTCTGTTAGCTTTTTTTCTCTTCTTTCGAACCCCCAAACTCTGTTATGACTTATTGATTTTGGTGAAATTCTCTTTATGCAGATTGTGGAAGGTTGAAGATATTGGTGAAGAAATGTCAAGGTTGAGGAACAAAAATGGAGAGTGAAACTGATAGAGATTGAAGATCCGAGAAAAAAGTGAGGAGTTGTTCATCCCCCTGTTCTGTTATTCTTTCTGTAGAATTTCTCTTTTTCTTGTTAACTGAATTCTTGCTCTCAAAAACTATTAAATTATGTTACTCATTGCAACTGATTTCTCTTCCTCCCCTTTTCAGTTGGAGACTGATGATTGGTGATTAATGCAGGATCTTCGTTGGCTACTCATTGTCGAATTAAGGCGTGCTTGAAGCTAATTCAGTTGCATAAGATTGGCAAGAGGTATGAAGAAGATTTGATGAGATTGATGAAGTTTCGACCGTTTTCTTTGCAGGGAGATTGGAGATAATTAGAAATGGTTTTGCAGGTTTGGATAACGGTTGATGAATGATGCAGAGTGATGCTTGAAGAAAAGAATTCTGAGTTTTTTATTTCTCACCATTTGTTGGATTTTCTTCCTGTATATCTTTTGTAACTGTTTCTGTTGTAACTGTTATTTTTCACTGATATATCAGTTATGGAACTGATTTTTTTCTTCTGTTTGTAATTGACTTTTTATGGAATTTTTAATTTTCTCATCATTTTTTGGTACAATTTTATTATAGTTTGTAACTATTACTTTTCGATAATTCCTTCCTTTTTTGCCCTTATATGAACACTTGGTTATGTCAATTTATGCGATTTTCCTTTGACTGAATTTGAAATGTGGCAAGCAAAAATCAGTTACAATTTGGGCTGAACTTGAATTAAGAAATCAAAACCTATGGACATAGCTCTTGACCTCTTAAAAAAAATAGAAAGAAATTAATGGTGGTAAAGAGGATGAATATTTTTAAATGGACTTAATGAATTGGACCTAGAATTATGGTTATTGGTTTAGGGAAAAAGCAAAGAAAGAAATGGATATGTTGTGGATTTGCCATTTGAGTTTGGACAAGAAAATGAGGCCAGAATAGGGATTTTAATTAGGCCCAAAGTAAGATTAAGAGGAAATAGGATTAAAAGGATGATAGAAATATAATCAATGGGTTTGGAAACAAGAACCAATATATGGACTAAGAATGAAACCTGAACATCCATGGACACGAATCTTGGTTATTAACATCGATTGGCACGACATAATCATTTTGACCGGATGCGGTTTTCAACAAGCTCGTATCTTCGAATCCCACTCAATACATCCGACTCAACTTAATCAACTCAAGGACTCAATCCGTATCAAACTCGTATCCTCAACGGACCCCCAAACTCAAACTTCAATCAATAGAACTTCGACTTTATTAACTTGTATCACCAACAACAAAACACAGTGATCTAATCACCATACGAGTCCATAACTTGATCTCTTGCACCGTGAACCAATGTCCCTTTGCCATGAACTCTAATCAGCTCTACACGCATCACGATCTTCACTGAATTGTGTCTCAAGTAATGATGGAGTTCCTTGAACGACATGACCACCTTGAATTTATCCTATGACTGTAGGTAGGGCGCGAAGTTCTAGTTCCAACTCCAGTAGAGTAGTAACCTCAAACCAAAGGAATAAATTGATTCTTCGGAGTGCATCTATCTCATGCCTTAGGAGCAATTGAAATGCATGACCGTGAACGTTAATGACCTAATGAAAAATGCAGATGAAAGCAAAGCGATAAGCCGGTTAGGGTAAAAAGGAATGAGGGCAAATTTTGAGGTATTACAATATGTATATTCTATCACTTGTTTATAATTTAATTTTTATATGTAAATAATTTTTAATATATGCTTAAAAATAATTAAAACTTGTTAATTTAATTTTGTAAAATATAATTTATTTTCATAATATGTTTATAATTAACTTAATTTTTATGACATGTATATAATTTAAAATTTTATAATAATTAGTATATAATTGTTTATATTTTCTTCTTAATCTTAAAATATAATTGTTTATATAAAAAATTGAACTTTTAATTATTATGCTAATATTCTATTTATTTTCATATTTATTTTATTATTACTAACCCCATTTATATATTGTGATTTATTATTATTATTATTTTTTACTAACCCAATTATATTATTATTATTATTATTATTTTGCTTATTTATTTAATTTGTTAATTATTATTATTTTGTAATTGCTTCCTTTATGTAATATTTTAATAGTAATATTTATTTTTAAATGCTATGGTTAGTAAAATAGGGAGTGTAAACATGTTTGTACTGTAAAATCAATTTAGATCACTAATTTAAAAGATAAATATTTAAATTTGTACACTCACACACGTAAGTCGATCTTTGATCGCCATCTCACTTTCTAAGGGTTACCTCTCATGTTGCCTATTACAAAAAGGTCAAGTAGGGTGTATAAAGCAAAGTCCCTCATTTCACATCATCTAGTCCCTTAACAGATAAAAAGATCAAGTCCCTTCGAATGTTGCCTTCGTAATGATCTTGTCCCTTTCGAATAAAGATGATAAGTCCCTTCGAATTGCTTATACACCCCACAGTTGCCTAAATAACAGATGTCCCTTCAGTTGTCCCTTACATCCAAGGTAATGACTACCTATTCCTTAATAATAGGGATATTCTTACCATTTAAAGGATTCAAGAACAGAAAAGACTTAAACTTAGGGTAGGTTCCTCTTAGCTACTTGCTCACTCTTCAAAACATTTCAAACACTTCACATTTTCAAACAAATTTTCAAAACAAAGGTTTTATACGCATCCGTACATGGATCATTATAAAACACTTAAGAAAATTTTTATTCACACACTTCACATTTCAAAAACATTTTAAAGTGAGCTAAGTAACTAAGAGCCCATGGATAACCATGGATGTAAAGGGTGCTAACACCTTCCCTTTACATAACCTACCCCCCGGACCCAAAAATCTTTTAAAAGGTCTTTCCTGTTCTTTTATGCCTTTCCTTTGGATAAAATAAAAGTCGGTGGCGACTCTTGCTATCCGCAACATAACTAAAGTCAGTTCCCCCCACCGTGTTACAGAACTGGCGACTCTACTGGGGATTTAATAAAAGAGGGGTACCCTTAGGAATTAGATCACTTTAAAATTGTTTGCCTTGTTTGCTTTATACTTATCTGTTGGGGTGCTCTTATGTGTGAAAGATCCTAACCCGGATCTAGTGTACCTTAGGTAAATGGAAATAGACCAAGGAAACTGTACGGCGTATACCGATATGGTTGATCTGGTGGCCATAGTTAGTGTGACTTCTTGGTTAGTGCTTATGTTCCTTAAGTCAAGTTGAGGATAATATGAGGCTGCCATATGTTGTCAATGCACTAACTAACTTTTAGAACCCTAGTTATCCCATCTTGGCCTTTAGAAAGTAGTGAGATAACCGGCTTTGGTGAAGACTGAAGTTGGTTGATACTCGATACTACACTCATTGAGATCCTAAACTTGGAGGGTTTTGGTTGGCAAGTAAGTTGCCTACTGAACAACCACCCTTGTTAAGGATCAATGATATTGAGATCCCTTAGAACCTGGTTACTTTATAGGACAGGATGAACCAACTAACTTCAGGGGAGGGTACTTACCTTTAAACCTCATGCAAGCCTTTAAACCTAGGGCTATTGTGTGACTTGTTTGTGTGTGCCACATGTTTGTGATTGAGCATAACATCATAGCATCATCATACATCATAAGCATAGCATTTTCACTAACCATTTCAAGGACCAAAAGATTTATCTTTTTTCTTTGTTGCAGGTCATGGCTTCTGCTCGTAGAAACACTATCAGGATCAACTTTGTAGGGGTACCTGCTAAGCTTAAAGAGTTAGTTTCTCAAGTGTCTGATCATTCCCAGTTCATCAAGAGACATGGTCACCTATTGGATCTAGTCACCTCAGGATTCAATGAAGACATGATGAGTGTCCTATTTCAGTTCTTTGACCCTAAACACCATTGCTTCACATTCCCCGACTATCAGCTGGTTCCTAAAATGGAAGAGTTCTCTAAACTTCTGGGTATACCTGTACTTGATCAGAAACCATTCTCAGGCTTGGAAAAAGAGCCTAAACCTGAAGTTATTGCTGCAGCTCTACATCTGAAGAAGTCTGACATTGTTCTAGAAACGAGAAGCGGAGTTAAAGGTATTCTTGCTAAGGTATTAATGGATAAAGCTCAAGTGTTCTTGAAGGCTATGAGCTACGATGCTTTTGAGGAGATCTTAGCCTTATTGATTTATGGCTTAGTGTTGCACCCCAAAATTTGCCCTCACAATACAAGACTTTGTGTGCTAAGAGGTTCACAAGGTTCACAAGACCTTTCATGAGGTTCATGAAGTTTACAAGACACTTTATGAGGTTCACAAGGTTCACAAGACCTTTCATGAGGTTCATGAAGTTTACAAGACACTTTATGAGGTTCACAAGGTTCACAAGACCTTTCATTAGGTTCACAAGGTTCACAAGACCTTTCACGAGGTTCATGAAGTTTACAAGACACTTTATGAGGTTCACAAGGTTCACAATACCTTTCATTAGGTTCACAAGACATCTTATGAGATTCACAAGACATCTTATGAGGTTCACAAGGTTCACAAAGTTCATCATGGGGCAGAAGATTTGACAAATCCCTCAGGAAAGGCATTCTCCTAAACAGTGCATTCAAAACTAGGGTTTTGACTTTAATCAGGCTAAATGGACTTCCAAGACTTCAAGTGAGCTTCATAACATCTTATATGTGTCTAAGAATCCCCATGACAAATTTCAGAACTTTTCCCAAAGGTTTGCTCAGTCAAATGATCAAATAAGTCAAAATCAGTCAAAGTAGTTAAAAAGTCAAACTGAGGTCAACTGTGGTCAAACCAAAGTCAAACTTCATGATTTTTTGCCAACATCAAGTATATGAAGTAAAATTCATCATTTGATCAAGGGTTGATCATGATTCATCAAGGACATTTCAGATCATCAAGAATCAGAGGTTTCTAAATTAGGGTTTCCTCAGGAAAAGTCAACTAAACTTTGACCAGCCATAACTTTCACATGCTTCATCAAATTTTCCCCATACAAAGCTCATTTCGAAGGAAATTGAATTCTCTACAACTTTGTGTCTCACAAGCCAAGCCCAAAAATGCTTCATTTGGAAGGTATGAGCTAAGACATTATAGGTCTTTTTGAAAGTCAACAAAAGGTCAACAACTTCAAAAGGGCATAACTTGAGAATGGTAAAGATATGGACATGAAACCAATGGGGTTGGTTAGAGGACTCTTCAAGCTTTTCAAAATGTCCAAGAACACCCTCATAGCATTAAAATTGAAGTATGTGTGCCCTTGCAAAGTTGGGAAATTTTAGGGAAGTTTATGAAGCAAATGGAGGTTTAAAACCAAATTCTTCCAAATGGGCTTGCCATGTGATGATCCAATCCATACAAATACCTCAAGCACGACCCAAAGCAACAAAGTTCTGATTTATTATTATTTATTTATTATTTATTTTGATTTTATCCATTAAAAATCAAATTAAATCTAAATAAAATATGAAAACTCAATATTTGAATGTGATTCTTCTTCTAGAAAGTTTTAATAATCATTCAAAGCTGATTGATACAATCCAATTTCGTGCTAGCTTGTTTTGGCAATGTTAGATAAGATATTTTTCAATATTTGGAAGGAGATTTCTTCATCATCAAGGTACTCAAAAAGCCCATAGAACCCACAAGTATTTTGACCTAATTTGATTCATTATATATACACAAACATACCACAATGCAGGGGGACGAATTTCACAGCCTCAAAGAGTAAGTTTCACACTTCAAAAATCCTTCAAAAAGTGAATTTTCGGTTTCTACCTTAGAGGAAGTTTCAAGGTATTTTGAGGACATCACAAGCTTCCCTGGACATCCCTGAATCGAAACCATTCATTACATTGCACTATAACGTGACATATTGAGAAATACGAATCGTTTCTTTTCCACTTTCGATTTTTTCTGTTCTTGCATTTTTACATAATATTAATCAAGTTTGACTATTGATTTGTGTTTAGATGAATGCAGTGATGAATTCTGGGCAATTAGATTGATGATTTGATGGCCAATTCGTGAAACACCATTTTAGGGTTCATACCTCTTGAATTAGGGTTTCATAATCTAATAACTATAAATGAATTTTGAGACCATAAATCAACTCAATGAACTGTTTGGATCATGTTTGTGTAGTTAATTTGATGAAATCGTACTTGTTTGGTGAAGTATGGAATTCACAGGTTCAGGAGTGCAAGAAAAATCGCAGGAAATTTCCCAGTAGATTTCGCAGGAAAACCTGCGAAATTCCAAGGTTGAAGATGAAGTCAGCGCGCCAAAAATTGTTTTCAAAAATTTGTTATAATATTTTATGTTTTAGTATTAATATTATTTCAACTGAAGTAACTTGGCTCAGCTGGTTGATGCGCGCATGTGTGATACTCAAGGTCCTGGGTTCGATCCTTCCAGGCCCCTTTTTGCTTTGTTGTTTTATTTTGCTTTTCAGGATACGTACAAAAACATTGGACGATGGTTTGTTAGCACCAGACGCGCGCTGGCCTGGTGGAAGGATGGCTGGTCTTGGGGTGTGCATTGTCCAGGGGCTGGGTTCGAATCCCAGCCCAGGTAAGTTTTTTTTCCATTCTTTTTCTTCTTATTTTTTTCAATTAGTTTATATTATTATAATTAGAATAAATTAAAAAATGATAAAAATAAAATCTTTGTATTATTTTCTTCTCTATAATTAAAATTCATTTTTTTTCAAAATATAAAACCTTATTAGTAAAAGTTATTTAAAATTTATTTTGTTGTATATTATTAATAATTTTGTGTAATTAATTTATATTAGATATTTAATCATAATTTGTTATTCCAAAAAATATATAAACCCTATTTTTTTAACCCTAAAATATTTTTAAAACCTAATTATTTTTTTTAAACCCTAATAATTTTCACAAACCCTAATTTTCTTTTACCTAAAATTTAATTCTATTATAATTTTTTTTAATTTATTATTTATAAACCTTAATCATGTACATATTTCTATAATTTGTTTATAATTTAATTCTTGTATATAAATATGCTTAAAATAATTAAAATTCTTAATTTAATTTTTTGTAAATATAATAACATGATTATTTTATTATAATTAATCTTATTTTCATAATATGTATATTCTATCACTTGTTTATAATTTAATTTTTATATGTAAATAATTTTTAATATATGCTTAAAAATAATTAAAACTTGTTAATTTAATTTTGTAAAATATAATTTATTTTCATAATATGTTTATAATTAACTTAATTTTTATAACATGTATATAATTTAAAATTTTATAATAATTAGTATATAATTGTTTATATTTTCTTCTTAATCTTAAAATATAATTGTTTATATAAAAAATTGAACTTTTAATTATTATGCTAATATTCTATTTATTTTCATATTTATTTTATTATTACTAACCCCATTTATATATTGTGATTTATTATTATTATTATTTTTTACTAACCCAATTATATTATTATTATTATTTTGCTTATTTATTTAATTTGTTAATTATTATTATTTTGTAATTGCTTCCTTTATGTAATATTTTAATAGTAATATTTATTTTTAAATGCTATGGTTAGTAAAATAGGGAGTGTAAACATGTTTGTACTGTAAAATCAATTTAGATCACTAATTTAAAAGATAAATATTTAAATTTGTACACTCACACACGTAAGTCGATCTTTGATCGCCATCTCACTTTCTAAGGGTTACCTCTCATGTTGCCTATTACAAAAAGGTCAAGTAGGGTGTATAAAGCAAAGTCCCTCATTTTACATCATCTAGTCCCTTAACAGATAAAAAGATCAAGTCCCTTCGAATGTTGCCTTCGTAATGATCTTGTCCCTTTCGAATAAAGATGATAAGTCCCTTCGAATTGCTTATACACCCCACAGTTGCCTAAATAACAGAGGTCCCTTCAGTTGTCCCTTACATCCAAGGTAATGACTACCTATTCCTTAATAATAGGGATAGTCTTACCATTTAAAGGATTCAAGAACAAAAAAGACTTAAACTTAGGGTAGGTTCCTCTTAGCTACTTGCTCACTCTTCAAAACATTTCAAACACTTCACATTTTCAAACAAATTTTCAAAACAAAGGTTTTATACGCATCCGTACATGGATCATTATAAAACACTTAAGAAAATTTTTATTCACACACTTCACATTTCAAAAACATTTTAAAGTGAGCTAAGTAACTAAGAGCCCATGGATAACCATGGACGTAAAGGGTGCTAACACCTTCCCTTTACATAACCTACCCCCCGGACCCAAAAATCTTTTAAAAGGTCTTTCCTGTTCTTTTATGCCTTTCCTTTGGATAAAATAAAAGTCGGTGGCGACTCTTGCTTTCCGCAACATAACTAAAGTCAGTTCCCCCCACCGTGTTATAGGAACCAGGATAAACCTCCGTGTCATTTTTACTTTCCTGCTTTACCGTTTTCATTCTATAAACCATAAAAAGCAAAATCCATCCATCAAAGAAAAAGAATCGAAAAATCTTATAAGACCTAATTCACCCCCCCTTTTAGGCTCACTTTGATCTTACAATTGGTATCAGAGCAGGTTTAGGTAACATGTTCCTACAAGATCCTATGGCTTCCGCAAACTCGAATCCTGTTTTCAAAGATGGTGGAAGTAGCAACAAGCCCCCGCTCTTCTCCGACGAATACTTTGATTTTTGGAAAATCAGAATGATGGCACATCTTGAAGCCCAAGGAGAAGGCATATTGGAAGCAATCAAAGAAGGTCCGCATAATCCTGTTAATGTGATCAACGACGTTGGAACCGCAAAGTTGAAGAATATGTATGATGAAGATGATAAAAAGAAGATCCTAAATAAGAAGAAGGCAATCAACATACTTCAAAGTGCTCTTAGTATGGACGGATTCTTTCGCATATCACAATGCAAATCGGCAAAGGAGATTTGGGATACTTTGGTAGAAACACATGAAGGAACAACAGAAGTAAAAAGATCAAGGCTTAACATGTTGAGTCAAGAATATGAAATGTTCTGCATGCAGCCCGGAGAATCTATTATGGCCTTACAAAAAAGATTTGTTCATCTAACCAACCACTTGATTACACTCGGAAAGACCTTCACCAACGACGATCTAAATTTGAAAGTCCTAAGGTCTTTGACAAGGGAATGGCAAACGAAGGTGACCGCTATCTCGGAGAAGAAGAGTCTTTCAACGATGACATCCGCATCTCTATTCGGAAAACTTCAAGAGCACGAATTGGAACTTGGAAGGCTCGAGAAGCACGAAAGTCAAGAGAAAAAGTCCAAAGGAATTACTTTGAAGATTGACACGAAGGATGACAAAGATGACGAGATTTCCGAAGATGAGAACTTCATGCTTCTTGTTAAGAAGCTTGGTAAGTTTTTTAACAAAAATAATAATTCCTCTTTTCCTAAAAAGAATAAAAATTTCAGGAAGAAGGATGCATCCACATCAATTCAAGAAGTTACATGTTATGAATGTGGGAAGCAAGGTCACATAAAACCGGATTGTCCAAGACTTGCAAAGAAAGGAGGATTCAAAGGCAAGAAGGACTTCAAAAATAAAAAGGCTTATGTCGCGTGGGATGACAATGAAGTTAGTTCCTCATCGGAATCGGAAAGCGATGAATGTGCAAATATGGCGTTAATGGTGTCACATCACTCCGATGAAGAAAATGACGAGGTTAGTAGCAACTTTTCAATTTATGAAAATGATGCACAAGAAGTCATAGATGAAATTCTAAAAGAATGCAAGACTTTGTACAAAAATATTTCATCCCAAAAGAAAAGAATATTATTTTTAGAAGAACAAAATACATCTTTTGAAAAGTACATTGAAAATGAAAAACAAAAAATAATGGATGAAAAACAAAGCCGTGCATGTAAAAATTGTGAGTCATTATCGTTTCAAATTGTTCAACTCAAAAGAGTTTTAGAAAGATATGAAAAAGGTCAAATTGGCTTGGAGGAAATTCTTAGGCACCAAAGATATCCAAATGATAAAAGTGGCTTAGGATATTCTAAGTTTTCCAAACCAAGCACAAGTGAAACTGTTTTCGTAAAAGCTAGTGAAAAAATTGTGAAAGAAAAGACTAACAATTCTAAGACTATGCATCAAAGTCATAAAAAGAAAAGAATCATTAAGAAACAAAAATATGTTCCTAGATTTAAAAGTCAATTTCAACCTACTTGTTTTTATTGTGGAATCAAAGGCCATACACCTACCTAATGCTTGCTATGTGCGCAACATTGGTGTTGCTAAATGGCATTATGTGTGGGTTGAAAAGGGTACTAACTATCAAGGACCCAAAGCAATTTGGGTACCTAACAATACTTGAATTTGTTTTGTAGGTATGCTTGAAAACAACTTCTACTCAATGGTATCTCGATAGCGGTTGTTCAAAGCATATGACGGGCGATATCAACAAATTTTCAAGTCTAACACTTAAGGCCAAAGGATACGTTACTTATGGTGATGATAATAAAGGAAGGATTCTTGGAGTTGGAACCATTGGTGCATCTCCTCATACAATCATCGAAGACGTCCTTTATGTGGAAGGCCTTAAACACAACCTTCTTAGCATAAGTCAATTGTGTGACAAAGGGTTCCGAATCAACTTCACAAAGGAGGAATGCTTGATAGAACACGAAGTCACTCATGAACTCTTGCTAAAAGGTAAACGATTTAATAACATTTTTATGATTTCTTTTGATGACTCTTCCTTGAAGGTGAAATGCTTAATGGCAAACAACAACGAGGCATGACTTTGGCATAAGAGGATTACTCACATTCACATGGAGCATTTAAACAAATTAATAAAGCATGATCTAGTTGTTGGTCTTCCGAAGATAAAGTTTATCAAGGATAAGCTTTGTGATGCATGTCAAAAGGGGAAGCAAACCAAAACATCCTTCAAGACGAAGAAAGTGATATCTACTTCAAGATCACTACAATTGTTACATATGGATCTCTTCGGTCCATCAAGAACAAAAAGCTTCGGAGGTAAAGTTTTTGCCTTAGTTATTGTTGATGATTTCTCTAGATACACTTGGACTTTGTTTTTAGTGCAGAAAAGTGATGCCTTTAAAGCATTCAAGAAGCATGCCAAGCAAATTCAAAACGAGAAGTCACTCTCAATAGTTTCCATAAGAAGTGACCATGGTGGCGAATTTCAAAATTCATCATTTGAAGATTTTTGTGAAGAGCATGGAATCTCTCACAATTTTTCGGCACCAAGGACTCCTCAACAAAATGGTGTCGTAGAGAGGAAGAATAGGGCATTAGTGGAACTTGCAAGGACAATGCTTAGCGACTCAAATCTTCCTAAATATTTTTGGGCGGATGCGGTTAGCACGACTTGCTTTGTAAGTAACCGTGTCAATATTCGACCTATTCTCAAGAAGACCCCATATGAGTTGTTCAAGGGAAGGAAACCCAACATATCTTTCTTCCACATATTCGGATGCAAATGCTTCGTTCTCAACAACGGCAAGGACAACCTTGATAAGTTTGATGAGAAATCCGATGAAGGTATATTTCTTGGCTATTCTCTATCAAGTAAAGCTTTTAGAATTTTCAATAAACGAACACTTACTATTGAAGAATCTATACATGTTTCGTTTGATGAGACTAACCCCTCGAAAGAGGATAACATTATTGTGGATGATGATGATGATGTAGTAGATCTATCACAACAACAAAAGGAGACATCAAAAGAACAAGAAATATCACAAGAAGATGACTCACCAACCATTGAAGAACATCAAGATCTTCCTAAAGAATGGAGAACTCATAGAGATCACCCGATAGATAAAGTGATTAGTGATATTAGCCATGGTGTTGCAACTCGACTTAATCTCAAGGATGCTTGTCTCAACATGGCGTTCGTATCTCAAATTGAACCAACAAAAATCGATGAAGCCTTAGGCGATGATCAATGGATAATAGCTATGCAAGAAGAACTCAACCAATTCGAAAGGAACCAAGTTTGGACTCTTGTACCAAGACCGGACAACAAACATATCATAGGCACAAGATGGATGTTCAAAAACAAACTTGACGAGAATGGGATCATAGTTCGTAACAAAGCAAGATTGGTCGCACAAGGCTACAACCAAGAAGAAGGAATCGACTTTGATGAAACATTCGCTCCGGTAGCAAGGTTAGAAGCAATTAGATTATTACTTGCTTACGCTTGTTCAATGAATTTTCAGTTGTACCAGATGGATGTCAAAAGCGCTTTCCTAAACGGTTACATCAATGAAGAAGTCTACGTCAAACAACCTCCAGGTTTTGAAGACTTCAAGAATCCCTCTCATATCTACAAGTTGAAGAAAGCTCTTTATGGCTTAAAGCAAGGACCAAGGGCATGGTATGATCGCCTTAGCAACTTCCTATGTGAGAAAGGTTTTACAAAAGGAAAGGTTGACAAGCCTTTGTTCATCAAGAATCTCAAGGGAAACACCTTACTTGTTCAAGTCTATGTCGACGACATCATCTTCGGTTCAACGAACAAAGATCTTTGCAAAGAATTCTCTCTTATGATGCAAGGCGAATTCGAGATATCCATGATGGGAAAGATGAACTACTTCCTTGGATTACAAATCAAGCAAACAAAGGATGGCATCTTCATCAACCAATCCAAGTATTGCAAGGAATTATTGAAAATATTTGATATGGACAATTGCAAAGAAATGTCTACTCCAATGGGATCCGGAACGTATGTTGATCAAGATCTTTCTGGCACTTCAATAGATATTACAAAGTATCGAGGTATGATCGGCTCACTTTTATATTTGACGGCAAGCCGTCCTGATATTATGTTTAGTGTTTGTTTGTGTGCCCGTTTTCAAGCTAATCCGAAGGAATCACATCTCACCGCCGTGAAGAGGATCATGAAGTATCTCAAAGGAACGATGCACGTCGGATTATGGTATCCTAAAGGTAGTACTTGTTCTTTAATTGGTTATTCTGACGCTGATTATGTAGGATATAGGACCGATAGAAAAAGTACAAGTGGTACTTGTCACATTATTGGGAATACACTAGTGTTGTGGGCATGCAAGAAGCAAGCATGCGTTGCACTTAGCACGGCCGAAGCGGAGTACATCGCAGCAGGAAGTTGTTGTGCCCAAATCTTGTGGCTTAAACAACAACTCCTCAATTTTGGTATAGACCTCGGTTGTATCCCTCTCCGGTGTGACAACACAAGTGCGATCAATATCACGAAGAACCCGGTCATGCATTCAAGAACAAAACACATAGATATCCGACATCACTTCCTTCGAGATCATGTTCTAAATGGAGATGTCGATGTTACATTCGTGGATACACACAATCAACTCGCCGATATATTCACTAAACCATTGGCTAAAGAGCAATTTTACAAGATTCGACAAGAACTTGGTATTCTCAATGAAGGTGACATCTAACCTTAATTTTAACCTTAACCTTAAAATTGTTTGTTGTATGTTTTTATTGCATTATATGTATGCTTTTTCACTTTTTAGTCATAAAATGCTAGCACTTCCATTTCGCCGGTTTTCGTTTTTCTCACTTTCGTATACCCGAAAATAATCGGTTTGAAAATTTTTTTTGATCGAAAGTTGCGTTTTGATGAGTGCTAACACTTTATGAATTTTTTTTTATGAAAAACTTTTATTTTTACTCTAAAACATGCTGCTGGATTTTTCAAAAAAATTCAAAATTTTTAACCGTTAACCGGTTAACGTAATAGGTTAACCGGTTAACACATCCAAAATTTGGATTTCCAGCGCAAGTTTCAGACTCTGTGTTTTTATTATTTCTTTTTGTTTTTGTTTTACTATGTCTTTTATATATTCTACAAGTACATTGCATTGCATGTTTGGTTCATTCACATCCATATGTTTTGACTCTTCAACTATTTGACTACCATAAACACTAATTATCATCTTCTTCCAACTTCCAACCTTCACCAAATTAAACCCCCATTAAAACCCACTATCTACTCATATTTATAACACTCTTTAAACTACATTCAACTCACCCAACATCAAATCCGAAAATAGCATCACCTTCAAACCCTAACTCCATCATTGTTCATGGCACCCCAAAGGAAAGGAAAAGAACCTGCCTCAGTGTCAGAAGAAGCTCCAATTGCAGAAACAATGGAATCCACCAAGAAGAGGAGGCTGGACTTCAAAGTCAGAGTCAGACCATTGCTTAAGGGTAAATATGTTCTTCTGAAATCCTTCAAACCTCCAACATTTATGTTTCCTGCATTGCTAGAATTTCAAGGGATGAGTGACTTTGTTGCTGACAATGGGAGAGTTTATCCGGATTCGGTCTCCTTTATGCATAACTTTTCACTCAACTTGGATATGCATGGTAAACATAAGCTGCATACTCTTATTAGAAACTGTGAAATAAAGGAGGATTTAGGTGCTTTGACTGCATCCTTGAACATTCCATTTTCCGGTGTGTTTCTCCGCAAAGGCGTGAACCACATCGATGACATTTGGTACAGCTATAACAAAATGGAGTATTATTACTCAATCTGCCGTTTTCCAAAGGATGTTGTGACATCGGGACAACGCACTTCAAGGACTCTATGTTATGCGAAGAATTTGACGGTTGATGATCGGTTGTTACACTATATCATTTGCTATGTGCTGCTGCCCAAGGATTCAAACCACTCTCAAATCAATGACTTGGAGATGCAAGTGATGTTTGCTATCAAGAAAAGGGTAAAGATCAATTGGATGCTCACAATGATGTATCATTTGAAGCAACAACTCTCTTTAAAGACAAGACTTCCATATGCAAGGCTCATTTCTCGGATCATTGAGCAAACCGACTTGGTTATTGGTAGGGAACCTTTTATCGCCATGAAGGCTACGACGAATGAAATTAATGAGATTACAATTGTGAAGAATACCAGAATTGTTCTACGCAACGATGGTTCTTATGAATATGCCGATGGTTCCTCCGCTCCATCCTTTCCTATTCCCGAAGGTGGCATAACCAATGACTTCCTTTACACCACCATCATGACACACCACCGAGAAGCTCAACAAAACCACCGTGAAACCCAACGCACTCTCAAAAGTCTTCGGAAACTCATTATCGATTCTCACAACCAAACCGAAGAGGATGATGAAAGTGAAGCCCATAGTGAAGATGGTGAAGATGAAAGTGATGAAATGTCCGATGATGAATGAACATGCATGTCTTGTTGTTTTTATTGTTTTAATTAGTTTTAAAAATTCTGTTATAAGTCCTAAGTTTGTTAGGCACTTTTGATTTCTTTTCGGTTATGTTTCCGTACTCTTTTCCCATTTCAATCTAATTATGTTTGTGTTATATTTGTGCTATCGTGTATGTTTTCATGCTAAGTTGCATCATGCTGAATTTTATGCTGTATTTTCATGATTATGCTTGATTCTCTCTTCCTTTTTGCTAATGCCAAAGGGGGAGAAGAGCTTGTGGTTCTAATATCTCTCTGTGCAGAATTTTGCCTCTGTTTAGATAGGGGGAGTTGCTGGACATAGGTGGAGAAGCAAGCCTAGAACAACATCGATCGATCAAGCTTGTGCGCAAAATTCGTTTGGTTGTCATCATATAAAAGGGGGAGAATGTAGAAACATACTTTAAGCTCAATGTTTTGATGATGTCAACATTATTCAAGCTCATTCCATATTGCAAAAAGTCGAGATGACAATAAAGATCAAGATCATGGCTATGCATCATCAATGGAATGCTACCGTTCGATTCAAGCTTTTGTGCAACATTTTCAAGTCTTGGACACAAGGCTTAGGTATATCAAAATTTACTCCTTAAAATGATATACAAGTGTTCAAAATTTTTATCATGTTAATTCAATGCATATGCACATTTTGAAAATAATCAGAACTGGTTTTAACACTTAAAACATAAATATTTTTCTGAGTTTTAACAGTGTTAACCGTTTAACCATATGGGTTAACCGGTTAACGGTCTCAAATTTTCAATTCTGTGGTAACGTTTCAGGGCGTTAACCGACTAACCCATATGGTTAACCGGTTAACATTGAAGAATTTTTGAAAAATTGTTTCTCTTCAATTCAAATATTTTGTTAAGTGTTATACCTCTTCATGATTTTATTTCATAACTTTTTTATACCTTTTCAAAGAATTTTTTTTCATAAATTCTCATACCTTTTTGAATAGGTGTTATGACTATTATAAATTCTTAGAATTTCAAATTCATAAACACCTCCTAGAATTTTCAAATATTATCACACAATCAAAATCACTAAATTCAAATATTTTCATACTTCTAAAAAGTGTTCATAAGTTCTTCATATTTCATATTTCATTGAACACTTGTATTGAATCTTAAGTAGTGAATTTTGAATATAGGAGAAGATAAATTTATATTGATACCAATCATTGTATTCTCACTCAAACAAAAATTAAAGAAAGTGTTTTCTATTTGTGACTTGTGTTCCAAGGATTGTTTGGACATAAGGGTTAGTGTGGCAAGATGATTGTTCTTGCATACTTGTTTGTTTAGTTTGTTAGAAAGTAGGCCTCACCATTGAAGGTGTGATAGGTTGTACTGTTCTAAAGAAACTAATGGAAATCTCTTTCGTGTTGAAAGGGGACTGGATGTACCTTCGGATTGTGAAGGGAACCAGGATAAACCTCTGTGTCATTTTTACTTTCCTGCTTTACCGTTTTCATTCCATAAACCATAAAAAGCAAAATCCATCCATCAAAGAAAAAGAATCGAAAAATCTTATAAGACCTAATTCACCCCCCCTCTTAGGCGCACTTTGATCTTACAGTGAACACACCAATACCCCCATGACAAGATACCATGGGGCCACAGTGATTGCTCACGCTAAGTCCTAGGGTGCTCTCATGCCGGGTGCTTGGCCAACCTCATCTCACAAAACATAGTAACCCCCAAGTCCCACCAAACAGAAAAAACTAGTCCAGACAGTCCAGTAATATATATATGATGCATGAAAATAAATACTAAAAACTGTAAATAAAGCTGTAAATATAACTGTAAATAAACAATAGTAAAATACACAAGCAACAACAAACAATCAAACACACAAAGAAACATAAACATGCAAGCGCTAGGAGAGACTCTCAAGGGAACCAGAGATACTCTGATTAGGAGGTCCCCAGCAGAGTCGCTAGATGTCGCTCCCTGGATTTCCATCTTGGTACAAACACGAAAGTGGAGCGGAAAAAGTAGAGTCTTCATCCAGGCATTTTTATCCCAAAGGAATGGGAAGGTAATGCTGCACAAACCGAAGAAAAGAAAAGGAAGGACAAAGGTCCTGAGAACCAAAGAGGCTGGGTTCAGGAGTCGGTTACGACCTGGGAAGGTATTAGCACCCCAGATCATCCGCCGTACCCGACGGGATCCACGCTTGCAAAGAAACAGTTTCAAAGGGTGAAGAAATGAAAGTTGCTGCAAAAAGAAAGGCTGGAATTGGATAAAAGAAAAGAAAGGGGAAATGTAGGGAAAATAAAAGAGTACTCGAACGGGCCCTACCCCGCTTGCCTATGTACCTCATCTTGACATGAGGATCAGAGTCGCCATATTTCCCCTAACTAGGGGTGGAAAGATTGCTTGTGTTTTGAAGCTTGGACTGCTTATGTCAATGCTCAGGTGTTGCAGGCTCGGACGACGAGTGCATAAACGTCTTGAGAAATGACAAGTAGGAGCAAGTTCATACATTATGAGTGAAGGTGATGAGAAAAGAAGTCCCGAAGGAGAGACATTTATTGTTTGTCCAGTGTTTTTTATGAGTCTTTTAAGAGTGTGGCACAAGGAAGTGAAAGCTAATCCTTTCCTAAGGATGTATTCCCATTACCACATCCCTAGATAGGATGAGTAACAAGTCCACCAAGAATGAAGAAGATCCTCAAACTTGTTTCCCAAGAATAGGATTTGAATTCACAAGCTTGTTTGAGATTATTAAGTGTTTTTGTAAGTTAAAGTGAAGAAATGTTTTTTTAGGCTTTTCTTTGTGAAAATAGCCTTATGATTGAACTTGTGCATCATGCTAGAAAAGCTTGTACCACTACCAAGATGGGGTGAACACAAGTGCCCCATGGAATAAGGCCATGTATCAAAGACTACTTCAATCTTTATCAGAGTGTTTTTTAGGTTTTGTTTGAAGATGAGAAAGAGAGAGCACCAAAAGGATCTCAAAGGTAAAAACTAAAGGGGACTAAAAATCCTAGAGGTTATCATGCATGGGAGTCCTAGGTTAGTGAGGTTTGAATTCTATCCTAATGAAAAAGAAAGAAATAAAAAGAGAGAAGGAGGGAGAATGAGATTCAACTTACTTCTCTTGAAGAAGTTAATTTGAACTCAAAAGGGGAAGAAAAGAAGTTAGACCTTGATGGCCTAAGCACATCACAAAGAAAAATAAGAAAGCTAGTAAAGGGATGAGATGAAGATTTGAAATGTGGATCACATCCACACTTCCCTTACCATGAGAACCTACAAGAAAAGGTTAGGACACAAAAATGAAAGCAAATAAGAACAAAATGAGATTCAAACATACAAGAGATCATATCAAACTATCACAACCAGAAGTGAAACAAATCCATCACATGCTAAGATGCCTCAAACAATATCAAGAAATAAGTATAACAATCAAATCATTACAAATCACCATAAAAAAGCAAAACACAAATGAGACAACAAGAAAGCATACAAGCTAAGCAAACATCATACAATCTTAGGACCAGAACCCTAACATATCAAGAATATGCCTAAGAAACATGTAGAAGCATTCAAAAAAGCTCACAAGTTCCATTAAAGTCTAGCATGAGAAGCATGAGGATATAAAAGGTGATGTGAACATACATGTAAGTGTGAAACTTCATGAACAAGTAACTTAAATCAAAGTAAGGTGAAATAATCATATCAAGACCAGAGGCTTATTCACATGTCAAATGAACCCTAAACAAACTATAGGAGTTGGAACAAGTGCCCTCCTAACCTAATGAGCAATCACACATCAATAATAACTTCAAACTAGGGAAAACAAGCACAAAAATTTGTATCAAATACAATTTATATTCAAAAATTCCCCAAATATTTAAAAATACTCATCAAACACATAAGATCATAATTCCAGAAGAAGAGGATCAAAATCAGAGACAAACTAGGTTAGATGGAGGTATACACGTCAATTAGGGTTTTGAAACTTCTCCTCAAAACAAATAAACAAAATCTAAGCATACAATTCCTAAAAATCATGAAATAAATCTCACACAAACTTCAACATATTAAGAAACAAATGTAAAAAGAATCAGATCCATATCTTTTTTTCATGTTCAAGATAAAAATTCTACAAATCAGTATGCACTTTAAATGAATTAAAATAAGGAAATTAATCTCAACAATTAAATCAGTCATGAAAAAATAATATAAATGAAAAATAAAATTGTTCAAAATTAGAGAAAACTCAAATTAATCAACATGATTTTTTTGGTAATTTTTAGATGCTCCTAAGTATTTTTAAAAAATTAAAAATGAAACAAATAATAAAATGAAATAAAATAAACAAATGAAAAAAAGGAGGTGTAATAGCAATCCAGAGCTAGTTCAAATGATTTGGGCTTTTAAACAGGGGGTGGCAATAGGAATACAAGCCCAATCCACAGGATCACACACATTCAGCTTATCATGGATATTCATAAAATCAGGGAAAAACACAGGCCCATGGATCAATCCAATACATGAGATCAAGTCAACACAAAGAACCAAGTCAACAGAACCAATCATTATGCGCGTGTGTACATGATAAATATAGTGAGGTGCCAAACATAATGCATTATCAGAAACAATTTTTATAAAACACAAGGCACATGCAAGGGATGGTGGCTTTTTAATGTGTTGTCTTTATATCATCCATCCAGATCAACAAACGCACGTCCAGGATTGCTTCTTCTTCATTAAGTCATCAAAATTTAAACTCAGAAACCGGTGACCGGAGCCCTAGCTCCGGCACCGAAAACTTCTACCTTAAGAACAAAATCTCACCAAAATGCATACAAACCTCCAGATCAAACAAGTGAAACATGAAAATCATGAATACAACATCAAAATTATCAAAAGATCAAAGATGAAAGCAGATCGAACAAAAACAATTTCACACATCAAACTTAGATTCAACAATACAAGCTCAATATCTACTCATTTTCAAAACAAATCATATCAACATGTTCAATGAAGCATATAGATCAATTATCACACAAGAAATCAAAGATTCAGATCTGTGAATTTGAAGCTCACCTGAGATTTGCAGAGAATAAATTAGATCAAGATAAACCTCCAAATGCTGCAGATCAAAGCCTTTGAACCTCTCCTTACAAAATAAATGCAAGAGAGAGCTTAAAACCTTATGGATCTTGCAATTTGAAAGCAACAGCACTTGAATGGCACCTTGTGAAATCTTCACTTTCTGCTTGAATCAAGTGTTCATCTATGATCCTTAGAGATAAAGGATGAAGAATATGTAGTTGATTGGAGCAATGTGTGTGAGAGGAGTGAGATTCGAACCAAAATGCAGTGAGAGCAAAAAGTTGAGAGTGAGAAAAATGATGAGCAATTCTGGTGATTCAAGAGCTCATTTCTCTTAAATATGATGTGAATTTGCACTGACTAAGGTTTAGAAGAAAGTGCATGTGAGAGAAATGTGGTGGAGGTGATTTTGCATTTTGGCATGAAGAGTGTGATCTCACAATTTACTCATGCTCCCTCTCTTCTCTTTGCACATGCTGATCACACACGATCCACTAATCACAACTGAAATGATCTTGGCCCTTGGATGAACTTGTATCATGATTTTTAAGTGAACTTGCATTTTTGCATTTTGTAAAATATCCTCCCACTCATGCATGAATTTGGTATTCTCTTTGGAGCAAAAAGACTTTTATGCAATGCATTAGGATACCATGACCTCATTTTGTCCATAGATCAACTTGAAAACAAGATGCAAGTCCTTTTGCAACTTGGTGGAAAATTGAATTTCATGTAAAACCCCTAAAAAAGGTCTAACTTCAAATAATCATAACTTTTCAACCATACATGCTATGGATATGATCTTGTAATTTTTGAAAATGTGAGAGCATACCCTACAAATTTCATGTTTGGAAAAGATTCATTTGGAGCCATCTTGATCATGAAAGAAGCCTTTGAAAACTAGGGCAAAACTTGCCAAAAATGGAAACTTCCATTATATGTCACTTGCCAAAAATGGAAACTCTTTCAAAACCTCTTGATTCTTGATCTTTGCAACCACCAAAGCTCTTCTTTGACCTTAAAAAGGTCCCTTGACTTGGAAAATAGGATTGCAGCCCTTGCATTCTCACAATTGACTTTTTCAGATGCACAGTTGACCAATTTCTTCATTCACAAGTAATTGAAGAATTCACTGACTTCCCCAATGAATTTTATCACCAAATTTTATACATAGGCCTCAAATATCATATAAAAGCCTTTGACCACAAGAATTGATCAAGGATGTGAGAATTCCTTGTTCAGATGCAAAACCCTAATTAGGGTTTAACTATGTAGGAGGATGTTGATTCTTTGATCTTCTTATGATCTTTCACCCTTCTTGCCTTTTGTGGATGACTTTGAGCTTATATAAGACATGAGGAAACCTTGAGAGCCTCTTGCAATGTCACTTGGCCCTTGGCGATACTTGTAGAACAACAAATCTCCAAATGATTGATCAGAGGCCCTATGCTAGAACATGTGAATGTTATGCTTTATTTTTCTATGCTAAATGCTAGGATATGGTATGATATATGGCATGCTTATGATATGTAAATGACATGAGAGGGAAAATTTGGGGTGTTACACAGAGCACTAAAACAATTTAGTGAAAAATAAAGAAATAAAACAGAGATAATTAGAAAGTGAGAAATTATGTAGGAATATATTTTCTAGTGTATTTTGAAAGTGAGGAGAAACCCTCTATTTATAAAATAAAATCCTGGCTCAAAAAGGAAAAAAGATCCATGAGTCTAAAATATCATAATTGATTATTCTGTAGGGTTAATCTATTATGAGCTTCAAAAAGACGATATCCCTAATTCTCAAAAAGGAAAAAATACAATGAATAATGTCTTATTTGATTAGGAATGGTATTAATCGATTAAGAAGCTTTATGCCTTGGTCTAATCGATTGGACTAGGGCCTTAATATGAATCTATGTGCTTGCATATATGAAGTCTACAACAACCTATTGATTTGGTTTTGATTGTTGACAACGCTCTTGAGAGAAGTATAAACTTGATCATCTAATACAATCAAGTGATGATGCTTGATATGTTAATCAAGTGATAGTGATTGATATGTTGATCAATTGATGTTGCTTGATATATTGATTAAGTGTTGATGCTTGATAATTTGATTAAGTAATTGATATGTTGATCAAGTGATGACATTTGATATGTGTATCAAGTGGTGGTGTCTGATGTCGTACCCCAAATTTTAACCACCATCTTTTCTCTCTTATTAATTTAGAAAGTAAGACACTAACACATCTTGAGCACCCTTACCAGTCATTCGGGTCAACCTCAATAATCTAAAGAGTCAAAAGGAGGACCTTTTTGACTTTTTTAGTCCCTTTTAGGTGCTTATTTAAGGGTATTATGTGAATAATTTGATTTATGGGATTATGCTAGAAGGGTATTCATTTCACTAGGATTATAAATTAGGGAATTTTGTCTAGTTAGAACATATTATTAAAAATAAGTAAACAAGTTCCATTAAGAGTATTACTAGAATATATGCAATATAATTGTTCTGGACTGGACCGACGGCTAAGTATGACCCAACCCTTTTTGGCCCATGAAATGGTCCAATAACTCATTATCCAAGGGACCCATTGCCATAATGGTCATCCCTCCTTCCTCGTCCATGGCCTCTGCTCGGCTACGGCAGGGACCGCCCAGAATCGACCAGGACAACCCTCGCTCGGGGGCTTCGTGCCCGACACAACGTCTCCCGAGCACAATGCTCATCCTCGCTCCTTTCCTAGAAATTACCTATTTTTTGGGGATCCACGATTCAGGCCCAAAAATAGGGACTATTGGCCATACGCTGGGGGCTCTCTATATAAACCCTCTCATTTTAGAGGGTCAGGTATTGAATATTCTCTCCTCAAACACTTTACTCGTACTTTCTAGCTCTTGTTTCCGTTCTGACTTTGGCATCGGAGTACCTTGCAGGTACACCCCCTCCCATCATCCTTACTACACGAGCAGACTCAAAGATCCATGTCAGTAGCCATTGAAGTTCTAATCACAAGGTAAGATCAGTGGCGCCGTCTGTGGGAACGTTGTCTCCCCGTCTTTTCACCCTCCGTTCGTAAAGAGAAAACATCACCCTCAATTTAATTCTTGATGGTGTCGCTCCCTGGATTTCCATCCTGGTATAAACGCGAAAGTGGCGTGGAAAGAGGTAGAGTCGCCAGCCAGGCATTTTTATCACGAAGGAACGGGAATGGTAATGCTGCACAAACTAGGAGAAAAGAAAAGGAAGGACACGGGTCCTGCGAACCAAAGAGACTGAGTTCGGGAGTCGGTTACGACATGGGAAGGTATTAGCACCCCAGATCGTCCACCGTACCCGATGGGATCCACGCTTGCAAAGAAACTGTTTCAAAGGATGAAGAAATGAAAGCTGCTGCAAAAAGAAAGACTGGAACTGGAGAAAAGAAAAGAAAGGGAGAAAATGTAGGGAAAATAAAAGAGTGTGCTCGAACGGGCCCTACCCCGCTGCCTACGTACCTCATCTGAACAATGAGGATCAGAGTCGCCGTAGTTCCCGTAACTAGGGGTGGAAAAGATTGCTTGTGTCTTAAGGCTTAAACTGCCTATGTCAATGCTCAGGTGTTGCAGGCTCGGACGACGAGTGCGTTACCGTCTTGCAAAATGACAAGTAGGAGCAAGTTCGTACGATGAGAGTGAAGGTGATGAGAAAAGAAGTCCCGAAGGAGAGACGTTTATTGTTTGTCCAGTGTTTTTTATGAGTTTTCTATGAGTGTGGCACAAGGAATTGAATCCAAGCTCTTTTCCATGGAATGTGTACTTTTTACTACATTCCAAGATGGAATAATAGAACAAGCACACTCAAGTAAGGAGAAGATCCCCAAAACTTGATTCCAGAGATTAGGGCCTAAGCTCACTAACTTATTGAATTTATTAAGTGTTTTTGTATTTTTTGTGAAGAAGTGTATTTTATGGTTTTTCTTGATGAAGATGGTCTCATGATCAGACTTGTGCATCATGATGAACAAGCTTGTACTATCCCAAGATGGGAAAACTACAAGTGTTTCATGGAATAAGGCTATTGCACAGGAGCCCACTTCAATCCTTATTAAATGTTTTTATGCTTTTTATTTTGAGATGAGAAGAGAAGAGAACCAAAGATCTTAAAGGTAAAAAAATCTAATGGGGGGACTAACGAATCCTAATGTTAGCATGCAAAGGATTCCTAAGGTTAGTGAGGCTTCAACTATCCTAAGAGAAAGGATGATCAAAAGAGAAGCAAAAAGAAAGGAGAAGAAAGCTAGAGAGGGGAAAGAGAACCACATAACGACACAAAGCACATCAAACATCACAAAGCAAAAGCAAAGCAAAAGAGGAAAGATGAAGAGTTGAAATGTGGATAAACATCCACACTTCTCTTACCATAAGCCCCTGCAATGTTAGCAAAATTCCAGCAAATTGATCAACACAATCATGGAACTAGCGTGTTTAAAGGTTCTAGCAAACAATGATCAAACAACATGCCAAGCATTGCAAATACACGACTTACGCGTCGAAAACATGAAAGCATACATCAACCAGCAAGAAAATCACCCTAAAATAGCATGTTCAATGATCATACAATGAATGATCCATGGCAATTAAAACAAGCAAGGGGATCAAACAAGCTCAAAACAACCCCAAAAAGTCATTCTGCCTCAGTGTTAACCGGTTAACCAAATGCGTTAACCGGTTAACCAGTTCAAACCTGCACAAAATACGCATAAAACAGGTGCGTTAACCGGTTAACCAAAAGCGTTAACCGGTTAACACTGTCAAAATAGCAGCAAATCCTGCAGAAACAACAGCTCAAACCAGCTTATTCAAATAATCTTACACCAGACCAGCAATCAATTATACATGGAGTAAATAGATCAATTCACATTAATCCATATCATTAATATCATGAACATTACCACACAGATTTGGTTACAAATCAACCAATCAATTCATGCAACACAAGCAAATACACAAGCACATGGTGGATCTAAAGCACAAGCATGCAAATAAGCTAAAAACAGAGCTAGATCTGAAATTAACCAACTTACAAAGCTGAGATATGCTTTGGTAAATGTTGTTTGAGCTGGAAATGAGAGATATCGCGGAAAACTTAGAAGATCCGGTGGTAATCTTCACACTCCATGCAAAATAAATGCAAGCAAAAGGTCTTGATGCAGAATTTTGACTCCACAAGCACTTCTAATCTCCAAACTAGATCTGAACCAAGTAATAAACCAGCAAAATGATGCAAATAAGCTATGGATGGAGGTCTAGTTCCAAGATCTACACACTTTAATGCAAAGTTATGTGATCTTCAAAGAGCAACTTTGAGTGATTTGGAAAATGGGGAGAAAAAAGTGAGAGAGCTCAAAATTCAGAAAAAGAGAAGTGAAAATTGTGAGAGAGAGCCTCTTGGTTTAGAGGGAAATGGAATAAATATGGTTTAGGTTTGGGGCCCAAAATTTTGGTTTGGGATCCAAAAATATGGCTTGGCATTGGCTTAGAAAGTGATTAGGATTTAGCATTGGAATTAGGCTTGGACAAATGCTCTAGATCCTTCTCCATAATTCCCAATTAATTCAAATGAATAAAAATCAGAAAATTGGAAAATGGAGCCAAAACACACATGCTGAACTTGCTGTTGGAATTCAAATTTTGCAGCCGTTAACCGGTTAACCAAATGCATTAACCGGTTAACGCAAGGAAAATTTGAATTTCCCTCCTTTTGGTGGGAAACCTCAAGAATAACCCGACGCCAACCGTTTCAAGCTGATTTTGATCCTCATCCTTTTTTTAGGGTCTTGATGATGATACAGAGCTTGTGCAAAATGATCCTGTGAGATTCTTGCCAGGTCACCATGCTCTTGATTTTGACTTGCAGTGCTTCAAATTTCCCGGATGGTTGATCATACGCCTTATGCTAGAACATGTGAGTGTTATGCTTCATTTTTCTATGCAAAATGCTAAGGATATGACATGCTTATGATGATTATGATATGATGATGATGCTAAATAGAAGAGGGCAAATTTGGGGTGAGAAGAGGGCAAATTTGGGGTGTTACAGCTGCCCCTATTCAAGCAACTATTAATCTGAAAAGGACAGTAGCACGAGCTATCGACCATTCAAGATGAACTGTGGTTGAATACCAAGAAAACTTGAAATTTGCACTCTTCCGGAGAATGTAGAAATGGAAAATAAACCCATCCAAAGGATGCTGTGGGTACTTGAAGTGAAGACAAAGCGGACGAGTTACTTCCATATGGAACTGTTACACCCGATAAGGAAACTTAGATAGACGAGTCTTCTTCGAACAAACCTGCTATGTCAGGTGCTGGACATACAACCCCTCATCATGTAAACCTGTTACGCCAGGAACTGGACATACGAGCCCTCTTCAAGTAAACCTGTTACGCCAGGAACTGGACATACGAGCCCCTCTTCATGCATTTTTATAAAAATATATGACTTGAGACAGATGAACCTCCTTCGGATAACCCGTTACGCCAGGACCGGTGATGCACTTAAGTCTGTAGGATAGACATGCATAATCAGGATAGACGAACCCTCTTCATATATCCTCCGTAGATATATGGTCTAAGAAAAACGAGTCTTATTCAGATAACCTGTTACTCCAGGTGAGACATTAGGATTGGACGAACCCTCTTCACAAATCTTGTGTAGATAAGTGGTGTCTGAGACAGACGAACCTCCTTCGGATAACCTGTTACGCCAGAACCGGTAACCATTTTGACGTTTTAATCCCACCGTCAGGACTTCAAACCTCTTCAACACAAACAAGTATTGGATGATCATCAAGAGAACACAAACAAGTGCCATAAGTCAATGATACAAACGAATATCATACGATGATCTGAAAAACACAGACGAGCGCTTCAGGCGATGATACAGACGAATATCAACCACTAATACAGACGAATACCAGAAACTCAACACAGACGAGCATTTGGAATAACAATACAGACGAGTACTAGAAATCCAACACAGACGAGCATTTGGAGTAGCAATACAAACAAGTACCAGAGTAATTATCAAATCAACACATATGGATATAAGCTAACACGGACGAGTGTGAGGGATGATACAGACGAGTATCCAAACAATGCAAACGAGATTCAAACGAATAACAAACATAGACGAGCGTTGGGGAATACAGACGAGCAACAAGCAAATATCAAACACAAATGAGTGATGGGGAGTGCATACGAGCAAAAGCAACTATCAAACACCAATGAGTGTTGGGGAATGCATACAGGCAAAAGCAACTATCAAACACCGACGAGTGTTGGGGGAATACAGACAAGCACAAAACGAATATCCAACACAGACGAGTGCTGGGAAATGCAGACGAGCACAAAACGAATATCCAACACAGACGAGTGCCAGGAAATGCAGACGAGCACAAACCGGACTGCCCTGATTGGCAACAAAAAAATCCCGACTCTGCAGGGGATCCTGGTCAAGAGGCTTTGACGATGTCTAACTTCGACTGGGGATGAATAACTGTTTATATCATCACATTGACCAAAGATAAATTGGTGACTTCTCTAATGAATATCTCGATGACGAGAGTGAAACCCAAACATGAACTTTGTGGGGAAACCAGGCATTCAGCTGCCTGCTGGGCATACTTCACTTGTGGATCATCCGCTTGGGGAAAAAACAGCTCTTCACACAGTCTTAAAAATCTCTTGGGAATCAATTTCATTTCATCTGATTTGCTTCAGCTGGGGAATATTCTGCCTGAGAAAGTGTGATAACATCCTGCAAAACCTGCAACAACAGAAAACACCTATGTGCCCTGGGGACTTGCATGGTATGATCTGTTCATCCATCGTCACCCGACACTCAAAGAGGATTTTTAAATGCTTCCATGCCATGTCATTTTTTAGAAAACTCACCTGGTGAGTCCTACTTTCTAACAACTATACAACAACTAGTGTGCAAGAACAATCCTCTTGCAAGTACTAACCCTTGTGTCCAACAATCCTGGATCACAAGTAACAATAGAAATACTTCTATAATTCTTTGTTTTTGAGAGTAATACAATGTATGGTATCAACACAAGATTGATCTTCTCCTTTTGATCAAAATTCACTTCTCAATATCAATGCAAGTGTTCAACTTATGAATATGAACTGTTATGAACAATATGAACACTTTGAAATATTTGAAAATATTTGAATTAGAGTGAATTTGATTGAGTGATAATTTTATGAAAATTCTTGGAGGTGTTTTGTATTTTAAAATTTTTAGAATATATAAGAGTCAAAACACCTATTCAAAAAGGTATGAAAAAGTATGAAATAAATATTTGAAAAGGTATAACATTTAAAAAATATTTGAAATTGAAAAGAAACAATTTTTCAAAATTCATTCAGTGTTAACCGGTTAACCAAATGGGGTAGCCAGTTAACGCTGTAACGTTAACTGAGATTATTCAAAATTTTGAACCGTTAACCGGTTAAACCATTTGGTTAACTGGTTAACACTGTAAAAACTCAGAAAAATACTTAATTTTTAAGTGTTAAACCAGTTCCAATTTATTTCCAAATATGTATATGCAATGTATTATCATGATAAAATATTTTGATAACTTGTATATCAATCAAAGGAAGCGAGTTTTGATATACCTATGCTTTGTGTCCAAGTCTTGAAAATTTACGAGCATTTGCATATAAACTTGATATGCACGAAAACATTTCATTGATGATGCATAACCTTGATCTTGATCTCTTTTGAAAGCTTGACGTTTTGCAAAAACGGAATGAGCTTGAATATTGTTGACTTCAGCAAAACCTTGAGATTGAAGTATGCTTCTACACTATGAGAAGATTCCACGACTACTCTCTGTAAACACCCCAAATTTGCCCTCACCCATTCACACCATGGCTTGTGATCATTTCATATGCATAAACACAATCATAACATCTCATATCACAATTTTGAGTCTTTGCATTGGTTCTAAGTCATCTGCATCTAGGGTTTGTGATCTGAGCAATCCAAGAGCTTCTTGAGCCACTCCAAGGGTCATCAATCACTTCAAAGGGATCCATATGTATTCAAGCATCATATTATACCCTCCCAAAGTCAAGAATGTCAGAGAACCACAAGAATTGGGTTTAGTATGGAAGCAGAGCCAGGCTTGACTGCACAGATGACCTGAAATTAGGGTTTTGGTTTCAGAGGCCATAACTCCAAATTTTTTTGGTCATTCTTGTTTCTATTGGTCTCTATATGATATAGGGAGTGTGCATTTCAATTTTCATGAAGAAATTCTATGGGGAAGTCATCTGATCAAGAGTTGACTTCTCAGACAAGTCAGTGCAAAATCAGGGCATCTGAGGCCCCCAATGACCCAACCAAGGGGTGATCTTCATCATTTTGAGTGTATTTGATCTTTATTTGATCATGTAAGAAGGTTGAAGTTCACAAAATTCAAGAATTGCAAGTTTTTGCAAAGTTGACTTTTTAGGGCATGGTTGACTTTTAATGAAATGTCATTTTATGCAACTTTTTCAACCCTTGCTTTTTGATCCAAAAATGCTTCAAATGGAAAAACTTTGGTCATGAAAGTTGTAGATTAGATCTTTCCCTTTTCAAAAAGTACAAGAACATGACCTAATTCATTTTGGATCAAAAGTTATGGTGTGTCAAAGTTGGCAAAAATCACTAATTTTCAAATATGCACCAAATGAGAAACTTGCAAAAAACTTTGTACCAAGGCATTTGTGACTTCTAATTCATGTCTAACCATTACACAAGCATCATGTAAGTCCTAAAGTTCAGATTGAACCAAGAGTTTCTCATGTTTCATGGCTTTTGAGGCAAGATATTTCCATGTGAACTAAAAGTGAGCAAGTTGCAAAACCATCATAACACTTCCATCCACTTGCTGCCTATGTTGCTAAACCAGCCCTAGCCTTTCCCCTCATGTTGCTGCGCAGCCCACACCCCTTGTACCAAGCTAGAACTTGACCCATGCTTTCTCTTACATAAAGTTGACAATTTGCAAAAAGCACCATACCAATCAATAAAGGGCAAGTCACATCATCTGACCAATAAGATTTGTTTATGTGGATCAAATGCTAACTAAACACAAGAAGAAGCAAGGCTAAAGCTCACCAGAACTCACCATTCACAAACTCTCTCCAACCTGCATTTTCCTTCGAATCTGATTCCACAAGCCACAAACATTCAAACAAGTTTCACCAGCCTTCTCACCATGCTTCACTGAACCCAAACCAACAAGACATAAGCCTGAAACCAGCAAGAACTCAACTTCCCCATTTTTCACTCTCAAAGCCAAAGCCTTCGAAACTCTTCATGCAGGCCACAAACACTTGGACAAACTTCACAAACCTTCTCAAATCATCATCCTGATCACAAAGAACCCCTCACCCTTGCCTGAAACTGCCTGAATCACAAACACGACTCCCACCTGAGCTTGAACAGAACTTGTTCAAACTCTCCAACCAGCCAACATAAACTCCTCCTAAGCATTCAGGCATCATCAGGGGATCAAGTGGAGTGGATTGCATCAAGAGGAGAGGTCAGAAAGTTACAGGATTGAAAGCTTCGAAACTCAGGTAGCTCAAGAACATTTTTTCCAGAAATCATTTTTTAAGTTCTTAAGTTGTTATTCATGCTTCCCTGATCATAAATATGTCCTTAGTTTTGGAAATGGTGGAGAGATGAGAGTTTAATCAGTCTCTGAAACTTTTTGCCCTAGATTTTGTTTGCTTCGATTCAGCCATTCTAGGAAAGATAAATTTGTTTTGATTGGGGGTTTTGGTTCGTGAGTGAGTGGGGATCATTCCTGTGTTTTTAGAATTCATTTTAGATGCGTATGGAGTGAGATTGGGTTTTGAGGTGAACGGAGAAGATGACCGGAACACTGTTCCGGTCATCTGAAAGTGATTAACGGCAGGATTAGGGCATAATCATTAATTAGCTGAGTTTGAATGCTGGCCGTGGGATCTGGCGCCAAGTCAATGCGCGCGTGTTTCAGTTTGAATGAGGACCATTGGATTGGCTGACTTTTCTTTTTTCAGTTTAAATATCATTTTAATTTCATATTAATTCATTTGTTTTATACAATTTATTAAAAATAGCAAAAAGGCTTTAAAAATTATGAAATTTTTTACCAAGAGTTTCATTAATTTTTAAGACGCAAAAATATTTTTATTTTCATTTTTAGCATTAAAAAAAATATTTTTAAATATTTAAAAGTTTATTTTTAATTGATTAATGAAAATTAATTTATTAAAAATACTTTTAGGTATTTAAAAATCACCAAAAAATTCATGAAATGTTTTAAGACATTTAGAAACATTGTCCAACCTTCAAACCAAATTTATTTTTTGATCTTGATGCATTTTGAGAATTTTCCATGGAATTAAAATCATTTTTATGCATTATTTTGATCCAAACATCCAAAAATCATTTCTGCCTAACCCTAAAGAGTTGGACCTTGATTCTTTTTGCATTGCATTGTGTTTGACATGTAGTTTGTGGGATTAAATGGCCATGATTTGATCTTTCATTTTCAATTTGTTTGGTAATTTTCTTGTTAAGGAACCCTAAAACCCTAGAAAACTTAGAAAAATCATATCTTGAGTTAGGTTAAGAGTTGAGACCTCTCCTTTGGGCAGTGAGTTAGTATAGGTCTAGGGATCCTTTGAGTGCATTTTCAATTTTTTGTAATGTTGTTTGCTTCTGATTTTGGTTTGTGTTTGTTGTATTGTTCATAAACCCTAATTTGGGCTTTCATATGCATCCATCTTGCATTTGCACTCACACCTTGACTTGCCATGATATTTTATATATCCATGTGATTCATTTAACATCATAAGACATATTGAAAGCCTGTTTGATCATTGCATATTGCATTTTCCATGTTGTATGCCATATGCATCTCATAACTTTTCATGTATGTTCATGCTCTTTAGCTTGCTTCATTTGCATCCATGAGCTTGTATGATCATCTCCATGTGTTGTTTCTGGTTTGTAGCATCTCATAGCATCATTATCATCATGTATATGCTTCTGGTTTGGTTTTGCATCATACCATTTCATCTCATTTTGCATTGCATTGCATTCTCTTTTCTAACTTTTCAGGTGGTAAGTGACTTTGAGAAGTGAATTTGCCTCCACTTCTCATAACCTCTCTTCATCTCTTTTATGCATCCTTGCTGCATTTTTGCATGTGTTTGAGTTTGAGCTTGCTCATCTTTCTTCTTCTCACTTTCTTTCCTTAAGTGACTTGTCTTCTTAAGTGAAGCAAGTTACTTTGCTTCTCCTGATCCATTCATCTGCTTCCTGGTGGTTCCATTGAAGGTTTCTCTTGTTAACCCCACAAACCTTAGGAACAACCATGCATGACAATGATTAGGGTTTTGATTAGTCTCCCCTCTTAGTTTTTACCTTTGTGTCTCTTTGAGTCTTCTCTCCTCACCTCATAATCAAGGACTAAACCCTAAAGGCTTTAAGGTTTTGTGATTAAGCTTATGCCTGCATCCTTCTATTAGGATGGAGTGTATAACTTTAATCCTAAGTGTTAAACCCTTAATGTGTTTAACTCCTTTAATCAATTCATCTCATAATCATCAAGACATCAAACTTGTAACTTGGGCCTCGCATTAGGGTTCTAATTCTTCCTTAATTGGTTAAGAAGGATTAACCCTAGTGTTAATGGACAAGTCCCCCTCAAGTTGTCTTACAAACCCTAAAAATCACTTCATGATCATATCATTAAATAAAATCCACTTAATAAAGGCTTGTTTTGTCATGAGTTTAATCCCTAATCATAGATTAAGTTGAGGAGCTTTCCTCAGCTTAAACATTCTCATCTATTATCCTTCTATTAGGATGGTGTAATGAGTATGTTTAATCCCTGATTATGGCTTAACCTCATTACTTAACACTAAACGAAAACACCAAAAACATCTAAATAATCACAAGTAGGTTAATGATCTTAATCCTGCATCAAAGGTGATTAAGTGTGAGAAGCTGACTTCACACTTAAGGTATTCTCATTACCCCTAATCAGAGGGAGGATGTGATGAGTTTACTAACCCATTGGTTTAGGCTTAAGCTCATTAACTTATGACAAACTTTCAAAAGCAATAAAAGACTGAAAATACAAAAACAAACAATAATCATCTCCTCCGGGATTCTTTTCTCATCTCATTCATTCACAAACGAGAACTCGCTTCTTCTGTCTAATGCAAGACAGTTTGCACCTGAGCCAGACAGGTCATACACTTGAGCATAGACAAGCAAGCAGTTCACAAGTCAATTCTTCTTTCAGTCTCTTTGAGTCGAACTACGGTGTTCTGACTTCCTCATTGCACGAGAGGATACGTAGGCATAACTTAACAGTTATCGAACAAAAGTCTCTGTATATCCCCCCTCCTTCTAGCATTATTCTTATAGCCTCATGATCTTGAGCATCTTATTCCTTTTCTTACACTGACACTGTACATTTATTCACTTCACATTTTTCTTTACACTGACACTTGCATTCTTTCCAGCTTTGATACACAAATTGCACTGACACTACCCCTTTAAAACACAAATCTTTTAAGCGTGGATCCCGTCGAGTACGGCGGACAATCTGGGTGCTAATACCTTCCCAGGTTGTAACCAACCCCCTTTCTCAGTCTCTCTGGTTCGCAAACCGTCTTATCCATCTTTTTCTAGGTCTATGCAGCATTACCTTTCCTCCGGGATAAAAATGCCTAGCTGGCGACTCTATTCATCTCCAGTGAGTTCACTGCTGTGTGTTCTCATTGTCCCTTTCACCGACCGTTCGCGTCTGTACCTTAATCTGGGTCGGTCCCCATTTATCGGGAGCGACACACTCCTCTCAAGGCGATGCGGGAAATGATCCTATCCGAGTGCGTGAACTCCGAGTTTCGCCAAGCCAGGGTCAGATTCCCGAAACAATTGCCGAGCAAGCCGAATACGGACAAGACCAAGTATTGTCGCTTCCATAAGTCACACAGGCATATCACTGATGACTGCATACACCTGAATGATGCTATTAAGATACTCATCCGGGATGGCCACCTCAAGCAATTAACTAAGAATAAAGAGGCCCCTAGAAATGAGGTCCAAAAAGGACGCTAAGCATTACGTGACTAGAAGATTTCTACATCCCCGAACCATATACTGGTCCAAGATATTTCTCCGCATACAACCAATGGGAGTCTTTTCTATCCGCCATGGTGATATCTGGGGGAGGTCCCAATAAGATCTCGGTGGGATCGGTCAAACGATGCTTCGATCAGCTGATCAACACCAGCTCAAATCAGAGTTCAACCCTCGACCCTCCCTGAGGAGGTTCCATACCCATATCCTTTTATAAGGAGGATCTCCACGGAGGAGCACCCAACTCCAGCATTCCCATTATGGTCCGTGCTCAGATGGAAAACTTTGACGTTCGCAAAATCCTTGTTGACCAAAGAAATTCGGTCGACATCATGTATTCTCAGTTGTTCGCTACCCTGCAATTGAATGAGACACACCTCACATATTGCGTCGGCTCTGACCTCCAAGGCTTCAATAAGACAGTATCCTGACCATGGGTCTATGTAGACCTGATCGTCACCTTTGGAGCGGGGGAGACAACACAGTCAGTCAAAACACAATTCCTCGTGATAGACTGCCCGTTGTTGTACCAATGTAATCTGGGACGACCAACCCTAGCTGAACTCATAGCAGTACATTCCACAGTAAATTTTAAGATGAAATATTACACTTCATCGGGATAAGTAGCTACCCTTCACGAGGATATTGAAGCTCCTCGCAAGTGCTACGAGGCCACTTCCAAAGGTCTTAGTATCATAACCACAAAACTCAAGCCGATCAAGGCTACACTCCCCAGTAATTCCAAGGAACAGAAGGCATTGCCTCACATGGATTCCATAGAGCTCGACAAGAGATTCACCGAGGAAGACAAATAATCAAAACTGATTGTAAAACTCTCCTCAGCCGCTCGACCTATCCCCGACAGTGATTTCGAGCTAGTGGTGCTAGGAGAAGATCCTTCCAAGGGCGTCAAAATCGGAGCTGACTTCCCAGACCTAGCCAGAAAGCAACTCAAAGCCTTCCTGAGGGAGAATGCTGACCTGTTCGCATGGAGCGCCGCTGAGATGCCCGGTTTGGACTCGGAGGTAGCATGCCACAATATGGCCGTCGACCCTGTCGTCCGAGCAGTCGTGCAATGGAGAAGGAAGCAGTCCCAGGAAAAGGTAGAAGCAGCCGAACATGCTATAAAAGACCTCCTAGAGGATCATTTTATAACCGAGGCTAGGTACACCACCTGGCTCTCAAACGTTGTACTTGTCAATAAAAGTAATGGAAAATGGAAAATGTGCGTTGACTACAACGATCTTAATCGAGCATGCCCGAAAGATGCATATCCACTGCCTAATATTGATAAATTGGTCGATAACTCTGCAGGTTTTAAACTTTTGTCCTTCCTCGATGCCTATTCCGGGTATAATCAAATACCTATGGCCGTGGCCAACAAAAAGTACACCGCGTTCATGATCGAATCAGGCAACTATTACTACAACGTAATGCCTTTCAACTTGAAAAACACGGGCGCTACTTATCAACGCATGATGAACAAGGTCTTCCGAACAGAAATCAGAGACATGCTCGAAGTATAAATGGATGACATGATCGTTAAATCCCACGAGGAGACCGACCATGCCTGTCACCTAAAAAGAATCTTCGACCAGGCGCGCAAATGCAAGATGCGATTCAACCCGGATACATGTACGTTCGGAGTCCGCGCGGGCAAATTCCTTGGGTTTTATCTAACTGAGCGAGGAATAGAGGCTAATCCCGACAAATGCTGGGCATTTGCCGAGACGCCTTCACCGACGTCTAAAAAATCCATCCAGTCTTTGAACGGGGTGTTCGCATCACTATCACGCTTCGTAGCAAAGTCAATCCAACACGCCTTCCCCTTCTACCAGCTCCTCTGCAAGGAGGCCACTTTTGAATGGACCGAGGAATGCGAGCAGGCCCTAAGACACCTCAAAAAGACCCTAAAGAACCCCAAGTTCTGTCCCGACCTGAGGCAGGGGAAACTCTATTCCTCTACCTCGCGGTAGCCAATAAAGCCATAAGCGCTGCACTCATAAGAAAAGTGCCCGAAGGCCAAAAACCAATTTACTTTATAAGTAAATCCCTGCAGGGGCCTGAGCTCAAATACCAGCAAATTGAGAAGGTGGCCCTGACACTCCTCGACGCAGCAAGACAACTTAGGCATTATTTCCTCGCACATATAATTGCCATACGCACGAATCAACCCATTAAACAAATCCTCGGACGACTAGATATGGCCGAGAGAATGTTGAAATGGTCGCTAGAACTATCGGAATTCGACATTCGATATGAGGGTAGAGCCGCCATTAAGGCGTAAGCCCTTGCCGATTTCGTAGCCGAGATGGTCACCCCAGAAAGCCCAACCTGTTAGTCCAGAAAATGGAGCATTTTTGTGGATGGTGCGTCGAGCTCGACGGGGAGCGGAGCGGGAGTCATCTTGGAAAACAAGGAAGGTATTCTAATTGAAGTATCCCTCACACTGTCATTCCCAACATCCAACAACCAAGCAGAGTATGAGGCATTCCTCGCAGGATTGAGACTGGCAAACGACCTAGGAGCAGAGGAGATCACCATCTGTATGGATTCTCAACTAGTAGCTATGCAGGTCAAAGGAGAGTTCCTGATCAAAAGTGACAGCTATCAGAATACCTAACCCTCATCAAGGAGAAGATCGCAACATTCACGTCCGTAGAAGTAAAGCACGTACCCCGCAAAAACAACACCCGAGTGGACATTCTTTCGAAACTCGTGAGCACGATGAGGAAAGGAGGAAATAAATCAGTTATTCAGGAAATACTTCCACGACCCAACATCGAAGGATCAAAGGCGACGTTAGACATCAACATCATCGGCGACGCCAACTATTGGATGACCCCTGTGTACAAATTTCTAACCAGCGATGAGCTGCCTGAAGACCCAATGGAGGCTAGCATTGTCAAACGACGATTGTGCTCATACATCCTATTCGAAGGGAAACTTTACCGACGAGGGTTCACTATACCTCTCCTCAGGTGCGTCGAGGAAGAATTATTTCCACACGTTTTGCGTGAGATCCACGAAGGAATCAACTCCTAACACTTGGGCAGATGATCCCTCACAAGAAAAGCTCTCCGGGAAGGATACTATTGGACTACGATGCAAAACGATGAAAAGGAGCATGTGAAGAAATGTGACAAATGCCAATGACATGGGGACATGCACCTTGCCCCACCAAACGAGCTAAAAATAATGTCTTCCCCATGGCCATTCGCATGGTGGGGCCTAGACATCCTCGACCCTTTCATCGTCGGTTCAAACCAAAACAAGTACCTAATCATCGGTGTCGACTACTTCACTAAGTGGATCAAAGCCGAACCCCTGGAGAAGATCACGATCCTTAACATACTGTGTTTCTTCAAACGTAATATCCTCGCTCGTTTTGAGATACCTCAAGCGATCGTTACTGACAACGACACTCAATTCACGAACAAGAATTTCCAAGAGTTCGTCGCCAGTGTCGGAACTAAATAACATTTCGCATATGTGGAACACCCGCAAACCAACGGGAAAGCTGAAGCGGCGAACAAAGTTATCCTTCGAGGCCTCAAGCAAAGGTTGGATGAGATCAAGAGGCGTTGGGTCGAAGAGTTGCACATCGTCCTATGGGCCTACCGGACTACTCCACACTCAACCACGGGGGAAACCCCATTTCGACTTGCATATGGAACATAAGCCTTTATCCCTGTAGAAATCCACATCCAGTCCATACGGATAGAAACTCCTATGGACGAGGATACCAATGCGGAGATATTACGCGAGTATCTTGATCTAGTCGAGGAAGTTAGGTCAGGGGCAGCTCTACGCGAGGCATCCCTCAAACAAAAGATTGCTTTAAGGCACAACACTAAGGTCATCAAACGAGCTTTTTCAGTCGGCAACCTCGTGCTCATAAGAATTCAAAAATATTATAAGAAAGGAAAACTGGCCGCTAATTGGGAAGGACCTTATCGAGTCCGAGCAAAGACGGAAAACAAAGCATATTACTTAGAAAATTTGAAAGGGTAAGAACTTGATCGTCCTTGGAATGCCTAAAAACTCAAACAATACTACAATTAAGGCGTCAGCCAACACCAATGTTGACCTAAAATGCATACCTAGGTACAAGTATTGCATACCATACATTTAATTCGGTGAGACCCTCCTCAAAGAACGAGGATGGTCATCATCACACGATTAGATCCTCAAACGAGTCCATCACCGTCTAAGTACCACAACTAGGAAGAACACCCAGCTCACCATGGGATGTTCACGCTGCGAAACGCGAATCATTAACATGTTCCAAGAATCGCCCCCCATCCAGACGGATATTTAAATCGAGCACCACCTTCCCAACGTTATAAACATTTAGTGAAAATAATAAACAAAGTGTGCCCTCCGACAGACACACCCTCACATACAACATAATACATAATCTGACCACCAAGGTCGTAAACATGAAGCATTAAAATGTGGCCATAAGGACCGACTTGTTCTTAGGTTACATAAAAGGGGGAGCATACTCCCCCGTCAAAAGAAAAAAGGCTGTGGCGCGCAGGCCAGCCAACAAAACACATACAAAAAATCACAAGTCTCAGGCTTCGACATCGGCTCCTGGATTGGCCTCAGTGGTGTTCCCAAGGTCCTCATCCATAGGGTTGGCCTGCTCAGGTTCTTTGAGGAGCTCGGGGATGTGGATAATGCTATCTTCAACTTTGTATATAAAACTGGTGTCTTCCTCGTTGAATGTCAAGCCGGGGTTGACTATTTTCAATTGTTCAACTGCATTCTTGAAGGCGACACCAACCATTTCTTCAAGTTCAGCGTATCCCTCCTCGATCTTGGCCACCAACTCTACACGGGTCTTCAGGGATCTTATCTCTTCGGAATCATCCTCAGCCGAGGCCATGTCAACTTTCAAACGAGCAACCTCCTCCGCAACAACCTTTTTAGCAGAAGCCACCGACTCCTCTAGTTACTTAACCTACTTAGAGGCCTTGTTCAGAGACTTCTTCCGCTCCCCGGATAGCTCCTCAGAGGCATCCAGATGAGCCTTTAGCCTGTTGATTTCCTCTTCCTGGGTGGTGGTCCCTTCGACGAACATCGAGGCCATCTCTAAGACTCCCACGACCGAACTAGCGTCCCGCGCTAACCAGACATGCCTGTCCGGTCGGTTAGTCTTTTCCAGGTGAAAGGTATCTACTCGCTGGACCTGGAGAGAGTGCTCTTCAAAGAAGTTTGGCTTGAGGAAGCACGGAGGGAGCTCGAAGGAACATTTTGGAGAGGCGTCATCCATGTTAACAACATTGTCAGGTCTGGATCTTTCCCCCGTTCTGGAAGTCCCTATAGGAGAACCGTGAGAGGCCGGTGAAAAAGTGCCCAAACCCGTGACCACCTTGTCACTTAAACGTGTCTGCGTCAATTTTTTGGGTGCCCGTTTTCTGTTGAAATTGGCCATCAACTTGTTCTGAGCATTCACCATCGAATCTGAAATGGGCAAAAAACAAAACAGTTAGAGCAAGTAAATAATAAGAAGGCATAAGAAAATATAAACATTAAATCTACCAAGGAACTCGGGACATCCTTGTCCGTCCCACAAGCCTGGAGATTGGACACTTCAATAAACCTAGGGGTCATCTTGACACCCCCATCTTTGTCCAAAATAGCACGACCATGTTTGTCCACGTGCACCTTCATCATTATCTTAGAAACATAGCTCATCAGGATCTCATAGCTAGCCTGGTCGTTGTCGTCCAGAGCAGAGCCGATCTCCAAAAATTTGTTAGTTCCACGGGTAAAATGGTCTAGTGACCAAGAAAAAAGAAACTTCAGCAGCAGTCGGGGAACCTCCTTTCCATCCTCGTCCAACAAAGCATTCCCCTGATCGTCAGCATCCACCCCCCTAAAATTTACAAGAGTTCAAAGTGAGATCAGATATCGGTTCGACCAGATAATAACGGTCTTTGAAGTCCCAAATCGAATCCGAGAATGCTTTGAATATCTTCCTCTTATTCTTTAGGGAAACCCAACCAAACTTCCCATTTATGACTTGCCGTTGCAAGTGGAAGATATGAAAGAACAAGGGGAGAGTTGCCCTTATCTAAAGATAACCACATGTCTTCTCGAATTCCCTGATAAAGGCAAACAAGTTCAGGTTTATTTGCAAGGGCGCGAGCTCCAGGTGAACAAACATGCTCTGCTGGAAGTCCGTGAAAGGGAGCCTGAACTTCATGTCGTTGAAGAGGATATCGTTCAAGGGGAACATATCCGAGCCAAAATCAGAGCAGATGCGGTCATCGGGAGATGGATACCTTACCATCCAGTCCACTGGATTTCCGACCAAGGGGGGAGGTCCCACCACTTCCTGAGCATACTATGAGATATGTTTAGCAGCTCGACATCGGCCCATTTGCTAATAGGGATGTCCTTTTCCACTTCCTCATCCTTCTCCTTAGATTCGACCGAGTTATCTTTGGCTAAAGTTGTCTCTTCAGAATTCGCGGAAGTTTCCGAGCTTCTCCCCGAGGGCGAGTTTTGCTCAGCCTCAGCAGGGGAGGACGTAGACTCACTAGACAACTCCTCAATCTCCATGTTTATCCGGTTGTCGTTCGACATCATAATACCTGAAAAGCAGTGAAAGCAAACGTGAATTCGATGACAAAATCAAATCCACCCTCCACCGCTTGTCAAGTGAAAGGGCACACTAGGGGTAGAGGACGCTGTCCTCGGCCAATGCCCTTAATCATGAAGAATGACCACGATCAGGTAACTGCCCGAGTAAACATGTAAAATTTCACCACGAGGATATCATGAGATAGGCACGATTTTATCCAGAAATCCGGTTGAAGTTCAACCGGAGAAGATGAACAGTGCCATCACAAATGACGCAAACTAACCTTGAACACCGTTGCACTAACTACTCAGTCACCGATTGCCACCCATAGAGGCAGAAAACACCGTGTCAGAACCATAGATTTTCATCCAAATCAGCTCTATCTAACTAAAATGCTACCCTAACCGCATGCAACTACCTCATTTATAAAAAATCAGAAGCTAAATAAAGTTAAAAGGCATCAGAACTTACAAGTTTGAAGATTTCTCGCAGTGGTCGGTGATCTTCCTCGTTAATCACAGAGACAGACGATTGTTGACGGCAGAAACGAGCGGCTTGCTTGAGTGATCAGAGAATTTGGAAGCGAAAAGTGTGGAAATGAGGCCAGACGCTCTATTTATATACCCTTCCAACACGTGCGCGAGCACGTGCAGTCTGCAAACCTATTAACGACGTGCTCATTGCCTAGGTGTAAACACCCCAAATTTGGCCTCACCCATTCACACCATGGCTTGTTATCTTCTCATATGCATGGGTTCAATCATAGCATCTCATATTGCATATTTGCTTCACTGCATTGGTTCTAAGTCATCTGCATCTAGGGTTTGTGATCTGAGCCATCCCTGGGCCACTTGAGCCACTTCAAAGGTTTTCAATCACTTCAAAGGGGTCCATGTGTGTTCAAACATCATATTATATCCTCTCAAAGTCAAGAAAGCCAAAGAATCACAAGAACTGAGAAAGGCATGGAAGCAGAGCTAGGTTTAACTACACAGATGACCTAGAATTAGGGTTTTGGTTTCAGAGGCCATAACTCCAAATTTTTTGGTCATTCTTGTTTCTATTGGTCTCTATATGATATGAGGATCATGCATATCAATTTTCATGAAGAAATTCCATGGGGAAGGCATCTGATCAAGAGTTGACTTCTTGGGCAAGTCAGTGTAAAATCAGGGCATCTGAGGCCCCCAATGACCCAACCAAAGGATGTTCTCCATCATTTTGAATGTGTATGATCTTTATTTGATCATAGAAGATGTTAGAAGTTCACAAAATTGAAGAATTTCAAGCCATTTGCAAAATTGCTTTTTTGGGAAAGTGACTTGTAATGTAAACTTGCCATTTTGGGAAAGTTTTTCAACCCTTTCTTTTTGATTCAAAAATGCTTCAAATGAGAAAACTTTGGTCATGAAAGTTGTAGAATGGATCATTCCCTTTTCAAAAAGTACAAGAACTTGTCCTAATTCATTTTGGATCAAAAGTTATGGCCTTGCAAAGTTGGATAAAATCATTGAAATTTCACTTTTGCACAAAATGGAAAACTTGCAAATTCTCATGGCAAGCCTTTATGTGACTTCAATGTGACCTCTAATCATCATACAAACACAATGCATGACTTAAAATTCAGTTTGGCCCAAAGAATTTCCCATTTCTATGCCTTGAGTTTCAAGTAACCATAAGCCATTCTTCATGAAAGTGCAAAGAGGGATTTCTTGCAAAATGATTCTCAAAGGGATTGTATGATCTCTAGCTGGTCTCAAGACATTGCCATGACCTCATGAAGCATCTCACACCAAAAATTCAGCAAGACGTATCACATGTTCATGGCCAAAAATCATGAAATGTAACAAGTTGCCAAGTTGCAAAAACACTTCCAACTTATGATCCAAATGCTGCAGTCCTTCATGAATCATCCAAGGGCCATCCTTGACTCAAGCTGAGGCAGGACAAGCCCTAAGATTGCCTCTGACCCAAGCCATGCTTAGAGTACACAAATCTTGACTTTCTTGCATTTTGCCCATACCAATCCCACAGTGCCACCACCAACTCTCTGCCCAACCAGAGTATGATATGTGGACATCAAGCAACCCAAAAACACACCATACACAAGCTGAATCCTCCCACATTGCAGCACACACAAAAATCTGTCAAAACCTTTCCCTCTTCGAAACACTCAACACAGCCATCAAACGTCAATAATTCCTTCACCAATAAACCACACATCACCCATAGAACAAATCCCACCCCTCACAATGGTCTAAAACACAACACACAAGAACCTCATTTTCTGCCATATCAGAACTGAACCTCTCAAACTAGCCACTTTCAACCCCATTCAAGCATTCCATTAGCCTCAAGAGTTTCAAAGGAGACCATTTGCACAAGAGGGAGGCTCTGAAAGCTCACTTTCGAAGGTCTCCAGCTCAGGTATAACCTAAGAACTTATTTCTCAGAACTTCATTTTCTTGTTACAAAATGAATCTATATGTTGCACTGATCATCTAGATGTGTTTAGAATTAAAAATGAGCAAGAAATGACCATTTCATGTTGTTCTGAAAGTTTGCCCGTGTTTTATATTTTCCTTCGATTCATGCTTATGAAGTAAAATAAATGGATTTTAAGTGAGGGGTTAGGTTTAGATTGATGAGAGGTTTGTTTAGGTGGAAGAAATTTCATGTTTAGTGACCTGTAGAAGATTCTAGGGTTTATGCTCGCCGGAGAAGATGACCGGAACCACTGTTCCGGTCACCTGAAAATCATTAGCCCTAATTGTGTCATTAATGAGAGTTTGAATTTGGACCGTAGATGAGGTGGACTGGGGTTGACTCTCGCGCGTGTGTGTGGCCAGGATCTTGTCATTAAACCCTAATCCCTGATTAATTAATTAAATCCAGTTTAATTAATTATAAAACTTAAATTAGCCAGGTTTGAATGTGGGACTTTAGATCTGGCGCGCAGTCAACTAGTCCAAACCCAGATTCAATCCCATCCTTCCATTGCGTTTACTTTTATTAAATTCAGTTTTAATTCTTTTTTTTCTCATTTATTTTATACATTTTATTTAAAATAGAAAAAATCATTTAAAAATTATGAAATTTTTTGTCAAAGATTTCATTAATTTTTAAAACCCAAAAATATTTTTATTTTTATTTTTTGCATTAAAAATAATTTTTAAATTATTTAAATGTTTATTTTTAATTAGTTAATGGAAATTAATTAATTAAAAATGCATTTAGGTATTTAAAAATCACAAAAAAATTCACATTGCATTTAGAAACATTTAGAAACATTGTCCAACTCTCAAACCAAATTTATTTTTGGTTCTTGATGCCTTTTGATCATTTTCATTGGAATTAAATTCATTTTAAGACAATATTTTTGTGCAAACTTTGAAAAATCCCTTCTGCCTAACCATTGAGAGTTGGATGATGATTCTTCTTGCATTGCATCCTTCATGGCATGTAGTTTATAGGATAAAATTGGTTTGATTTGATCTTGCATTTTCAATTTGTTTTGCATTTTTCTTGATGAGGTACCCCAAAACCCTAGCAATCTTAAGAAATTCATAACTTGCACTAGGTTAAGAGTTGGACCCCCTCCTTTGGGCAGTGAGTTTGTATAGGTTTAGGGTATCTTTGATTGCATTTTCAATTTTTTGTCATGTCATTTGCTTCTGGTTTTGGATTTTTGTATTGCATGATGCATGAAACCCTAATTTGTGCCTTCTTTTGCATTCCATTTCTCATTTGTTTGCATCCAATGACTTGCTGTAAACACCCCAAATTTGCCCTCACTCATTCACACCATGGCTTGTGATCATTCTCATATGCATAAACACAATCATATCATCTCATATCTCATTTTTGATTCACTGGATAGTTTCTAAGGCATCTGCACCTAGGGTTTGTGATCTGAGCAACCTCAAGGCTTCTTGAGCCATTTCAAAGGCTACCAATCAACTCAAAGGGGTCCATGTGTGTTCTTATATCATATTTCATCTCCTCAAAGTCAAAAATGCAGAGGAATCACAAGAGCTAGGGTTTGAGTGGATGCAGGGCCAGCTTGAACTACACAGTTGACTGAAAATTAGGGTTTTGGTTTCAGAGGCCATAACCCCAAAATTTTTGGTCATCCTTGTTTCCATTGGTCTCTATATGGTATAGGGAGTATGCATATCAATTTTCATGAAGAAATTCCATGGGGAAGTCATCTGATCAAGAGTTGACTTTTCAGACAAGTCAGTGCAAAATCAGGGCATCTGAGGCCCCCAATGACCCAACCAATGGGTAATCTTCATCATTTTGAGTGTATATGATCTTTATTTGATCATGGAAGAAGGTTGAAGTTCATAGAAATCAAGAATTTAGGGTTTTTGCAAAGGTTGACTTTTTGGGCATAGTTGACTTTTCAAGAATGCATCATTTTAGGTCAATTTTCAAGCCTTGATTCTTGATCCAAAAAGGCTTCAAATGGAAAAACTTTGGTCATGAAAGTTGTAGATCTCATCTTTCCCTTTTCAAAAAGTACAAGAACATTATCAAACTCTTCTTGGATCAAAAGTTATGGCAATGCAAAGTTGGATAAAATCATTGATTTTCAAGGCATGCCCTAAGTGAGAATTTTGCAAAATCATGGATCAATGACTTTTGCAGCCTCAAGTTCACCTCTAACCAATGTGCCAACATTCTACAAGTCATAAAGTTCAGATTGGACTAGGTATTGCTCATGTTTTATGGTTCATATAACAAGATTTCTCACATGTGAACAAAAGAGCAACAACTTGCAAAACCATCATGATCACTTCCTACCACTTGTTGCCTTGAATGCTGGACCAAGCCTAGCCTTTCCCTTCACTTTGCTGCGCCAGAACCAGCCCATGTCCTTGCCTAGCACCTCACCATACTTTCTCTTACACAAGAGTTGACAAATTGCAAAAGTTGCCTCACCTATCCATAAAGCACATGTCAAATCAACTGACCAATGAGAGAGAGTCATATGGACAATTTGCAAGCAAAGCATAGCATAAGGCAAGGCTGAAACCATCACATTCACCACATTCACAAAATCCCTTCACATTGCAAAAGCCTTCGAATTTCTCTATACAGCCTGCAAACACTAAAACTTTCTTCATCATCCAACTCAACACACTTCATAGACAAGAAACCACCCAAAGCATAAGCCTGAAACAGCCAGAAAACTCCATTGCCATCATTCACTTCAGTTTGCAGTTTCATTCGAAACTCTCACCTTAGCTCACAAACACACAAACAAACACCACAAACCTTCTCCATTCATCATCAGGACCTCAAACCTTCATTCACCATGACCTGAGAGTGCCAGAATCTCCATTGCCATTTTTGACTGAACTGAAGCAGGAGCTTTCGAAACTCATCATCAAGCCAACTTAAACTCCATTTGAGCATTCAAACATCTTCTGGGGACCAAGTGGAGCAGCTTGCACAAAGAAAGGTGGCCAGAAAGTTCCTAAACTGAAAGCTTCGAATCTCAGGTAACCTGAAATTTATTTTTCCAGAAGTTGTTTTTCTTGTTACAAACTTGTTCTTCATGTCTTGCTGATCATCCTGGTACCATTGGTTTTGAAAATGGTTGTGATTTGAGCATTTAATTTGACTCTGAAGCTGGTTTGCCCTAAAAATGTTTGCCTTTGATTCATGTGATTGATGAAGAATAAATTTGTTTGGGGTTAGGGTTTTGATTCAGGAGATCATGGGGTTCATTTCTATGTGCTTAGTTTTCATTTTAGTTACGATTTGAGTGATTTGGAGTTTTCTCAGGTGAGATGCTGGCCGGAGAAGACGACCGGAGGTCTTCTCCGGCCACCTGAAAGTCATTAGGGCAAATCCCTGTAATTAATGAGCGTTTGAATGGTGAGCGTTGGATGGGTTGACTTGGTCCATTCCCGCGCGTGATCAAGGGCCCAGATTCATTCATTAAACCCTAATCAGCTTTATTTATTTAATTAATTAAAATTAAGCCTGTTTGAATTGAGACCCTTGGATGAAGCGCGCAGTCAACCTTTTCAAACTCTGGATCAATCTCAGCCTTCCATTGTGCATACTTCAGTTTTATTCATTTTTAATTCATTTTCTTTTCATTTAATTTGCACAATTATTTTAAAATAGCTAAAAAATCTTAAAAATTATGAAACTTTTTCTTTAAAGTTTTATTAATTTTTAAGACCCAAAAATATTTTTTATTTTATTTTTATCATTAAAAAAGTATTTTTAAATATTTAAAAGATTATTTTTAATTGATTAATGGGAATTAATTAATTAAAAATACTTTTAGGTATTTAAAAATTACAAAAAAATTCATGAAATGTTCTAAGACATTTAGAAACATTGTCCAACCTTCAAACCAAATTTCTTTTTTGATCTTGATGCATTTTAAGAATTTTTCATTGAATTAAATCATTTTTTATGCATTATTTTGATCATAAGTTTGAAAAATCATTTCTGCCTATTGGAGAAGGTTGAGACATTGATTCTTCTTGCATTGTTTTGTGTTTAGCATGTAGTTTCTAGGATAAAAAGGCCATGAATTGTTCTTGCATTTTCAAATTGTTTGGCATTTGTTTTGTTAAGAACCCTAAAAAACCCTAATAAGTTAGAAAATTCATATCTTGAGTTTGGTTGAGAGTTGAGAGCTCCCCTTTGGGCAGTGGTTCATCATAGGCCTAGGGTTTCTTTGGGTGCCATTTTCCATTTTTTATCATGAGGTTTGCTTCTGTTTTTGGTTTGTGCTTGATGTTTGATCCATAAACCCTAATTTGGGCTTCCATTTGCATCCTTCTTACATTCCTTGCATAACATGACTTGTCTTTGCATTTTGTGCATTCTTGTGATCCATTTGACATCTTAAGACATGTAGGAAGCATCTTTGATCATTGCATCTCATGTTTGCCATGTCATTTGTTTTGTATGATTCATAACTTTTCATGCTTGTTCATGCTCCTTAATTTGCATCATTTGCATCCATGATCTTGTATGAACATCCCCATGTCTTGCAGCACCTCATACCATCATAATCATCATCAACATGCTTCTGGTTTTGCTTAGCATCACATCATTTCATCTCATCTTGCATTGCATTGCATTTTCTTTCTAACATTGCAGGTGGTAAGTAAACTTGAGAAGTGGATTTGCCTTCACTTCTCATAACTTTTCTTTTCATCTCTCTTGCATACATTGCTGCATTTCTATTTGTGTCTGAGTTTGAGCTTGCTCATTCTTCTTCCTCCCACTTTCTTTCTTCAAGTGACTTGACTTCTTGAATGAAGCAAGTCACTTTGCTTCTCTTGATCCTGTTCATCTGCTTCCTGGTGGTTCCATTGAAGATTGTTCTTGGAAACCTCACAAACCTTAGGAACAACCAAGCATGACAATGAATTAGGGTTTTGATTAGTCCCCCTCATAGTTTTACCTTTGTGTCTTTCTTTGAGTCTTCTCTTCTCACCTCATAATCAGGGACTAAACCCTAAAGGCTTTAAGACTTTGTGATTAAGCTTATGCCTGCATCCTTCTCTTAGGATGGAGTGTATAACTTTAATCCTAAGTGTTGAACCCTTTATGTGTTTAAATCTCTTAATCAATTCACTTAATAAGTATCAAGACATCACACTTGTAACTTGGGCCTTGCATCAGGGTTCTAATTCTTCCTTAAGTGGTTAAGAAGGACTAACCCTAGTGTTAATGGACAAGTCCCCCTCAAGTTGTCTTACAAATCATAAAAAACACTTCATCATCATACCATTAATCTAAATAAAATCCACTTAATAAAGGCTTGTTTTGTCATGGGTTTAATCCCTAATCATGGATTAAGTTGAGGAGTCTTCCTCAGCTTAAACATTCTCATCTATCATCCTTCTTTTAGGATGGTGTAATGAGTCTGTTTAATCCTTGATTATGGATTAACCTCATTACTCAACACTAAACAAAAACACCAAAAACATCTAAATAATCACAAGTAGGTTAATGATCTTAATCCTGCATCAAAGGTGTTTAAGTGTGAGAATCTGACTTCACACTTAAGGTATCCTCATTACCCCTAATCAGAGGGAAGATGTGATGAGTTTACTAAATCCATTGGTTTAGGCTTAAGCTCATTTTCTTATGACAAACTCCAAAAAGAAATAAAAGACTGAAAATACAAAAACAAACAATAATCGTCTCCTCCGGGATTCTTTTCTCATCACCATCACTCATAAACGAGAACTTGCTTCTTCCGTCTAATGCAAGACAGTTAGCACCTGAGCCAGACAGGTCATACACTTGAGCATAGGCAAGCAAGCAGTTCACCAGTCAATTCATTTTTCAGTCTCTTTGGGTCGAACTACGGTGTTCTGACTTCCTCATTGCACGAGAGGATACGTAGGCATAACTTAACGGTTATCGAACAAAAGTCTTTGTACATCCCCCCTCCTTCCAGCTTCATTCTCTTTAAGCCTCATTGTCATGAGCATTTCATTCCTGGTCTCACACTGACACTTTCACACTTCATATCACTTATACACTTTACACTGACACCTGTACATATTGCTTTCCAGCTATTTTATACACAGATTGCACTGACACTACCCCTTTAAAACACAAATCTTTTAAGCGTGGATCCCGTCGAGTACGACGGACAGTCTGGGTGCTAATACCTTCCCAGGTTGTAACCAACCCCCTTTCTCAGTCTCTCTGGTTCGCAAACCGTCTTATCCATCTTTTTCTAGGCCTATGCAGCATTGCCTTTCCTCCGGGATAAAAATGCCTAGCTGGCGACTCTATTCATCCTCCAGTGAGTTCACGGCTGTGTGTTCTCACTGTTCCCTTTCGCCGACCGTTCGCGTCTGTACCTTCATCTGACCCCGTGTCACTTGTCGGGAGCGACAGCTTGGCGACTCTGCTGGGGAGCCTTATATTGCAACCAGGGCTTCTGGTTCTTTTTGTGGGTTCCTCCTAGCGCTTGTTTGATTTGTGTTTACTGGGGTGTTATGTGCTTGTTTGTGCTTGTATTTATTTTTGTTTATTGCTTTATGTACAGTTGATTTATTGCTTTCTTTATAGCTTTATATTTTTCATACTGTCATACTGTGCTGGCTGGATCTGGTTTTTTTTTCTTTGGTGGGTGGGTATTTCATTGAGAGTTAAGGTCCTATACCTGGGACCTGAGTGACACCTAGGCTAGAGTGAATCATATTCTTTCCCATTCCATTTCGGTCTGGTGCGGGAATATGAAACACGGTTCAGATATGGGTTTCTTCTTGAGAACTCTGCGTTGCAGATTTCCTGCAATGCTAGGGCTATCCGGGAAGCCTGCTAAGTCTGGATGACCTTTTAGTATTGACCTTCAGAAACTGAGGTGAATTAGAGGAGGAATTGTTATGGTTATTGTAAACACTGTACCTCCGGGTTAGAAGTGTTTACACTTCTCATAACTGATCCAAGTCTGAGGATCCTTGTTCTAGATCACCACCTGTGAGGGGGGTTGGGCTGTTTACAGGTTTGCAGGTACCTTGACCTCAGAATACCCTGTTACTTTGACTTTGTTAAGAGTACTCCATGTTGGATAGTTCTTGTGATTCTGAACCCTGGACATGAGGCTCTTTATTTGAGTCCCCCCACCCTGGTTACTGGATTTATAGACCTCCACCTGGATTCTTGAACACACATGGATCTATACCAAGGCAGTTAATCAGATCCAGCTCAGTCACAAACCCTTGCATTTCATTTGCATACATACTCATTGCATCATATTAACATTTGCTTATTTGTGTTTCAGGGTATCCACCTCCATCTGGTTTTGGTTTTGACCCCATCTGCAGTTTTGACCTATCTCCATCAGCACTTGCTTCAGTTTGTCAGCTATACTTCAGATACTTGCACTAGCCAGCCAGTGGCCCACTCCTCAGCATCTTCATCAGCACTTATCCTACTCAGTCCTCAGCATCATGGCTCCAAAGAAAAGCAACATCACCTATCATTTCTTCCAACCAGACTTGTCAGACATCAGGAGGATCCAAACCCTGATCACCCCAGATCACATTCCTTTGTTCAGAGAGCATTATGGAGATATACTTGACATGGATATGGATCTGGACTCTTCTCAGAGGAGCCTCATCCACACTTGCATTCAGTTCTATGATCCCCCATTGAGGTGTTTCACCTTTCAAGACTTTCAGTTGGGACCTCTTTTAGAGGAATACTCATCTTTGGTTGGTTTGCCTATCAAGAGGGAAATCCCTTTCAACCCTGAAATGGTCTTTCCCAGCAATGGAGAGATAGCAAAAGCTTTGCACCTGGAGCCTGTTTTGATTGAACAGCATATGACCTCCAAAGCTGGGATCCCTGGATTTCATCTGGACTTCCTGATTTCTCAAGCTAGTTTGAGGGCCTCCTTGGGGGATTGGAAAGCTGTTTGTGCTCTGTTGGCCTTAAGTGTATATGGAATTGTGTTGTTTGCAGATGAGCCTCGATTCATTAGCAAGAATGCAATCCATTTGTTCATCCTGAAGAACCCTGTGCCAACCTTGTTAGGAGATCTCTATTACTCAGTCCATCAGAGAAATGAGAAGCAGAGGGGAAGATTAGTGAGGATTTGTGCTCCATTATTTCATGCTTGGCTTCTCAGGCATCTACCCAGGACAGATGCATTCCTAAATCCTCATCAGCAAAGCAACTGGGCTAAGAGGCTCACTACTCTCACTTCAGCAGACATCAGATGGTGTACTCAGAGCACCAAGGGCAGAGATATGATCACCAGCTGTGGGCACTTTCCCAATGTGCCTTTAATAGGAGTTAAGGGAAGTATCAATTACAACCCTCTGCTGTTCAGGAGGCAATTGGGCTACGCACTGGTTCATACTCCTAGGGAACAAGACTTGGTTGAGACCCTCTACTGTGAGAACAAGATTAGTCTGGCAGCTGTTAGGCAGGCTGCCTGGGCCTGGGATCATGTTCAAACCAAGGGAATCACCATTCTGGGGAGGTGCAATAATGTGGCATCAGTCCAATATTATGAGTGGTCCCGTGCCAGGGCCCAATTCTCTGGAATGCCCTTTACCATAGAAGACAGGCCTGAGTCATCTTCAGCACCACCCCCTGCCACTATCAGTTTGGAAGAGTTTGAGAGCTTGAAGGAAAGAAATGAGAAGCTAACCCAGGCTTTGCAGAAGACCCTCAGGGAGAGGAGTGAAGGTGTGAGGGAGATTGAGAGATTGGAGAAGTTGAGAGTGGAACACTTGACTAAGATTGAGAAGTCTGGGGAGTATATCAACAAATCCAAAGCTGGTGAACAGATTCTGAAGAATGCTTGTAAAGAAGCCCAGTTCCAGAGAGCAAGGACAGACTTGTATTTGAAAGAGAGTCAGGCCAGGTGGGTCCGGATCACTGAGGCCCGTACTCTAGAAGACAAGAGAGTTCAGGACAAGATGGAGCAGATGGAAAAAGCCCTGGCAGCAGCCCAGGAGGAAATATCAGAGCTGAAAATCAAAGCAGGAGTGAAGAGGTCTAAGGACCAAAGTCAGAACAGGAAGTTGACTGCAGCTGTTGCAACAAGAAACCTTCTCATCAGAAGTCTCACGGAGCATCCGGCTGATCCTGTGACCGAAGCACTTCTCAAGGAAGTTCGTGAGGATGAGTTTGGCCTTGGAGTTTGATCATTTGCTTGTTGTTGTTCCTTTTCCATGTACTTTTGCTTTTTGTGATGTATTTTGGACCCTTTGAGGGTGTGTGTTGTAAAATGAACAAATTGTATTATTTCACCTTTGTAATATATTTGTGTTGGTTTCTATCTGGGTTCACATCAAAAGCAACTTCAACAGCATCATCTTCAAGGGTCTGGAAGGGTCAAAACTGAAAACCAAACCGGATACCTTGAGAACAAATAAGCATAACTGCATTGCATGCTAACCCTTTTGTTTGTTTTGTAGGTTTTTGTTTTGTTGTTGCTAACCTCTGTTGTGATGTTCAGGAATTATTGCTCGCCGCCGGGTATTTCCCCTCAACAGGCCTCACAGGTACCCAACTAGAAACAACCTTCCGGGAATTCAGATGGATCAGATGCAGCAGGACCTTACGGAGGTCAGAAACCAGATGGCCAACGAAAGGTTGGAGATGAGAACCCAGATAACACAATTCATGGAAGTGATGAACAATTTAGCTCAAAGCCAGGAGAGGCTCAGAGTTTTGGTAGAAGGAAGGAATCAAGAGGAGCCCCATGTGGGAACTGCTGGCACAAGTAACAACGAGAGGGTCCAACCTCATGTCAATCCCCCAATTTTTGGACCCCATCTCCATCCAGAGGCCAACATCCCTGTCAATATACAAGGGACAGCCACAGCAGCCAGAGTACTTCAAGAAGATCCTCAGGAGGACCAGTATACAGTAATGGGTGCCGGAGAGGAAACTTATGATAGACGATTGGAAGAAATAGCTGAGAAGTTGAGGTCCTTAGAATCTCAAAATTCTTTGGGTTTCGACGTCATGGACATGGGGCTGGTAGACGGGGTCAGGATCCCCCATAAGTTCAAGCCTCCTTGTTTCGAAAAGTATAATGGGACTTTATGCCCCCGGACTCATCTACAATCATTTCTGGGAAGGCTGAAGGCCTATACAATGGATGAGAAATTGTGGATGTTCTATTTCGAAGATAGCTTGACTGGAGCATCAAGGGAATGGTATTCCCATCTGACAAGGGCAACTATCAGATGCTGGAAGGACCTGGCAGAAGCCTTCATCAGACAGTATCAGTATAATCTAGACATGGCACCCAACAGGACCCTCCTAATGGGAATGTCACAGTCATCTAGGGAGAGCTTCAGAGAATATGCCCAGAGATGGAGGCAATTGGCTGCTGCTGTTCAACCACCAATGTCTGAGAGAGAAATGGCAGACATGTTTATGAACACTCTTCAGGGAACGTATATTGACAGGTTAGCTGCTTTCTCTTCCACCAGCTTCGCAGATGTTGTCATAGCTGGGGAGAGAATTGAAAGCCTGTTGAAAATGGGTAAGATCTCTGACAACGGTGCAAGCTCGTCCAGTAGTACAAGAAAGCCTTTTGCAGGCCCGAGAAGAACTGGCGAGACCAATGCCATTCACACCAACAGGGGTAGGCCCCAATATGCTCAGAGGTCAATAGCAGCAGTCACCATCCCTGCTCCAGCTCATCCACAGCCAGTCTATCAACCTCCTCAACAAAACTTCCAACAACAACCTCAGTATCAGCAGAATCAGTATCCTCCAAGAAACTACAACAACAACAACTCCAACAGCAACAATCAACAGAGGCCATTCCAACAAAGACCATCCCAAGCTAACCGAGTGATCGACCCGATCCCAATGCCATATGCTGCCTTGCTGCCACAACTTCTGAAACTCAACCTGGTTGAGCTAAGAACGTTGGCACCTCCGGATCCCAACAGTCTACCAAGGAACTATGACTCCAATGCTAGGTGTGCTTTTCATTCAAACGCACCTGGTCACAGTACAGAAAAATGCAGGGCTCTGCATATGAAGGTACAAGACTTGGTAGACTCCAAGGCTCTGAATTTTGCACCTCCGCCCAATGTCAATAAAAACCCAATGCCAAACCATGGTGGTCCCCGAATTAACGCTATTGAAGAAGACCAACCGTCTTATTTGATAACTAGTGTGGATCAGATCCGGACGCCATTGGTGGAAATCAAAGCTCAACTCCGCGAAAACCAAATATTTCCAGGGTGTGAACTAGGGTGTCCCTACTGCAATATCTCATGGAATGGGTGTGAGGACTTGAGGAATGGCATTGACAGCCTTATTCAGAGTGGCCTGCTACAGATCACTACATCATTTCCGGCAAATCAAGCAACTTCATCAACAACGGTTTCAGACCCTCCTACAACTGCAGCAACTATTGTTCCCAACAATTCATCAGCACCATCAACAAGTATTTCATCTGTCCTCCCAAATGATCAGTTTTCAACAGTTTCTCCTGCTACAACTTCAGCTTCATTCCATTTCGACTCCCCATCAGCAACAACAACAGTCCTTCCAACAGAACCTCCTACAACACCAGCGATCAATCATGAAGATGTCTCTACCGTCACCATATTCTACGATCCTGAAAGTAATTCTGCCTACCATTCAGAAGGTGCTGCTCCCACCAGAGCACCAGTTACAATCTTCTATGATCCACAAACAATAACAGTCCCTTCAGCAGCAGCAATCAGTCCAGTCACTGTCACGGTGCCTGGACCAGTACCATATGAAAGCAATAGGGCCATCCCTTGGCACTATGGCTCTGACGTGTACTGTGAAGGGAAAAGAATCACTCTTGAAACACCAGCACCTGCACCACAAGTAGATAATGTGGGGGGAGGCGGAGGCTTCACTCGAAGCGGACGTCTCTTTGCTTCACAAGTTCAAAGACCTACTGCCGAAGCAGAAGCTGCTGCCAAGGCAAAAGGAAAGAGCCCGGTGCAGGAAGATCCAGCTGCCAAAGAAGCCCTGAAGACTCCATTTGATCAGGAAGTTGATGAGTTTATGCGGATCATCAAAAAGAGTGATTATAAAATTGTGGATCAGCTTCACCAGACGCCATCCAAAATCTCTATCCTCTCACTGCTTATGTGCTCCGAAGCCCATCGGAATGCACTACTTAAAGTCCTGCACGCAGCTTACGTGCCTGAGGAGATTACTGTCAACCAATTGGAAACCGTGGTTGGAAATGTTACTGCTAGCAATGGGCTAGGGTTTACCAATTCTGACTTGACAGCGGATGGCCGCAACCACAACAAAGCCTTGCACATAACCATGGAATGCAAAGGAGTTGTCCTTTCTCATGTGCTGGTGGACACAGGTTCTTCCCTGAATGTCTTACCGAAGAAGGCTCTGGTGAAGCTTGAATATGATGGATTGGCACTGAGACCCAGCAACCTGGTAGTAAGAGCCTTTGATGGTTCTAAGAGATCGGTTCTGGGAGAGATTGAGCTGCCTGTGACAATTGGCCCGCAGACCTTTAAAACTATCTTTTATGTGATGGACATTCAGCCCGCCTACAGCTGTTTGTTGGGTAGACCCTGGATTCACGCCGCTGGCGCAATAACGTCTACCCTTCACCAAAAGTTAAAATTTGAGTGGGAAGGCCAAGTTGTCACAATCTGTGGAGAGGAGGACATTTTTGTCAGCCACCTGGCAACCTATAAGTACATTGAGATGGATGGGGAGATCCATGAAACAATGAGCCAAGGTTTTGAAGCCTTGAATGTCAATGAAGCATCTGCTGTATCTGGTACCCCAATGTCATCATACCAACAAGCCCGGAAGGTTGTTGAAGAAGGAACTGCCCTAGGCTGGGGCAAGGTTTTAGCTGTGGAGGAGAAGAAGGACAAATTTGGGTTGGGTTACAGACCAACTCAACATCAAGCAAAGGCTGCTGCAGAGCCAGGTTTTGTCAGTGGGGGAATGCTTACCCCCGATGCTATCAACTGTCTGGAAGACGAGCTGGAAGAGGAGCGCAATCTGGAGAATTGGATTCGTCCAAAGATCCCGGGAAGCAGTGTCTCGAACTGGTCTTCCCAGGAAATTATAAGAGTTACTCATGCAGAGTAATTATTATTTCCTGTATTTTTATAGCATGCATCCAAGTCTTGCATCTTGCCCAAGATGACAAGACTCATTTTGTAACCAGGGCCATCTGTACTTTTGTGCAAACAAGATTAAATTAATGAAATATCAGACATCTTTTTGCAAACGAGTCTTTTTTCTTTTATGCTCACTGTTTTTCCATTTTTTCTTTTTGTACAAAAAATAAATGGCGGTGTTTTCAAAATGATAACTTCATTTCACTTTTTTCTAAAGCAAGATTAAAATCAATCACTAAAATGAACCAACTTAACCCTTGCAGAGAGTGCCTTCCAGACTGCACCGACAACAGCACGGCTATGACATCGTATGACTTTGACAATCTAATCAATCAAGCTAATGAAGGGGTTGGCGAAGAATATGAGCTTCCTGAAGAGCTAGCCAGGTTGTTGAGACAGGAGGAAAAGGTTATTACTCCTCACCAGGAGGAGATTGAAATGATTAATCTTGGTACCGATGAAGACGTGAAAGAGGTTAAAATCGGGGCCTGCCTGCAAGACTCAGTGAAGAGACAACTGATAGATCTGCTTCAAGAGTATGTTGATGTGTTTGCTTGGTCGTATCAAGATATGCCAGGGTTGGATACCGATATAGTTGTGCACAAGCTGCCTTTGAGGGAAGAATGCCCACCAGTGAAACAGAAGCTGCGCCGAACTCGCCCAGACATGGCTATGAAAATCAAGGAAGAGGTACAAAAGCAATGGGACGCCGGGTTCCTTGCTGTGACTAGCTATCCGCCGTGGGTTGCTAACATAGTACCTGTGCCTAAGAAAGACGGAAAAGTAAGGATGTGTGTTGACTACCGGGATCTGAACAGAGCCAGCCCGAAGGATGACTTCCCATTACCTCACATTGATGTATTGGTGGATAACACGGCTCAGTTCTCGGTATTCTCCTTCATGGACGGATTTTCAGGATATAATCAGATCAAGATGTCACCTGAAGACATGGAGAAGACAACATTCATCACACCTTGGGGCACGTTCTGTTACAAAGTGATGCCATTCGGACTGAAGAATGCTGGTGCCACATATCAACGGGCTATGGTGACATTATTCCATGATATGATCCACAAAGAAATAGAATGTTATGTGGATGATATGATCGCCAAGTCCCTTACAGAGGAAGATCACCTGGTGAATCTGCTCAAGTTATTCAAGCGTCTGAGGAAGTACCAACTAAAGCTGAACCCCAACAAATGCACATTCGGGGTGCGATCCGGTAAGCTGCTGGGCTTTATTGTAAGTGAGAAAGGGATTGAAGTTGACCCTGATAAAGTCAAGGCTATACAAGAGATGCCTGCACCGAAAACTGAGAAAGAAGTTCGAGGGTTCTTAGGTCGATTGAACTACATTTCCCGGTTCATATCTCACCTCACGGCAACCTGTGAACCCTTGTTCAAGCTGTTAAGGAAGGAACAAACGGTCAGGTGGAACGAAGACTGCCAGAAGGCTTTTGACAAGATCAAGGAATATCTACAAGAACCTCCAATCCTCATGCCGCCAGTTGAAGGAAGACCTCTGATTATGTACTTAACAGTATTAGAAGAGTCAATGGGGTGTGTGCTGGGCCAGCATGACGAGTCTGGTCGAAAAGAGTATGCAATATACTACCTAAGCAAAAAGTTTACCGACTGTGAACAGCGTTATTCACTGCTCGAGAAAACTTGCTGTGCTTTAGCGTGGGCTGCTCGCCGACTAAGGCAGTATATGTTGACCCACACTACCTTATTAATCTCAAAGATGGACCCCGTTAAGTACATTTTCGAGAAGCCAGCTCTTACCGGACGGGTTGCAAGATGGCAGATGATTCTCACAGAATACGACATACAGTACACCTCTCAGAAAGCCATCAAAGGCAGTGTACTATCTGAATATCTTGCTGAGCAACCCATTGATGACTACCAGCCTATGAGATTTGACTTCCCTGATGAAGACATCATGTTCATTAAAGCAAAAGATCACGAAGAGCCTATTCACACTGAAGGGCCTGACCCAGGAGAAGAATGGACTATGATGTTTGATGGGGCTGTTAACATGAATGGTCGCGGTATTGGTGCAGTACTCATAACACCAAAAGGAGTTCACATGCCTTTCTCGGCAAAACTCACTTTCAACTGCACTAACAACGAAGCTGAATACGAAGCTTGCATTATGGGTCTTGAGGAAGCCATTGACCTCAGGATCAAGACATTGACCGTATTCGGAGATTCAGCTTTGGTAGTCAATCAAACCAACGGGAAATGGTACACCCACCAGGATCATCTGATACCTTACTGGGATTATACAAGGAGGTTATTGACTTTCTTCACAACAGTCAAGCTTGAGTATATCCCTCGAGACGAGAATCAGTTTGCAGATGCTCTTGCTACCATTTCATCCATGATCAAAGTTCAAACGGCTAACTTTGTACCTCAGATTTCAGTGTCTAGACTTGATAGCCCAGCATATGTATTTGCAGCGGATGTTGTCAAAGATGATAAGCCTTGGTTCCATGACATTAAGTGCTTCTTGGAGGATCAAACATACCCACCTGGGGCATCTTCCAATGATAAGAAGACTTTGAGAAGGCTTGCTGGTAGTTTCTTTCTGAACACTGATGGGTCTTTATACAAGAGGAACTTTGATATGGTACTCCTCAGATGTGTTGACAAGACGGAAGCAGATTTGTTGATACATGAAGCGCACGAAGGATCTTTTGGTACCCATGCAGGAGGGCATGCCATGGCTAAAAAGTTGTTAAGATCAGGCTATTACTGGATCACGATGGATGCAGACTGTTGTGCTTACGCCAGGAAATGCCATAAATGCCAGATCTATGCGGATAAGGTGCATGTGCCTCCCAATCCTCTGAACATAATGTCTTCACCATGGCCCTTTTCTATGTGGGGCATTGATATGATTGGCAAGATTGAGCCGACTGCTTCAAACGGCCAGAGATTCATCTTAGTCGCCATTGACTATTTCACCAAGTGGGTTGAAGCAGCCTCATATGCAAATGTTACAAGACAAGTGGTAGCCAGATTTCTGAAAAGAGATATCATCTGTCGGTACGGAGTACCCGAGCGAATCATTACTGATAATGGTTCCAACTTAAACAACAAAATGATGGCAGAACTGTGCCGGGACTTCAAGATCCAACATCACAATTCTTCTCCTTACAGACCAAAGATGAATGGTGCTGTTGAGGCGGCAAATAAGAATATCAAGAAAATTGTGCAGAAGATGGTAGTCACATACAAAGATTGGCATGAAATGCTACCATTTGCTTTGCATGGGTACCGCACATCAATCAGAACGTCCACTGGGGCAACACCGTATCAGCTTGTGTATGGTATGGAAGCAGTCCTACCTGTTGAAGTTGAATTACCCTCTCTACGGGTATTGATGGATGTTAAACTGAGTGAAGCAGAATGGGTTCGGTCCCGATACGAACAACTGAGTCTGATCGAAGAGAAAAGATTGGCTGCAATCTGCCATGGGCAGTTATATCAGAAGAGAATGAAGAAGGCCTTCGATCAGAAAGTCAGGCACCGAGAGTACCAAGTGGGAGATCTTGTGCTGAAGAGAATCCTCCCTCCTCATACAGACCACAGGGGCAAATGGACTCCAAATTATGAAGGACCATTTGTTGTAAAGAAAGTTTTCTCCGGTGGAGCACTGATGCTCAGCACCATGGATGATGAAGATTTCCCGTCCCCTGTGAATTCAGATGCAGTTAAAAAATACTTCGCATAAAATGACCCGCTGGACATAAAAACAGAATGTAAGTCCAGGCAAAAATAGGGCATCCCGGCGAGTCAAAAACAGAATAAAAGACTCGGGCAAAAATAAGGGAAATAAATGAAAAAAATGTACACCCGCTGAGTTGAAAAGCCGCATTGGACAACTCAGGCAAAAATGGGTATCCCGATGGATTGAAAACCCGAAAGGGCGATCCATGCAAAATAAGGGAATAAGCGAACAACTGCATTCTGAATTCGTCTGTATCACCCACGACTTGGTAAGCTTCAAAGGATCAAGCTTCAATCAGAATCAACTCTCTCCAGAAAGCAAGACGAGAAGAACGTCATTGTCATACGAGTCATGGCAGGAGAGGAAGCTCCTCAAAGCGTCGTCAACACCGCCAGCACTTTATTTCTCAATTTGTAACAATCTCCTCATTTCAGGAGATATGTTTCTTTGGCTGTATCTTGCCAATTCAGGGCACATGAATTAATAAAATCAGATTTTCAGTCATGTCTCGTTTTTACATTTATGTTTTGCAAAGAGTCGTCTGATATCTCTAAAAATACAATTGCATAAGTACAGATGCCTTTCTCTAAAAATAAAAACACATGCTTACAGGGAATGTGATCATTCTCGAAAGTACTTAACTCCTATGACGGAATCCAGTAAGGGATACCTCGGGACCTTTTGTACGTTTCCTTATCTTTGCAGGACTGCAGGTATCCAGAACGCAACCTGGGGCATGCAAGTTACGTCTCAGCAAACTGGCGAATCATTATCAACTCACATGGCACTGGAAGGTGCCCACTTCCCCAGCAAAGTTGCCAAAATGACATGCACTCAATCTCAGCATCTGAAATGCTCTATCCCCAACCGAGTTGCCTCTCATTGCTATCCCCAGCTGAGTTGCTTCCCATTGCTCTCCCCAGCTGAGTTACCAACAACATTCCCCAGTTGAAGCACCAGCTATTCTTCCTCAGCAGAATGCAGAAATCAGGGAACCATCTCCCCACAGAGTTCCAGCCTCTATCCAGAAGAGCAACGCATGAAGATCACAACAGAGTGAAGGAAGCTTCTACAAACCCCAGCTGGGTTCCATATTATAAGGATATGTCAATCAGTGACATATATCCCCAAGCAGATGCATCATTAGATCTACCAGTGATCTCATACCCAGCTGGGATGTCCATTTCAAGCAGATCGACCAGAGATCTTCGCAGCAATGGGATCCGAATCCTGGATCTTCGCTCCTTTGCATAATCATGGCATTCACATCATACTATCCCTCAGAGCGTAGCATTCCGTCTAATACGGAGCATTACGGCAAAATCCAATGCATAGCATAATCATGAGTCATGTTGTGAATAAAACACCTGTGAATAATAAACCGTTCATCACCATTGTACAAAAATCCCCACCAGAGTCCCCGGCAAAAGCAGCTGCCCTTTCAAATCACAAACACCAGTATATACACCTTTTGGCACCCGTCCGTGTCATCATTCCTCAGTAAGGTCGCCTGAATACTCCTTACAAACAAATCACCCGTACTACAGATACATCCTGACACCCGTCCGTGTCAAATCACCAGCAGAAAGCCAAAGACACCCTCTTTGCACTCACATATACATATATACACTTTTCTTGACACCCGTCCGTGTCATATCCCCAGCGCAGTCGCTTACCTTTATCACCCATATACTTGTTAATATTATACTTTTCTCTCTTGACACTCGTCCGTGTCACTCTCCCCAGCAGTTAAAACACTCATCTATACAAATACAATACTCACTACTCACGGTACGCTTATACAGATACTCGTCCGTATCTTGTATACATCATCACTCATAACCCCACAGATTCGGCAGTAGTCCTTGTTCTTTGTTAACCAGTTGGTACTCGTCCGTACCATCATCTCAGAACATTGCGTCTAGTGTTTGTTTCTACATGATACTCGTCCGTATCATAGTCATAAGGATGCTCGTCCGCATCTTTAATCCATACACTGTGTCAAACACCTATGTCTTCTTGAATATAGATACTCGTCTGTGTCTACTACTCCCCAGAAGAGTCCTTTCAGATGCAACACTCGTCCGTGTTCTTTGTTAACCAGTTGATACTCGTCCGTATCATCATCTCTAAACATGTGACAGTTTGTTTCTACATGATACTCGTCCGCATCATAGTCTTAGGGATGCTCGTCCGCATCCTTAATCTATACACAATACCAAACACTTATACCTTTTGTTTCTTGGATGTAAACGCTCGTCCGTGTTTACTACTCCCCAGTAGATCACCAACAAATTTTTCTTTTTATCTAACACTCGTCCTGTGTTATGATACCTCTGAGAGCAGCCGTACCCTGCTGAGTGGTCGTCCTCCACTTCTTGATGGTCGTCCTCCATCATGCTCATCCGATGGCCGTCCCCATCGTTAATTTTAGCAGCCGTCCCCTGCTAGGTGGTCGTCCTCCACCTTTTGATGATCGTCCTTCATCACTTTATCCAATGGCCGTCCCCATTGTTGATTTCGGTTATCTGACATTCGTCCTATGTCATGATAAACCTTGAGAGCAGCCGTACCCTGCTGAGTGGTCGTCCTCCACTTCTTGATGGTCGTCCTCCATCTTGCTCGTCCGATGGCCGTCCCCATCGTTGACCTTTTCTATCCGATGGCCGTCCCCATCGTTGATATTTTCGGCAGCCGTACCCTGCCAGGTGGTCGTCCTCCACCTTTGATGGCCGTCCCCATCATATTTCTTTTATTCCCAACAGAGCAGCCGTCCCCTGCTAGGTGATCGTCCTTCACCTTTGATGGCCGTACCCCATCATCTGTTTATTTCATTTATTCTTTAACCCGATGGCCGTCCCCGTCGTGGTCCCTTTTCCTTTTTAGCCCGATGGCCGTCCCCATCGTTGGTTATTTTACCTACTTTATGAACTTGATGGCCGTCCCCGTCATGTTTCATTAATCCCCAGAGAACTTTGCAGCTTTATCTTGATGGCCGTCCCCATCATAATATCCTATTTTCCCCAGCTAGTCGGCCGTCCCCGTCTTAGCTTTACTTGTCTTTCTCCAGCTAATCGGCCGTCCCCGTCTTAGCTTTACCTTTTATCCCCAGCATGCCGGCCGTCCCCGTCATTGCTTTATTTTCTGCATCTTCCCCAGCATGTCGGCCGTCCCCGTCATTGCTATTTACCCAGCAGTCGTCCTCTGCTCGACGGTCGTCCTCCGTCGCCCATACTTTACAATATACTTTATTTTCCTTTACAATCTATATCCCTTTTCTTCTTCATTCTGTGAGTGCAAATTTTGGACTGTCTTTGGTATTCAACCACAAGTTATCTTGTTTGGCTTGTTAAGCCGTCGCTTACACCCTGCACAGCTAACTCATGTTTGAATAGGGGCAGCTGTAAACACCCCAAATTTGCCCTCACTCATTCACACCATGGCTTGTGATCATTCTCATATGCATAAACACAATCATATCATCTCATATCTCATTTTTGATTCACTGGATAGTTTCTAAGGCATCTGCACCTAGGGTTTGTGATCTGAGCAACCTCAAGGCTTCTTGAGCCATTTCAAAGGCTACCAATCAACTCAAAGGGGTCCATGTGTGTTCTTATATCATATTTCATCTCCTCAAAGTCAAAAATGCAGAGGAATCACAAGAGCTAGGGTTTGAGTGGATGCAGGGCCAGCTTGAACTACACAGTTGACTGAAAATTAGGGTTTTGGTTTCAGAGGCCATAACCCCAAAATTTTTGGTCATCCTTGTTTCCATTGGTCTCTATATGGTATAGGGAGTATGCATATCAATTTTCATGAAGAAATTCCATGGGGAAGTCATCTGATCAAGAGTTGACTTTTCAGACAAGTCAGTGCAAAATCAGGGCATCTGAGGCCCCCAATGACCCAACCAATGGGTAATCTTCATCATTTTGAGTGTATATGATCTTTATTTGATCATGTAAGAAGGTTGAAGTTCATAGAAATCAAGAATTTAGGGTTTTTGCAAAGGTTGACTTTTTGGGCATAGTTGACTTTTCAAGAATGCATCATTTTAGGTCAATTTTCAAGCCTTGATTCTTGATCCAAAAAGGCTTCAAATGGAAAAACTTTGGTCATGAAAGTTGTAGATCTCATCTTTCCCTTTTCAAAAAGTACAAGAACATGATCAAACTCTTCTTGGATCAAAAGTTATGGCAATGCAAAGTTGGATAAAATCATTGATTTTCAAGGCATGCCCTAAGTGAGAATTTTGCAAAATCATGGATCAATGACTTTTGCAGCCTCAAGTTCACCTCTAACCAATGTGCCAACATTCTACAAGTCATAAAGTTCAGATTGGACTAGGTATTGCTCATGTTTTATGGTTCATATAACAAGATTTCTCACATGTGAACAAAAGAGCAACAACTTGCAAAACCATCATGATCACTTCCTACCACTTGTTGCCTTGAATGCTGGACCAAGCCTAGCCTTTCCCTTCACTTTGCTGCGCCAGAACCAGCCCATGTCCTTGCCTAGCACCTCACCATACTTTCTCTTACACAAGAGTTGACAAATTGCAAAAGTTGCCTCACCTATCCATAAAGCACATGTCAAATCAACTGACCAATGAGAGAGAGTCATATGGACAATTTGCAAGCAAAGCATAGCATAAGGCAAGGCTGAAACCATCACATTCACCACATTCACAAAATCCCTTCACATTGCAAAAGCCTTCGAATTTCTCTATACAGCCTGCAAACACTAAAACTTTCTTCATCATCCAACTCAACACACTTCATAGACAAGAAACCACCCAAAGCATAAGCCTGAAACAGCCAGAAAACTCCATTGCCATCATTCACTTCAGTTTGCAGTTTCATTCGAAACTCTCACCTTAGCTCACAAACACACAAACAAACACCACAAACCTTCTCCATTCATCATCAGGACCTCAAACCTTCATTCACCATGACCTGAGAGTGCCAGAATCTCCATTGCCATTTTTGACTGAACTGAAGCAGGAGCTTTCGAAACTCATCATCAAGCCAACTTAAACTCCATTTGAGCATTCAAACATCTTCTGGGGACCAAGTGGAGCAGCTTGCACAAAGAAAGGTGGCCAGAAAGTTCCTAAACTGAAAGCTTCGAATCTCAGGTAACCTGAAATTTATTTTTCCAGAAGTTGTTTTTCTTGTTACAAACTTGTTCTTCATGTCTTGCTGATCATCCTGGTACCATTGGTTTTGAAAATGGTTGTGATTTGAGCATTTAATTTGACTCTGAAGCTGGTTTGCCCTAAAAATGTTTGCCTTCGATTCATGTGATTGATGAAGAATAAATTTGTTTGGGGTTAGGGTTTTGATTCAGGAGATCATGGGGTTCATTTCTATGTGCTTAGTTTTCATTTTAGTTACGATTTGAGTGATTTGGAGTTTTCTCAGGTGAGATGCTGGCCGGAGAAGACGACCGGAGGTCTTCTCCGGCCACCTGAAAGTCATTAGGGCAAATCCCTGTAATTAATGAGCGTTTGAATGGTGAGCGTTGGATGGGTTGACTTGGTCCATTCCCGCGCGTGATCAAGGGCCCAGATTCGTTCATTAAACCCTAATCAGCTTTATTTATTTAATTAATTAAAATTAAGCCTGTTTGAATTGAGACCCTTGGATGAAGCGCGCAGTCAACCTTTTCAAACTCTGGATCAATCTCAGCCTTCCATTGTGCATACTTCAGTTTTATTCATTTTTAATTCATTTTCTTTTCATTTAATTTGCACAATTATTTTAAAATAGCTAAAAAATCTTAAAAATTATGAAACTTTTTCTTTAAAGTTTTATTAATTTTTAAGACCCAAAAATATTTTTTATTTTATTTTTATCATTAAAAAAGTATTTTTAAATATTTAAAAGATTATTTTTAATTGATTAATGGGAATTAATTAATTAAAAATACTTTTAGGTATTTAAAAATTACAAAAAAATTCATGAAATGTTCTAAGACATTTAGAAACATTGTCCAACCTTCAAACCAAATTTTTTTTTTGATCTTGATGCATTTTAAGAATTTTTCATTGAATTAAATCATTTTTTATGCATTATTTTGATCATAAGTTTGAAAAATCATTTCTGCCTATTGGAGAAGGTTGAGACATTGATTCTTCTTGCATTGTTTTGTGTTTAGCATGTAGTTTCTAGGATAAAAAGGCCATGAATTGTTCTTGAATTTTCAAATTGTTTGGCATTTGTTTTGTTAAGAACCCTAAAAAACCCTAATAAGTTAGAAAATTCATATCTTGAGTTTGGTTGAGAGTTGAGAGCTCCCCTTTGGGCAGTGGTTCATCATAGGCCTAGGGTTTCTTTGGGTGCCATTTTCCATTTTTTATCATGAGGTTTGCTTCTGTTTTTGGTTTGTGCTTGATGTTTGATCCATAAACCCTAATTTGGGCTTCCATTTGCATACTTCTTACATTCCTTGCATAACATGACTTGTCTTTGCATTTTGTGCATTCTTGTGATCCATTTGACATCTTAAGACATGTAGGAAGCATCTTTGATCATTGCATCTCATGTTTGCCATGTCATTTGTTTTGTATGATTCATAACTTTTCATGCTTGTTCATGCTCCTTAATTTGCATCATTTGCATCCATGATCTTGTATGAACATCCCCATGTCTTGCAGCACCTCATACCATCATAATCATCATCAACATGCTTCTGGTTTTGCTTAGCATCACATCATTTCATCTCATCTTGCATTGCATTGCATTTTCTTTCTAACATTGCAGGTGGTAAGTAAACTTGAGAAGTGGATTTGCCTTCACTTCTCATAACTTTTCTTTTCATCTCTCTTGCATACATTGCTGCATTTCTATTTGTGTCTGAGTTTGAGCTTGCTCATTCTTCTTCCTCCCACTTTCTTTCTTCAAGTGACTTGACTTCTTGAATGAAGCAAGTCACTTTGCTTCTCTTGATCCTGTTCATCTGCTTCCTGGTGGTTCCATTGAAGATTGTTCTTGGAAACCTCAAAACCTTAGGAACAACCAAGCATGACAATTAATTAGGGTTTTGATTAGTCCCCCTCATAGTTTTACCTTTGTGTCTTTCTTTGAGTCTTCTCTTCTCACCTCATAATCAGGGACTAAACCCTAAAGGCTTTAAGACTTTGTGATTAAGCTTATGCCTGCATCCTTCTCTTAGGATGGAGTGTATAACTTTAATCCTAAGTGTTGAACCCTTTATGTGTTTAAATCTCTTAATCAATTCACTTAATAAGTATCAAGACATCACACTTGTAACTTGGGCCTTGCATCAGGGTTCTAATTCTTCCTTAAGTGGTTAAGAAGGACTAACCCTAGTGTTAATGGACAAGTCCCCCTCAAGTTGTCTTACAAATCATAAAAAACACTTCATCATCATACCATTAATCTAAATAAAATCCACTTAATAAAGGCTTGTTTTGTCATGGGTTTAATCCCTAATCATGGATTAAGTTGAGGAGTCTTCCTCAGCTTAAACATTCTCATCTATCATCCTTCTTTTAGGATGGTGTAATGAGTCTGTTTAATCCTTGATTATGGATTAACCTCATTACTCAACACTAAACAAAAACACCAAAAACATCTAAATAATCACAAGTAGGTTAATGATCTTAATCCTGCATCAAAGGTGTTTAAGTGTGAGAATCTGACTTCACACTTAAGGTATCCTCATTACCCCTAATCAGAGGGAAGATGTGATGAGTTTACTAAATCCATTGGTTTAGGCTTAAGCTCATTTTCTTATGACAAACTCCAAAAAGAAATAAAAGACTGAAAATACAAAAACAAACAATAATCGTCTCCTCCGGGATTCTTTTCTCATCACCATCACTCATAAACGAGAACTTGCTTCTTCCGTCTAATGCAAGACAGTTAGCACCTGAGCCAGACAGGTCATACACTTGAGCATAGGCAAGCAAGCAGTTCACCAGTCAATTCATTTTTCAGTCTCTTTGGGTCGAACTACGGTGTTCTGACTTCCTCATTGCACGAGAGGATACGTAGGCATAACTTAACGGTTATCGAACAAAAGTCTCTGTACATCCCCCCTCCTTCCAGCTTCATTCTCTTTAAGCCTCATTGTCATGAGCATTTCATTCCTGGTCTCACACTGACACTTTCACACTTCATATCACTTATACACTTTACACTGACACCTGTACATATTGCTTTCCAGCTATTTTATACACAGATTGCACTGACACTACCCCTTTAAAACACAAATCTTTTAAGCGTGGATCCCGTCGAGTACGACGGACAGTCTGGGTGCTAATACCTTCCCAGGTTGTAACCAACCCCCTTTCTCAGTCTCTCTGGTTCGCAAACCGTCTTATCCATCTTTTTCTAGGCCTATGCAGCATTGCCTTTCCTCCGGGATAAAAATGCCTAGCTGGCGACTCTATTCATCCTCCAGTGAGTTCACGGCTGTGTGTTCTCACTGTTCCCTTTCGCCGACCGTTCGCGTCTGTACCTTCATCTGACCCCGTGTCACTTGTCGGGAGCGACACTTGCCATGACATTTTGTGCATCCACATGATTCATGATACATCTTAGGACATATTAGAATCATGTTTGATCATTGCATCCTTCATTTGCCATGTTATATGTCCATTGCATTTCATAACTTTTCATGTACTTCCATGGTTCAAAGCATGCTTCTTCTGCATCCATTGCTTTGTATGATCATTCTCATGTCTTGCCTTATGTTTGTATCATCTCTTAGCATCATTAACATCATGTTTATACTTCTGACTTTGGTTTGCATCATGACATTTCATCTCATTTGCATTGCATTTCATTTCTTTTGGCTAACTTTTCAGGTGGTAAGTTGTTTTGAGAAGTGAATTTGCCTTCACTTCTCACAATCTCTTCTCATCTCTCTTGCATCATTGCTGCATTTTGTCTTGTGTATTTGAGTGAGCTTGCTCATTCATGTTCATCTTACTTTCTTTCTTCAAGCAACTTGTCTTCTTAAGTGAAGCAAGTTGTTTTGCTCCTCTTTGCTTCTTGCTCCTTCCATCTGCTTCCTTCCTGGTGGTTTCTATGAAGATCTTCTTGCAAACCTCATTAACCCTAGGAATGACCAAGCATGATGACAATTAGGTTTTTGATTAGTCCCCCATTTAGCTTTTACCTTTGTGTCTCTTTTAGTCTTCTCTTCTCATCTCATAATCAAGGACTAAACCCTAAAGGCTTTAAGGCTTTGTGATTAAGCTTATGCATGCATCCTTCTATTAGGATGGAGCGTATAACTTTAATCCTAAGTGTTAAACCCTTAATGTGTTTAAATCCTTTAATCAATTCACTTAATAATCATCAAGACATCAAGCTTGTAACTTGGGCCTTGCATTAGGGTTCTAATTCTTCCTTAATTGGTTAAGAAGGACTAACCCTAGTGTTAATGGACAAGTCCCCCTCAAGTGGTCTTACAAATCATAAAATCCACTTCTTAACCTTACCATTAACTAAAATCCATTTAATAAAGGCTTTGTTTTGTCATGAGGTTAATCCCTAATCATGGATTAAGTTGAGGAGCCTTTCTCAGCTTAAATGTTCTCATCTATTATCCTTCTATTAGGATGGTGTAATGAGTCCATTAAATCCTTGATTATGGCTTAAACTCATTACTTAAACACTAAACAAAAACTCCAAAAAACATCTAAATAAGTGCAAGTAGGATAATGATCTTAATCCTGTATCAGGGTGATTAAGTGTGAGGTGTTTACTTCATACTTAAGGCATTCTCATTACCCCTAATCAGAGGGAGGATGTGATGAGTTTACTAACCCTTGGTTTAGGCTTAAGCTCATTAACTTATGACAAACATAAAAAGCAATAAAAGATTGAAAACACAAAAAACAAACAATAATCGTCTCCTCCGGGATTCTTCTCTCACCTCATTCACTCACAAATGAGAACTTGCTTCTTCTGTCTAATGCAAGACAGTTTGCACCTGAGCCAGATAGGTCATACACTTGAGCATAGGCAAGTAAGCAGTTCACAAGTCAATTTATCTTTCAGTCTCTTTGAGTCGAACTACGGTGTTCTGACTTCCTCATTGCACGAGAGGATATGTAGGCATAACTTAACAGTTATCGAACAAAAGTCTCTGTATATTCCCCCTCCTTCCAGCATTATTCTTTAAGCCTCATGGCCTTGAGCACTTCATTCCTGTTCTTGCACTGACACTTCTCTTATACATTTCACACTTCTTTTACACTGACACTTGCATTCTTTCCAGCTTTGATACACAGATTGCACTGACACTACCCCTTTAAAACACAAATCTTTTAAGCGTGGATCCTGTCGAGTACGACGGACAATCTGGGTGCTAATACCTTCCCAGGTTGTAACCAACCCCCTTTCTCAGTTTCTCTGGTTCGCAACCGTCTTATCCATATCTTTCTAGGTCTATGCAGCATTACCTTTCCTTCGGGATAAAAATGCCTAGCTGGCGACTCTATTCATCCTTTCTCTTTCGCCGACCGTTCGCGTCTGTACCCCATTTGACTTAGCCTCATTTGGTGGGAGCGACAGCTTGGCGACTCTGCTGGGGACCCTTATACTGTAACCAGGGCTTCTGGTTCTTTTTGTGGGTTCCTCCTAGCGCTTGTTTGATTTGTGTTTACTGGGGTGTTATGTGCTAATTGTGTTTATATAGTTTGCTTTATTTATTGCTTTATGTACATCTTTATTTATTTCTTTCTTTACAGTTTTTCATATTTCATACTGTCATTATCATTGCTGGATCTGGTCTCTATTTTGGTGGGTGGGGTTCTATTGAGAGTTTAAGGTCCTATACCTGGGACCTGAGTGACACCTAGGCTAGAGTGGTTCATGTTCTTTCCCATTCCATTTCGGTCTGGTGCGGGAATATGAAACACGGTTCAGATGTGGGTTTCTTCTTGAGAACTCTGTGCTACAGATTTCCTGTAGTGCTAGGGCTATCTGGGAAGCCTGCTAAGTCTGGATGACCTTTATTATTGAAATTCTGGTATGACAGACTCAGATGTCGAATATGATGTTGAGACATCTTATCTGTTACTTATAAACATGGTAAGGCATACATATCAGTACTTAAATAATTCTGATATATCAGAGTCAAACATGCTTCAGGATGTTGGGACATCTGATAGGACATTCAGTTCAGGTACTGCATAAAACATAAAAGATATAAAGAACACAACAGAATTTGTTAACCCAGTTCAGTGTATAACCACACTTACATCTGGAGGCTACCAAGCCAGGAGGAAATCCACTATAAGTAATATTAATTCTAGACTTAAACCACCCTGTTTAATCTATCACTTAATAACTACCCAATGCAATTTCTACCTAAGACACAACTTAGATAAGAGTACCCTACTCACTCCCCCTCAATCACACAGTGATCTTGTTTACAAGTTTAATAAAATTGAAGTCATACTTCAAACAAAACAGCTTGATCTTACTTCACAGTTTCAATCAAGTCACAAAACTTCTCTTGCTTACAAGCTTAGAGAATCACAAGTGAAACAGCCACAATAGAGTTACTTGTTATGCACGGCTGACACAAGGACACAACCCTAATAATGTTTACATTTTCGGTTGATTGGGTTAAATCCTAAACTAGGTTACAAGGTTTCTTTTATAACCTATTCCCAACTGGATTTGGGCCTAAACAATCACAACAATAGCTGCTACAAATATGCAGAAATATCTGCTACAAATATGCAGAAATATCTGCTACAAATATTCCAAAAGATCTTCAACTCCTAAAATATCTCTAAATATAGAAACCTATATTTTTCAATATTTGTCTTCAATTTAAATTGAGTCTTTAAGATCTTCTAGATCAGCACCACATATGATTGCATAATATCTCCAGAATATTCTGCATAATTCAGATCAGATAAATCCAATGTCATCACCTTGAATTAGGGTTTGTTACTTCCTAGATTCTAGGTGATTTAGTTCATCTGATTATGCTGAAGTTTCATAACAACTCTCCCTACAGATGCGCCTTGTTCTGTTTTTGTCCATCCATAATTAATTCCAGATAGATTCCCCTGAATTTACTCAGTTCTGATATGTATTAATTAATTCTGGTAACAGGTCTGAGATGTCTCAACATCTGTTGGGACATCCTGAAAAACTGAACTTACTTCATTTACTGATACAATGTCACAACATCTGATGTGACATCCTGTAAACTGAACTTATTCCATCAACTGATACAATGTCCTAACATCTGGTGTGACATCCTGATATCTTGATTTAAGTTCATTAACTGTTACTCTGTTTGACAGTGTCACAACATCTGGTGTGACATCCTAAGTTCAACACTTCTTGTTTGATATCTATATGTAACATATGACAGTAATGTTGTCATGACAGTTGCAGATGTTTCAACATTTTCTTTGACATCTGTCATGACATTTGCAGATGTTTCAACATCTTCTTTGACATCTGTCTGTAACATATGACAGTAATTCTGTCATGACATTTGCAGATGTTTCAACATCTTCTTTGACATCTGATTGTAACATATGACAACATCTGTTGGGACATCCTGAATTAAGTTCTTATACTCTGTTTGATAATGTCCCAACATCTGATAGGACATTCTGAACTGAATTCAACATCTTCTTTGACAACTTCCTTAATCATGTCTTGACTTGTTCTTCCAGAGTCTATACCATGTTAGTTTAACATATGGAACTTCTTATTCAACATTTTCCAGCCATATTAGTTTTACCAAACATAATGCCAATCATAGAATAATAGCATTAACAATTATGACCTTCAGAAACTGAGGTGAATTAGAGGAGAATCTTTTATGGTTATTGTAAACACTGTACCTCCGGGTTAGAAGTGTTTACACTTCTCATAACTGATCCAAGTCTGAGGATCCTTGTTTTAGAACACTACCTGTGAGGGGGTTGGGCTGTTTACAGGTTTGCAGGAACCCTTGGTCACATCATACCCTGATACTTGTTTTGTTTAAGAGTACCTCATTTTGGACAGTTCTTGTGATTTAACCCTGGACATGTGACTCTTTATTTGAGTCCCCTACCTTGGTTACTGGATTTCTGAACCTCCATCTGGATTTCTTGAACATACATGGGCCTTATATATCAAGATAAGATAATCAGATCCAGCTTGATCACAAACCCTTGCATATCATTTGCATACATCATCATTGCATCATTTAACATTTGTTTATTTGTTTTTCAGGGTATCCACTTTATATTTTGGCTTGGTTTTGACCCCTTCATCTGCTTAGACCTCTGTTTCATCAGTTATCTACTTCAGCTATCTTTATCAGTTGTCTGCTTCAGTTACCTTCATCATCAGCTTATTAGTGGCTCATCTCCAGTACCAGTCTTGATCTTCATCAGTACTTGTCTTTAGTTCTTCATCAATAGTCATGGCACCCAGGAAGAGCAACATTTCATACCATTTCTTTGAGCCTGTGCTGACTGGAATCAGGCAGGTCCAGTCACTTATCACTCCAGACCACATCCCATTATTCAGAGAGCATTATGGAGGTATCCTGGACATGGTTATGGACCTGGACCCTTCTCAGAGGAGTATGATTCACACCTGCCTACAGTTTTATGACCCTCCTTTGAGATGCTTCACTTTCCCAGACTTTCATCTAAGACCTCTGTTGGAGGAATTTTCATCATTGATTGGAGTGCCTGTCAGGAGTGGGATCCCCTTCAACCCAGAGATGACTTCTCCCAGCAATGGAGAAGTGGAAAAGGCACTGTACCTAGAGCCTATTTTGATTGAGCAGAACATGACAACAAAAGCTGGGATCCCTGGTTTGCACTTAGACTTCTTGATTTCTCAGGCCATCCTGAAGGCCTCTTTGGGAGAATGGAGGGCAGTTTGTGCATTGCTGGCCCTCAGCATATATGGGGTCATACTTTTTGTTGATGAGCCCAAGTTTATCAGCAAGAATTCTATTCATCTTTTCCTTCTGAGGAACCCAGTACCCACATTGCTGGGATACTTCTATTACTCCATTCATCAGAGGAATGAGAAACAAAGAGGGAAGTTGGTGAGATGATGTGCTCCTTTGTTCCACACTTGGCTGCTCAGGCACTTGCCTAAGACAGATGCCTTCCTGAATCCTCACCAACAGAAGAATTGGGCTAAGAGACTTATTGCTCTAACTTCAGATGACATCAGATGGTGTACCCAGGGCTCCAAAGGCAAAGACATCATCACTAGCTGTGGGCAATACCCAAATGTACCTTTGATAGGAGTAAAGGGTTGTATCAACTACAATCCTCTGTTGTTTAAAAGGCAACTGGGCTATGCTTTGGTTCACCCTCCTAGAGTACAAGGCTTAGCTGAAACCCTGTACTTTGAGATAAAGCCTAATCTAGCTGCTGTCAGACAAGCATTCTGGGCTTGGGATAACATCCAGACAAAAGGGATGTCTATTCTTGGAAGGTGCAATAATGTTGCTTCAGCTCAGTACTATGACTGGTCTCATGCTAGGGCTCAGATTACTGGAATGCCTTTCACCATTGAAGATATACCTGGACCATCCACAGCACAGCCAGTAGCCACTGTCAGCCTGGAAGAGTTTGAAAAGCTGAAGGAAAGGAATGAGAATCTGTCTCAAGCTCTGAAGAAGACTCTTTGGGAAAGGAGTGATGGTCGTCTGGACATTGAGAGGTTGGAAAAGCTTAAAGTAGAACATCTGGCCAAGATTGAGAAAACAGAAGACTACATCAAGAAAGCAAGAGCTGGGGAGCAAATATTAAAGAATGCCTATAAAGAGGCCCAGTTTCAGAAGGCTAGGACTGATCTCTATCTACAAGAAAGTCAGGCTAGGTGGGTCAGGATCAGTGAAGCCCGTACTCAAGAAGATCAGAAAACTCAGGCTAAGATTGAACAGTTGGAGGCTGTAACACGGTGGGAGAACTGACTTTAGTTATGTTGCGGATAGCAAGAGTCGCCACCGACTTTTATTTTATCCAAAGGAAAGGCATAAAAGAACAAGAAAGACCTTTTAAAAGATTTTTGGGTCCGGGGGGTAGGTTATGTAAAGGGAAGGTGTTAGCACCCTTTACATCCATGGTTATCCATGGGCTCTTAGTTACTTAGCTCACTTTAAAATGTTTTTGAAATGTGAAGTGTGTGAATAGAAATTTTCTTAAATGTTTATAATGATCCATGTACGGATGCGTATAAACCTTTGTTTTGAAAATTGTTTGAAATTGTGAAGTGTTTGAAATGTTTTTTTGAAGAGTGAGCAAGTATCTAAGAGGAACCTACCCTAAGTTTTAAGTCTTTTCTGTTCTTGAATCCTTTAAATGGTAAGACTATCCCTATTATTAAGGAATAGGTAGTCATTACCTTGGATGTGAGGGACAAGTGAAGGGTCATCTGTTATTTTAGGCAACTGTGGGGTGTATAAGCAATTCGAAGGGACTTATCATCTTTATTTCGAAAGGGACAAGATCATTACGAAGGCAACATTCGAAAGGGACTTGATCTTTTATCTGTTAAGGGACTAGATGATGTGAATTTGAGGGAATTTTGCTTTATACACCCTACTTGACCTTTTAGGCAACATGAGAGGTATCCCTAAGGAAGTGAGATGGCGATCAAAGATCGACTTACGTGTGTGAGTGTACAATTTTAATATTTATCTTTAAATTTAAATGATCTAAATTAATTTTAATATATACAATCATGTTTTCGCACTCCCTATTTACTAACCATAGCATAAAATATAAACAATAAACATTATTACTAAATATTACACCAAGGAACAATTACATAATAATAATAAAGCAAAATTAAAAATAAATAATAATAATAATTGGGTTAGTAGAAAATAATAATAATAAAAATAATACCAAATTAAATGGGGTTAGTAATAAATAAATATCATAAGAATATAATTAATAATAATAATGAAATAAACAAGAATATTATAATAATTAAAAGTTCAATTTTATAAACAATTATTATTTAATATTAAAATATAAACAATTATACTAATTATTATAAAGTTTTAAGTTATGTGCAAATTATAAAAATAAAGTTAATTATGAAAATATTATGAAAATTAAATTATAATTACAAAAATTAAATTATAAATTTTTAACTATTTTTAAACATATAATAAAAATTATTTACATACTAAATTAAATTATAAACAATTTATAGAATATTTACATATTATAAAAATAGGGTTAATTATACTTATATTTACAAAATTAAAAGTTATAATAGAATTAAAAGAAAATTAGGGTTTGTGAAAATTATTAGGGTTTTAGATACAAAAATATTAGGATTTTAATTTAATACATAATACTAATTTAATCATTAAATAAAATATACACATATTAAAATAAAAAAAAACTAATTTTAGAAAATATTATTTCTTAGAAATTATTTAGAACATATAATATTTACATATTAATTTAAATATATTTGCATATTAAACATAATTATATTTAATAATAAAACAATTAAGAACAAATAAACAAAACAGAATTTAAAAAAACTTACCTGGGGCAGGGATTGAACCCATGCCCTAGGCTTTAACAATACTCTGGACGAAGCAAGCTACCACTGGGCTACAGGCGCGCGCATGATAAAGAGAGAGGTCCAATTGCTTTTGTTGTTTGTTCCTGAAAAATCAAAGAAAAAGAAAACAAAACAAAAGGCCTGGGGGGATCGAACCCAGGACCTTCACATTGCACACAAACACACTTACCATTCCAGCCAGGAGGGCGCTTCTGATATTATAGTGACTACAATTCATAATATATTAAGTCTAATGGTTAAACTGAAAAATAAGAAAAAATTGGGGAAGCCAGGATTCGAACTCAGGACATTGCCTTCATGCGCGCATACGTTTACCACTGGGACACACGCTTGTGTGTGATACAAAACAGAGACCAATACAAAAAATATAATTTCAAATATTTGAAATTTCAAACGCGCGAAACTTCTTCTTCTTCCTCCAGACCTGGGAATATTGCTGCGAATTCTATTGCCAACTTTCCTGCGAATTTAGACTTGCAGCAAAACCTACGAATATTGTACACCATCAAAACTTCCAAATGAAGCATTTTGGGGCTTGGCTTGTGAGACACAAAGTTGTAGAGAATTCAATTTCCTTCAAAATGAGATTTAGATGGAAAATTGGTGATGAAGCATGTGAAAGTTATGGCTGGTCAAAGTTCAGTTGACTTTTCCTAAGGAAACCCTAATTTAGAAACTCATGATTCTTGATGATCTGAAATCTCCTTGATGAATCATGATCAACCCTTGATCAAATGATGAATTTTACTTCATATACTTGATGTTGGCAAAAAATCATGAAGTTTGACTTTGGTTTGACCACAGTTGACCTTAGTTTGACTTTTTAACTGCTTTAACTGATTTTGACTTATCTGATCATCTGACTGAGCAAACCTTTGAGCAAAGTCTTGAAACTTGTCATGGGGATTATTAGACACATATAAGATGTTATGAAGCTCACTTGAAGTCTTGGAAATCCATTTAGCCTGATTAAAGTCAAAACCCTAGTTTTGGATGCACTGCTTAGGAGGATGCATTGTCTGAGGGAATTGTCAAACTTTCTGACCAATTGTGAACTTTGTGAACCTTGTGAACCTCATAAGATGTCTTGTGAATCTTATGGAAAGTCTTGTGAACCTTGTGAACCTCATAAAGTGTCTTGTAAACTTCATGAACCTCATTAAAGGTCTTGTAAGTATTGTGAACCTTGTGAACCTTCTTAGCACACAAAGTCTTGTATTGTGGGGGCAAATTTTGGGGTGCAACAGCTGCCCCTGTTCAATTTTCTGAAACCTGAGGGGTTAGATTGGCGTATGTGCCAGTCGTAACTTGGAAGGTTGAAGGGGATTGAACACAAAAGCCCAAAAATTTGCACTCACCGGTGCGTAGAGTGATACTGATGACTAGTTGAGTATGCTTGAGTGGGCTTAAAGATGCCACTTGGAGAAAGGTTTTTTCAGGTACATTTCTTGGAGGATAAAGCAGTCCAAAATATGAAGGTATAATGATAGCTTTCAGGAAGATAAACAACGTCCTGAGGAAATGATATGCTTTCAGAAGGATAAACAACGTTCTGAGGTAATAATATGCTTTCAGAAGGATAAACAACGTTCTGAGGTAATAATATGCTTTCAGGAGGATAAACAACGTCCTGAGGAAGTGGTAACCTTTGGGAAGATAAACAACGGCCCAAGGTAATAATATGCTTTCAGGAGGATAAACAACGTCCTGAGGAAGTGGTAACCTTTGGGAAGATAAACAACGGCCCAAGGTAATAATATGCTTTTAGGAGGATAAACAACGTCCTGAGGAAATGGTTGCTTTCAGGAGGATAAACAACGTCCTGAGGTAGTGGTGTAACCTTTGGGAAGGTAAACAACGGCCCACGGTAATGATATGCTTTCAGGAGGATAAACAACGTCCTGAGGAAGTGATGATAGCTTCCAGGAAGATAAACAACGTCCCGAGGAGATAATATGCTTTCAGGAAGATAAACAACGTCCTGAGGAAGTGATGATAGCTTTCGGGAAGATAAACAACGTCCCGAGGAGATAATATGCTTTCAAGAGGATAAACAACGTCCTGAGGAAATGATATAACCTTTGGGAAGATAAACAACGGCCCAAGGTCACAAGTTGTTGATGAAGTCTGTCTGCTGGAGAATTAATCTGAAAAACAAGATTAAAACATTCTGTATGATAATATTAGCTTATGCATTATGTATGCATGTATAATATGATGCACTTAGGTAATGTATTATGTATCTAGGTATATGTATGTTATGATGTAAATGATGTATGTATGCATCATGTAGCCTGAAGCGTTTGGATATCTTCGTATAACAACTGCTGGCCAGGGAAAATAAATCCCGATTCGTTGCTGAAGAATATGAGGAACTCGTTCCTGTCTTATTTGATAATATGGTATATACAACCTCCCGTCTTCGTTTGATAGTAGGGTATACATAACCTCCCGTCTTCGTTCGATAGTAGGGTATACATAATCTCCCGTCTTCGTTCGATAATAGGGTATACATAACCTCCCGTCTTCGTTTGATAGTAGGGTATACATAACCTCCCGTCTTCGTTCGTCGTACTCCCATTGGAAAATAAATTCCCGAATATCCGTATGAGGATAAAAGAGATGGATATAAATTCCCGGGGAGATGTGACTTGAAGTACTTCATGAAGATGGATTTGCCCTACTGGGGATTTGTAACTGTCTTGTAGGGATGAACTGGTGAAGCTTCGTTGGAATCCTTCCCTCGTTCGTCCTTAGTAAATACTATTACTGCATTTTCATGCATTTCTGGTAAACATCAATCATATTAAGCATACATGCATTTCTGGTAAACATCAATCATATTCAAAAGCATACATACATTCAAACACAACCAATGGACGTTTCGCTTATGTAAATAGGGTAAAAGTAAATCTGGATTCAAAGATAAAACTTTATTTATATCAGCAAGTGACCCATACATGGGTGAGTTTGTACAAGGAGACAGAAATCCTAGTAAGAGGAATTCATCGTAAAAAAAAAAAATTTACAAAACAAAGAAAATCAGCTATGTGGGAAATAATCCTATTGAGTTTCAATTCTACTATTGCCATTATCTTCAAGTATCTCATCTTCTGCTGTTGAGACGGAAACGATTTGATTGAGCTTTATCTGTTTGAGCTTGAGTAAGTAACACAACTGGTTGCAGTTTCATGGGCGATCCAAACGAGACATAGTCATACGCTTTAATCCCTAACTTTTGCCTGGATTGCCCTTTCAGGTTTTCAATCCACCGGGATACCCTTTTTTGCCCAAGCTGCCTTTTCAGGTTTTCAACTTGCCGGGTGTACATCTTTTATATATATCCCTAATTTTTTCCCGAACCCTTTTGGTTCGCCGGGATGCCCTTATTTTTGCCTAGGCCAATCAACCTAGCGGGTCTCTTTTATGCGTAGTATTTTTTAACTATGTCTGCGTTTACAGGCTGTGGGAAGTCTTCACCATCCATAGTAGTAAGTATCATGGCACCTCCTGAGAATATTATGTTAACTACAAATGGTCCTTCATATGTAGGAGTCCACTTGCCCCTAGGATCACCCTGTGGTAATATGATACTCTTGATTACCAAGTCACCAGTCTGATATACCTTTGGCTTAACCTTCTTGTTAAAAGCTTTGATCATTCGTTTCTGGTACATCTGGCCATGACAAACTGCTGCTAGCCTCTTCTCATCAATCAAATTTATCTGGTCAAGTCGAGTCTGAATCCACTCATCTTCATCCAAGCCTGCATCCTTCATAATTCTTAAGGAGGGAATCTGAACTTCAATGGGCAGAACTGCTTCCATACCATAGACTAAGGAGAATGGGGTTGCCTCTATTGAAGTACGTATTGTAGTACGATAACCATGAAGAGCAAATGGCAACATCTCATGCCAATCTTTGTAAGTAACAGTCATCTTCTGTATAATCTTCTTGATATTCTTGTTAGCAGCCTCAACTGCCCCATTCATCTTCGGACGATACGGAGAAGAGTTGTGGTGCTTAATCTTGAATTGCGTGCAGAGATTAATAATCATAGTGTTGTTCAGATTAGAGCCATTGTCAGTAATAATCCTTTCAGGGATACCATACCTACATATGAGATTACTCTTAATGAATCGAGCCACCACATTCTTAGTAACAGATGCAAATGAAGCTGCCTCTACCCATTTTGTGAAGTAATCAATAGCAACCAGGATGAAACGATGTCCATTAGAAGCAGTAGGCTTGATCTCACCGATCATATCAATGCCCCACATGGCAAAGGGCCAAGGAGCAGTTAACACATTCAATAGTGATGGAGGTATATGGACTTTATCAGCATAAATTTGACACTTGTGACATGTTCTGGAATGTTGATAGCAGTCAGCCTCCATAGTAGACCAATAATAACCTGCTCTCAAAATCTTCTTTGCCATAGTATGACCACTAGAATGAGTGCCAAAGATTCCATCATGCATATCTTCCATAATCTCAGTTGCTTCCTTCTTATCCACACACCGAAGCAAAGTTGAATCATGATTGCGCTTGTATAGAATCCCATTACTCAACAAGAACTTGGCAGAAAACCTTCTCAGAAACTTCCTATCTTTGACAGATGCCCCTTCAGGGAACTCCTGAGCTTCAAGATATCTTTTCACTTCATAAAACCAAGGTTTCTCCTCTGCCCCTTCAGTGTCAATCTCATTGCAGTATGCAGGCTTTTCAAATCTATCAATAGTAATCTTAGGAGCTTCATCATCCCAGCTAATCTCAAACATGGATGCCATGGTGGCTAAGGCGTCTGCCAACTGATTTTCTCTTCGTGGAATATGTCCAAAGGTAATCTCTTTAAAATGTGGGATTAAAGACAACACATGCTCTCTGTAAGGAATGAGATTATCATGCTTGGTATCCCAATCTCCTTTAATCTGACTTACTACCAGGGCCGAATCTCCATACACGTCTAGAAACTGAATCTTCATATCAATGGCAGCTTTGATACCCAGGATACAGGCCTCATACTCATCCATGTTATTGGTACAATAGAAACAAAGTCTGGCAGTAATCGGGGTATGACAACCTTCAGGGGAACTAATCACAACACCAACACCATTACCAAGTGCATTAGAGGCACCATCAAAACCATAGTCCATCGGGATCCTTGTTCAGGTCCGTCATATTGTCCAGGTTCTTTGGTAATAATCATAATGTCTTCATCAGGGAACTCAAAACTCATTGACTGGTAGTCCTCCACTGCTTGATGAGCCAAATGATCAGCCACAACACTTCCTTTAATGGCCTTCTGAGTAGTATACTGTATGTCATATTCTGTCAATATCATTTGCCATCTTGCAATCCTTCCGGAGAGAGCAGGTTTCTCAAATATGTACTTGATTGGATCCATCTTCGAAATCAACAAGGTAGTATGGGTCAACATATACTGTCTTAGTCGGCGAGCAGCCCATGCCAAAGCGCAACAAGTTTTCTCGAGCAGTGAGTATCTTGTTTCACAGTCGGTAAACTTTTTGCTAAGGTAGTATATTGCCTGCTCTTTTCGACCAGACTCGTCATGTTGCCCCAACACACACCCCATTGAGTTGTCTAATACTGTTAAGTACATAATCAAGGGTCTTCCATCAACTGGTGGCATTAAAATTGGAGGTTCTAGCAAATATCTCTTGATTTCATCAAAGGCAGTTTGGCACTCATCATTCCATTCCATCACCTGGTCTTTCTTTAACAACTTGAAGATTGGCTCACAGATGGCAGTTAACTGGGAAATAAATCTTGCAATGTAATTCAATCGTCCCAAGAAACCTCTAACCTCATTCTCAGTACGGGGAGCTGGCATCTCTCGTATAGCTTTCACCTTTGCAGGATCTACTTCAATACCTTTTCCACTGACAATAAAACCCAAGAGTTTACCAGATCTAACTCCAAAAGTACACTTGTTTGGGTTCAATCTCAGCTTGTATTTCTTCAACCTCTCAAACAATTTATGCAAATGATCAAGATGTTGTTCTTCATTCTGGGACCTGGCTATCATATCATCCACATATACCTCTATCTCATGATGAATCATATCATGAAACAAAGCCACCATAGCATGCTGATATGTTGCCCCTGCATTCTTCAAACCAAATGGCATCACTTTATAGCAAAAGGTGCCCCACTGTGTAACAAATGTTGTCTTCTCCATATCTTCAGGTGCCATCTTGATTTGATTGTAACCAGAGAAACCATCCATAAAAGAGAATACCTTATGCTGGGCAGTGTTGTCTACCAGAACATCAATATGAGGAAGTGGAAAGTCATCTTTGGGGCTGGCCTTGTTCAAATCTCTGTAGTTTACACACATACGTACCTTACCATCTTTCTTAGGTACCGGTACCACATTTGCAACCCACTGAGGATAAGAAGTCACTGCTAAGAACCCTGCATCAAACTGTTTCATTACCTCTGCTTTGATCTTCTCTGACATTTCAGGACGCATGCGACGAACCTTCTGCTTCTTTGGACGACAATCTTCTTTTACTGGTAAACAGTGAACCACAATGTCTGTATCCAACCCTGGCATATCTTCATAATACCAAGCAAATATCTCCACATAGTCACGTAACATATGAATCAGTCTGCTCTTAACACTATCCTCTAAATCAGCCCCTATCTTGACTTCTTTCCTGTTTTCTTCAGTTCCCAGATTCACAACTTCGACTGGCTCTTCATGTGGCTGTATAGCTTTCTCTTCTTGTTGTAACAACCTAGCAAGCTCTACAGGTACTTCACAATCGTCCTCATTTCCGTCTTCAGCTTGATAGATCGGACTCTCGAAATTATAATTGGCAATAGTAGAACTGTTATCAACAGGATCCAGAGTGGATGAGGATCTGCATTTTAGTGATGTGGGTGTGTGTAAGAACACATAGCTGATAAAAGAATAAAATAAAATAAAAACAAGGAACACAATATTTACAAAAACGAAACGTCCACTGATTTTTATTGAATGAAGTATGCAAATGAAATGACATCCCGTAACAAGCACACCATTGTGCCCCGGGTAAGGCACAAGGCTTGAGAGTTTTAATTGTTCAACAAATTACAAACTTAAAAAGCAACAACACAGTAATAGTATTTACTCCTTACTAAAGGAGATAGGAATAACATCTTCAGCTTTCCAATTATTGAGCCCAGCACCCACAGTAGGAAAAATCCAAGCATCCAGGTTGTAGTCTTCATCATAGTCACCCACAACATTGATCTGGTTCTTCATAACCCCTTGATTGGTGATACGAACAGCACGAGCACGACGAACAGCCTTCTGGGACTCTGCAGTGAAACCCAAACCAAATTTGTCAGACTTGTATGGAATATCAGGAAGCTGACCCCAAATAGTACAACCACCTTCATCCACTACAGCTCTAGCATCTTTAAGGGAGGCCATTGTTGGAGGTACTCTGGTGACCACAGGAACTTTCTTGACAACAGGAGGAGCTTCATAATCATTAACAATCCAAGGAACCACTTCGAATGTCTGACACGGAGTTTCAACATATTCACCTTCCACTTCCAGATATTTAAAAGTGTTTACATGGCTAATCATATACCCTTCTTCTCCATAGACAGTGACAACCTTCCCTTCTACTGGATATCTCAGCTTTTGATGTAATGTAGAGGTTACAGCACCTGCCCCATGGATCCAGGGACGCCCAAGAAAACAAGAATACGACGGACGAATATCCATGACATAAAAGGTAGCAATGAAGACCTGAGAACCAACTTTGATTGGGAGATCAATTTCTCCATGCACTACTCTTCTCGATCCATCAAAAGCCTTCACCACTATATTACTGGGCTTCAGCACAGCATCTTCAGGACTCAGCTTATTCAGAACTTCTTTGGGCAACACATTCAGAGAGGAACCATTGTCTATCAATACATGTGACAGGGTAGTGCCCCTGCATTCAATTGAGATATGTAGAGCCCTGTTATGATCCCTCTTGGAAGGAGTCAAATCAGCATCGGAGAAACCTAACCCATTATCATAGGTCAGGTGGGCAACACAATTTTCAAACTGGTCAACAGAAATCTCATTGGGTACATGAGCAGTCTTCAGAAACTTGATCAAAGCTTTGGCATGAGCTTCAGAACATAACAACAAAGACAACATAGAAATCTTGGAGGGAGTATGCCCCAATTGATCAACAATGTCATAATCACTCTTGCGAATGATTTTCAATACTTCTTCCATCTGCTTAGAGAGATCATCAGCAGCTGGCACATCAGTAGATATAGGTTCAATAACAGGACCTTTGCCCCGTGCATCAGTGGTGGAGGTAGCAGCTGGAGTAACTGCATTTTTGGAGGTAATTGGAGGAGAGAAAACTCTTCCGCTTTGTGTGATCTTACTAGATCCAGCAATATTATTATCAACATCAGCAGGCATATCAGCTAAGGGTTCCTGCTTAACACCATGGATATAAACATCAGACCCATAGTGCCAAGGCACAACTTTATCAGATGTATACGGAATAGGACCAGGAGTAGTAATGACCATAGGAGCCACTCTGGCTTCAGCAACAATCTTCACAGGGCCTTCAGCAGTAATCTTAATTGGACCCTTATGAGTGATTTTAACAGGACCTTTGGAAGTGATCCTTACCGGCACTTTATCAACCATATCCACCTCTTCAATCTTTTTACCTTTAGTAATATGATCCACCATACTCTCTATAGAAGATGGAGTCCTCTCAAATACTATGGTATATTTGTCCATGAGACGTTGAATTCCATCTCTCAATCTCCAGCAACTATCCGGCTTATAGGTACAATACAAACAATCTTCACGACAACCTGGAAAGAACCCAGCTTGTACTAACTTCTTCTTGATAACAGACAATGGTGTGGTCAACTCTGCAACTGAATAGATATGTGAATCTTCATCAATGGCATTGACAGTCTTCTCATGATTTGGCATGGGAGCAGTAATCACATTTGGAGTACCCGGAGGGTCAAAATCAATCTCTCCAGCCTCAATCATATCTTGAATTTTGTTCTTCAATACCCAGCAACTATTGGTATCATGACCCTGACAATTCGAATGATATGCACATCGTGCATTAGGATTATACCTGGGAGAGGTGACATTAGGATTCTGAGGAGCCTCTTTCAGAGTGATAAGTTCAGCCTTCAACAAGTGTTGCAATGCCTGAGCCATTGACATTTTGATCTTAGTGAACTGCCTTCTAGCCCTCTGTTGGTTGCCCTGTGGTTGCTCTGTTGTTGTAGGAGTTGGATTGGAGATATGGACTGCACTCACAGACTGATGCCTTCTGTTACGATCAGGTTGACCATAAACAACATTTGATTCTTTCTTCCCACTGGGAGGCTTCTTTGCAGCACCTGATGAAGAAGCACCCACTTGAATCTTGCCACTCTTTATACCATTTTCCACGCGCTCTCCTGTCATTATCAACTCAGTGAAGCCAGATGATGAGCTTCCAATGAGATGACTGTAAAATGGGCCATTCAACGTACACATGAACATATCAACGAACTCTCTGTCAGTTAAAGGGGGTTGTACTCTTCCAGCTAAATCTCTCCACTTCTGAGCATACTCTTTGAAGCTCTCTTTAGCACCCATAGACATGCTCTGAAGTTGCATGCGAGTGGGAGCTAAATCAAAATTGTATTGATACTGCTTGTAGAAGGCTTAAGCAAGATCATTCCAATCACGGATGTTGACACTCTCCAACTGATAGTACCATTCCAGTTGAGCTCCAGATAAGCTCTCTTGGAAGAAATAGATCCACAATTTCTTATCAGCAGTATGAGGTTGGATTCTCCTGACATAAGACCTCAGATGCAGCTTGGGACAAGAGACCCCATCATAAACAACAAAAGTAGGAACCTTGAAACCAATGGGTATGACTACCCCAGATATCAGACTCAAATCTTCAAAATCCAGCCCAGAAGACTTCTGCAACTCCATGGCATCCATTCTATCCACCAGCATTTTGAACTTATCTTCATTAGGCTCATGATAGTAATTAGCTTCATAATCAGAGTCCCCCATAGTGTTGTGGAGACTGCCTCCCTCTTTCTCAAACTCTTCAGACTCATAATCTTCAACTGGTTCTTTGGTCTTGGCAAGACCTTTGAACCTTCTTCCCATGTTGATCAGGCCACCTGACCTCCTAGCCTTCTTAGTCTTCTTGGCCAGCAGTGTCTTCAATTCATCCTGCCCCTTGGACAAGTTCAGGATTAGTTCTTGGAACTGTGCATTTTGTGCCTGGAGATCCTTAACTGTTTGTTCAAGAGCCATTGCTGAAATAAACAGCGAGAAGATAAGAAACCTGTACACAATAAACCTGTGATGCAATGATATGATATGTGAATGTATATGCAATGTTTTCAAGGACCGCAGGATTTAAATTTGCTTAAACAAACAAGAAGGTAAACTTTTATTAGTAATAAATTTGTTTTGCCTCTTGGGCTTACAAAAAATGAAATGAAATAAATACAAGAGATGGGGTTTTAAGTCTCCCATCGACGTTTCCTCTTTGTGTTGAGGTATGAGTTGAGATTCCGTTCCTCGTGAAGTTGCTTTGTTAGTTCTAGGATCCTTTCTTGGCGTGCTTTGTAATGAGCCTCGAAGGTATCCCTTTGCTCCTTCAACTGGATCCAGGATCTCTGTAAGTCTTCCATGTCAGTAGGCATGTCTGGGTGAAGGATGGTATAAGAGGTATCTCCTTCAGCAACATGTTCCATGGTAACTGGCAGGATAGCAGGATATGGCATCATGAGAGTCTGAGCACGAGATCACACCCATCTGAGATAAGCTTCCATAGGAATAGTGTACTTAGGCTCCAGAGTCTTGCTGTCAACCTTGTTCACTTTCCCCCATGCTCGTATGAATCTCTGACGGTAACCTTGAAGATCGTTGTCGTAGTCAAACACAATGCCCTGAATCAACATGTCATGTGGGCCATCACTCCGAGCGTAACCAAACTGTCGTAAAGCTAGAGAGGGGTTGTAGGTGATGCCTCCTCTTATGCCTAGAAGTGGCACATTAGGAAACTCCCCGCAACGGTCAATGATAGTGACATTCTCCATAGATCTGGAGCACCAATGGATATCTGAATGAGAGAGTGACATAATTCTTTTGGACCACCTGAACCCTTGCTCATTCTTCATTACTGAGCGAGGAAGGTGTGAAATAAACCACCTAGAAAGCAAAGGTATGAAACACATCAAAGTTCCTCTTGCCCTTGTAGTACGGGTATGAAGAGAATGTAGAATGTCTCCAAGCAATGTAGGCACTGGATTGTGACTCAGGAATATGTTGATGGCATGAACGTCTATGAACTGATCAGGATTGGGGAACAACACTAAGCCATAAATCAGCAAGGCTAAGATCTCCTCAAAAGCATCATAGCTCATAGCCTTCAAGAACACTTGAGCTTTATCCATTAGTACCTTAGCAAGAATACCCTTAACTCCGCTTCTCGTTTCTAGAACAATGTCAGACTTCTTCAGATATAGGGCTGCAGCAATAACCTCAGGTTTAGGCTCTTTTTCTAAGCCTGTGAATGGTTTCTGATCAAGTACAGGTATACCCAGAAGTTTAGAGAATTCTTCCATGGTTCGAACCAGCTGGTAGTCGGGGAATGTGAAGCAATGGTGCTTAGGATCAAAGAACTGAAACAGAACACTCATCATGTCTTCATTGAACCCTGATGTGACTAGATCTAGCAGGTTACCATGTCTCTTGATGAACTGGGAGTGTTCAGACACTTGAGAAACCAATTCTTTAAGCTTAGCAGGTATCCCTACAAAGTTGATCCTGATAGTGTTCCTACGAGCAGAAGCCATGACCTGCAACAAAGAACAAAGATAAATCCTTTGGTCCTTGAAATGGTTAGTGAAAATGCTATGCTTATGATGCATGATGATGTCATGATGTTATGTTCAATCACAAACATGTGGCACACACAAACAAGTCACACAATAGCCCTAGGTTTGAAGGCCTGTATGAAGTTTAAGGTAAGTACCCTCCCCTGAAGTTAGTTGGTTCATCCTGTCCTATAAAGTAACCAGGTTCTAAGGGATCTCAATATCATTGATCCTTCACAAGGGTGGTTGTTCAGTAGGCAACTTAATTGCCAACCAAAACCCTCCAAGTTTAGAATCTCAATGAGCGTAGTATCGAGTATCAACCAACTTCAGTCTTCACCAAAGCCGGTTATCTCACTACTTTCTAAAGGCCAAGATGGGATAACTAGGGTTCTAAAAGTTAGTTAGTGTATTGACAACATATGGCAGCCTCATATTATCCTCAACTTGACTTAAGGAACATAAGCACCAACCAAGAAGTCACACTAACTATAGCCACCAGATCAACCATATCGGTATACGCCGTACAGTTTCCTTGGTCTATTGCCATTTACCTAAGGTACACTAGATCCGGGTTAGGATCTTTCACACATAAGAGCACCCAACAAGTAAGTATAAAGCAAACAAGGCAAACAATTTTAAAGTGATCTAATTCCTAAGGGTACCCCTCTTTTATTAAATCCCCAGCAGAGTCGCCAGTTCTGTAACACGGTGGGAGAACTGACTTTAGTTATGTTGCGGATAGCAAGAGTCGCCACCGACTTTTATTTTATCCAAAGGAAAGGCATAAAAGAACAGGAAAGACCTTTTAAAAGATTTTTGGGTCCGGGGGGTAGGTTATGTAAAGGGAAGGTGTTAGCACCCTTTACATCCATGGTTATCCATGGGCTCTTAGTTACTTAGCTCACTTTAAAATGTTTTTGAAATGTGAAGTGTGTGAATAGAAATTTTCTTAAATGTTTATAATGATCCATGTACGGATGCGTATAAACCTTTGTTTTGAAAATTGTTTGAAATTGTGAAGTGTTTGAAATGTTTTTTTGAAGAGTGAGCAAGTATCTAAGAGGAACCTACCCTAAGTTTTAAGTCTTTTCTGTTCTTGAATCCTTTAAATGGTAAGACTATCCCTATTATTAAGGAATAGGTAGTCATTACCTTGGATGTGAGGGACAAGTGAAGGGTCATCTGTTATTTTAGGCAACTGTGGGGTGTATAAGCAATTCAAAGGGACTTATCATCTTTATTTCGAAAGGGACAAGATCATTACGAAGGCAACATTCGAAAGGGACTTGATCTTTTATCTGTTAAGGGACTAGATGATGTGAATTTGAGGGACTTTTGCTTTATACACCCTACTTGACCTTTTAGGCAACATGAGAGGTATCCCTAAGGAAGTGAGATGGCGATCAAAGATCGACTTATGTGTGTGAGTGTACAATTTTAATGTTTATCTTTAAATTTAAATGATCTAAATTAATTTTAATATATACAATCATGTTTTCGCACTCCCTATTTACTAACCATAGCATAAAATATAAACAATAAACATTATTACTAAATATTACACCAAGGAACAATTACATAATAATAATAAAGCAAAATTAAAAATAAATAATAATAATAATCGGGTTAGTAGAAAATAATAATAATAAAAATAATACCAAATTAAATGGGGTTAGTAATAAATAAATATCATAAGAATATAATTAATAATAATAATGAAATAAACAAGAATATTATAATAATTAAAAGTTCAATTTTATAAACAATTATTATTTAATATTAAAATATAAACAATTATACTAATTATTATAAAGTTTTAAGTTATGTGCAAATTATAAAAATAAAGTTAATTATGAAAATATTATGAAAATTAAATTATAATTACAAAAATTAAATTAGCAATTTTTAACTATTTTTAAACATATAATAAAAATTATTTACATACTAAATTAAATTATAAACAATTTATAGAATATTTACATATTATAAAAATAGGGTTAATTATACTTATATTTACAAAATTAAAAGTTATAATAGAATTAAAAGAAAATTAGGGTTTGTGAAAATTATTAGGGTTTTAGATACAAAAATATTAGGATTTTAATTTAATACATAATACTAATTTAATCATTAAATAAAATATACACATATTAAAATAAAAAAAAAAAAACTAATTTTAGAAAATATTATTTCTTAGAAATTTTTTAGAACATATAATATTTACATATTAATTTAAATATATTTGCATATTAAACATAATTATATTTAATAATAAAACAATTAAGAACAAATAAACAAAACAGAATTTAAAAAAACTTACCTGGGGCAGGGATTGAACCCATGCCCTAGGCTTTAACAATACTCTGGACGAAGCAAGCTACCACTGGGCTACAGGCGCGCGCATGATAAAGAGAGAGGTCCAATTGCTTTTGTTGTTTGTTCCTGAAAAATCAAAGAAAAAGAAAACAAAACAAAAGGCCTGGGGGGATCGAACCCAGGACCTTCACATTGCACACAAACACACTTACCATTCCAGCCGGGAGGGCGCTTATGATATTATAGTGACTACAATTCATAATATATTAAGTCTAATGGTTAAACTGAAAAATAAGAAAAAATTGGGGAAGTCAGGATTCGAACTCAGGACATTGCCTTCATGCGCACATACGTTTACCACTAGGACACACGCTTGTGTGTGATACAAAACAGAGACCAATACAAAAAATATAATTTCAAATATTTGAAATTTCAAACGCGCGAAACTTCTTCTTCTTCCTCCAGACCTGGGAATATTGCTGCGAATTCTATTGCCAACTTTCCTGCGAATTTAGACTTACAGCAAAACCTACGAATATTGTACACCATCAAAACTTCCAAATGAAGCATTTTTGGGCTTGGCTTGTGAGACACAAAGTTGTAGAGAATTCAATTTCCTTCAAAATGAGCTTTGTATGGAAAATTGGTGATGAAGCATGTGAAAGTTATGGCTGGTCAAAGTTCAGTTGACTTTTCTTGAGGGAACCCTAATTTAGAAACTCCTGATTCTTGATGATCTGAAATCTCCTTGATGAATCATGATCAACCCTTGATCAAATGATGAATTTTACTTCATATACTTGATGTTGGCAAAAAATCATGAAGTTTGACTTTGGTTTGACCACAGTTGACCTTAGTTTGACTTTTTAACTGCTTTAACTGATTTTGACTTATCTGATCATCTGACTGAGCAAACCTTTGAGCAAAGTCTTGAAACTTGTCATGGGGATTCTTAGACACATATAAGATGTTATGAAGCTCACTTGAAGTCTTGGAAATCCATTTAGCCTGATTAAAGTCAAAACCCTAGTTTTGGATGCACTGCTTAGGAGGATGCATTGTCTGAGGGAATTGTCAAACTTTCTGACCAATTGTGAACTTTGTGAACCTTGTGAACCTCATAAGATGTCTTGTGAATCTTATGGAAAGTCTTGTGAACCTTGTGAACCTTGTGAACCTCATAAAGTGTCTTGTAAACTTCATGAACCTCATGAAAGGTCTTGTAAGTATTGTGAACCTTGTGAACCTTGTGAACCTTCTTAGCACACAAAGTCTTGTATTGTGAGGGAAAATTTTGGGGTGCAACAGAGGCCAATGAAAAGAAGCAACAAGAAGCCTTGCTGGCAGCCCAGAAAGAGATTTCAGAGTTGAAACTTAGGGCTGGTTTGAAGAGGTCCAAGGATCAGGACAGGCACAAAAAGCTGACCACTGCTATTGCCACCAGAAACCTCCTCATCAGGAACTTCACAGAGCATCCAGCTGGTCCAGTGACGGAGGCACTTCTGAAGGAAGTTAAAGAGGATGAGTTTGGACTTGATGTCTGACCTTTTGATTGTTGTTGCTTTCATTTGATGTACTTTTCATTTTGTGTTGTATTTTGATCCTTTAAGGGCATGTGTTGTAAAGAACAAACTATGTATTGATTCAGTATTTGTAATATATTTCAGTTTGTTTCCATTGTTGGGGGTTTCTTTTACAACATCAAAGCATCTTCCTCAGGGTCTGGAAAGGTCAAAATCAAGAACCAAGCCGGATACCTTGGAAAACAAATAAGCATATTGCATTGCATACTAACCTTGTTTTGCTTTGTAGGTCTTTTGTTTTTATTTGTTACTAACTCTGTTGTGACTCAGGAATTATTGCTCACCGCCGGGTGTTCCCTCTCAACCGTCCGCACCGGTATCCTACTCGCAACAACCTTCCTGGAATCCAAATGGATCAAGTACAGCAAGATTTGACTGAGGTCAGAACTCAGATGGCTAACGAAAGAGTGGAGATGAGAAACCAAATGGCTCAATTCATGACTGTAATGACTAACCTGGCTCAAAGTCAGGAAAGGCTAAGGGCATTGGTAGAAAGACAAACCCCCGAGGAACCTCATCCTGGCACTGGAGGGACCAACAACAATGAGGGAGGTCAGCCTCATGTTAACCCACCAGTATTTGGACCTCATCTAGACCCGGAGGCCAACATCCCAAGGAATGTACAAGGCAATACTGCTGCAGGCAGGATCTTGCAAGAAGATCCTCAAGAAGAGAAGTTTACTGTGATGGGAGCTGGAGATGAAGTCTATGATAGAAGGTTTGATGAAATTGCTGAAAAGTTGAGGTCTCTGGAGTCTCAAAATTCCTTAGGCTTCGATGTAATGGATATGGGGTTAGTGGATGGGGTAAGGATTCCCCACAAGTTTAAACCCCCGTGCTTCGAGAAGTACAATGGAACTTCCTGTCCACGAACTCACTTACAGTCCTTCCTGGGAAGACTTAAAGCATACACCATGGACGAGAAACTATGGATGTTCTATTTTAAAGATAGCTTGACTGGAGCTTCAAGAGAGTGGTACTCACATTTAACCAGAGCTACTATCAGATGCTGGAAGGACCTAGCTGAAGATTTCATCAGGCAGTACCAATACAATCTGGACATGGCCCCTAACAGGACCCTTCTGATGGGAATGTCTCAATCCTCCAGGGAAAGCTTCAGGGAATATGCCCAGAGGTGGAGACAGCTTGCTGCTGCTGTCCAACCACCCATGTCGGAAAGAGAAATGGCCGACATGTTCATGAATACTCTGCAAGGAACATATATTGATAGGCTAGCTGCCTTTTCTTCCACCAGCTTTGCTGACATAGTCATAGCTGGGGAAAGGATTGAAAGCCTTTTGAAGATGGGAAAGATCTCTGATAATGGTGCAAGCTCATCCAATAATCCCAAGAAGTCTTTTGTGGGACCTAGAAGAACCGGTGAGACAAATGCCATTCATGCCAACAGGGGCAGACCTCAGTATGTTCACAGATCAGTGGCAGCTGTCACTATTCCAGCTCCAATTCCTCAGCAACCAGCATATCAACCACAACAACAACCACATTATCAACAACAAGTTCAGTATCCGCCACAAAGAGCCTACAACAACAATAACAACAATCAACAACAAAGACCTTTTCAGCAAAGACCATCACAGACAAACAGGGTGATTGACCCTATCCCTATGCCTTATGCTGCCTTATTGCCACAACTCCTGAAACTCAACTTGGTTGAGTTAAGGACATTGGCACCACCGGATCCTTCCAACCTCCCAAGGAATTATGATGTCAACGCCAGATGTGCTTTCCACTCCAATGCACCTGGCCACAATACTGAGAAATGCAGGGCTTTACAAATGAAAGTCCAAGATTTGGTGGATTCCAAAGCCCTCAACTTTGCACCCCCTCCAAATGTTAACAAGAATCCTATGCCTAACCATGGGGGGCCAAGGATTAATGCCATTGAGGAAGACAAGCCATCTTTCTTGATAACCAGTGTTGGACAGATTCGAACACCTCTGGTTGAGATTAAAGCTCAGCTTCTAGAGTGCCAGGTATTCCCCGGGTGTGAGCTCGGTTGTGGGTATTGCAACATTGCAGTCAATGGGTGTGATAATTTGAGAAGCAGCATAGATAGTCTTATTAAAGATGGAATCCTTTAGATCTCAACAACGGCGCCTACAAATCCAGCAATTCCTTTGACAACAATTCCTGATTCTCCTACAACTGCAGCAACAATCATTCCGACCGATTCATCAATATCATCAACCATGGCTCCACTTATCACTTCAACAAATCAAATGTCAACAACCCTTTCTTCTACAACATCAGCACCCATTTATTATGCAGAATCTTCTACAACATCAGCAGAAATTAATGAAGATATCTCAGCAGTCACCATCTACTATGATCCATCAAATGTTCCTCCAAACAACAACTTTCAACAACAAACAGTGGCACCTCCTGCTAGGTCACCAGTCACAATTTACTACGATCCGCACACCATCACAATACCCTCCTCTGCGGCAGTCAGTCCAGTTACCATTACGGTGCCTGAACCAATTCCATATGAAAGTCGTAATGCCATACCTTGGCATTATGGCTCTGATCTTTACTGCAACGGGGAGAAAATCACCCTGGATTCTTCAACCTCTTCTCCACAAATTGATAATGTCGGGGGAGGCGGAGGCTTCACCAGAAGCGGACGCCTTTTCGCCTCACAAGTGCAAAGACCTAATGCTGAAGCAGAAGCTGCTGCCAAAGCAAAGGGAAAGAGTGTGGTATCTGAAGAGCCAGCTGTTAAAGAAACTCAGAAGACATCTTTTGAACAAGATGTAGACGAGTTTATGAGAATCATAAAGAGAAGTGATTACAAGGTGGTGGATCAGCTTCACCAAACTCCCTCAAAAATCTCCATACTATCCCTGTTGATGTGTTCTGAAACTCACATAATGCATTACTGAAAGTCCTGCACGCAGCATACGTGCCTGAGGAGATCACCGTTAATCAGCTAGAAACTGTGGTAGAAAATGTCAACACCAGTCATGGACTGGGCTTTACCAATGCTGACTTAACAACTGAGGGACGTAACCACAACACGGCTTTACACATCACTCTAGAATGCAAGGGTGTTGTTTTATCTCATGTGTTAGTGGACACTGGGTCGTCACTCAATGTTCTACCAAAGAAAGCCTTGGTGAAGCTGGAGTATGATGGCTTGGCACTGCGTCCGAGTAATTTGGTGGTGAGAGCATTTGATGGCTCTAAAAGATCAGTGCTTGGGGAGATTGATCTGCCTGTGATGATTGGCCCGCAGACTTTTAAAATTACCTTGTATGTGATGGACATTCAGCCAGCCTACAGCTGTTTGTTGGGTAGACCTTGGATCCATGCCACTGGCGCTATTACGTCTACCCTTCACCAGAAGCTGAAATTCGAGTGGGAAGGCCAGATCATCACCATCTGTGGGGAAGAGGACATCTTTGTTAGCCATCTGGCTACGTACAAGTACATAGAAATGGATGGGGAGATCCATGAAACTATGAGCCAGGGGTTTGAGGCCCTGAAATTAACGAAGCATCTGCTGTACTAGGAACCTCCATAACATCTTATCAGCAAGCCAGGAGGGTTGTTGAAGAGGGTACTGCCCAAGGCTGGGGCAAGTTGCTGCCCGTGGAAAAGAAAGAAGACAGATTTGGGTTGGGTTACAAACCAACTCAACAAGATCAATCAGAGGCTGCTAAAGAGCCCAATTTTGTCAGCGGGGGAATGCTCACCCCGGATGCTGTGAACAACTTGGAAGATGAGTCGGAAGACGAGCGCAACCTGGAGAGCTGGATACGTCCAAGGACCCCGGGGAGCCATGTCTCAAACTGGTCTTCCCAGGAAATTATAAGGGTTACTCCTGCAGAGTAATTATTATTTCCTGTATTTAAGCATGCATCAAGTCTTGCATCCTGCCCAAGATGTCAAGACTCATTTTGTAATCGGGCCATCTTGTAATTTTGTGCAAACAGATCAATCAATGAATATCGGACATCTTTTGCAAATGAGTCTTTTCCTTTTCCGCTCACTGTTTTTCATTTTTCTTTTTGTACAAAAATAAAATGGCAATGTTTTCCAAAATGATAACTTCATTTCACTTTTTCTAAATAAGATAAAATCGATCACTAAAATAAACCAATCTAAACCCTTGCAGAGAGTGCCTTTCAGACTGCACCGACAACAGCACAGCTATGACTTCGTATGATTTGACAATCCAATCAATCAAGCTGATGAAGGGGTTGAAGAAGATTATGAGCTACCTGAAGAGCTAGCTAGGTTGTTGAGACACGAGGAGAAGGTTATCACTCCTCATCAGGAGGAGGTTGAAACGATTAATCTTGGTACGGAAGAAGATGTGAAAGAGGTTAAGATCGGGGCCTGCTTACAAGATTCAGTGAAAGAGCAGCTGGTTGATATGCTTCGGGAGTATGTGGATGTCTTTTCTTGGTCCTATCAGGATATGCCAGGGTTGGACACCGATATTGTCATGCACAAGCTGCCACTGAAAGAAGATTGCCCACCGGTGAAACAGAAACTGCGCCGTACTCGCCCAGATATGGCAATGAAGATTAAAGAAGAGGTACAAAAACAGTGGGACGCCGGTTTCCTTGCTGTAACTAGCTATCCTCCGTGGGTTGCTAACATTGTACCAGTACCTAAGAAAGATGGCAAGGTGAGAATGTGTGTGGATTACCGGGATCTGAACAGAGCCAGCCCGAAAGATGACTTCCCTTTACCTCACATTGATGTATTGGTTGATAACACGGCTCAGTTCTCGGTGTTCTCCTTCATGGACGGATTTTCAGGATACAATCAGATCAAGATGTCACCTGAAGACATGGAGAAGACAACTTTCATCACACCCTGGGGCACGTTCTGTTATAAGGTAATGCCATTCGGACTGAAGAATGCTGGTGCCACTTATCAACGGGCTATGGTGACATTATTCCATGACATGATCCACAAAGAAATTGAATGTTATGTGGATGACATGATTGCCAAGTCCCTCACAGAAGAAGACCACCTGACAAATCTGTTGAAGTTATTCAAGCATCTGAGAAAGTACCAACTGAATCTGAACCCCAACAAGTGCACATTCGGGGTGAGATCTAGTAAACTGCTGGGATTTATTATGAGTGATAAAGGGATTGAAGTTGACCCCGATAAAGTCAAAGCCATTCAAGAAATGCCTGCACCGAAGACCGAAAAAGAAGTTCGGGGGTTCTTAGGCAGATTGAACTACATTTCACGGTTCATATCTCACCTTACAGCAACCTGTGAGCCTTTGTTCAAGCTGTTAAGAAAAGAACAAACGGTCAGGTGGAACGAAGACTGCCAAAGGGCTTTTGACAAAATCAAGGAATACTTGCAAGAGCCTCCGATCCTTATGCCTCCAGTTGAAGGAAGACCTCTAATCATGTACTTGACAGTATTAGAAGAATCAATGGGGTGTGTGCTGGGCCAGCATGACGAGTCTGGTCGAAAAGAGTATGCAATATACTACCTAAGCAAAAAGTTTACCGACTGTGAACAACGTTATTCACTGCTCGAGAAAACTTGTTGTGCTTTAGCGTGGGCTGCTCGCCGACTAAGGCAGTATATGTTGACCCACACTACCTTGTTGATCTCAAAGATGGACCCAGTCAAGTACATATTTGAGAAGCCAGCACTTACCGGACGGGTTGCGAGATGGCAAATGATCCTCACAGAATATGACATTCAGTACACATCTCAAAAGGCCATCAAAGGCAGTGTATTGTCTGATTACCTCGCTGAGCAACCCATTGATGATTACCAGCCTATGAAATTTGACTTCCCTGATGAAGACATCATGTTCATAAAGGCAAAAGATCATGAAGAGCCTATTCACACTGAAGGGCCTAACCCAGAAGATGAATGGACTATGATGTTTGACGGGGCTGTTAATATGAATGGTCGCGGTGTTGGTGCAGTACTCATTACACCTAAAGGAGTTTGAAATTCTGTGATCAGGTATGAGATGTCCTAAGAGATGTCCCAACACTTGATAGGACACTTGACAAATTTAACCAAAACTTAAATAGCAAGAAAAGTAAACAACACAGAAGTTTGTTAACCCAGTTCAGTGTATAACCACACCTACATCTGGAGGCTACCAAGCCAGGAGGAAATCCACTATTAGTAATATTAATTCTAGACTTAAACCACCCTGTTTAATCTATCACTTAATAACTACCCAATGCAATTTCTACCTAAGACACACCTTAGATAAGAGTACACTACTCACTCCCCCTCAATCACACAGTGATCAAGTTTACAAGTTTACAAAAATTGAAGACATCCTTCAAACAATACAGCTTGATTTTACTTAACAGTTTCAATCAAGTCACAAATGCACTTTTGCTTAAAAGCTCATAAAGTGGTACATATAAAACAACCTGCTATTAAAACACTAGACACCCTATTTTGTCTTCTGAAATTCGTACTCAATTCTATGAGTTTCTGTTGCTTAAATAGGTATCTGAATTTTGGGCTTTCTGTAGAATGATCCAGCCCTAATGTGCAGCAGCTGTCACCTTGAATTTAGGGTTTGTTACTTCCTATATTCTAGGTGATTTAGGTCTTCTGTTTTAATCTGAATCTTCAATATAAAACACCCTACAGATGCGCCTTGTTCTGTTTTTATCCATCATTAATTAATTCCAGATACTCCTCCTTAAATATCTCTGATCAGTTAATCATTAATTAATTCTGGTAGCAGGTCTGAGATGTCTCAACATCTGTTGGGACATCCTGAAAAACTGAACTTAAGTTATTTACACAATGTCCCAACATCTGGTAGGACATCCTGAAATAAGATCACATACTCTGTTTGATAATGTCCCAACATTTGATAGGACATTCTGAACTGAATTTAACATTTCTTGTTTGGTCAAAAATTCTGCCAATTCTTAAACATCTACAAACTCCCCCTTTGGCTAATTTTTGGCTAACATCTTTTCTGGTTTTCAGAGTGCAGCAGAAGTTCTTTTTATCAGAGTATAGCATTACTTTTCTGTTGATTCTTATTTGAGATTACTCCCCCTCAAACATATATGTATCCAATCTTGTTGCAACAGAAAAACACTATTCAGTTCAGAAGCAAACAAACAGATTTTTTTCATTCATACTTAAACAGCAATTACAATTTGATTTGATGTTGTTCTCCCCCTTGGTAGACACAAAATTAGGGGCCAAAGACACTATTATCCAGAAATACAAAGCAGTGCTGTCATTACAATTTCCTCACCTACATAGATCACTCAGATTCATCACTCTCAGTTGCTTCCTCAACTTCTGTTTCTTCATCAGCTTCTATTTCTTCATTAGCTTCACTGTTTTCATCAGAGTTAGCTTTCTGGTCTTCTTCATTTTCCAACCTTTGAATGATTTCTTCAAGTTTCAGCTTCCTTGCTTCAAGCTCCTTGCATGTGCACTTTAGCTCAGCAATTAACTCTTTCTTGGAGATTGAAGTCTTAGTAGTTGAGGGACCAGCAGATGTCCCAGAAGGTGCTTCAACATCTGCAGCATGGTGACTGAGGAATAATTTGTAGTGAAAAGCCAGGGGGCTCTCTCTCTTGCATGCTGTATCCTTGTCAGTGAGAATGCCAGGGTATTGATTGAGCACTATACCACACAGCAATGATGGAAAGGCTATTGGAAGCTTTGTTGCTGAGGAGCTGGCATGCTTCATGGTTTGATCAAAGATAAAAGCTCCATAGTCCATCTTGGTTTGAGTTCCCACAGCATAGATGAATCTGGCCAGACCAGTTGAGATTGAAGAGGTGTGGTTGGTAGGCACCCAGTTAGCTGTACCAATCCTGTTCAGCATGGCATATTTTCTGGTAAGCATGCTCATTGAGAGCTTTCCCTTCACAGGCCATGCCTTGACCTGGTTTGCAGTGATCACCTTACAGACTTGATTATCTGTCTTACCTATCTCATTTGGTTCATCTGTTTCTCTTCCTAGGTACTGATTGATGATTTGAGGGGAAAACTCTACACATTTACCTCTAACAAAAACTTTTTGGAATTCAGAGGACTTACCATGTGAACAATCTTCCTGAAGATTCACAATGAACTCTTTGACAAGAAGTTCATAGCAGGGAGAGAGGTCTGAGACTGTCTTGAACAGTCCTGCAGCAGAGATGAGGTCTATCAGTTCTGTGCACTCAAGTGCATTGCTGCTCAGTTCTCTTTCCAGGGCAACCCTTCTTTGGTACACATATTTCCACCTGTTGACACTGGAGACATGATGGAATGATATGTTGTCCAAAGGAGCTTCTGGAACAGCAGTTGAAGCTCTGGAAGGTGCTGGTCTCTTCTTGGGAGGAGATGTTGGGACATCTGATCCAACATCTGAATCTGATGGTGTGGCAGCTTTTCTCTTCTGGGTTTGAACTTTGCTCCATGGTTTTGTTGGACCAAAGGTAGCTTTAGCCTTGCCTTTCTTTGGACTAGCCTTCTTCTTCTCAGGGATTGCTGCTTCAGCTTGCATCTTGCCTTTCCTGGATCTTAGCCTCTTGGCTATGCTTGGTTTAACAGATGCTATGATTTCTGCATCAGAGTCCTGCTCCAGATTGACTACTGGAGGAGATTGAGCAGTCTCTTCTTCAGTTCTTTGATCAGCAGGGATTTGATCTTCATTTGATGCTTTGATCTGATCCTCAGAGGTTTCTTTATCACTTTCACTTGAGGCCTTTTTCTGGTCCTCAGTCTGTTCAGTATCAGCATCAGATGAATTTTCTTTCTCTTCTGCAGATGTTCCAACATCTCTTGGGACATCTTGTTCTGCAGGAGTGTCCTCTGCAGTTTGAGCTGGTTCTTCTTGAGGTGCAGGCATGGTGTTCAAAGGAACTGAGATCCCACTCACCACTCTTTGTTCAAAGAGAATTTGGTTGACAATCTCCTTGATGGAATCATCAACATATTTGGAGGATTTTGGGGGCATGTTAGCAGGAGAGGGAATGCCTTTAGCTTTGCTTCTGACTTGATCTTTACCTCTCTTTGGAGTTCTTGCCTTTTTAGTGTGAGAAGCGCTTCCCCTGAGTTCGTCCAATGGTGTTGATTGCATTGGTACCACAGAGATGGGAGTGGCATGAACTACGTCTTCCTGGTTGAGAACTTCCTCAGTAGTTTTAGGGTTTTGAGACATTGTAGAGGAAGATAGATGAACAGCTTTAGGGTTTATGATTTCTGAAGGAATGCTAGTTAATGTGATTCGCTTGTGATAGTATGATGAGAATCTTGATAGCTGCTTATAAGTAGTTACTAAATAAGTAACCGTTATAGTGCAAATGATTAGGGATGGAATTCCCAAGGATCTTGTCCAGACTGGTTTTGCCATCTGGACCTTATGCCATGCAATGTCATATGACATGTTGGCACATCTCATTAACTGCTAAATATCACATAAACAGATTCCAAGTTTGCCCCTTAAGTTCTCAAATTGTGTAGCATCCAATGCTTTGGTAAAGATATCAGCTAATTGCAAATCTGTAGCTACATGCTCCAATGAAATCACCTTTTCTTCTACAAGATCTCTGATGAAATGATGTCTGATATCAATATGCTTAGTCCTGCTGTGTTGGATAGGATTCTTAGATATGTTGATTGCACTTAAGTTGTCACAGTACAATGTCATGACATCCTGTGGGACATTGTACTCAGTGAGCATTTGCTTCATCCAAACCAACTGAGAACAACTGCTGCCTGCTGCTATGTACTCAGCTTCAGCTGTAGATAAGGATACACAATTCTGTTTCTTACTGAACCAAGAAATCAGATTGTTTCCTAGAAAGAAGCATCCTCCTGAAGTGCTTTTTCTGTCATCAGCACTTCCTGCCCAATCAGCATCACAGAAGCCAGTGAGAATTGGTTTGCACCCATGAAAGTACATTATGCCATAGTCACAAGTACCATTAACATATTTAAGGATTCTCTTGACTTGATTGAGATGACTGACTTTTGGATCAGCTTGATATCTTGCACAAACTCCTACTGCAAATGCAATGTCTGGTCTGCTAGCAGTCAAGTATAACAAGCTTCCAATCATGCTCCTGTATAAGCTTTGATCTACATTCTCACCCTTTTCATCTTTAGTAAGCTTTAAATGTGTGGGGGCAGGAGTTCTCTTGTGAGCAGCATTTTCCATTCCAAATTTCTTGACTATGTTCTTGGAATACTTGCTTTGTGAGATGAACATTGAGTCATCCATTTGCTTTACTTGCAGACCAAGAAAGTAGGTTAACTCTCCTACTAGGCTCATTTCAAATTCAGATTCCATCTGCTTGACAAAATGTTTGACCATCCTGTCAGACATTCCACCAAACACAATGTCATCAACATATATTTGTGCAATCATGACATTTCCTTCTTCATCTTTAACAAATAGGGTTTTATCAATCCCACCTTTTCTGTATCCTTGCTTGATAAGAAATGTGGTCAGTCTTTCATACCATGCCCTTGGAGCTTGCTTCAGACCATAAAGTGCTTTCTTTAATTTGTATACATGATTTGGACAGCTTGGATCAACAAATCCTTTAGGCTGTTCTACATATACCTCTTCATTAAGATAACCATTAAGAAAGGAACTTTTCACATCCATTTGAAATAGCTTGAACTTTAAGATACAAGCAATTACCAACAGTAGTCTTATTGATTCAAGCCTTGCTACTGGTGCAAAGGTTTCATCAAAGTCTACCCCTTCAATTTGAGTGTATCCTTGAGCCACAAGTCTAGCTTTGTTCTTTGTAACAATTCCTTGTTCATTTGACTTGTTCTTATACACCCATTTTGTACCAATCACATTTATGTCATCAGGTCTAGGTACAAGATTCCACACTTCATTCCTTGTGAATTGACCTAATTCCTCTTGCATAGCACAAATCCAGTATTCATCAGTGAGAGCTTCCTTGACATTTTTAGGTTCTATTTTGGAAACAAAACAAGAACCTGAAATCACTTCTCTTGATCTAGTGCTTACACCTCTGTTGGGATCACCAATTATTAAATCTTTGGGATGATCCTTCTGTATTCTGATGGAGGGAGGTTTGCTTGAATCTTCTGACCTTGTATCATTTTGAGTGAAGTTATATTGATCATTCTTTTCTTCAGCTTCAATCTTGATATCAGCAGATGTTCCAACATCTTCTGGGACATCTGTAGGAGCATCATCAATTATCACATTTATGGACTCCATGATAACCTTGGTTCTAGAATTAAATACTCTATATGCTCTGCTGTTTATGGAGTATCCAAGGAAAATCCCTTCATCACTTTTAGGATCCATTTTTCTTCTTTGCTCCCTATCTGCCAGAATATAACAGATACTTCCAAACACATGAAAGTACTTCACAGTGGGTTTTCTGCCCTTCCAGACTTCATATATTGTGGACAAGGTTCCTTTTCTCAAGGTAACTCTGTTATGGATGTAGCAGGCAGTGTTCATAGCTTCAGCCCAGAAATACAGAGGTAACTTTTTAGCATGGATCATAGCTCTTGCTGATTCTTGAATGGTTCTATTCTTCCTTTCAACAATCCCATTCTGTTGAGGAGTGATAGGTGAAGAATACTCATGATTGATTCCTTCTGAAGAGCAGAAATCTAAGAACTTTTGATTCTCAAATTCTTTTCCATGATCACTTCTTATTCTGATCACACAGCCGGATTTTTCCCTTTGCAATCTTTGACATAATTCTTTGAATACATCAAATACATCTGACTTTTCTTTGATGAAGTTTATCCATGTATATCTTGAAAAATCATCAACCACAACATAGGCATACCTCTTACCACCAAGACTTTCAACCTGCATAGGTCCCATAAGATCCATATGTAGAAGTTCCAAAACTTTGGAAGTTGTCAGATGTTGGAGCTTTGGATGGGACATCTTGGTTTGCTTTCCTATTTGACATTCACCACATATTTTGCCATCATCAATCTTCAGTTTAGGAATACCTCTTACAGCATCCATAGATATGATCTTCTTTATGCCTCTGAAATGAAGATGACCTAGTCTTTGATGCCACAGTTTCACTTCTTCTTCTTTAGCTAGAGAGCAGGTTGAAGTGAGACTGAGATTTTGGGATTCCCACATGTAACAGTTGTCTTTAGATCTGGCTCCTTTCATGACAACCTCTTGTTCTTTGTTAGTCACTATACATTCAAATTTGGTAAAGTTTACACTGTATCCTTGATCACATAGTTGACTTATACTGATCAGGTTAGCAGTTAAACCTTTAACTAGCAGCACATCATCTAGTCTTGGAACATCTTGACAATCCAAGGTTCCAACTCCCTTGATTTCTCCTTTAGATCCATCTCCAAAGGTAACATATCTGGATGAATGTGATTTTAAGTTTACTAGCAAATTCTTCAATCCAGTCATGTGTCTTGAGCATCCACTGTCAAAGTACCAGTCTTCTTTAGCTGATACTCTCAGAGATGTATGTGCTATGTATGCAGTACTTTTCTTTGACCAGATGAGTTGAGATTTCTTTTGATGTCTCTGCCCTGTGTGTTGTTCAGCTGATCTCCAAGCTTGATTGTTGATCTGGTTCTTGGGTATGTGGCTTTGATCAGTCTGAATGTCAGCTTTTGGTCTCCAAACCTTCTTGATGACCTCTGTCTTCTGCTTAGGAGGTTGCTGATTTCTTTGATGTCTATGCAGCACTTTCTTGGTACCTTCTACTTTCTGATTGGAAGGTTGCTGATACATCTGATTTGGATATCCATGTAGCTTATAACAGTGAGGTTTGATATGCCCAAATCTTCCACAATGATGGCATCTCCATCTTTGATACTTCTTCTTCATTTTGTTCTTTCCAGAATGTTGAGACATCTGTTGGAACATTATGTTTGTCTTTGTGTTCTGATGTTGGAGCATCTGTTGGGACATCTTGTTTGACTGTGTAGTTTTTGAAGTAGTTTTGCTAGAGCTGGCTTCATCTCTGTTATATCCCAGTCCACTTTTGTCCCCTGAATGTTTATTATTGCTGAGAATAACATCCAGTGTGTTTGAGCTGCTGTTCAACATTCTAACAGATTTGGACATATGTTCCAACTTAGAGTTGAGGAGGCTTATTTCACTTTTTAAGGAGTCAATGATCTCCTGATCATTTGCTTTGTCATCTTCTAATGCCTCATTCTGCTTCTTTAGCTTTATAACTTCACTGCATATTTCAGAGCTTCTTTTGTATAGATCTTTGAATGCTTGCTCAAGTTCTTCATAAGTAAGTTCTCCACAACTGGAATCACTATCATATTCACACTGTCCAGCTAAAGCAGTAATATGCTTAGCTGATTCTTCTTCTGAATCTCCTGAGTCTTCATCAGACCAGGTCACAGAGAGTCCTTTCTTTTGCCTCTTTAAGTAGGTAGGACATTCAATCTTGATGTGTCCATATCCTTCACATTCATGGCATTTGACTCCTTTATCTTGACTGGTCTTTTCAGCATACTTTAATCTTTTGTTAGCATCATAAGGTCTTCTGTTCTCAGAGTTTGTGTTTCTTCCACTAGGTTTGGATTTGCCTTCCATTCCTCTGAGAATCTGTTTGAATTGTCTTCCAAGCAAGGCAAGGTTTTCTGATAAGCTTTTATCATTTGCTGATTCATCATCTTCTTCTTCATCTGTATTTGACACCAAGGCTATGCTTTTGTTCTTTTTGACATTTGTGTCATTCATTCCCATCTCAAAAGTTTGAAGGGAACCAATGAGTTCTTCAACTTTCATGGAGCATATGTCTTGAGCTTCTTCTATTGCAGTGACTTTCATGTCAAATCTTTTTGGCAAAGATCTGAGAATCTTCCTTACAAGCTTTTCATCAGTCATCTTTTCTCCCAAAGCTCTAGAAGTATTGGCAATATCCAAGATGTTCATATAGAACTCATGAATTGATTCATCTTCCTTCATTCTCAAGTTTTCAAACTTGGTGGTGAGAAGTTGAAGTCTTGACATTTTTACTTTTGATGTTCCTTCATGAGTTGTTTTGAGAGTATCCCAAACATCTTTGGCCAGCTCACAATGATGCACAAGTCTGAAAATGTTCCTATCAATGCCATTGAATAAAGCATTTAAGGCTTTTGAGTTGCCTAGTGCTGAGTCTTCTTCCTCCTTACTCCATTCTTCTTCAGGTTTCAGCACTTTTGATCCATCTTTGGTGTCTTGGACAGGATGATCCCATCCAACATTGACTGCTCTCCATGCCCTGTTGTCAAGTGACCTTAAGAATGCAATCATTCTTGGCTTCCAGTAGTCATAATTAGATCCATCCAGTATAGGTGGTCTATTTACTGACCCTAAATCTCTGTCCATGTTACAGAATTTGTATTCCCTAGATCTCACCCAGTATAAATAGGCAGGGTGCCTGCTCTGATGCCAATTGAAATTCTGTGATCAGGTATGAGATGTCCTAAGAGATGTCCCAACACTTGATAGGACACTTGACAAATTTAACCAAAACTTAAATAGCAAGAAAAGTAAACAACACAGAAGTTTGTTAACCCAGTTCAGTGTATAACCACACCTACATCTGGAGGCTACCAAGCCAGGAGGAAATCCACTATTAGTAATATTAATTCTAGACTTAAACCACCCTGTTTAATCTATCACTTAATAACTACCCAATGCAATTTCTACCTAAGACACACCTTAGATAAGAGTACCCTACTCACTCCCCCTCAATCACACAGTGATCAAGTTTACAAGTTTACAAAAATTGAAGACATCCTTCAAACAATACAGCTTGATTTTACTTAACAGTTTCAATCAAGTCACAAATGCACTTTTGCTTAAAAGCTCATAAAGTGGTACATATAAAACAACCTGCTATTAAAACACTAGACACCCTATTTTGTCTTCTGAAATTCGTACTCAATTCTATGAGTTTCTGTTGCTTAAATAGGTATCTGAATTTTGGGCTTTCTGTAGAATGATCCAGCCCTAATGTGCAGCAGCTGTCACCTTGAATTTAGGGTTTGTTACTTCCTATATTCTAGGTGATTTAGGTATTATGTTTTAATCTGAATCTTCAATATAAAACACCCTACAGATGCGCCTTGTTCTGTTTTTATCCATCATTAATTAATTCCAGATACTCCTCCTTAAATATCTCTGATCAGTTAATCATTAATTAATTCTGGTAGCAGGTCTGAGATGTCTCAACATCTGTTGGGACATCCTGAAAAACTGAACTTAAGTTATTTACACAATGTCCCAACATCTGGTAGGACATCCTGAAATAAGATCACATACTCTGTTTGATAATGTCCAAACATTTGATAGGACATTCTGAACTGAATTTAACATTTCTTGTTTGGTCAAAAATTCTGCCAATTCTTAAACATCTACAGAGTTCACATGCCTTTCTCGGCAAAACTCACCTTTAACTGCACTAACAACGAAGCTGAATACGAAGCTTGTATTATGGGTCTTGAGGAAGCCATTGACCTCAGGATCAAGACTTTGACTGTATTCGGAGATTCAGCTCTGGTAATCAATCAAACCAACGACAAATGGTACACCCACCAGGATCATCTGATACCTTATCGGGACTATACAAGAAGGTTATTGACTTTCTTCACAATAGTCAAGCTTGAGTATATCCCTCGAGACGAGAATCAGTTTGCGGTTGCTCTGGCTACCATTTCATCCATGATCAAAGTACAAGCTGCCAACTTTATGCCTCGGATTTCAGTTTCCAGACTTGACAGACCAGCATATGTGTTCTCAGCAGATGTTGTCAAAGATGATAAGCCTTGGTTCCATGATATCAAATGCTTCTTGGAGGATCAAACATACCCACCTAGGGCATCTTCCAATGATAAGAAGACATTAAGAAGGCTAGCTAGAAGTTTCTTCTTGAATACTGATGGTTCCTTGTACAAGAGAAACTTTGATATGGTACTCCTCAGATGCGTTGATAAGACAGAGGCAGATTTGTTGATGCACGAGGTGCACGAAGGATCCTTCGGTACCCATGCTGGAGGGCATGCAATGGCTAAAAAGTTGCTAAGATCAGGCTATTACTGGATCACAATGGATGCAGACTGTTGTGCTTATGCCAGAAAATGTCATATATGCCAGATTTATGCGGATAAAGTGCATGTGCCTCCAAATCCTTTGAATGTGATGTCTTCACCCTGGCCCTTTGCCATGTGGGGAATTGATATGATTGGCAAGATTGAACCAACTGCCTCAAACGGCCACAGATTCATCCTGGTCGCCATTGATTATTTTACCAAGTGGGTTGAAGTGGCTTCTTATGCAAATGTTACAAGGCAAGTGGTAGCCAGATTCCTGAAGAGAGATATCATTTGTCGGTATGGAATTCCCGAGCGAATCATTACCGATAATGGTTCCAACTTGAACAACAAAATGATGGCAGAACTATGCCGGGACTTCAAGATCCAACACCACAATTCTTCTCCTTACAGGCCAAAGATGAATGGCGCTGTTGAGGCAGCTAACAAGAATATCAAGAAGATTGTGCAGAAGATGGTGGTTACCTACAAAGATTGGCATGAAATGCTACCATTTGCCTTGCATGGGTACCGTACGTCAATCAGAACATCCACTGGGGCAACACCGTATCAACTTGTGTATGGTATGGAGGCAGTCCTACCTGTTGAAGTTGAATTACCCTCCCTGCGGGTACTGATGGATGTTAAGTTGAACGAAGCAGAGTGGGTCCGATCCCGATACGAACAACTGAGTCTGATTGAAGAAAAGAGATTAGCTGCAATCTGTCATGGGCAGTTATACCAGAAGAGAATGAAGAAGGCCTTCGATCAGAAAGTTAGGCTCCGAGAGTACCAAGTAGGAGATCTTGTGCTGAAAAGACTCATCTCTCCTCATACAGACCACAGGGGTAAGTGGACTCCAAACTATGAAGGGCCATTCATAGTAAAGAAAGTTTTCTCTGGTGGAGCACTGATGCTCAGTACTATGGATGGAGAAGACTTCCCGTCCCCTGTGAATTCAGATGCAGTTAAAAAATACTTCGCATAAAATGACCCGCTGGACATAAAAACAGAATGTAAGTCCAGGCAAAAATAGGGCATCCCGGCGAGTCAAAAACAGAATAAAGGACTCGGGCAAAAATAAGGGGAAAAAAATGTACACCCGCTGAGTTGAAAAGCCACATTGGACAACTCAGGCAAAAATGGGTATCCCGGTGGATTGAAAACCCGAAAGGGCGATCCACGCAAAATAAGGGAATAAGCGAACAACTGCATTCTGAATTCATCTGTATCACTTGCAACTTGGCAAGCTCCGAAAGGTTCGAGCGTCGGTCAGAATCAGCCTCCTTCAGAAAGCAAGATAAGAAGAGCGTCAATGTCGTACGAGTCATAGCAAAGGGAAGCTCCTTGAAGCGTCATCAACATTGCCAACATCTTTTGTTTCTCAATTTGTAACAATCTCCTCATTTCATGGGATCTGTTCCTTTTGGTTGTATCTTGCCAATTCAGGGCATACGAATTAATAAAATCAGATTTTCAGTCACATTTCGTCTCGTACATGTTATTTTCATTTGCAAAATGCCCGATGTCCTTAAGATGTTGATTGCATGAATACAGATGTTTCCCTTCTAAAAAATACATGCTTACAGGAAATATACTTACTCCTGGGAGTGTCTAAACTCCTATGACGGAATCCAGTAAGAGATACCTCGGGGTACTTGTGCATTTCTTTGTCTTTACAGGATTGCAGGTAATTCAAAGCACGGCAGGGGGCATGAAAGCTTCTCCCCAGTAGGCTGCTCAAATCATTGTTTCCTCAACGCACCTTCCAAGCAGCATCAGAGTTATCAGGCATCACTTCTCCAACATCTCCTTCAAGGAGTAGCACCTGAAGGTAATCAAACCCCCAGCTGAGTTGCCGGATATCATCCTCAGCAGGATCCCCCACAGAAATCTCTAGGAAGGTCTTTCAATGATCTCTCTTTCTCCCCAGCTGAGTTGCCGGTCATCATTCCTCCTCAGCCAAAAGCAAAAACTAGGGAACCATCTCCCCGTAGAGTTTCAGCCTCTATCCAGAAGAGCAACGCCTGAAGATCCCACAACAGAGTGACGAAAGCTTCTGCAAACCCCAGCTGGGTCCCTCATTACCAAGTTAGATCTATCAGTGACCTATTTCCCCAAGCAGAGTCATATATGCCAGATCTACCAACGATCCTATCCCCAGCTGGGACTTTCACTTCAAACAGATCAGCCAGAGATCTTCACAGCAACGGGATCCGAATCCCGGATCGGTATCTTTGCATAATCATAGCATTCGCATCATATTTTCCCCCAAAGCGTAGAATTCCGTCTAATACGGAGCATTACGGCAAAAATCAAACATATTGCATAATCATAAGCCATGTGTAAACTCAAACACTTGTAAATTTTGACAATCCATCAACGATATACAGAAGACTTCCCAAATCCCCCGGCAAAGAGCCAAAGCATTTGCTTTACACTCACAAATACAGATACACACTCCTTTTGGCACTCGTCCGTGTCACCACTCCCCAGTAAAGTCGCCCGAGCATTCTTTACAAATAGACACTTATACATTATAGATGCTTCCCGACACTCGTCCGTGTCACATCCCCAGCAGAAAGCCAAAGCGTCCCCTTTACACTCACAGCACATGTGTACATATATATACAATCCCTTGACATCCGTCCGTGTCACTTTCCCCAGCATAGTTACCTAAACACTTTGTAAACCAAATGCTTGTTTATAGTATACTTCTTCCGACACCCGTCTGTGTCACACTCTCCACAGCAAGTTGAGCACTCGTCTGTGTCTCACTCATACCTTTCACTTATACAGGTACTCGTCCGTATCTTATATATACCACTTAAATCCCCTCAGATCCGACACTCGTCCGTGTTCTTTGTTAACCAGTTGATACTCATCTGTATCATCATCTTTGAACATGCGTCAAACGTTTGTTTCTACCTGATACCCGTCCGTATCATAGTCTTAAGTATTCTTGTTCGCATCTTTAATCTATATACCATGTCAAACACTTATGTCTTCTTGAATTTAGACACCTGTCTGTGTCTATTGTTCCCCAGAAGAGTCCCAACAAATCCCAGTGAATTACTTCCCTTCTATCTGACATTCGTCCTATGTCATGATACCTTTCGGCAGCCGTACCCTGCCAGGTGATCGTCCTTCACCTTTTTGATGATCGTCCTTCATCACCCCCATTGGAGTCTCTATTCATTAGAACCCCTTCTTATCCGACATTCGTCCTATGTCGTGATACTTTAGCAGCCGTCCCCTGCTAGGTGATCGTCCTTCACCTCTTGATGATCGTCCTTCATCATTTTATCCGATGGCCGTCCCCATCGTTGATCTTGCTATCTGACATTATGTCATGATAAACCCTCAGAGCAGCCGTACCCTGCTAGGTGATCGTCCTTCACCTCTTGATGATCGTCCTTCATCATGCTTATCCGATGGCCGTCCTCATCGTCGACCTTTTTATCCGACATTCGTCCTATGTCGTGATACTTTCGGCAGCCGTACCCTGCTAGGTGATCGTCCTTCACCTTAGATGACCGTCCCTCATCTTATCCCCAACAGAGCAGCCGTCCCCTGCTAGGTGATCATCCTTCACCTCTGATGACCGTACCTCATCACTTATTTCATTTATGCCTTGAACTTGATGGTCGTCCCCATAATCCCCAGAGAGTTCCGTAGTTTTACCTGATGGCCATCCCCATCATAATCTCTTATATTCCCAGCTAGTCGGTCGTCCCCGTCTTTGCTTTATCTCCCGCTTCTTCCCTAGCATGTCGGTCGTCCCCGTCGTTGCTTTATCCCCAGCAGTCGTTCTCTGCTCGACGGTCGTCCTCCGTCGCCCGCACTTTATAAATATACTTTATTTTTCTTTTACAATCTATATCCCTTTTCTTCTTCATTCTGTGAGTGCAAATTTTGGACTGTCTTTGGTATTCAACCACAAGTTATCTTGTTTGCCTGTTAAGCCGTTGCTTACATTCTACACAGCTAACTCATGTTTGAATAGGGGAAGCTGTAAACACCCCAAATTTTCCCTCACCCATTCACACCATGGCTTGTGATCTTCTCATATGCATGGGTTCAATCATAGCATCTCATATTGCATATTTGCTTCACTGCATTGGTTCTAAGTCATCTGCATATAGGGTTTGTGATCTGAGCCATCCCTGGGCCACTTGAGCCACTTCAAAGGTTTTCAATAACTTCAAAGGGGTCCATGTATGTTCAAACATCATATTATATCCTCTCAAAGTCAAGAAAGCCAAAGAATCACAAGAACTTAGAAAGGCATGGAAGCAGAGCCAGGTTTAACTGCACAGATGACCTAGAATTAGGGTTTTGGTTTCAGAGGCCATAACTCCAAATTTTTTGGTCATTCTTGTTTCTATTGGTCTCTATATGATATGAGGATCATGCATATCAATTTTCATGAAGAAATTCCATGGGGAAGGCATCTGATCAAGAGTTGACTTCTTGGGCAAGTCAGTGTAAAATCAGGGCATCTGAGGCCCCCAATGACCCAACCAAAGGATGTTATCCATCATTTTGAATGTGTATGATCTTTATTTGATCATAGAAGATGTTATAATTTCACAAAATTGAAGAATTTCAAGCCATTTGCAAAATTGCTTTTTTGGGAAAGTGACTTGTAATGTAAACTTGCCATTTTGGGAAAGTTTTTCAACCCTTTCTTTTTGATTCAAAAATGCTTCAAATGAGAAAACTTTGGTCATGAAAGTTGTAGAATGGATCATTCCCTTTTCAAAAAGTACAAGAACTTGTCCTAATTCATTTTTGATCAAAAGTTATGGCCTTGCAAAGTTGGATAAAATCATTGAAATTTCACTTTTGCACAAAATGGAAAACTTGCAAATTCTCATGGCAAGCCTTTATGTGACTTCAATGTGACCTCTAATCATCATACAAACACAATGCATGACTTAAAATTCAGTTTGGCCCAAAGAATTTCCCATTTCTATGCCTTGAGTTTCAAGTAACCATAAGCCATTCTTCATGAAAGTGCAAAGAGGGATTTCTTGCAAAATGATTCTCAAAGGGATTGTATGATCTCTAGCTGGTCTCAAGACATTGCCATAACCTCATGAAGCATCTCACACCAAAAATTCAGCAAGACTTATCACATGTTCATGGCCAAAAATCATGAAATGTAACAAGTTGCCAAGTTGCAAAAACACTTCCAACTTATGATCCAAATGCTGCAGTCCTTCATGAATCATCCAAGGGCCATCCTTGACTCAAGCTGAGGCAGGACAAGCCCTAAGATTGCCTCTGACCCGAGCCATGCTTAGAGTACACAAATCTTGACTTTCTTGCATTTTGCCCATACCAATCCCACAGTGCCACCACCAACTCTCTGCCCAACTAGAGTATGATATGTGGACATCAAGCAACCCAAAAACACACCATACACAAGCTGAATCCTCCCACATTGCAGCACACACAAAAATCTGTTAAAACCTTTCCCTCTTCGAAACACTCAACACAACCATCAAACTTCAATAATTCCTTCACCAATCAACCACACATCACCCATAGAACAAATCCCACCCCTCACAATGGTCTAAAACACAACACACAAGAACCTCATTTTCTGCCATATCAGAACTGAACCTCTCAAACTAGCCACTTTCAACCCCATTCAAGCATTCCATTAGCCTCAGGAGGTTCAAAGGAGACCATTTGCACAAGAGGGAGGCTCTGAAAGCTCACTTTCGAAGGTCTCCAGCTCAGGTATAACCTAAGAACTTATTTCTCAGAACTTCATTTTCTTGTTACAAAATGAATCTATATGTTGCACTGATCATCTAGATGTGTTTAGAATTAAAAATGAGCAAGAAATGACCATTTCATGTTGTTCTGAAAGTTTACCCGTGTTTTATATTTTCCTTCGATTCATGCTTATGAAGTAAAATAAATGGATTTTAAGTGAGGGGTTAGGTTTAGATTGATGAGAGGTTTGTTTAGGTGGAAGAAATTTCATGTTTAGTGACCTGTAGAAGATTCTAGGGTTTATGCTCGCCGGAGAAGATGACCGGAACCACTGTTCCGGTCACCTGAAAATCATTAGCCCTAATTGTGTCATTAATGAGAGTTTGAATTTGGACCGTAGATGAGGTGGACTGGGGTTGACTCCCGCGCGTGTGTGTGGCCAGGATCTTGTCATTAAACCCTAATCCCTGATTAATTAATTAAATCCAGTTTAATTAATTATAAAACTTAAATTAGCCAGGTTTGAATGTGGGCCTTTAGATCTGGTGCGCAGTCAACCAGTCCAAACCCAGATTCAATCCCATCCTTCCATTGCGTTTACTTTTATTAAATTCAGTTTTAATTCTTTTTTTTCTCATTTATTTTATACATTTTATTTAAAATAGCAAAAATCATTTAAAAATTATGAAAATTTTTGTCAAAGATTTCATTAATTTTTAAAACACAAAAATATTTTTATTTTTATTTTTTGCATTAAAAATCATTTTTAAATTATTTAAATGTTTATTTTTAATTAGTTAATGGAAATTAATTAATTAAAAATGCATTTAGGTATTTAAAAATCACAAAAAAATTCACATTGCATTTAGAAACATTTAGAAACATTGTCCAACTCTCAAACCAAATATCTTTTTGGTTCTTGATGCCTTTTGATCATTTTCATTGGAATTAAATTCATTTTAAGGCAATAATTTTGTGCAAACTTTGAAAAATCCCTTCTGCCTAACCATTGAGAGTTGGATGATGATTCTTCTTGCATTGCATCCTTCATGGCATTTAGTTTATAGGATAAAATTGGTTTGATTTGATCTTGCATTTTCAATTTGTTTTGCATTTTTCTTGATGAGGTACCCCAAAACCCTAGCAATCTTAAGAAATTCATAACTTGCACTAGGTTAAGAGTTGGACCCCCTCCTTTGGGAAGTGAGTTTGTATAGGTTTAGGGTATCTTTGATTGCATTTTCAATTTTTTGTCATGTCATTTGCTTCTGGTTTTGGATTTTTGTATTGCATGATGCATGAAACCCTAATTTGTGCCTTCCTTTGCATTCCATTTCTCATTTGTTTGCATCCAATGACTTGCCATGACATTTTGTGCATCCACATGATTCATGATACATCTTAGGATATATTAGAATCATGTTTGATCATTGCATCCTTCATTTTCCATGTTATATGTCCATTGCATTTCATAACTTTTCATGTACTTCCATGGTTCAAAGCATGCTTCTTCTGCATCCATTGCTTTGTATGATCATTCTAATGTCTTGCATTATGTTTGTATCATCTCTTAGCATCATTAACACCGTGTTTATACTTCTGACTTTGGTTTGCATCATGACATTTCATCTCATTTGCATTGCATTTCATTTCTTTTGGCTAACTTTTCAGGTGGTAAGTTGTTTTGAGAAGTGAATTTGCCTTCACTTCTCACAATCTCTTCTCATCTCTCTTGCATCATTGCTGCATTTTGTCTTGTCTATTTGAGTGAGCTTTCTCATTCATGTTCATCTTACTTTCTTTCTTCAAGCAACTTGTCTTCTTAAGTGAAGCAAGTTGTTTTGCTCCTCTTTGCTTCTTGCTCCTTCCATCTGCTTCCTTCCTGGTGGTTTCTCTGAAGATCTTCTTGCAAACCTCATTAACCCTAGGAATGACCAAGCATGATGACAATTAGGTTTTTGATTAGTCCCCCATTTAGCTTTTACCTTTGTGTCTCTTTGAGTCTTCTCTTCTCATCTCATAATCAAGGACTAAACCCTAAAGGCTTTAAGGCTTTGTGATTAAGCTTATGCCTGCATCCTTCTATTAGGATGGAGCGTATAACTTTAATCCTAAGTGTTAAACCCTTAATGTGTTTAAATCCTTTAATCAATTCACTTAATAATCATCAAGACATCAAGCTTGTAACTTGGGCCTTGCATTAGGGTTCTAATTCTTCCTTAATTGGTTAAGAAGGACTAACCCTAGTGTTAATGGACAAGTCCCCCTCAAGTGGTCTTAAAAATCATAAAATCCACTTCTTAACCTTACCATTAACTAAAATCCATTTAATAAAGGCTTTGTTTTGTCATGAGGTTAATCCCTAATCATGGATTAAGTTGAGGAGTCTTTCTCAGCTTAAATGTTCTCATCTATTATCCTTCTATTAGGATGGTGTAATGAGTCCATTAAATCCTTGATTATGGCTTAAACTCATTACTTAAACACTAAACAAAAACTCCAAAAAACATCTAAATAAGTGCAAGTAGGATAATGATCTTAATCCTGTATCAGGGTGATTAAGTGTGAGGTGTTTACTTCATACTTAAGGCATTCTCATTACCCCTAATCAGAGGGAGGATGTGATGAGTTTACTAACCCTTGGTTTAGGCTTAAGCTCATTAACTTATGACAAACATAAAAAGCAATAAAAGATTGAAAACACAAAAAACAAACAATAATCGTCTCCTCCGGGATTCTTCTCTCACCTCATTCACTCACAAATGAGAACTTGCTTCTTCCGTCTAATGCAAGACAGTTTGCACCTGAGCCAGACAGGTCATACACTTGAGCATAGGCAAGTAAGCAGTTCACAAGTCAATTTATCTTTCAGTCTCTTTGAGTCGAACTACGGTGTTCTGACTTCCTCATTGCACGAGAGGATATGTAGGCATAACTTAACAGTTATCGAACAAAAGTCTCTGTATATTCCCCCTCCTTCCAGCATTATTCTTTAAGCCTCATGGCCTTGAGCACTTCATTCCTGTTCTTGCACTGACACTTCTCTTATACATTTCACACTTCTTTTACACTGACACTTGCATTCTTTCCAGCTTTGATACACAGATTGCACTGACACTACCCCTTTAAAACACAAATCTTTTAAGCATGGATCCCGTCGAGTACGACGGACAATCTGGGTGCTAATACCTTCCCAGGTTGTAACCAACCCCCTTTCTCAGTTTCTCTGGTTCGCAACCTTCTTATCCATATCTTTCTAGGTCTATGCAGCATTACCTTTCCTTCGGGATAAAAATGCCTAGCTGGCGACTCTATTCATCCTTTCTCTTTCGCCGACCGTTCGCGTCTGTACCCCATTTGACTTAGCCTCATTTGGTGGGAGCGACACTAGGGACGGTCGTAGGCTAGCTATTATTATGCATTAAATACACACAATTTCCTAGACACACGCGTGTCACTTCAGTATCTCCAAACGTTTGGGATCCTCGTCTACAACGACCAGGATACAACGAATGACTCCATTAACGACCATGGTAACGAAACATGCTTAGAATCTTCCCGTCACGACGATTGTGGGGCACTCTTAAGTCATCACTTCTCCGACCATAAGCAACGACTTATGGGGCTCCTGTTCTGGACTAGACCAACGACTAAGTATGGCCTAACCCTTTTTGGCCCAGAAATGGTCCAATAACTCATTATCCAAGGGTACCATTTCCATAATGGTCGTCCATCCCTCCTCGTCCGTGGCCTCTGCTCAACTACGAAAGAGACCGCCTAGAATTGACCAGGACAACCCTCACTCGGGGGATTCGTGCCCGACATAACATCTCCCGAGCACAATGCTCGTCCTCGCTCCATTCTTGGAAGTTACCTATTTTTGGGGGATCCGCGATCCAGGCCCAAAAATAGGGACCGTTAGCCACGCGCTGGGGGCTCTCTATATAAATCCTCTCATTTGAGAGGGTCAGGTATTAAATATTCTCTCCTCAAACACTTTTCTCGTACTTGCTAGCTCTTGTGCCCGTTCTGACTTTGGCATTGGAGTACCTTGCAGGTACACCCCCTCCCGTCCTCCTCACCGCACGAGCAGACTCAAAGATCCATGTCAGCAGCCATTGAAGTTCTGATCACTAGGTAAGATCAGTGGCGCCGTCTGTGGGAACATCGTCTCCCCGTCTTTTCACCCTCTGTTCGTAAAGACAAAACATCACCTCGATTTCATTCTTGATGGCTCACCAAGAGGATTTTGCCGCAGCTCGTGCTCTTTCCAGCATCCCCGTTAAGCAACGAGACAATGACTTGAACAACCCTCCCCTCGGGGAGCCGAATTGCTCTCAAGATGGACGAACAACATCCCCATCCCCTGAACCATCCCATCAGCTAGTCATCACACCCGTTGATATTCCTTTGATCCCCATTCTGGAGGGGACAAACCAAACACTTGCAGCATTGGTCGAAGCGATTATTATTTAGACTATTATTTAGAATAACTTTAATTTGAGTTTTTGAAGATTAATTAAAGTATAAATTATTAAGGTTGCTACAACTATTATATTATTATTTAGACTATTATTATTAGTATTAATTTTTATTATTTAAGTTATTATTAGGGGGGGTGTTTCGATTCACAACAATCACCATTCATAGATCTATTTTATTTAAAATATTAAATTAAGAATTAAGATAAATATATTATTAATATTATTTATTGTTTTTACCCTAGGTCAAAATTATTGACCAAATTAACACAAACCCTAAAAATGAAATACGTAGAGATTGATCAAAATGATTTTTTCCCAATCAAATCTCTCTAATTTCGTAAAAGGTACAAATAGGAAAATTATATACAAATAAATAACCGTTACAAATTGCAAACCCTAATACTATTTTACAACAAAATCAAATATGATAATTTACAATAGTTATGATCCAAACTTCCTAAAACAAATCAAATCTAATAATTGTTCTAAAACTTAAATATCACCTATATAAACAAAAAGAAAATTAGATGAGAGGGAAGAACCTAAAACAAAAAGAACAACAACTGCAGCTACGATCCCCACACCCTCACAAAAGCTCTAAACAACATAGAAAATTAGGGTTCAACATTGGAACCCTAACCCCTCTAAGCTAAACCACCATCACTAGTACCTGCGAAAAGAAATAGGGAAAGGATTAGAAGATGAGCATAATAAGAAATCAAAACAAATTTAGAAAGAAAGGAGTAGGAGCGTAGCTTAAGTGGTCACGACAAGGAAGGAAATAGTATTTAGCTCTTGACTCTTGTAGAATTTTGTTGTTGTTGTTGTTGTTGTGAGTCTGGTATTGTTACTGCTTGATTTTCTTGTTTTGGGGTGTTTGGGGTGTTTCTAGGAACATATTAGGGTTAATGTTCTTTCATTTAGGGTTATGGTTCTTGTGGCTTAGGGCTAGGGTTCATCTGGGTGGGGTAGGGTTCATGGGGTTCTAAAGAACCCATGTTAGGGTCCATGTGGGGATGAGTTTTCCGGTTGAATGTCAACCAGAAAACTAGGGGTAGGCGATGGTTGAAGGTGGGGAAAGGGTGGCTAGAGGCCAAGCCCAAACGTAAAGTTAGAGAGAAGGGAGAGAGCGAGTGAGAAAAGAGAGAGGTTAAAGGAGTAAATAGATAAAGAAAAATAGGAAAAATAAAATGGATGAGAGGAGTTTTGTTCAAATACTCCCCCTTGTGATTGCTCAAATGTGCACCAACTGGCGCTCGTTAGAGACCCTGATTAGTTGACTGCTAGAGTCAATTGATGATCTCATGCATGTACACCTACAATGCTCTTGCTTTGACTTGGAATCTGGATCTTCCTTCTTTCCCCATACTCGGACAAATCAACGTGATTAATGGTAATGGTCACATGTCATCTAATCCCTTGGATCTTGATCTCACGGTCCAGAGAAAAGTCAACATTCTGACTCTCCCCCATGGACTCCAATGTGAGGAATAGGCTCAACATACTTGAGCCCTGTTTCTATTGCTATTGACCCCCTCTTAAAAGACTCATTGCTAGATTACTATAAAATACACCCCCGCGTATTTTAGTTAATAATTGAATAATTAGGTTTTAACTATTATACATTTGGCTTGCTTAAATATAATTATGTGTTTTATATTTTATTCAATTATATATTTTTAAAAAATAAAATAATGGATTTATTTAATAAAGGGTTCAAATTGTAATTATTGGGTTTAATTTAATTATTTTCTAATTAGATTAATTAGTTATAATTAGGGCTTATTATTTTTAAATAACATAATTAACTCATTAGGGTTGACTCTTAATTAATATTTTTATAATTTTTGGTTTAAAAAGTTTAATCTTTTATTTGATTAATTTCTAATTTAGATAATTCATGTTTAAGTTAACCTTAATATATTATTTATAAAATTAAGGATAAATATAAAAAATAGAGACGATTTAAAATATTGGAATAAGGGATATGTAATACTTTGTTAGAGTTTTAGGGTTTAATTATAATGTTAATTAATTTAGTTAATTTAATAATTTTTTTCCAAATAATATGGATAAAAGGGATATTAGAGATAAAAATGGGATACACTTTTGGGATAGAACTCTTAGGGTCTGAAGAGTATAAAAATAGAATTTGGGATAGGGATAAAACTTAGGGTTTTAATAATATTTTTAATATATTATATAATTTATTAATTTTTCTAAATAAATTAAAAAGGGATATTTTTTGCAAATAAAATTGGATAAAATTAAATATCACTCACTTAAATTGTAAGAACTCTACCCTTGTGCATTGAGATATCTTTTTATAAACTTATTCTCCACCCGCGTTGTGTGAGAAATCTTTAGGGATAAAAACAACCAACAACACAATTTTTTTAAGAAGAATTATGATACTCTGATCCATCGTTTAAAATGAGGATACATACGCATAAAGTTGTCACTACTATGGAAAACCCTTTTCACAACGGTTGGAAAAAGGGTACAATCACGTCGGTCATACCATTGTTAAGTAGAGTGTCGTTGTAAGTTTATTGTTTCTATAACGGTCTGGAAACCGTTATTGAAAGCCAAGACGCGCACCACATATCACAACGGTTATGCTTATAAACCATTGTGATATATACACTTAGCTACTAGATTCAAAACCCATCAGCAGCAATTTAGCCAAAAGCAGAAATTACCTTTAACCTCGGTTACAATAGATAACCGTCATTGAAAATACCCATGAGTTTATTACATTATATAAATTGCTTGTTTTCCGTACACCTCACTAAAGAAATACAAGGATCCAAATTGATGAAGAAGTATATAATCTGAAAATTAACCTATTCTTGAAAACCAATTTAATCAAACCATTGTTGTTTTCTGATTACATTCGTCTCATCGTGCATCTCATACTGTTTTAGATAAACTATGGTATATTGACCTGGTTCCTTAGATGCATCACTGTATTCGATTATATTTAAATTTACATAACAACAATTTATTGGATAGTACCTTCTCCTCATCACTTATCATCATAATTTTTATAATCATAATCTTTACAATTATCAGTGACGAGGAGGAGGTATACTATCCAATTAATTGTTGTTAAAGAAATTTAACTATATTCGAATTCAACGACGCATCTAAGGAGCCAGATCATTATTCCATAACATATATATGTAAACAACAGGAGATAAAGGATGAGGCACATGTAATTCAAAAACAACAATGGTTTGTTTAACTTGGTTTTCAAATACAACTTAATTTACAGATTATAAGTATCTATGTCAATTTAAATGAATGTATTTTAAGTAAGGATTAATGAAACAAATCTACATAGAATATAATAAACTCAAACAACACCACACACCAGAACCAGATATTATAAATTTATCAACAAAACCCTAACCACATACAATATCACAAACTATGTTAAATTGTTTCAAGAATGCACCTTTTATTGAAAGTTATCGCGGAAGTATGGATTTCATCTAGTTTGTGAAGCAATAAAAAAGAAATACAAGGTGGATGAAGTTTCCACAATGACTTCATACTTGTGTTTTTTCCATTAACGTTAAAAGAATAAAACATTTTATGGCGCTGAGGTTCGAACCGATGAAAGTTTGATTGTATCAAAACTGTTGGTTATGTAACCACTGTTATATACTAATACTTTTTAATTAAAAACAAAATAAATATGGTAGTTTCTTAGTAAAGATATGTCACAAAGATGTATATGAATCTGTTGTAAACCTAACATTATTGTTTGCGCGTTTTGTAATAGTGTGTAAACTCTAGCGAGTACGATTATAAATTTTTTTCTTAGGCCTCTTTGTTTCCTATGTAAATTGTAAAATAATTTTGTAAATATATAATCAAGTATTAGTAATAAGTAAACATATCTTAGGAAAACAACTAACCCTAGAATTTAAGGAGAATCCTATTGAATACAATAGAGATGAAAGGTGTTTAGCATCTTCCTCCCACTTAACTGACTCCCAAACTTAGTGTCTCACCCTTATTCTTTAGGTTTTATCATTGTTTCACTATCTCTTAGGACAAATAAAGGATGATGGAGACTATCTCATTTTTCCGGCTGCGACAGCAGACGACTCTGCTGGAGAGTCCTAATTCCCTATAGAGAGTCCATCCTAACCTTGAGTTCTAGGATTCTTGCTTGCTTGCCTTGTTTGTTTACTGTTTATATATATATATATATATATATATATATATATATATATATATATATATATATATATATATATATATATATATATATATATATATATATGTATGTATGTATGTATGTATGTATGTATGTATGTATGTATGTATGTATATATATATATATATATATATATATAATGTTTTATTATAAATATTTTTTATATTTTATTATATATCTGTTTTATGTTGTATTATATATATATATATATATATATATATATATATATATATATATATATATATATATATATCATATTGGTTGGGATATATATGTGTGAAGCTAATACCAAAGCTAAAGGAATAACCCTAAGTTAGGACGTCGAATTGAAATGTTTTCAGTGAGATGTCACATCTCAATGATGCATGGAAGCTACTCTCGGAATAGACCCCCAAAGTTGTCTTCATGGTAAGGTATATCCTTAACATAACTAAAGATTTGGATGTGGTCCATGACTATGAGAAACTTTAGAACCCCTTTCAACTCATTGTAACCTTATATTAGTAACTCGCGAGGGTCGTTACTAGGGTCCCGCCTAGATGAGACTTATCTCAAAGGATTACCGTAGGAAAGTTTGCTCATTCTCATGTTAAAACGAGGGTATAGTCCATAATTCTTCAACTTGATCTCAGTTATGAAATTCCACACCAATATGCTCCACCTCAACATGAAACTATTCATGTTCTTGATCTTTTTTAGAGATCTTTGTATTTCAACCAACATCATCAATTTTCTTGAACATCATTTTTGCTTCATTGAAAACCACATCATGACTTGTGATACACCTTTTGTGACCTGATTCTAGGCATTACAACCTATAGGATTTAACTCCCTTAAGATACCTAAATAAGGATCATGCATCTTAAAGCTTTAGGTTTAACTTTGTCTTGCCTAATGTGAGCATACGCTACACAACCAAATACCCTAAGTTTATCGAGATTTAGTCGATTACCCAACCAAACTTCTTTATGTATTTTCATCCCCAAAGAAGTTGGGGGACACCTATTTATCAGGTATGCTCAGTCACAACAGCCTCAACCAAAAACACCTTATTCAATTTAGCACTAATCAACATGCATATAACCCTTTCAAGGATAGTTTGGTTGAATATTTCATCCAAACCATTTTGCTAAGGAGTCCCTGCTACAATCTTATGCCAAGCAATACCAGACATAACACAATAACCGTTGAAAGCTTCATTATAAAACTTAAGGCCTTTATTGGTCCCCATCCTCTTGACCTTTCTGCTAGTCTGATTTTTGACCAGAGTCTTCCAACTTTTGAAATTCTCAAAAGTTTCATCCTTAGTCTTCTAAGTGAATATCCATAACTTTCAGGAATAATCATCAACCATGGATAGAAAATACCTTGCATCTGAGTGTGAATGATTTCTTGCATCCCCCTAAAGATCAACATGAAGTAACCAATGGATCAATATGTTCTTTGATTTCCTTTATTGAACTTCACTCTACAGGTTTTACCAAACACATAAGGTTCATAAAACTTCAGCTTTTTGACCTTTTCACCACCTAGTAGATTTTGTTTCCCCAATTCAACCAGGTCTCTTTCACTACCATGGACCAATCTCATGTGCCATACCTCTGTCTTTGACACAAATATTGTGATTTCAATATCTGTTGAACCAATTATAACCTCAACCTCAAGGGTATTCAAGCCTTACTTCTTTCTTCCCCTCAAGACTTCTTTTGACCCTTTCATGACTTTTGGGATACCTTGATCTCCCTTGAACACATATCCTTTCTTGTCAAATTCTCTAAGATAAATCAAATTTCTCTTAAGATAAAGTACATTTTTGACACCATTCAACAACTATATTAACTTATCTTGGAGCTTGAATTTCACAAATCCCATTCCTACAGTCTTGTAGGCTTTGTTGTTTCCCAGTAACATTGATCCACCATCTTGATCACATAATTCCTTAAACACATATTTGTTTGGAGTCATGTTCCAAGTGCAACCAGAACCCACAATCCATGCCTTGCAAGAATTGTTGCTCGAAACTACCAAGACATCCGATGATTGATATTCATCTTGAATAATGGTTACATTGCCATTGTCTTTGCCATTACTATAAATCTTCAACCTATCAGGACACACTTTTCTTGTATGGCTTTCCTTCTTACAATGATAACACCTAAGATTAAGAGCATTACCACCATAAGATTCGTGACAATCTTTACCATTCTTTTTCTAAAACTTACCATCATTCTTCAAGATTTTTCCTTTTATGGAAAATCCTTCACCAATAGATGATAGTTTATGCTCCTTTCTTTCTTTCAATTTCTTTGAGTACTAGGACGACTGAGCTTCTTCAAAGGTAAAGGAATATCTTCCATTCAAGAGAGTTTCTTTGAAATGAGCATTAGATCTTGTTAAATCACACAACAAAAACAACTCTTGATCTTCATCATCGATCTTGACATCAATATTCTCTAGATCAAGAATAAACTTGTTGAACATATTTAACTTCTAAGCCAAAACTTTGTCTTCACTCATCTTGAATGAATATATAGCTTGATTCAGGTAGAGGCCATTTACCAACGATTTGGTCATGTATACAAACCTTCAAGTTTGTTCCATACACCTACTTATGTTTTCTCATTTGAGACCTTTTAGAGAACTTTATCACCTAGGCTCAATATAATGACACTATGGACTTTCTCAATCATCATCGTCTTCTCCTTCTCCATTAGGAAAACATCCATTATTTCTGATCCCTTTAGCGCTTCTAACAAACCCTTCTGAACAAGGAGAGCTTGCATATTAAGTTCCATAATATGAGATTATTCACACCGATGAATTTCTCAATCTTATACTTCATTGACGATATCTTGATCCATACTCACTACACTAGTTTGTTGTGATAAATGATGCAAAACACGAAGTAAGGCCATGATAAAGAGAGATTTCTTTAAAAATCAAGAAAATGATTCAATTCACAAAGAGAGAGAAGAGAAAAATGGTTATAACAATTTTTATATTCACTTTCTCTATTAGGGTTAACAAGTTACAAGTGAATAACAACCCACCACTCACTCTCAAAAACCTGAGAGAGCATCCTATTTATAGACTGCTAGCATATGTATATTATGTATGATGATAACTCTCATACTTGACATGCATAGCTACTACATAACAAAGTACATAAAACAATTTCGATGGCTACATGCTATAATAGACTTCAAGTACAACATGCACATCCCAGTCAAATCATGAAGATACTTCTGTCGAGACTAAGGTTTGATCCAAATACTACACTCATGAATAACCATTTGTTAGTAATATGTTATTTTACTCAGCTATTAATATTACCTCATGTTCCTCTCATTGTATCTCATTTCCGACTTAACGAAGTTGTAAAAACAAGAGTTGTCTCTGCATTTTATCTCTATGTTTTGATGATAGCAATGAAGTATTTATGAAAGAGAAATTTTATGTTCTAATGTTTGTTACTGTGCAAATCATGTTATGAAGAAATCAGATCTAACAAACATACTCAGAATGTACACTAAAGATTATATGCGAGTTACTACGTGTAACACAAGTCACAAGCATGCTGAAGAAGAAAGTATGCTTCTGTATCTGATCACAATCAGAAAGATCCAAGGATGCCTGTTATTGCTATTGCAATGCTCCTGTGGATTCTATTCTGATAGTGGTTCTGATTCTGAAGCTAACGAAGCTTATGAGGTTATAATCTTCTGAGAACTAAGTGCTGAAGACTTTGATGACTTGAAGTTCTAAAGGTTCTGAAGACCAAGTGCATAAACACTTTGAAGACTTAAGGGTTCTAAAGATTAATAATCTGAAGACCAAGTGCTAAATACTCTGAAGACAAGGTTCTGAGTGAACAACATTCAGAAGACTTGAAGTTCTGAAGACCAATGGTTTTAAAGACAAATGCTGAAGTTCTGAAGACAAGGTTCTGAATGAACAAGTTCTAAAGACTGAAGACTTGAAATTCTGAAGACCCAACCATCACGTCTCTACTCATGATTCAGTCATATACTATCAGAAGCCTCTAAAGTTCAGAAGACAATGTTATCGTTAGCAAGGATAGTACATAGTACAAAAATTCCTTATCCCACTACCTCTCCACTAACCTTAAATTATGGAAAAGGACAATACGTGATAGTACTATTTTCATCCTTGTGTAACGATACAACCATGGGTTAGTGTGTTGTTACTAATGCCATAACCAGAAAGGTTGATACACATATACAACCAAGTTGTCCAAATGGTTATTGAATCATGTTGCTGATGTTTTCATACAATCACATAAGGTTGAAGATTACAAGATAAAAATGGTATAAACCATGAAGTGCTTAAATGAATATGCAGCTCAATGCTGATATTGGTATTGGACAATTTGTTTAAGTAACCTGCTTATGCAGAAGTTGCAGATTCACCATGTGCTTAATTTCATATGCTGCAGAAGACTTGAAAATTCGATGAAACAAGAAGATGATCATGGAAGATCTAATTACAAATCCACAACACAAATGGTGTATCCTGAAGTAATCATTGGATTGAATAAAACAAATGATGTTGTCCAAATTGTTCTAATGTGAATCAAGATGAAGAAGTCCTTCTATGTGCTCATCAATGATCAACTAAGCTTTCAGTAGCTTAGGAAGAAGAAGACTTCAGCAAATCAAGTGCTCTGGACTGTTGTCCGTGAAGAAGCAACTTGAAGAAAAAGAAGAAGACTCCACACATTTGTGCTATAATACAATGTATTATCTTAGTGTGTATTAGGATCTTTTGATGTATTTAAACAATTGTAAACATTACCCACTTCCCTAAAGGACCGAGTGAAGGTTAGAACTTTAGGAGGCTTAGAAGTTAGTAGTTTGGTGCTCTCTCTAAACTTGGTGTTTTGGTGATTGATCAAGGGCTAATGTTCTGGTACTGCTCATAACTATGTGTTATGGTGTTGGAAGTCGCATTCGCTAGTAACTCCAAAGACGTAAGTCATTTTAGCTGGTTGTGCAGTTAGTCATGGAAGGTATCTGCACAAGGAAGTCACAACTACAGTTGTGCAGTTAGTCAAGGTAGATAGCCGCGCAGGGAAGTCACAACAGTTGTTGGGCAGTTAGTCATGACAAGTAGCCACTCAAGGAAGTCGCAACTGCGGTTATGCAGTTAGTCACGGCAGTTGGCCACGTAGTGTAATCAGTTTTGGTTATAGTGGATTAAGTTATTTGCTAAGGAAAATCACCTTGAGGGATGAACTAGTCTAGCTTGAGTGTTCCTCAAGTGAACCAAGATATATTGTGTATTCTTTACTCTTTCTTATGCTTTACTTTAATGTTTATGCTTCCGCAACGCAACTAAAAGCATCACTTAACACAACAACGTTACGAGACAAAAAGTTATCAAGGGTGAAAATCCCAATTCAAACCCCTTGTGTTTTCCTCACACCTTCAGACGTGAGATCAATTGTATTACCTAATAGGCATTTTCTCACACTATTAATACAACAACATTAACTTTCAATAATGATATAAAGATATCAATTTTGAATTATAAATATTTCGAGGATATTAAAGCTAGCCATGTTTCTAGGCATTAGCATATAATAAACAAAGACTCGGATCTATTAACAACTAACACCTTTTGTATGTCAAGATGTACCATTAAAATAATTTTTAGGTAATTAATCCAAAATAAGAATTAAGAATGAAGAATCATCAAAATTAATTCATAATTAAAATGACATAAAACTCTATGATCATGTTTATACATGAGAATATAATGATTACATATACCTTTAACAAAGAGATTTCTAGGTGTACAGGTAATTCTGAGAAGATAAACTTGCAAGGTTATTTCCAAGGATCTCTTGAGTAGCGCTTCCACCTTTAATCCCCATATCTTATTTTTCTATTGAGACCAATATGAACCTACTACCTTTATGTACTCCCTTGATTCCACTGAAACTCCTTTAAAACTGAAATTGGACCTCTTATTTTTAAGCATGAGAGAGGTACACTCTTTAGGTGAAACGTCTATCCTCAACTAGAGCGCCTACTTTCTTCTATATTAAGCAATGTCAGTTCATTCAACTATTATCCTTAGCCTCCCTAGCTCGTTAGATGGACCACCCATCTTTGCTTAACACACAAGCCCTTCCGTCACCGTGAAGTTACTTAGGTAGAAAGTCTTCTCTTGAATGTGCTCGCCTAGCACACCCATGAACATGGCCTAACAAGCCTTGCTTGTCGGAAAATGGTCTTGACAATGTCTTTGTGTGTTGTTTGGTGATTTTTCAGTCCTCTTCACATGTTTTTTTTATCAATATGCAAGTAGAAAGTTCAAACAAATATTCTTAAGACTTTTCATTGATAAGTTAAGAGATTTTGTATTGATTGCATGTAAAAAAGTCAATAAATACATATTTTACGTAATTTTCATACTTATCAAATAATCAATTGATTTGATTAACTAATGATTGATTCGCAAGTTAGTACTAAACAATCTTACTTTATTTCTACAAATTAACTAAGCATTCTTTCAAATATATTAAACCATGATCTGGTTTAAAATTAAAATAATTTTAATTCAATTTTACAATAAAATTTAAACCAAATCTTAAATTTTCACAATATCTTTGCATCTAGGGATGAATATAGTATTTAATAATGGACACAATTCAAATAATTGTTAGTACAATAATAAATCTAATATATATATATATATATATATATATATATATATATATATATATATATATATATATATATATATATATATATATATATAAATCTAAAGTACCTGGTAATTACATCTTAATCCCTCTGATTAAAAGGTTAATTTGACTTATTTAATAGGGTTAACTTTGGTAATGCAATTTATAAAGGGTTTTGGTTCATTTGGCAATAAATGCAGCTGATGTGGCACATTCACATAATAAGTTGTTTTCCTATTTTTTTTTTTAATTTTTAACATTGATGTTACAGCTTACAATATATTGTTTATATATTATCCTACAAAATATCCTACAAAATAGGTATAATTATAATGGTTTAATTTAATTAATAAACCTATTTAATAGCACAAAGAGCATTGAACCAATTAAACAAAAATCTCACCTTTCATCTCACAAACCAAACGCTTCGGATTCTACAAGTTTACACTCCCAATGATTCTTCTCTACCAGTCCCAAAATCATTTTCATCCAGAATCATTACCTTCAACCCACACCATAAATATGATATATCCTTATACCTCTAACATTTTCAGACTTTTGAGCAGCTTCACCTTTTTCCTCTGGGGAGTAACTGGTAGTCGCACAAAACCCTAACCCCTTTGTCTTTCAATCATGTTGCTTTCAATTACAATTTTATAAAGCTATTATTTTGTTTATTTGTCTTTTGTGAATGTGCAGGTTCTAAGTTTGATCTATGGCTCGTCCCATTGAATGTGTCAAGGATATCGATGACTCAAAGGACTTGGGGAAAATTGCCGTTAGGTGTAAGCATATATGGTCTGTGACAAGTTCTTCAAATAAAGAACATATAGAGATGATATTGGTTGATTCAAAGGTACTATTGAATCTGTATTTTATATTTTACATTGTTCTGTGATATGGAACTTATAAATCCATTGTATTTTATTTATCTTTGAAGCTTTCCATGATTCAAGTCATTGTGCCTCCATTTTTGGTTTCCAAATACAAAGAAGACCTTGCAGCTGGATGTTCTTATATAATGCAGAATTTTAAAGTGTCGAAGAATGATTTCTCATTTAAATCCACAAGCCATGGTTACAAACTGGTATTTTGTGGATCTACTTCAGTCAAATGCGTGGATCTCCCCGACATTCCTCTTAATTTCTTGAATATTATTGGCTTGGAATCCATAGTAGATGAAAAATTTCAGTCTAATATATTAGTTGGTATATTATTATTGTTTTAAGAATATTTTGTTACAAAGTTTTCAAAACAATGTTTGTATATCTGCTTTTTTCTGATATAACGTTGTGTTTTTTAGATGTTGTTGGTGGTGTAACAGAGATTAATCAGTCTCGGGTTAATGGTAATAACAGCAAGAACAAGGTTGTTTTTTCCCTTACTGATTCGAGGTATGTTTCATGCCCATTAATGCTCATAGTATTTTGTACTATATTTTTATTTCGACTGATTCAATGAGATAAGTGACTAATAATTTTCACTGCCATGCAAAATATTACCAGCAAGGCTGTTGTTCAGTGTACTTTGTGGGGTGACCTTGTTGTTCAACTCTTCGACTATCATATGAATCATAAAGAAGATGGTAATATAGTGATTTTGTTGATTAATGCAAGGATTAAAGAGGCCCAAGGTATGTTACTTATATGAGTTTTTTGTAGTGTAATATGATTAACAAAATATTCAGCTTTCTTCTAAATTCCATTACACTATGATAAAATCCAGGTGGTTTCCCTGTAAGCATCTCAAACGCTTGGAACGGGACAAAGCTATTGATTAATGACATTAGCATTGCTGAGGTTAGCAAGCTCAAAGAAAGGTAGAGGCAGAAATAATTAAATCGTCAAAACACATTGTAATTTGGGTATAATATTGAATCCCTTATCATACTAATTTTAATACTATGTTTGTTATTTAAATCTGTTTGAAGTCTGAGTTGCCGTTATTATCTTCTTCAAATGTTCAAGTAGATGCAAGTCAGAACTCACATTATTCCGAGTTCGATAAGTTTGTTTGGAAGGCTGAAATTCTAAGTCTTGCTGAAATAAAAAGTCTGCAATATGTAATATATTCTTTATTCCTTATGTCTATATATTTTTTTTTTTGTAAACAAACTGAATTGTATGCATTTTCTGCTTATATAGGAGACAACCTGTGTTACTGTTGCTACGTTAGAAAAATTTGAAGCTGGCCAGACAGGTTGGTACTATGATGGATGTGTTGATTGCACAAAAAGTGTCTCTCTGAAGTATGGGCAGCTGGTTTGTTATGCCAAACATGTGAATTCAAAGCCCGTTCCTAGGTAAAATGTATTGTAGTTTGTATGTTTATGACTGTTCTGGTTTCCTGCTTATATTATTCACAATTAGAATGTTATCCTTGGCTTATATTATTCACAATAAGAATGTTATCCTTGGTTTAATAGGTATAAACTTGAAATTTCTGCTGTTGACGGTAAATTCAAGTCTAGGTTCACTTTCTGGGATAACGATTGTGCAAGATTGATTGGAAAATCTGCTCTTCAATTGAAAACTGAAATGACTGAGGTACCTTATCACATCATGTTTTTTTTTGTATAATTGTTTGACAATTATGTAATAATTTTATTTTTGTTTGATGTAGATGGGTGAGAATAACCCTCTAGAATTTCCTTATGCCCTTGATGCCATATTGAAAAAAGAGTTGGCTATTAGGGCGGTTTTCCAGCCTAAATATGGGCGACTATCTGTGATTGGCTTTAAAGAAGATGAATATATCCGTAATAAAGTTAGGGAGAGTTTCAAAACTGAAGAGGTAATATTACTAGGATTTTGAGTTATATAAATAAATAATATAATTTTTGACTTATTTTATGTTATCTTGCAGCCTACATCAAAACTCCAAACATCTTGCCCTTCATCACAAGAAGAACTGATAAGCTTTTCTGTGAGTTTTTAATTATTCCCAATAATATGTTATCATTTTGAACTCATCTTTTAATATAAGGCATCTAAATGTTTATCCATTTCTATCATTGTTGCAGGAAGCATTATTGGTCTCTGCAGATTATGATCCTGCAGTTGGAACTCCAAATCTAACACTGTCTAAGAGGTCTTTGGCTGATGCGGCCGAGGATATTGATAGTGTTCAACTTTCCTCAACCAAGTTAACCATAAATATTAAGAAGGAGAAATAGTTGTCTGGACCATTTTAATATGTTAAGTTTTAATTAGAACTTTGTTATGAGTTGAATTGTTTGTTGTTTATTTTGTTTATCTAAGCATGCAACTGGTCCTTTGAATTGTTTGTTGTTTATTTTGTTTTAATTAGAACTTTCATTATGATTACATTAGATATTTGGATTCCAACATATTATCAATATGAATTTCTAGAAAAGTTTAAGATCAATGTTTTATTTCATATTGGATTTTTATTGATTAATGCCAGATAAGTTACAAAATTATAAACAGTATTATAAAATGGATGGAAATGAGAAGCATAAGCAACCTTTTATTTAATAAATCAAATGAGTGTAATATTAGTTAGATTTTTGATCAACATACATCACACCAACGTATTAACCTTGAAAATTTCCTATATTTTATTATAATCTATTTAACAACAAAAGTTTAATCAAATTATAATGAGTACTTATGTTATTACAACTTGCTAACCAGTAACATTTAATTATATATATCGAGTATCTTAGAAGCTACTATACATTATATCAACTATTTTAATATCCGAACATCCCGTAATATCAGACTATATAAAACATTTGCACTTAAATGTTACGTTATTTTCGCTATATTTTATCGTACCCAATATACACATTTTACACATGTATCTAATTTTGTGCTCCACTATTACCAATTTCAAAAAAAAAATTAAAAATATTTAGTCTTTATTTATTGGTTAGTTTTCTATGTAACATGTGTAGGTTAAAATATTAGTATTTTTTAAATCATATTATTTTGTAACTCATATTAACTATTTTTTTCATGAGGTCATTTACGTATCTAATTTTTATGCTCCACTATTACCAAATTGAAAAAAAAAATTGGAAATATTCAGTATTTATTTATTGGTTTGTTTTCTATGTAATGTTTGTAGGTAAAAAAATTAGTTAGATGTAATCAAATAAGCTTCATGTCTGATTTAAAATCTTATATGAGTGAGATTATATGTGGCTACTTTCTTCAACTACTAATAATTAGTGTCTATCCAAATAGGTTTGAATTAGTGAGATTACATGGGGTTACTTTCTTCCATGCTAATAATTAGTGTCTATACAAATAGGTTTAAACATAATAACACCTATGTGAAATAATTCATTCATACAGTATATAAGTAGATTTTATCACGGTTTACAAGACCAAGTTGTGCTGCATTGGTATAGTAAATATCAACTGTAGTAATTACTAGCATCATACTGCAACAACATTATGTGAAACGTTTAAATGTCCTATGCAAGTGGAAGAAAATGATACAAGATGGAAAAAAGGAAACTGTACACGCTTTTCATATACTGCATGTGAAATATAGTTTTGTTAAAATCCCATTTAATTTCTTTGAAATATTTGGTTATACATACTACTGTTGACGAGATGAATATCCATAAAAAAATGGAATCATATGAGAGTGAAAGGAAAAATGCAGCAGCAATTGCAAGATTCAAAAGAAAGCAAGTTCTTTTTGCAAAAAGATCAAAAAGGAAAAGAGTTGATGAGAACGTAATGGTTATAGATAGCTGTGTGAATGGTTATGTTCCTGCATCCGGTTTTCATGTCAGAAACCCACTATCAAATATCACCTCTGCTATGAATAATGAAAGAAATCAAAGATCAAATAATAGTTTTAATCAGTGCATGTCTTCCGGAAAATGTAAGCTCAGTTTTAATCAGTGCATACCAAATACACCTGAGTCTGTATCACGTTCCTCCAAATCAACCGTTACACTTGATGATTTTTCTCCAAAACATCTTGCTGCCTCAGCACGGCGTAGAAGAAAGACAATTCTTCAACAGATGAACTCCCACACACGCAGACATCTTGAGAATAGCGGCAACAATACCGGTGACCCCGTGTTCTTCAATTCACCCGTCAGTGGCAACACAACTTCACCTCTGTGTCGTTTAACTTCCTCATTGCCTAATGACAATGAGAATAATTCTTATGCACATTCAAGTATTTCCTTCCTTTCGTCTAAAAAATAGTTGAATGTTGGCGCTATTCGGTCTATGACGGCAAATTTATTTAATACGTTCTCAAATATGAATCATGAACGTGCATCTTCATCCACATGCAATGAAACTGTTGATACAACTCCTACCTCGAAGTCGTATATGAATCATGAACGTGCATCTTCTTCCGCATACAATGAAACTGTTGATACAACTCCTATCATTCAGATTCACGATCCATGTGAGGATAATTCGATGGATGAAGAGTTTAGCGATAGTTCTTGCGAATTCATTCATGAAAATCCAGATTATGACACAAGTTCAAGTTTTGCTGAAGACGAAGAATATGATGCAGATTCTATACCCCTGAATTTGAGAAATGCTGGTATGTTAGTTACTACAATATATTTGTTACCCATTCCATTTAATTTATCACCATTACTATAATATTCCATTACACTTAGATGTGCCAATAAGACTAACTGTCTATATGCTGTTATTAAGAATATATAATTTACTATAACATTATGGATTATTGTAATTGGTTTAAATAGGTTACTATGACATTGGTGATCCTATTACTGAATGTACACAATGTGGAGCAAATATGTGGTATCAAGAGAAAACCAACAAACAAAAACACAGTGCAGTTCCAAAGTTTCAATTATGTTGCGGTAACGGTAAAGTCCAGTTGCCATTATTGAAACCACCACCAGTGTTACTAAAGCATCTTTTGTTGATAACAATGTCATAGAGTGTCGAAACTATCATCAATATTGCAGATTATACAATACGATGTTTGCCTTTACTTCTCCCGGAATGAAGTTTGACAATAGATTCAATGTTGGAAGAGGCGCACCCAACATACGAATACATGGCCAGTCTTGCCATAGAATTGGAAGCATGATTCCTTTATCTGGACAATCACCAAAATTTGCTCAGCTGTATATTTACGACACTGATAATGAAATACAACACAGGATTGAAGGAATCGGGTATTTTTACAACTTATTCAATCTTTAAGACATTATTATTCTCTTAATCTTATGCTTGATAGTATAACCAAAACCATCTATGTTGTACAAGTTCCATACTAACTACTTTATTATACTATGCAGTAACAATCCAAATATAATTCCTGCAACTGTTACCGCACTGAAGCATATGTTGGATGAGTTTAGTATACATGCTAAATCTTTTAGAATGGCAGCGGATCGACTTAAGGATTGTCCTATTCCTGATCTCAAACTCAAGTTAATCGCTGATCGGTCCAAAGATGGAAGACTTTACAACCAACCGACTGTTGCTGAGGTTGCTGCACTTATTGTTGGTGATGTTGATTCAGGATCGAAAAGGGATATTATCCTTGAGAGACAGAGTGGACGGCTGAAAAGAATAAGTGAGTTTCATCCAAGTTATCTTGCGTTACAGTATCCACTTTTATTTCCGTATGGTGAAGATAGTTTTAGACTTGGTGTCCTACACAAGGAAACTAATCCAAAGAAAAAGTTTAAGAAAAATAAGCTTACAATTAGAGAGTGGCTGACTTTTAGGATTCAGATCCGATCTAACGAAGCACATACACTTTTGAGTTCAAGGAGGTTGTTTCAACAATTTTTGGTTGATGGATTTGCTATGATGGAGTCTCAAAGATTGAATTATATTCGCAAGCATCAAAAAAAACTTAGAGTATCAAAGTACTGTAATCTAGCTGGAACCGCAGAACAATCGTCCACTCAAGGTGCAAACAAAGGTAAAAGAGTTGTTTTACCTTCAACTTATGTTGGAAGTCGGAGGTACATGGAACAATTATATTTTGATGGGATGGCAATCTGTAGCCATGTTGGATTTCCGGGCCTTTTTATCACTTTTACTTGCAATCCAAATTGGCCAGAAGTTAAAAAGCTGCTTGACACAATGAATCTTAAACCTCATGATCGTCCAGATATCATTTCAAGAGTGTTTAAAATTAAGTTAGACGAGTTTCTGTGTGATCTAACAAAACGACATGTCATGGGAAGAGTTGTTGCATGTGAGTTATATTAACTTTATTTGATTCATGTTACCATTTTTTTATTTGAATCATTTTTTTATTATTTTGCGCGTTTGCATACATATACACCATTGAGTTCGAAAAGAGAGGTTTACCACATGCTCATATTTTGCTATTCATGCATCCGTCGAGCAAGTATCCCACTCCAGATATCATAAACAATATCATTTCAGCTGCGATACCACCTGAAGAAGATGACAGGCAATTGTATCATTTGGTGAAGACACATATGATTCACGGTCCATGTGGTCTAGCAAATTTGTCTTCACCTTGCATGAAAAACGGGAAGTGTTCAAAATTTTTTCCCAAGAAATTTCAGCCTGATACAATGATTGATGACGAGGGCTATCCAGTGTACATGAGACGTGATACTAGAAATACTGTCTTGAAGAAGAATATTGTTCTCGATAACAGATATACGGTCCCTTATAATCCGTATTTGTTGAAGAAATTTGAGGCTCACATTAATATGGAATGGTGTAATCAAAGTACTTCGGTTAAGTATTTATTCAAGTATATTAACAAGGGGTATGATCGAATTACCGCAGCTGTCGTCGATACTGAAATTGATGGAAGTTCTCTTATTAGAAATGTCGATGAAATCAAACAATACCTTGATTGTAGATATGTCTCGCCGAGTGAAGCATGTTGGAGGATCTTTTCATTTCCTATTCATGGAAGATCTCCTGCAGTAGAAAGGCTGTATTTTCATCTTGAGGGCGACAATTCGGTTTATTATAATGATTATGAACTGATAGACGAAGTGCTTGATAAACCGAGTGTGAAAGAATCAATGTTTACAGCATGGATGGAAGCAAACAAAATATATCCAGAGGCAAGGGAATTGACATACTCTAACTTTCTTACCAAGTTTGTTTATGATAAAAGTCGCCGACGCTGGAGACCACGAAAAAGAGGCCATACCATTGGAAGACTAATTTGGGTTCCTCCAAGTACCGGTGAGCTGTATTACCTAAGAATGATGCTCACAGTTGTCAAAGGACCAACATGCTATGATGATATCAAAAAAGTTGGAGGAATATTAAGGGATAACTTTAGGGATGCATGTTTCGAAATGGGATTTCTTAATGATGACAAGCAATATGTTTCAGCCATACATGAGGCCAAAGATTGGGGTTCCGGACATTTTTTAAGAAAGTTGTTTGTTACCATGCTACTATCCGATACAATTAACCGACCACGATCCGTTTGGGAAAAAACTTGGCATATATTATGTGACGGTATACTTCATCAACAAAGACAAGCAGCAAATAGAAGAGGTACAAATCATCATTCAAAATTATTCTGTTTTCTTAATTTAATTTCTCATTATTGTCAAATTAGTGTTGATGTTATAATTTAGATTTCTGACTGATTAATGGTATCAACCTAATGATATTATGAATAAGTATCATATCATTGATTATGGAAGTATATAATTAGATAAAGTGAAGCAATATGTTAATAGTTCCATCCTGTAGGATTTAAAATATTTGATTAAGTAAATGTAGTGTATAGGATAAATCAAAGGATATCATATGTAGTAGAATTTGGTTGAATATACAATAATGTCGTACCAATACACCAGTTTGATATAAATGTATATTCACTTTGAAGAAATTGGTTTGGAAAAACATGTTATATGTATTTCATGTATCTATGTGTAGTAGTAATGATATTTTTTCATTATGTGTGTTAAAGAAAACAGAATTTGTTTATGTATAACTAATACAAATTAATCTGACTGTACATTGTGATTGAACATGGTATGGCAACACTATGAAGCATTAGATAATTTCATTTCACACTTAGAATCTGCATTCAAATTACATAATCCAATGTTATAGTATACTAGCAAATATAGATGAAGTATGAATTTATTTGTTTTTTCAGATATGCAGTTGATAGATACTGAATTGAAAAATTTGACTCTCATTGAGATTGAAAATTTGATGCAATTGAACCGAAGAAGTTTGCATGAATTTAAGGGTATGCCTTATCCAGATTCATACGTCACAAGACATGTTGGCAATAGACTGATTTATGATGAACGTTATTATAATGCCGACACCGAACGACAAAATTTCGAAAATCTCTTTCGCGCTCTTACAGGTCATTGTTTTATTTGTATATAACATTTTATAACATTTATTTGTCTTTTCTTATTCACCGACTAACAATTATTTACTTTATATTTCATAGATGAACAACGTTCAATATTCGAAAAAATCATGGTGGCCGTTGACAAACAAAAAGGAGGGGTGTTTTTTTTACATGGTTATGGAGGCACCGGTAAAACTTTCATGTGGAAAACAATATCAAGTTCACTTCGTTCACAAAAAAAAATTGTTCTTACCGTTGCTTCAAGTGGCATAACATCGTTATTATTGCCGGGTGGAAGAACCGCACATTCAAAGTTCAAAATTCCTGTTCCTACACTTGACAATTCTACTTGCAATATTGACAAAGACACTGAACATTCTCAGTTATTGGAAGCAGCTGATGTTATAATTTGGGATGAAGCACCTATGTCTCATAAGAACTGTTTTGAGGCATTGGATAAAACTCTTAAAGATGTCATGAGCAAAAAGGGTCTTGCAAAAACTATATTTGGTGGAAAAGTTGTAGTTTTTGGCGGTGACTTCCGATAGATTCTTCCGGTTGTTCCAAGAGCGGGACGCTCTGATATTGTTCATGCATCCATATGCTCATCCTATGTGTGGGACTATTTTCAGGTTCTAACACTAACAAAAAACATGAGACTTCAACAAGGAAGAGATAATACAGGTTCTAATGAACTTGAGGAATTCTCAAAGTGGATTTTGGATGTTGGAGACGGTAAGTTGTGCGAACCAAATGATGGATTGGCTGAGATAGAGATACCTCAAGAACTGTTAATATCCGACTTTGAGGATCCTATTAAAGCTATTGTCGAAAGCACATATCCGAATTTGTTGGAAAATTATCAAAATGTTGATTACTTACAAGGAAAAGCTATTCTTGCCTCGACCATTGAAGTTGTGGAAAAAATCAATCGTTATGTGTTGAACATGGTACCAGGTAATTTAATAGTATTTGCATAAATAAAAAAGTATTCATGTTTGTTTTTTCGGTATTTTATTAATGCTTTCGTCTTATTGATTTTTTAGGAGAAGAGAAAGAGTATTTAAGTTTCGATTCTATTGATAGAACCGATACAAGTTATTCTGAAGCATATGAAGTTCTAACTCCGGAATTTCTTAGTAAACTAAGAACATCAGGTATTCCAAATCATAGCATCAAATTGAAGATTGGTACCCCAATAATGCTAATGAGAAATTTGGACCAAAGTGATGGATTGTGCAATGGAACAAGATTAATTGTCACAAGGTTAGGAAATCATGTGATTGAGGCAAAAATAATGTCTGGAAAGAACATGGGTAGCAACTTTTACATTCCACGAATGTCTGTGTCACCTTCTGAATCACCGTGGCCATTTAAATTGATTAGAAGACAATTTTCGATCATTGTCTCTTACGCAATGACAATAAATAAATCACAAGGCCAATCGCTTGATCGTGTCGGATTGTATTTGCCTACTCCTGTTTTTAGTCATGGACAGTTGTATGTTGCAATTTCAAGAGTCACTACCAAAAGTGGTCTTAAAATCTTAATACATGATAAAGAAAATGGAACCGTTTCTACCACTACGAATGTTGTATACAAGGAGGTTTTCCAATCGCTTGGTTTGTTGATAATCTTAAACTAATTTTCACTATTTTTATTTTTTATAATGATAATAATAAATATCTTACTAATTGTCATTTGTATATGCAGATAGATGTTGATTTCTTGATTTGTGGGTGCTACCTTCATAGTCACAGTTAGCAATCCAGTTTGGTGTTATGGACATAATTACATTTGCACATGTAAAGGTTTGAAATTGATATATATTATAAATTAAAGAAAGCATTATATTGATTATAATTTATTTGTTTTCTGTATGAGGTATATTGGAAAAATTATATTTATATGCATTTTTTTTTGAAATCATACTGTATCTATTTGAGAAGAATATGTATATATTAGTGGTAACAATTTATATTAGAAGAAACTTACATGCATTGCCATCATAATTATTTTCTGTCATACTACAATCAGGGTCCATTATAATTATTTGTGATATTTTGTATCATATATTAAGTTGGGATTTATCATCCTTCACAAATACATGATGTGTATTTTGCGATTTGACAGATACATTCTTATATGACAGCCAACGAACACTATCAAACGAGGCTCAAATATGAAGTTCATAGTTTTGAAGATCATGGCCACTCTTGAACCTTTTATGGTTCCATATGCATAGGAGTGTCACTGTTGTATATAACTTCACCATTGATATAGTTTCTCTTTCCTTTTTATTTCACGTCATTCCTTCTTTTGAAACAATACTCATGTTATGTAAGCACTTCGGTGCAAAACCAGCATGTGTCGTGCGCATCTTAAGCAGGCTGAGGGTCTATGCAATGGGACTATGCAATGTCGTACCTATAAAGACATACAAACCTGCTGCATCTAACATGGTCGTCCGGTTTACCCAGCGTTCGGCACTTCCGGGAATTCTATGACAGGATTATGTTCAACTTTTGAATTGCCCATCACAAATATCTGTTGTATTTTATTATGTTTTCTGATGTTTTAACTGTTATTGTGCTTGGGTAATGCCTCAATTGTAGTCTTTATTTCACCATTATGTTATTCCAGCATAATTATAACAGTGATACTTCTGCATTTGTAACCAAGTAAATTTAACTCTTCCATGCTCAAACGATGCTTTTCTTTTATTAAAACATACATTAACCATTGTCCAACTACTGTTACATCTTTGCACTCTTGCCATCCTATATATCACGCATCCGCATTGTCTGTTAATAATGCGGATTTTCGGTTATAATTGGCTAAAACACTGGCCTTACTTTTACTAACACCTATCCATCTTTATACACTTTTATTGTTCATACTCAAAGGATGAATTCTTTCCATTAACATCTTTTCACCATTGTTTATGGATTAACATCAAATAGATGATGACAATAATTAACTGCTCCTCATTTGATCATTAAACTTTGTCTTTACATAAACAGAGCCAGATATTACCAGTGCTCTATACAACTTTCTTATATTACACAAATAACTTACAGGCAAACACATATTATCCTTACTATTACACATAAACTACACCCCCTGGAAACCTCCAACTGGACCGACAAAGGTCGCGTTCTTTCTGTCTGCAACTAAGGAAATTCTGTCTCAAACCAACTACAGCCCCTGCAGCCATGGAACAAAACCAACTAACGAAGATTATTTTTCACCACACTAACGGTTACTCGGTCACCAGGTTTCTCAATTCGGAACTTCAAAATGTCACCCATCCAAAGCTGACGGTACTTGGCAAATTCATGCCACCCGCGATACATGTATTTTTCCATCTTGATGATCTTTCCGTTGCGCCTGCCACATTTTATCTTCGCAGCATAGAGAAATCCGTAGTCTCCGTCCTCCAAGATGATGTCCTTCTGATTCAATCCAAGGAACCTCTCACTCACGAACTTTGGAAAATGCTGCAACCAAATCATCTATATCATTATAAACAATGCATAAACATATTCTGCATGCAAACGGTTTTTCGTTTTGGAGTTACAACTTACCATCACGTTATTCGTCACTTTGTAGCCAAAGCTCACCTCCTTTTCCCATTCGACGTGATCGGGAATCGGATCTTCCGTCCCAACTGTTTCTTCAAGGGTACCATCTCCAACGTCTGAGCCACCGGATTCTGATCCATCTCCTCGAACATGCTCCTTAGACTTAAGGCCCACACAATCATCTTCAACGCTTTTTTTATTTCCATGTTATGATTCCTGATTTGCAATAACATCAACATAACATACAATCACATCTATCCTGATCTTTCTATTATTCAAGGTCCTCTTTTGAAAAATTTACCCTTCCATTCGGATCGAATCACAATCGGTGTAGCTGAAGATTTGTATCGGAGCAGTAGAAAACGTCACGTTCTTAGGGGCACGAATCCCACTGTCACATGTTTTCCTGCACACAATTCGTGAAACACATTATCCTGGTAATCAACATTTCTTAACGACATATCACAGTGATTACGTAAAATTCATACTACCTTCCTACAACAATATCTTCCTCCACTCTCGACTGCACAACCCGCGTGTCGCTCTTCGAATCCTTTCCTTTCACATTATCTCTCTGTTCTTGGAGAACTTCTTGCATCAGGTTATCAATCACAACTTCGGAGTCATCCATATTTCCCACAGATGCACTGCTCGACCTAAACAGTTTATGAAACTAAACTGTGTGAAACAATTCATGCAAAAAATTTATACAAATACTTTCTGGATCACCCACTTACCCGAAATAATTCATCTGCTTCTTTCCCACTACCCTTTTAGGCAATTGGCAGGTTGGTGTGTATTTGGGACAACTATGCCACTGCTACCCTTCTTACCTCTTATATAGATGTAGATTTTCCTTAATGTATAACGTATTCACTGATGTAACCATTGTGTAACCTCTGTAAGCCATGCTCCATAATAAATTTTCCTTATTTTTGTGCAAGTTACCACTGCCTAATGTAACCACTCCCATCATTTAATCCACTCACTTATGTACTCTTTCATAACATTTCAACCACCACTGTGACAACCTCACAATATACTATTCAACCATTTATATTTTTCCCAGTTTTCCATACGATTGTGTAGACATCCAATAAGAAGGGAGTTTGACCTTATTATTACTTTTCCTTACCATTACGTTTTTTTATCACTGTTATCTCATTTCTGTTCTACACAGAGACAACATTATAATACCTACTTTATTATACACCATTCATTTTATTGCTTTGATTTTAAGGGGGGGGGGGTTGCACGGTTTCTTATCAATGTCTCACAGTAATACCCTATTCTTTTATTTACTTTGTCTGTTTAAAATCTGTATTACCCCATCATGGTTTTCTTCGTTACACAAAAATAAGATTACGCAGCTGAATGTAATGTAACTTCAGTGGCCTCATTATAATTCTTCAAATTCCTTCTTGCTTATGGCTGCCCAGGTTAATCCATCATTCATGTAGCAACCGTCCTTTTTCAATCGAAAAAGTAAATGCCTGTTACATACTCAACTGAAAGGGTGTTTGGTTGTACAAATAATCAACTACCATACTGCAAACCTGCGCAGAACAGTACCGTATCCAGGATTTTGCCAGCTTCCAATGCCTTTTGCTAATATCCAGCCACTTCAACATTTAATGCTTACTCCATGCTTTCTAAACATCAACAGGTTTTATTATTCTTTGTCTTTTCAAAATCTTTAATGCCCAATCAGAGCTTTGATTTTTTTCACTTTATCATTGCATGCAGCAGCCACACACCAATAAACATCTGAGGGCTGACATTTCATTCCATTATTATACAAGTCTTTTCATTTTCCTTTCTTTCCTTGCCAAAATGAATGCTAAATTCTTTCTGCATTTAATTGTTAACTGGACGGTTTACTACATTTTTGATTTTCCCATCATTATTTACGTATTCCAACTTTCAATGCATTCAATTTTTCCATCTCTTTAGTTCCATGTAGAACTTCAACAAACCTTTTATTGTCTTATATATACCTGAACCCTTTCTTGATTTTCCACTTTCGATTTTACTCACCAACTCACATAAAACCATGGCATCAAATGAACTTCCCACCAACGTCGACGACATTCCGCAACCACCTTCACCGGTAATGCCTCTGCACAACGCTGTCAGCACGGAGGAAGAACCGCCGCTGCAATCACCACTGCCAAACCAGGAGGACAACCCTACGGTTGAGCAGGTTGTAACAGAACTGCTTATTCCTCAACCTCCAGAGGATGAAGATGAACAGCTACAGCACCAGGCAAAATATCACGACAACTGCTTTTATTTTCTTCATTTTGTGCCGGATATTTTTGCTATATACTGAATCTGCCTTACTTTTTCCATTTTCAGCGAGACGAACTTCGTCGTCTGCATTGCACTCAGCCGCGGCGGCGCAAGGGTGGAAAGAAAAACAAAAAGAAAAAAAGTTGCAAAAGAAAGAGACCATACTACTCCTGGGACAGTGACGTAGATGAGGAGGATTTTTCAATTTTTTGGTTCAAGTGATGACGATGAAGAAGACTGGTCTTGGTCGAACTTCATTTCGGCACGTCGGTTTAGATTTGATACTTAGGATTCATCTTTCTGTTTAGATTTTAATCTCTCATTTCTGAAGTTTTATGTTTCTGGTTTTGTTTCCATTTATATATTGGGTTCAATGTAATGTATCACCTATCATGTTATATGCAAGGTTTCTGTTATTATTCAAATATTTTGGCAATGCTTATTGATTAATATTGGTCAGAAAAAATGTCAACTTAATATTTAATATTAGATCTTAATATGGGTTGTATACTAATATTTAATATTAGATCTTAACATGAATTCTTTTCATTCTTGTTGTATATTAACTTTTAATTAGTCTTTACAATACTATTAAAAATATTTATATATTGTTGATTCAAAATTTTTTTTTACTTAATATATTTTAATTATTGAAATGACTGTATAAATTTTCTTAAACAAATTTTTTATATGTCTCGTGTTTTAATTACACATCTATTCTAAAATATTATAATTGCTAATATTATAATTTTTATTGCCCTATTGATACTATGTCTTGAATTTTGTTCCCCAATAATCTTAATTGCCAAATAATTATTTCTTCCAATTTTTAGTTTACCGACCAGTACCCGTGCGAACGCACGGGTTTCCCACTAGTAACAATTAAACATGCTATTTTGATGATTTTGATTTCCAAAAAAAAAAAACACCAACATGAATATATGATCACTCAAGACATTATTATCGTTACATATATTAATATTCACTAATCAGTAACTTGAGATGATTATAATTTATAACATTTGGTTTATTTTAATTATGGATAGACCTCGATCACAGATCTTAAACCTAAAACCGGAGTTATTTTATAATCACTAAAACCAGCTGATAAAATCAACTCAATCCATTCTTTCTTACTTCTCTCTTTTCCAGCAGGTATTACCATCATCAACATATCAAAGAAGAGCTGTGTTTCAACTGATTCATTAATGTTTCCATTTTCATTTTCCAGCACCATATCTATGATAATCACCTTCCCTTCTTTACCTTTCTTTTCCAATGATTCCCTGCATTTCTTCAATATCTTTACACATTTTTCGTCATTCAAGGAATGTAAGATCCACTGTAATTTTATTCATACATTGTTTAGTTGTTAAAGAAAGATAAAAAACAATGACAAGATAATGGGTGCATTGATGTGAGAAAATAGTAATAAAATATTAGTAAGCATAAATGAAACACAAAAAAAAAAAAAAAAAATATTGAAATGCTGTAGCTACTATATTCTTTAACGTTACTTACAAGAAGATCTTTGGAAACCTCTTTGTTTCACCCCATAAAACCTCTTTTGAAGAATAACAATCTTTTTATCACACCTTTAACAACATCTTCATGAAGGATAATGAAAATATAAGAATAAAGTTTAATAATGAAATGATGAACACCACTTTATCCCCCAGAAAACCAACCGCTCTAATGATAATCCTATTACCATGTATCATCAACTAAAATCCAAGCAATATTATACAGGGTATACAAGTAAACAATAGTATTATTTTATATTAACATGTAAACAAATATTTAACATCTTACCTTTAATAAAATGGCATCTGTTTGAGGAATTTCTTGAAACATATCTCCACCAACATAGTTTAGGTTATCAGTTCCTTGTAAGCCATCAACAACACGTGGGAGATCAAACACAATACATTCCATTTGTGGAAATGATTTGGCAAGAGCCTTTGCCATAGTCCCTGTGCCTCCTCCAACATCGACTAATGACTCCAATCCATTGAAAACTTCCCTGCACTTGTGAATCAACAAATCGGCCACTAATCGAGCATCACTAGCCATGGACTCGTTGAATAAACGGTTAAATATTGAGTCATGTGCAGCATAATCCCAAAATAACCTCCCATGGGTCGTTTCAAATGCGGAAGAATCCTCATTTTTTAACCAAGTGGATAATTGATGCCACGGATTGGTCAAAACTGGATCGAGCATCGCCTGCACAAACGGTGTCACACTCATTGGATTGTCCTTAAGTAATAACCTAGATACATCCGTTAACATATACTCGATTTCTAGCTCATTATCTGTAACATTTTGTTGAGAGAAGAAGCCAGAATGAGTCATGATTCGCATCAAACGATATATGTTGGATTCTTTCGATTGGCAGTGAAGAAATGAGTTTTGAGAGTGACATGGGTTTGCCATAGTTGTGTATGATATCTGGTATGCCTAAATCAACAACACATTTAAGTGACATGGAACTGATGAAGTTGAAAATATGATTCCATATGTGACTTTGTGCTTTGAGCAAATCGGATTCCATACTTGCTAACTGAATTCTATCAAGAAGGTTTAGTGTAGATTACTAGATTATAAAAAATAAATAAAAAAGGTTTAATGTAATATATAGAATATGGATTGGAACCTCACATTATTTGGATATTTATGGTAGCTGGAATGTGATATTCAATGCGTTATAATATGATTATCCTATTTGAAAAAGGTTATGGATGTTTTGTTTATTCGCTGGCTTTTATTGACTTTTTTATTTATTTTATATTTTATGTTTGGAATGGGTATTTCTTGTTTTAGTTTAATCCAAACATCCAACTTGTAACTAATTTTTTTTACCTTACACCCCTACACTTAATCCCATACCCCCACATCTAAATTTTTTTGATCAAATTGCCCTTGTATAAATAATTAATAAATCAAATTTACTTTCCATTTTTACCATTCGTCCAAAGTTACAGAGAGAAAAAAAATTTCGATTTTCAGACGTGTTTACCGGAAGACTATAAGTAAGTCTTCCGATTTGAAAATTTGTTTACCGGAAGAGTTTTTGAAAGTCTTCCGGTACCGGAAGACTTTATGAAAGTCTTCCGGTATGATGGGTTGGTTTTAAAATGACTACCGAAAGACTTTGATGAAGTCTTCCGGAATGATGCGTTTTAAAATGACTACCGAAAGACTTTGATGAAGTCTTCCGGAATGGTTTTTTCAAAAAAGTGTGTACCGGAAGATTTGAAGAAAGTCTTCCGGAAATTTATTTATTTTTTAAATTTTTTTAAAATTTTTTTTTTTAATTAAATAATTGTTTTTTTATTTTTTTTTTCCAGTGATGCGTTCACGAGGCAGAGATGAGAGGATACCAGTTCGATCGATGGGACGAGGCGATACGAGTAGGACACGCGCAGATGATGTTGGTACATCTGCAGCAGACCCTGTGGGGTATCCTGGAGGTCCGTACGATACCAGTATTTTGGTTTCGTACGAGCATCATGTGGCCAGACGTGTATGGTTTGGTGAGGTAAGGAAATTATAATTATTTAGTTTTGAATAAAAACCGAAATTATTAGTAGCTATTGTATAATTTGTTTAATTTTATTTGATTTCAGGAGAGAGGAGCAAAAAAGGAATTGAAGGTGGCAGGACATGGGTTGAAGTTGACCCAAATGGTTCCACAGCAGCTTCCACCGGAGATTGATGCTATCATATCTAGGTCCGGTTTAGCTTCCTTACAGAGATCAAGTTTGAAGAAGATCGATGCAAAATTGGTTTCTCCATTTGTGGAGAGGTGGCATCTAGAGACATCTTCATTTCACCTGCCGTTCGGTGAAATGACGATTACTCTAGATGATGTGGCATGTCTGCTTCATTTGCCTATCAGGGGGGTATTCTGGAACCCTCAAGCCATCAGTGAGGAGCTAGCCATTGAGTGGGCCGTTGACTACCTTGGAGTGTCATCGAGAGTGGCACTATTCCAGGTTCGTGAGTGCAGAGGTTCGTACTTCAAGATAGAGTGGTTATATGATTGATTCGTAGAGCATCGAGCAGCTTCAGCATGGGCATATGCGACCAGATGTTATTTGATGATGTTAGTGGGTTGCACGATCTTTGCGGATAATTCATTTACACTTGTGGAGGCACGATACTTGGCATTATTTAGGGACCTGAATGAGTTGTCCAACTATAGTTGGGCAACAACTGCATTGGTGACATTGTATAGGTTTCTTGGAGATGCGTCCATGTTTAGTTGCAAACAGCTTGGTGGTTATCCGACTTCTTACAGGTATATATTTAAATTCAGTTTATTGATAATTTTTTTAGTCTAATGTTAATTTTATTATGTTAAAGTTATATATTTAAATTCAGTTTATTGATTTTCTTTTAAGTCTAATGTTAATTTTATTATGTTCATTATGTTATATTTAATTATTATGTTATTGTTTTTTTAACAGTGCTGGATTCATGAGTATTTTCCTACACTTAGGAAAAAAGGAGAGAATTGGATACCTGCTCAGAACTGTGGTCTCCCGCGAGCGATGAGGTGGACATACAAACAAGGGGCGTTAAAGGTGGATGAGTTGCGACCTATTATGGATGAGCTGACACCGACCGATGTCATATGGAGGCCGTTCGAGGATCATAGAGTTCATCGTCTTTTTGATGAGATTTCTCTATATAGGGGTTGTTTGAGGTGGGGAGATACTATTGTTCCATACATGCCTGACAGGTGTCTTCGACAGTTTGGATACCGTCAGTACATTCCACCTGCACCTATTGATCCTAGGATGGCTGGTGATATTGATGTTGAGTGGATTAGTTACACCCATAGCGTTGGCCAGGTGATTCGTTCGGCTGCACTGGCGACTACCCCATTTGAGGTAGAGGATGGATACCTTGAGTGGTATTATCGTGTTTCGCATCCTCGATTGGTACCTCTTACCCATGATGAGCCGCCAGTTGCATCTATTCCTGATTACGATGCGAGACCATCTGATCCTGCATGGGGTTGCGTGTCTACCTTGATTCATCGCTACCTTCAGCAGAATGCAGCTGAAGAGGATGATCCACATTTTGCTGATCTGTTTGCAGCTTTACGTATTGCTCGTTCACAGTGATGTATAGTTATGTTTATGTCATATTTTATTGATATTTTTTAGACTTGGTTTCTTAATATATTGACATTTGAACTTATATGTACGATCATATTTATGTTATATGTTATTTATAGCTTTTCGACTAAAAAATTGAAATTAAAATTTAATTCATGAATGTGAAATTAAAAATGAATAACATAGTGAAATTAAAACATATAATATAATTCATGAAAAAAAATGAATAACATAGTTTATAATTCATAATGTGTTTGTAATATAGGCGTAAGTTGTTGCCAATGTTGTAGACGTGCAGCAAATCCTACCATCCACGATGTTGCTACTGGATAACGAAAGTTCTTCCAATCTGTTGTCACTGGTGGCAATGGAAATCCTTCTTTCATGTTAACCTATATTCAAAATTAAACAATACATTATTTAACATTACTCAAAGCATTTACTAATAATATCAAATTATAGCAATGTTTACCTGAATCCAATGATTTGAGTTTACAAATCCAATGCAATAAAATGAGACATTCGGTGAGAATGTAGTTGTCATAGGGAAGAAAGTCAAACATTCGACTCCTAAACAGACAAGTACCACGTTATACCGATTCGCAATCACGTAACCCATATCTGGTAGAGTCAACCATTTATTTATTGGTTGAGAACCACTTCCCTCTATCTTCAAAGAATCTCTCACTTCAGCTAACCGATCAGCAAATAAATTGGCATATAAAGCTGATCTTTCATTATGTATAATTTCCAATTCTAAGTCCCGACGAACCATCGGCCAACCATCTTCAGCATAACCCCGCAATGAAGCAATCACTCTAAATCCACAATTACCATCTGACAATACGTTGACAACGTCATCAATAAATGACCTAATATGATAAGGAAATTGAAGGATGAACCGTTTAGATGATTGTGAAGTTTGTGATAATTTTAACTTCTTTTTCACAGGTTGTGATGGTTGAGATGGTTGAGATTTCTTTTTTGAATTTTGTGATGGTTGAGATTGTCGTTGTGAAGATTGTGATGCTTGATCAACATATTCATGATATGAAGGATCCCTGTAAACATCATACCCTTCAGGTTTTTTGTCTTTTTTCTTGACTCCACCTTTTGTCTTTATTTTTTCAGGTGGTGCTAACAAAGAAGTCGTTGTGGGAAATGCAAGTTCATAAACCCTATTATGTAATGCCCTTCTTCCAACAACATCTTGTGACCTATACCTTTTCCATAACTCATCCATTGCAGATTTCATACCCACATCTGATTCCTCATCTAAGTCTTCTTCCAACTTAATTTCCATACTTAGTTTCCTCCAATGTACATGCACAACCTCAATTGGTATCGGAATACCACTAATTCTATACCCTGCCAACTCACACGTGCAAGGTAATCCATAGGTTGTTCTAAGAGTACATCGACATTTGTCCTTGTTAGTTCCAATATAATCAATTCTAGTTAACTCTTCAGCAACGCGCCTCAATGCAGCTCGCGACACTGAAGTACGTAAATATGTGTAAAATGGACTTGAATAGACATGTGCAACTTCATACACACTCTTTTGAAAAGAAGCTCGAATGTTGCTAATTTGTATCTTTAAGTTGTCATTCATGGCCTCCCAACATTTGACCATGTCACCTATACTGTTTCCCAACATCTGCTTTAACTTCCAATGAGCAGACTCAACCCTATAATAATACATATTTAAACTAAGTAAGAAAAATACAAAATTCACAAAAAGTATATTTTGGGATCTAAATTAAAACATACCGATTAGTCGTCGTGTTACCCATATGTAGGACTCGATTAATCCATGCGCAAACAAACCTTTGTCTATGTGGTGTCAACCATGTGTCGTTCACGTACTCAAAAAATTTAGGACAATCAACACACTCTTGCTCAAGTTCTTTTAAATGTTGAGCATACTCAACCTCATCACTAGCCCATACAACATCCGTCCATAATTTGGCAATTGACTCCTTCATATCAGGAGCCACTAATAGTTTCCTTTTTGCACCAACATTTTTGTTAATGTGAAACTGACATAGCAAATTATTTGTCCGTGGAAACACAGTCTCAATGGCTTTCATCAAAGCAAGATCTCTATCTATCATCATCACTTGTAGAAATAAATCTTTCTTCACAAACAATTGTTTAAGCTTATCTAACACCCAACAAAAAGTATCAGTCTGCTCAGACTCAATATACGCAAATGCGACAGCAAAAGTCAACTCGGTTGATGTCATGCCAACAATTTCAAACAAAGGTTGCCTGTATTTGTTTGTCTTATAAGTGCTATCCATAACTAACACAATAGGAAACATATTCAACAACTTAACTGAATCTGGATGTGCCCAAAATATATCTTTAATAACTTCAGAGTCATCTCTTTTTCTACTCCAATAAACATAACCTGCAGCCTCGATAAGCTTAAACAAATGTTGTATCTCACTTCTAGGACCTCTTATCTCTTTTTCCATCATACTCTTCTGCTTGTATATTTGCGTGATCCGAGTGACACAATCTGGATCTCGCTCGTACAAGGAATGCAATATATTTCTTGGTGCAACCTTTCTCTTTGTTAAATCAGCAACATGTTGCTTCTGATCCGTTGTCAACCTACCAACAAATGAGTGACCTTCTAATCTATCAGGTAAATCATGGTTATGAACGCCACATTTTACATCAATCTTCCATCCAGATCCATCTTTTGTCGGAGTTGACCTGATCTTAAATGGACATCCGCATTTTTTGGTCGCACTTTCTATTCCACTACGAATATCATTGTATTTCCCACCTTTATCGCAACCAAATATTATTTTGTTACTTCTTCCTCTCTTTCCTGTTTGTGTATCTGAACGAGTGATGATGACCGTCACTTTATTTCGTAATCCGGTGTCGTTAACCCATCTTATCACCTCATCTCGTGTACCAAATCTCTCTGACGTTGTAAATACATCTGATGTATTCACACATATCGGTTCTTTTTCGTATAAAGGTACTGCACCTACAAAATAAAAATATTTTTTTTAAAAAAAGAATAAAAAAAATTAAAAAAATTACAAACCGGAAGACTTTATGCAAGTCTTCCGGTATTGTATCTCTTACAATACCGGAACACTTACATAAAGTCTTCCGGTACACATATTCATAGATACTGGAAGACTTAATAAAAGTCTTCCGTTCCGGAACACTTTTATTAAGTCTTCCGGTGAGCAAACATTACAATACCGGAAGACTTACACAAAGTCTTCCGGTATGTTAATTAACGTACCGGAACTCATTTAAAAAGTCTTCCGGAACGTGTATTTTGGGACCAATTTTTACTATAATCTGATGGTCTGACACAAATGGTAAAAAAAATAAAAATAAAAATAATATAATAAAATATAATAAGGTTAAAATGGGCATTTTGAAAAAATTGTAGGGGTAAAGATATGGATGTAGGGGTATATGGTAAAGCCTTCAATTTTTTTTAGTCAAATTGATGGAAGGTATTACATGTTTTAGTTAATCCAAACATGCAACTTGTAATTAGAAAAAAAGAAAAAAAAACTGTGAATTTCTCAACCCATCCCGTGTATTAAAAAAAAACTGTTGACTTTTTTTTGTCAAATGGTAATGAGTAAAACATAAGGCTTAATGATAGAATTGAGCTTAAAAGATGTTATTTGCACCTCATGAATTATTTGTGTGAAATAATTGAATATTGGATTAAAATGTGGATATTAATGGATTAAAAATATAAAAATGGATTATGGAAAAATGATTCTTGATTTTTATGGATTTAAATGATAATTGGAAATGGTTATTGAAAATAAAATGGTTTAATCGAAAATGGATAATGGTTCTGAATAGGTACTAATGGATAATGGACGTGAGTATGAATTGATTTTTTTATGAAATGAACCGACTACCACCAACACGCACACAATCGTACAATAACTCAGTTTTTCAACTCCAAAACAATCTTACACTTCCACGCGCCTGATAAAATGAACCATGAATCACTTCAAATTTGTCTGAATAGTTCTCTGGAAAAATAAATTCACATAGGAATCACTAATGAACTGATGAACACTCAATCAAGGCGATATGTCCCAAAACTTCTTACACATCATTGCTCGATAATATGACGACTTTTAGCACAAAAAAACTTGATTTTTAATACGCACTGCCTGTGGAATAAGCTACTGGCACAAATAACTTGTAGTGAGTTAACCCATATATCAATAAAAACACTGAATAAACAAACATTCAAAAGGCCAATCTTAGCAAAAATGAGAATGTTGGACAAGAAGAAGAAATACAAAAGTAAAAAAAGAAAGGAATCTATAGAACTTGTTGTTGAGGTTGGTCGTAGAATGTCGCCGAAGCCTAAAAACTCTGGCGAGGCTATTATCATCCCTACTTTCGCACTCCATATGCATTTCGTTGTTGCTTATTGCTTGTATTGCATTGAATTATCGTTTTATGCGTGTTTGAACAGTTAATTTAAGGATTGTTAAGCTAAGTTTAGTTTTTGAAATTCTTTTCGATTTAGAGATTTGATTGGTTTTTAGGTGAAATTGGTGTCAGATTTTTAATTAACGACCAAAATAGGGGGGCGTAATGTTAGATGTATGTAGTTCTTGGCGGAGGAAGGCTGAAAGAAGATAGATGAAAGATTTTTTTTATTAGAGAGAGAGAGGGAGAGAGTTTCAGTTTGAAATGGAGAGTGATACTCAGCTTACCTATTTGTCTTTCTCATGTATCGTTGGTGGAAGACAAGTGGTGTCCCCTAGCGACCTTGATCCAAATGCATGGGTCCCCATGGACCATTGGATGGTTGACTTCAGGTTTGACCTAGAGGTCAATTGAGGGAACCCCCACACTATTGTTCTGGCACCCTCATGTTATGTCATTAGATCATTTGGACAATCAAATATGAAAATGTAAATCGAGTCAATTTACATATGATCTTCTTTGCGTTTAACTTGAAAACCATAGCTTCTCTTATGTATATCTCTTCCTCCAAATCACCATGCAGGAAAGTCATTTTCACATCTATTTACCTAACCTCTAAATCAAGAGTAGCAATCAAATTCAACACGGTTCTAATAGATGACATCTTTATAACAGGTGAGAAAATATCCACACGATAATTTAAAGTCTAATCAAAACATTATTATTGTTACATATTATTTTATTATAGATAGATCTCTATAACAGACCTTAAACCTAAAATTGGAGTTATTTTATAATCACTAAAACCAGCGGAAGAAATCAACTTAATCCATTCTCTCTTGTTTCTCTCTTTTCCAGTGAGTAATACCATCATCAACATATCAAAGAAGAGGTTTGTTTCAATTAATTCATTAGTATTTTCCTTCTCATTGTCTAGCACCATCTCTATGATAATCACTTTTCCTTCTTTGCCTTTATTTTTCAATGATTCCTTGCATTTCTTCAATATCTTCACACATTCTTCGTCATTCCAATCATGCAATATCCACTGTCATTTCATTATGAATAGTAGTAAAAGTTAGTGAAGTAATAAAATTTAAAATAACAAAAAGAGGAAATGTAAACAATTTTTTGGCTATTATTAAACTTGTTTAACTATATGAACATTAAAAGAAAAATTAATATTTAGTTTCTAATAGTATAAAAATATGTAATAAAGATGATCAATCATTTCTCACCAATTAGATATTTCATAACTTTTTTTTTTTCAATTATTTTTACCATATAACTTTTTTTTATCTAATTAGTGAGATTATACACATCTGTAATATATAGTAACATATAACAAAGTTATTTTCCAGTCCCACTTTAATGTTTCAACCCAAAAGAAAAAGAGAATTTCTTATTCCATCTCATGAATTTTATTTCATATCATTATTTTGTTTTGATTTCTATCAACAAATATAGACACATTCATGTGTTTTCATACTAAATTTTATGACATATTTTTATTTTTACAACTATTTTTTTTCTCTAGTACGAATATTTTGTTTAGTGTTTAAATTGTCAAAAAAGTTAAGAAAAATTGTATTATACCTTTAATAAAATGGCATGTGCTTGAGGAATTTCTTGAAACATATCTCCACCAACATATTTTAGGTTATCAGTTCCTTGTAAGCCATCAACAACTTGTGGGAGATCAAACACAATACATTGCATTTGTGGGAATGATTTGGCAAGAGCCTTTGCCATAGTCCCCGTGCCTCCTCCAACATCAACTAATGACTCCAATCCATTGAAAACTTCCCTGCACTTGTCAATCAACAAATCGGCCACTAATCGAGCATCACTTGCCATGGACTCATTAAACAAGTTGTTAAAATCGGGGGTATGTCCAACATAGTCCCATAAAGACCCCCCATGTGTTGTTTCAAATGCGGATGAATCCTCATTTTTTAACCAAGTGGATAATTGATGCCACGGATTGGTCAAAACTGGATTGAGCATTGCCTGCACAAACGGTGTCACACTCATAGGATTGTCCTTAAGTAATAATCTAGATACATCCGTTAACATATACTCGATTTCTAGCTCATTCTCCGTAACATTTTGCTGAGAGAAAAAACCTGAATGAGTCATAATTCGCATCAAGCGATAAATGCATGGTTTTTTCGAAGGATGAAGTGGTAGTGAAGAAATGAGTTTTGAGAGTGACATGGGTTTGCCATAGTTATGTATGATATCTGGTATGCCTAAATCAACAACACATTTAAGTGCCATAGAATTGATGAAATTGAAAATGTGATTCCATATGTAACTTTGAGCTTTGAGCAAATTAGAAGCAACATCCTCTCCATTTGGGGATTCCATAGCTTTCAAATGCTACCTCAATTCTATTAGCAAAAGACTTAAAGTAGGTTAGATTGGAACTTCACATTATTTTGGTCTATCTATATATTAAGACTCAAGCAATATTGAATGTTCCATAGTATATTATGATTGGATTACAGATAAGCAGCAACTATTACAGAGTGCCAACACCACTTATTTTTGGAAGATCTATCACATAATAAGATAAGATCCTCTGTTATATGTCATACATTTTTATTGATTTGGATTTTCTATCAATTATTTTAATGCGTGAAATATTTCTTTTTGTTGTTTAATTCAAGAATGCTTGCACTTTATTATATTGGATATATTTGACACAATAATATATATATAAATGTGTAAATTTTTCACGTTTCGAATAATCAGAATTGATGTGTAAAATTGTTTTTATATATCGAATAGATTTTGTTTTCAAAATTCTTTCTTTCAACAATGAAGTTGTTTTTTTTTTTTACAGTTTTCTGTTCTATTTGAAGATGGATCTCTGGTTGCTTAGTTAATTTGGAGAGGGAGTATTTGAAACATTCTAATTAATAACAATTACTAATCACCATCGGTGTATTATCGAATGAAAAGGAAATTTCAACTAAGTAAACGAACATTCAAATGGTAAATAGTTGGTATAATTAGTCACAAATTTCTTTAATTTAATTTAATATTCCGCTTTAGTCTCTTAACTAAAAAATCGTTATAAATTAATCTCTTAACTCTACTTTTTATCATATTTGTTCCTTTCCGTCAATTTCTAACAATAAAAATATTAAGTTCTAGTGATGTTGCATGACAATAAGACTATTGATATAAATCTGATTCAACATATATATTGTTAATAATTGATACACCATTTAAACTACAGAGATTTTGCTTCAAGTGATAGATGTAAGGGTTTATTGTAGGATGAAATGGTAGTGAAGAAATGAGTTTTGAGAGTGACATGGATTTTGTTGGAAAATTCTTTAAATCGAATGGATTGTGTCGAGGCTAAAATCGTGACCGAAATCACTTTCTTTAAAAGTATTTCAAGCACTCTCCAAAATGTCTTAGAGTTTGAACGCAGGAATACCCAAGATAATTCAGCCTTTATCGAGTCTGCGCAAGACCGAAGAAAACTCGATTATGTAGCGAAGAGTGTTTGAAATTTTGTACAAGAGAATATTTGGTTTGTAATATATTTTCTGAATTCCGGAATGAGGTATTTATAGACATGCATGTGTTGTTTCACAAGATTGTGACCCTTGATGAAACAATACATTTTAACCAAAAGTTGTCATGTTTCCAACCATTGTCTATTTTAATTCCGCAACAACACTTCATGAAGTGTTGTTTATCTTCCACTTTTCTTGTCATTTTGGAACACATCAATTGAATATTTAATTCTCATAAATTATAACAATCTCACACTTGTTCTAATAATGACAAGACCAATTCCAAAAAAGAGAAACAAAGAATGTTAATACAGTTAAGTATCTTTCGATTTGAACTTAACCTTAGTAAGAATAATGCAAAGTGTAATCAGAATGTTAGGTAGTTATGCTTTGAACCGTTATCCCATCTGATTAGACTGACATTACCATAGACACTCACACACTCTTTAATGGTTCTTCGCCTACATATCTCGCCTAACACTATTTATGGTCATGTGTTTTTCCTGTTTTCATGAATTTTCCATGAGAGAAACTCCAATTCTCACTTTGAGATGACACCATCTCGAAATTCACATAGGTGAAGTTCATTTTTGTATCCATTTCCTTGGAACGCATATCCTTGATATGAAACTTCATTAAGAGTTTCAAAAAATTCAACCCTCGATATATAATAGTCAACATCATTACAAAATATTATACAATCATCCAAATCAATGACTTGTTGTTACCCGTTGAATCTTAGGTTAAGATTTATTAACTTCATATTGGGTTGCTATCATTGTTGGAACCCTTATTCAAGGAGTTTCAACCTCATTCCTCTTGAGGTAGTCTTTACTAAGTCTCTGGCCAGTGGCTTAGTTAATGGATCTTCTAAGTTATATAGCTAGTTTGAATATATGTCAGTGAAATGATCCCATCCTTAATTAATTTTCTTACGAGAGAGTGTCTTAGACCTGTGTGTCTAGACTTTCCAATATATACTTCACTGAATGCTCTAGCTATGGTGGCTTGATTGTCACAATGTATCAACACTTTTGAAACATTGTCTTTAGTCAATGAAACTTCCTACAGAAGGTCTCTCAAACATTCTGCTTCTTCACCATCAGAAGAAAGAGTCTCAAACTCTGATTCTATGGTTGAGCGAGTGATCCACATTTGTTTCTTGTTCTTCCAAGAAATTTCACCCTCAACTAGTGTAAATATCCACCCAAATACAAATTTATGATATTAAACACTCGATATCCAACTAGCCTTGGTATATCCTTCTAATATGGCAGAAAATCTACCATAATGTAGATAAAGATTTTTATTTTGTTTTGTTTTCATAAGATAGCCGAAAATCCTAATGATGGCCTTCCAGTGCTCACCATTTGGATTTCTAGTAAAATCTACTCATTTTACTAATTACAAATGTTATGTCGGTTATAGTATATTGCATATACTTGCATATTCCAACTAATCCATAATTCTTCCATCATTCTTTTGAAGTTTGACACTAGGATCATGGAGTGGTCACTTCCTTAAAGTGTAAGTGTTTGATTTTATCAATCACTTTCTCAACATAGTGTATTTGACTAAGTTCATAAGCCCCCACTATTTTGCTTTACTTTAATCCCCAAAAGTGTGTCAACTAGTCCAAGATCATTCATCTTGATCTTAAATGTGGAAGTTAGAAACCTCTTCGTTTCTAAAATTCTATCCATCTCGTTTCTAATGATCAATCATATAATCAATATGGATACGAATGAATATCACAATATTCTCACACAACTTTGTGTACGAACACTTGTAATAAGAATAAAAAGAAGTTTTTTTTTTAAGATAATCATGCATGATGATGCAAGAAAGTTTTATATGAAGTGAGAGATGAAATTATCAGCAATTTAAAGTAGTATAATATAAATTGCAATGAGTACCTTAGTACTTGTCTCAAATCTTCACTTGAATTTCTATGTTAAACCTTCTTGATCAACTTCATCATTGATGTGCATGACACTTTTGAACTTTTTCTTCTTTGATAATCTCTATCTTCATAAAAATAGAACTAGATATATGATGTATTCCTCACAATCTCCCTTTTTTATGATGAAAAACTATTTTAATTCTTATTTTGATTATGATTGAAAAGTCTCCCCCTAATTGTGTTTCTCCCCTTTAATTTGTGAATTTAGCAATGACAAAATACAATTTTTTTTGATGTCATTGTTTTGGTGCCTATTTTAATCCTTAATGGATTTTTCAAACTTGCACACCTTTTGTTTATTTCCATATAACCTTCTAGTTATTCCATGTAAATCTCCTCATCGAGATCTCATTTTTATGAATGTTGTTTTAACATCTATTTGATAAACTATAAGGTCATGCAATGAAGCTAATGCAAATGAAACTCTAATTTTCATTGTGCTTGCTACTAATGTGTATGTGTCAAAATAATCAACATCTTCTTTTTGTCTAAAATTATTGGTTAGGTGTTTAGTGTACCATCACTATGATACTTTCTTTTAAACACTCATTTGCATCCAATGGATCTTGATCCTTTAGGTATATTGGTAAATTCCCAAGTATGGTTTGATATTATTTGAATCCATTTCGTTATGGATAACATGTCCTTTTAAAAAGGAGGAGTTCCTTGAAGTCACTACTTCCTTGATTTCACAAATATATCAACAACTATAGTAAACTTTGAATAAATCCAATTTTAAAGACCTTTTTCCAACAAATAGAAAATATATCACTTTCTATTTGCAAATATGTTTAGAAAGTACACACACTTTCTTTACGAATTTAGTCACCACACACTTGGTGAACAATTATTGTAATTGAAAATTTTGAATATATGAACTTGTTCTTGAATCAATTTCAATAAACAATTGATCTTCTCTTTCAATTTACAATTCAATAATATATGAACTGACTTAAAAAGTGTTGACAACTTTTCAATAATAAGCTTTTATGCATTTTTCTCTTCTTGCCTTTTTTTATTTCTTTTGTTCATTCCTTTCTGAAGAATTTTTGAATTTCTTGATTAGAGCATCATCTCTAAAAACACGATTTGCGGAAGCCACAATTTTTATTTGTGTTTAACAATCCGTGAAGAACCTTCCTCACGTGGTTCTTTATTTGTGAAAATATTGAATTTCTTATCCTTCGTGATAAGAATTTCAAGATTCCACATATCGGTATTCAATAGTTACATTAGACCTCAAATTCAGACATCTATATAGATCATGATTTATCTTTGGATGATCTTTATATATCTTATAGTAATGAATCTTATTGAATACATACATATTATTCACTTAGTATTAATATCATAATAAAAACATTATATTTTTAATATCAATATCATCTTATATAGGAAATGATTAGTAATCAGAAAAATTATTTGAATAAAATAATAATATAATATCAAATATTAAATATGTACGTTTCACCATAGTTATGAATAAACAAGCATGTTTATCTCTCCAACAAAATTACATTCACAAGTTATTTAGAAATCATAATTTGAAATCACATGCATTTAATTGTGTACCTTTTGTATTAAATTCTGCATCTGATAACCAACTATTGTATTCAGATATCAATAATAATTTGGCACAAATATATCCATAATACAGTTGTTTGGTTACTTTGTCAAATTTTTTCCATAATGTGCCCTGTGTATATTTTCTGAGAAATATTTTGCATATTGCCAACATAGATTTTGATTACATTTTGTAATAACCATGATGCTTTAATTCTTTGTCGAGTATTATTTATTCCTTGATTATCTCTGTGTGTATGACTAATACATATCTCTTATAATTATATGCTTACCACTGCATACAAAAAGCAACCAGTATCATATGAATTACAAGCCCAACAACACATAACAATTATTTTAAAAGAAGAGAGTTACTCGTAGCCACCAAATAAAATCATAGTTACTTATCTTATAATGTCGGCGTCGGCACTGCGATACGTTCCTAATTCATAGCGACTTGAGTAGGTCGGCATCAATATTTGATATCAGAAAATCATTGGAGATTCGTCCAAGGCTTTCTTCGACTCGTTACCTTACTGCCGCGCAACGCTTGTGACATCTTTATGATTTATCTTGTATGACCGATTCTTGTTGCTTTGACCTTCGCTCTTCCGTCTTACTTAGAGTCGCTGAACATGTTCTTTTATTACTCACTATTTTGTACTTGGTACATAGTTTCTCTTTAACAACAAGAGCAACGCCGATTATATCAAAATTTCAACCTCATCAATGTCGTATCGACGATCTTCAAGAAGCTTGAAACAAAATCTCGATTGCCATTATTTGAAATACTTTTAAGATTATTGGAAAATTCTTTAAATCGAATGGATTGTGTTGAGGCTAAACAGGTGAACGAAATTACATTCATTAAAAGTATTTCAAGCACTCTCCAAAATGTCTTAGAGTTTGAACGCAGGAATACCCAGGATAATTCAGCCTTTATCGAGTCTGCCATAGAATTGATGAAGTTGAAAATATGATTCCATATGTGACTTTGAGCTTTGATCATATTGAAGCAACTTGGCCTTCATTTTGAGATTCCATAGCTTGCTACCTAAATTTTATTAGCAATGTATAAAATATATAAATTGGAGTGGTATATGAATTGTGAGCCAGGCCCGGCCATGTGCCTTCAATATAAATATATTCATGTTTAATAGGACATGTATTATTTGTGGACATAGAAAATATATATTTGTTAGTCTCGTGGTTAGTTGAAAATTTTACAAGAGGTTGTGTGTTCAGTTCAATTTTATACGCTTGTTTTTCTAATTCACAAAAAGGTGGTAATCTATTATCTATTATACTACCTTTAGTCTTATTTATAAAAGAAAATTTATTTTTTAATTTAATTGAATAATTAATGTATTTACATCGATTATTTAATAAATTCAAAAAATCAATTTTCTCTTATAATTAGGAGCAAAACAAATAATATATTTTTCAACGTTTTAGTTTCCTCCAAACTTGAGATATATCTCCATAATTTCTTGCAATATTTTTTTTTATTTTCTGGCTTGTGTGTTATTTTCCCGCACTAATGATTTGTCTTAATTTAACTTACAAGCATAATGACTTATAAGACATGATAGACTGAGGCGTGACAGGGTTGCTCAGCACACATCCATTCGGCGAGAGAAGAGTCAGTAGGTTCTTGAGGCTCCTGGTACCTCTGGTCAGGCATAACCATCTACATATAAGGCTTGGCTTCTCCTCAAGCCACCCCATCTTCTTCTTTCTGTAGGAGACATGATTCACCATCTGATGCATCACTTCCCTTATCCTCTCGCAGGCATCAGGTTTCACCAGTGACACCTCCTTTAGATGATTATGATGATCCAGTCCCACCTCCAATTGATGATGCTACTGATCCAGTGCCACCTCTAGAGGGTAAGGCTGTTGTGGATGCTGAGCCATAGGCTTTTGGAGGAGGTTTAGTTGATTTGTCCTTACCGCCCCTGTATCCATACCATACTGCCATACATATCTAGGAGGAGAGGTAGCATTAGTTGGATTCTTTACTTATTTTTATGTTAATTATAATTTAAAAAATTGATTATTTATGTCAAATTTCATGAGCGTGATCCCCATAATTTTCTTAACTAAAGGAGGAAGATTGATGCCATGCCTCAATAGGATGAAGATTAATTTTAGTCGGTTTTGTCCTTATCTGGCCTAAAGGACCTGTGCATGACCAGTTACACTACGGTCAGCCCCATGATGCTTAATATATTCGTAGATAGATGACAATCGGAGACTTCGTCGTTTCATCTCTTGCATGGTGAGATATTTATCACACTCAGCGATGTCTCGCGTTTGCTACATCTTCCAATAAGGGGGAGATTCTTAGATCATGGTAGGATGACCAAAGACGAGACACTTAAGATGATGATAGAGTATCTTTGGATTGATCTAGGGGAGGAAAAGAAGGAGATGACACTACACCATAAAAGGGAAAAGACAACACTTTTTTAGCCTTTAGCAGTGCTTAAAAGTGTTGCCTAAAGTGGCACTTTTGTAGGTAAAAATATCGTTGTTTTTTTAATGCAAAAGCGTTGCCTTATGTCCCCTTTAGGCAAGGCTTTTTTTTAAAGCGCTTTCTATTGTCACCTTTAGGCAGCATTTTTATGGCCTTTTGTGCTTTCTATTGTCACCTTTAGGTAGTGCTTTATTATGAAAAACGCTTTCTATTGTTACCCTTTAGATAGTGTTGTCTAATTTATTTTTTATTTCTCTTTTAGGAAGCACTTTTTTTTTGAAAAGCGCTTTCTATTATGCACTATAGGAAGCACTTTTTTTTACAAAGCACTTTCTATTCTTCACGTAAATAGTGCTTTTTAAAAGCACTTTTTAGGAAGCGTTTTTTTTTAAAGTGTTGTCTATTGTGATTTTTTTAAGAAGCGTTTTTTTGTTAAAAGCGTTGGCTTTAATCTTGTTTTTTAATTATAAAATGAAAGCATAAACCATTATAATTCAATTTTTTATTAAAATTTAATAACCTGTATAATTTAACACATAATTTAAGAACTTGTATAATTCAACACATAAACTTTATAATAACCTGTATAATTCATAATTCTATGAATATAACAACATATCCATTTCCAAAACCTTATATACCATTATATATAACTCAATCCGCATACACCAAGAAAATTTCATACACTTCTAATAACTCGTATTTCAACACAAACCTCATACACCAAGAAAACATCCATAATTCTAATATAACAACAGATCCACTTCCAAAATCTTATATACCATTATATAAACTTTATAATAACCATTATAATTCTGCATAACCTTAATAACCATAATACATCAATCCATAATTCACAACAACTTTTATAACTATTCCAATACAATACAGAAGATCACAACAACAAAAATCTCATCTCAAGAAAGACAATATACCTCATATAATTCTCATCTCAAGAATGTATTGACACCAATCCTCCTTAATCTGTTTCAGTTGATCTTTCGAGTATTTAGCACACTTGTATTCTCAAAGTACTACATAATATAACATAATATGATTTAGTTAAAACTAATTAATTAGATGAAATATCTGTAAAATATTAAAATAAATTCTAACTTATAATTCCATACCATTTTTTTAATCTCTATTTAATCCAAAAGAATAATTTCTTTCATAAACCTCAATACGAAATATTTGGAATCAATATCATTACGCTAACGAAGACATTACATGTACACATAGAAAATTATATACGAATATTTAGAACACTCTCAGATAAATAAATAAATAAATATACAAATACACACGAATATTTAAAACAATCTCACTTATGTATCAACCATCTTCTTCATATATGGTTTTTTTTTTTATCATCATCTTACGAATCCAGATGATACACTATTTCTCTTATAGGATTAATCGCAACCAACAACTAGTGTCCACTGTAAAATAAAACAAAAGTTTAGATGAAAATTTTATATGCAACATCTAAAAACAAAAAATTATAATAAATGAAGTTAGAATGAAAATTTAACTCATGGCCAATATTATATGGTAAAAGATATAACTTTTATGTATCTTTGTTGAACATAAATGCATCGACTAAGTGATCTTTGACTACATTTGGATTTTGATCAATTAACCGTGCGTTGATACAGCTGGAAGATAAGAAAGAGAATCTTTTTGATAATTTTGCGGGCACATCAATTTTTCACACAAGAACCTTAAATAAAAACATAATAAACATTAGACTATTCATTGAAATGAGTAAATAAATTGTTCAATCAATTAAATAAAGTTAATTGGAGTACCTAAAGTATAAATGCATAATACCGATGCCTAATTCTGAATGATGAAAAATCAGATCCAATCCTCTTTAACAATTGTTTCGGCATAAGAAAAACAAAAAATACCTTTCTCCGTAGGTATTTCACGAATACCACCTTCCATCACATTTTTTGTTCCAATATATGTTTCAAGGCACAACCTAAATCGAAAAATAGATGATTGTTAGGTTTGTTCTTTGCAAGATCCTTTTTTCATGGACATGTTGCTCAATTAGGGCTTCTTACTCCTACTGACTTGTTGCAACTCTTTGAGCATTAATCTAAATATTATATAATTAATATAGGTAATGTATGGTAAAAAAAATAGGTAATGTATAAAATTATGAAGCTTTTGATTTTGGAGGATATAATTAACATTTTGTGTGTGTGTGTGTGTGTGTGTATATATATATATATATATATATATATATATATATATATATATATATATATATATATATATATATATATATATATATATATATATATATATATCAATGTACCTTTTTTTTATATGCAACTGACTCGGTGTGGCACACATTCCCCTTATCTTTTGATTTGGATTTTGTAGGAGTCTAACATTACCATGTAAATAAAATATACGTAAATGTAAGAATAACTTACCTGGCTCGTAAAACATTTGAATAAAAAATGAGGTATTTCAACATACCTCGTTATCCATAAAAATAAGGTTTGACGACCATGTTACATATGTTCCTTCTGCGTCTCCTATCAATGTTAAATCACATCTGAAACATCGTTAGGTATAGGTAAATTGCATCCCCCTCTAAGGCAATATCAATCGATACTTTTAAATTCCAGCAGAGAGTGGCTTATGGTTAAGTACATCTCCCAAAGTGTTATGCATATTTACCTTTCCAACCATGCAATAAGTCGGTGGCGCTAAATGTAACACCCCAATTTTTCGTAATTATTTATTTATTAATTAATTGTGTGATTTTGTGACTAATAGATTTAATTAATTATTTCGATTAATATGAATTAATAAATTTAATTTAATTATGTGATTTAATTTAGTTAATAGATTTATTTGGTTTGTGTGGAATAGTTTAATTATTTTATTAAATTGAATTATTTAATTTATTATATTTATTTTATTTAGTGGAATAAAATATATTTAATATATTTGACTAATTAGGCTATTGTGAGTGTGTAATTAGTAAGTTAGTAAGTGAGTTAGAAGGTCCAATAAGAGATAGAGTTATTATGAGTTAAGGTTAGGGTTTAAAAAAAAAGAAGATAAAAAGATAGAAGAGATAGAAAGAGGAAAAGGAGAGAAAGAGAAGAAGAGGAGCTCAAGAACAGAGATAGGAAAATTCAAGAAATTGAAGGTAAAAGTGATTTTTCATAAAATTATTGGGATTATTGGATAGTGTAGGATGGGTAGAAATGTGGCTAGGATAAAACCTTAAATTTTCTATGATTTTATAATTTTAGGTTTTGTTGATAATTTTTGGATTTGTGATAATTGATTGAGTTGAAATTTGGTGTTTTGGTATACTGTGGATACCCACTCATAATTGTGGATAAAACCATTTGATTTATTGCAGAATAGTTATAGTAGCGCATAGCAGTAAATTATTTCTTATCAGTATGATTGCAAGTGGATATGTGAATAAACCCATATAATACTATATTCTGTAAAATGAAATGTGGTGTGAGAGATTGTAGTCATGTAGAAAAATTATCTATATATGATCTTAATGTCTGTAACTACATGATATATAATATGATTAGTGAAATTCATTAATTTTACACCCCACTACCTTCTTGTAATCCAGCTTGTGAGTTAAGGAAAAATGATTCTTGTAGTTAGAATCACATGAAGATAAGTAGGCGTATGGTCCCTAGACAAGAAATTGAAGTGATAGAATTAAAATAGGGATATTAAATGATTACAAGTAAAGTATTGTTTTCTTGATTTATTTTATTTAATTTCTAAGACAATGGTTTTTAGCATATAAAACTTTTATATATTGTCAAAGAAAACTATGCACAATCTCCAAAATTGGCACACACACTTTTCTTTTGCTAATATTATGAGTCATCCGAGATTTAGGGAAAAAGATAAGCATGTCTTTTAGGACTTAGAGATTTTTATATAAAAAAAAATTAATGGTGTTTAAGATTAAGTGACAATGTTTTGTAGATAGAACATTTTCTTTCTTCTTTTTCATTCAAACTTGACCATGTCAAATGAAATCCTAATATTAATCAAAGCATATTTTCTCATTCCTTTCCACTGTAGCCTAGTTGCATGAAACATATGCAAATCAATTGATATGTCTAATCTTATTGTGAGTCGGTAGAATTTCGAAATATACATGTTATGGTCATGTAGTATGATTAATAGAAATGTGATATCAGTAAATGCAACCTATAGTGACATTTTAATATTAAATTAGTTTAGTTTATTGTGAGCTAGTGACTTGTCCCAAACCTAGGGAATTGGTTTGAAAGCTTAGAGAACGGGCTTTTGTTGTGTTATCGGTCTAGAGGACGGACCCAGTTTAAATGTAAAAACCGAAAAATGATAACAAGTGATTGGTACCACATGCATGAGTTGTATTTGAGTATTGCATTGAGTCTCATTGTGTCTATGGTTACAATATGAGATTATGTGAATTGTTGAATTGGTGAATTATGGGATTGTGAGTATGGATTATTAATAGTATGACTACTTAAGTGATATTATGATGATGAAACTTTTGAAGTGTGAGAATAATTGTGATTATGCTTGTATGTCTTAAATTATATATTATCTTATGATTTCAATAATTATGTGAATTCTCACCCTTCTGTTGGAATGATATTTTATACGACATCGATCAGGTACCGATGAGTAGGGTTGCTTCTAGCTCGAGGTAGCAATTTGGAGTAACTTGCTTAGTCTTTTTATTTGTATTGGGTCGAGTCATGCTCTAATAATGTAACACTGGGGATGATATTTGATTTATGTTCCGAGAGATACTTTGTGTAATTTACTTATGTTATTATTGTTATTTGACTATTGTGGAATATTGGCATGTTACGCCTAAGTATTGAGTATGAAACTCTATTTATGTTTAACATGATTGAAGTATATCCGCTGCTATATGCAATTGTGAAAAATTATCCGAAAAGAGATGAATTTATTTTTAAGTGTTATTAAGAATGATAGGTGTTGTATGATGTTTTGAATTTTATGTGACACCCTTACTTGAGATGCATAATGAATTACTCTGATTATGTATATTTTACACGGGGTTTAGAAGGGTGTTACACTAAACCCATACTATACTCTTGCTACCACCATCATCATGATAACGAGAAATCGCATCGTATTATTACTATGTTTTTAGTCCGTTTTTATCATACATTAGTCCTTTTAACTCCCGATTATTTCGAGTTTATATGCCACATTGCAGGTACAATATGTCTATTAATTACATTCTGTGTTCGTCTGTTGTTTTAATTAATATGAGTAGCTAAATTAACTGAGTCGGTATGTAATAAAGCAACCAAACGGATGAATCGAATCTAAGCTAAAAACATTTACGAACTTATATTCTGGCTGTGACTTTTTATAATTAAAATCAAGCTTTTTGTTACGAGAGTAAGAGAAGTAAAATAGGCTAGGTCGAGACCACGAGAGTGTGAGATTTTAACCGGATAGCTAAAGTTAGGCATTCGATTTAAATACAGCGAGAGCGCTTTAAAACGAGTTAGACTTATTAAGTTTTCAAAAATTATTTTCTAAACACTTATGGGCTAGCGAGAGCAGACATAGGGCTTTAGGAGTATGATCTGAGATAAGACCACGAGAGTGTGAGTCGAGAATTTTTAAACTGGTAATCTCTACAGAATTATTTAAGTGAAACATCTTTATAAGCTTAGACTAGATTGATCCGCATAGGTTAATATTATTACATACCGACCGCCTTATCATTATTTCTTTAATTAAGTTTAATTTCCCGTTTTTAATCCCTAAAACCATAACCGTGACAAATTTCCGCCTTAGCTAAACTAGCAAATCTTCTAGCACTAGAGTGATTACAAAGTCCCTGTGGGTTCGACATCTTTTTATTACTATTGCGATAGGCTGTGCACTTGCAGTTTAGATACCGTTTGGCACATTAGGTCTTCGTACATCACATCATCACCTGTATCATCTTTATTATACAACTTCAGTAAAAGTTGAAACAAAACCCTAAGTGGGACTGTAACAAAACAAGATACATTGTTAGAATATGTAACAAAAAATATATCTCATAGCCAAAGTATGGTCTATTGAAGACAAATCTAAAAAAATAAGAACAATCAACACAGTCAACACAACCAATATGAAGCAAACAAGATAATGGGAACTATCTAACAAGAAGATTGAAGTAGAAGAATACCTTATTTTACATAGCATCATCACCATGTTCATCTAGTTTGTGAAATAATGGAGAAGAAATACAAGGAGGAAGAAGCTTAAACAAAAGATGGAAGAAAAATAATAATAAACAAAATGTAACAAAAGATATAATGAGAAATATCTAACAAAATATAGAAGAAGAAGAAGAATTCCTTAACGTTCATCTAGTTTTAGACTCTACAAGAAGAAATACAAGGAGGAAGAACCTTAAATCAAAAGGTTCTTCAGACTTCTTATATTTTTTTTCCGCAGATTCTACAACCATATGAAGTATGTTACCAAAAATGTAGAGAAAAATGGATGCTAGGGTTTCGTTGTGAAGGAAATGACACTACATGTAAATAAGGGAAACTTAATTCGCTTATATGGTCAATATTTCACAACGGTTAATGAATATAACTATCATGATAGGTATATATTTATTATAAATATATCACAACGGATATCCATATTAACCGTAGTGTTATCCCTTTAATTGGTACAAGGTTTGAATCCTTGCTACAACATTTTTTCCATTTTATATAATTATTTAATTACGGTTATAAAACGCAATCGTTGTAATACTACAATCTTTTCTCTTCTCAGAAGAGGGAAAACACTCATCCCAATTAGTGATTTAAAATTTTCTATATTTTTCAAAATTATCGTTCGAGAATATCAATCATTACATGTTATCATCATTGCAGGCATTAAAGTATCAGATTTTTCATCTTCATCCTCATCTATAAATACACAGTTTTACATTTTTTCATAATATCCGGTAACAATGAGTTCTACAAATGATCAGAATGCCAACAGAAACATCACAAAGATCACTACTGAGCAACGTCAACAACCAAATGAGGAAATCCAACAAGTTGCCAATGCTAGGACGGGTGCGTTAAGGGTGAGGAAGAAGAAGAATATCAGAAGAAGAAGAAGAAGAAGACAAAGAAGACAAAGAAGCCAAAGAAAAAGAAAAATAAGGATAGGAGGATATATTATTATAACTTTGATGAAGGGAGTGGGGACAAACCCCTAGACTATGAAGATGTCCTTATAGCTATGGACTATGATCATTAAAAAATATGTGTATACCTTATTTAAATTATTAATGAACTTATCTATTATATATACTATTGTCTTTTATTTTTTTAATTTGATCAAATATTTCTCATTAACACGAAAAGGCTAAAAAATGAAATAAAACACATGTTTAAAATGGAAAGTAAATTAAAAAAAATGTAGTTGATGGGAATCGAAGCTAATTACACATCAGTTTGATACTACAGATTCTAAAATATATGTTTAAAATGGAAAAAAGATGTAGTTGTTGGGAATCGAAGTTTGATACATATCACAATGGTGGATATAAAAATCGTAGTCATAAGTTTCAAGTTATGAATATAATACGTCTGTCTATACCACAACCGACATGATATATTACTTTTATAATTAAATTTCATAATGAAGAGCCCGAGTTTAATTTAAAAAAAAAACCTGTTACAACGGTTGAAGTAAACAATCGTTGTTATATACAAATAGTATTTAATCAAAAAATAAAAATAATAGAATATCGCCTTAGTTTAGAGATTTCACAACGGTGTAGGCATGATCTGCGATGACCATGGCGTCGTTGTTAACACGTTTTGTAGTAGTGAGATGCCGTCCACCTACGGTACTTCGTGGATCACGAACAGATCAATGAGTACAACTAGGGGGCGACATGTTTAGTCTACTTGTATTTGAAGTTGAGAGAGGGTTGTATATGGACAACGAAACAGGTCACATGCAACGTCACATTACTTACAGTAATAATTATTTATCTTTGAATGTTTTTTCCTCATTTTAATTTCATTTTTGCAAAACCATTATGATGATTCGTGTGTTCCAAACTTTTCATTTTAGGCTTGGATCCTCCAAGACTTTCCGCACATCTCTAGTTGGGCAAGTGCACTTGAGTACACAAAGGATATGCCACATATTATTGCTTATATCCCTCTCAGAGGGAACCAGGAAACTGAGCCTTTTAGAATCTATCTTGATCCTTAAGTTGATGACAACGACTGAAGCTATGTCGAAAGGTACATAAATGGTTCTTTAGGGTGTGACATTCGTACTTGGTGAACGCTGCTCTAAGAGATCCGCCGAGACCAACTCATCATGAGATACTAGAGAAGGAGAAAGCACACCTAGATCATACTGATGATGTCTTGCCTAAGTGTCGTCACATAGTGGATTTTGCGCAGGAAGTCATTGAAACAGATATCTTCCCTGATGGGTCTGATGTCAGGCTAGTCCTAGAAGCCATCATGACGGAGCCACATGGGGCATTGATGTAATGGAGACATCATCAGAATATAAGGGATTGATTGAAGAGGATGTAGATAAGGCATATGAGGTAGATGAGATATTATCAGACGCACACAATAGTCTCTTATTATATAGTTAGAGTATTATGGTTTGTACTTTATTTTGACGTTCTTACTACTTTATTAATCTCGATTGTACGACATTTTTGAAATTTATTATTATTTGATTTGTATATGGCATATTTGGTCAGTACGTCTATTTTTTTATTGTACGATATATTTTAAATCTTCATATGAACACAGATAAATAACATATAACACGTGATCTGACCTGATCAGAAGGGACCTTCCAGTGATGAGCATCTACGGTGGTGAACTGAGGGGTGTACCTACAAGGCACTCCGATGCCAAAGTGAGAAAGTGCTAGTACAGAAAGGTATGGAAGAGAATAGAATTTATAATACCTGACCCTTTGGTGAAAGAGAGTATTTATAATGTGCCTCCAGCGTTGGGCCAAGGTTCTCCCATGGGCTGGATTAGCTAGGCCCAAGGATGAACTGCCAAGGTTTGTGTAGGAGCAGATAAGACCTAACACGTGGTCTTGTCCTTTGTCCAATTGCCCCTAAATCTCAGGAGATAATGATGGGCAGTTGGGGGATATAGAGCACGTGGGGGAGACACTCTCCCATCGATTCATTGTATTGGGCCATGGGTCGTGCCCGATGATTGGGCTTCTTCCCGGCGCATACTGCGTCGGCCCAGTCCAGAACATAAGCCCCCTAAGTTGCAACTCTGGAGCAGAGTGATGACTTAAGAGTAAGCGTGTCATGCATAAGGTTTATAGCGGTGAGGCCAGTGAACATCGAGGACATTTATCCCCATTCATCGACGCTTGTCTAAGGCGAGGATGGAAAGGTATTGGAATTTCGTAATGGCGGGAAGAATCACCTGCTCTAGTGGAGTCATGCTTGATGCTCTTTTCGCTTGTGTCGATGATAACATGCGCTTCAACGTTTTTGCAGCGTCGAGGACGTAAGTGCCCGGTGTCGCCGAGGTGTTGAAGATGTGTACTTCTTCATTCTATGGTGTCGAGGTTGAGTGCTCGGTACTCTTTGGAGTTCCCAAGGGTGACATTTGTCTTTCCATTTCCCTCCGTAATGGCATTTAATGTGCATCGCTTTGTTTTACGTGTGACATCGTATTAAATTCCTGAAGGCCTAGGGGAATCTAGGTAGCCTATGAAATGATGGCTTAGGAACGCCTTCTCATGTGGTGTCTATAAAAGGGTTTTTGGAAAATCATATTTTCACTTATCACTTTCAAAACTCCTCTTACGTTTGTCGGACACTCTCATTCTCACCGGAAACGCATCAATGTCGTCGTCACCGCTGCACAATCACTTATTCCCAAAATATGTCAAGTAAGGCTTCCTTTATTTTTCTGGTAATCTAGGTTTAACTTGTTATTCCCACCGGAGTAGCCGAGGAGGCCCTTCCTCGGGCCCCTTTAGGGGGAATTAGGATGATTGTCCTGGGCACTTCTTGAGATTGCCATGAATATGTCAGGCAATCTCATGAATTCCTGTTGAATCTCATGGGCATCATTTGATCAATGTATCAGGCATTATTAGATTGTCCCGGGCATTTTTTGGGTTGAGATGAGTGTGTCGGGCACCTCTCTCCCTAGTTTTGTCCCTTGCCCTTTCACTTGAATTGCGGTGGAAGAGTGAATTTGATGCGACATCGTATTCACCGATTTCATATGCTTTTCAAGTAACTTAGATCAAAGAGCCGAGGATGTCCCTGTGGAGGATGTCGACATAAAAGTGGACGGGGAGGATTAGGAAGAACAAGAACATTTTGTGGACAAGAATATGCCCGCCGCCTCTGGGGATACCGATCTATCGTGGGTCGGGGAGGAGATGTTGGAGACGAGATCGCGTTTAATCCAAGATCACCATACTGCCCATAAGATCATGGAGGACATGGCCCCAGGGGAACCTTACAATTGGGAGTGTTATGCCCCTCTCCCTGGGCAACGAATCTGCTCGGCCTTTCGGGGAACGCGGTTCCCAATGTATGAGTTCGCTTTCAGAGAGGCGTGGATCCGGCTTACTTTCACTAGTTTTCAGGAGAGCATCTTCAGGAGGCTCGACCAGGATCCTTCTCAACTTCACCCTAATTTTATCTCATTCGTTCGGGCGTTCGAACTGGTATACCAACATCTCGAGATCGGCTGCACCTTGCCCCTCTTCTTTCGGGTTTTCCACTTACAGTGGTCGAACGTGCATGGGCGACATAACTAGGTTTCCTTCAAGCAGCCGATGAGGCTTTTCAAGACTTACCATGATTTTTCTGAAACTTCAAAGACATATGATATATGGTGAAACCCCTCACTCCGCATGCTCTAAACAATATCTATAGTACGCAGCGAAATGCTCGGGGTAAGGAATATTTTGTCTTGAGCATTCCAATTGAGTGGCAACCGAACCATTTCAACTAGCAAACTGACCCCTTCTGCGTGAAGCCCGTGAACCTGGGGCCCGAGGACGCATCGGCCTATGAAAAATTGGTGGCCTATGTCTAGAGTTTTACTCTCTCGACATGTGTAGAACGATTAGATAACCCTATTTTGGACGATGATGGGGTGCCCCTTTTCGAGGTTCGATTGATCAACACCAAAGTCATGCTCGAATGTAAATCTGACGGGGAGTCTCTCTGTCTTTTAGGTAGTTTTTGTTCGACTATTTTTTACCTTTGTTGTTTTTATTCAGCTAGATAACTTGTTCTCTTTTTTGAAGCTTCCATGCCTAGTCTCAAGGATCGCGTCTTGAAGCTGGCCAACAAAGGCGCATGCAAGGCTTCGAAGAAGGCGGGAAAAAGTTGTGCCCGCCAGGTGGCTGCTAAAGATGTGGGTGGTGGCTCTGGGACCCCTACCCCCCTCCAAAATCTCATCACATTATGGCGACGCCCGTCAACCCAGTTGTTGAGCGTGAAAATCCTCCTCCAAATGCCAACACGGTGAAGGTTCACCGAGCCAGACTGATGCTATGAACGAGGGTCCGTCGGAGAGTCAATGGATTTTCCTTCTGCCTTCTTTCCATATCCAACGGGAACTCTGTAACTCTGAAGGTTTTGTTGGGGTATCAAATGTTGAAGCCATGACTATCCTCGACTTGAACAAGGCGACCAGACAGACGAATTTGTCCCAGGACATCGTTGCCGTGATCGGGGTCATGGAGATGGCCTTGGTCCTGTCCGACAATACTTGTCCATTTTTAGAGATGGAGGCCGTGAAGGAGGCACTCAAGCCCGCCAAGATCAAAAGGGAGCAGCTTTCCCATGACTTCTTCAACTTCATGGAGAAACACAAGTGTAATACCTCAAAATTTGCCCTCATTCTTTTTGCCTTAATTGGTTTTTCGCTTCATATTCATATGCATATTCTATTAGGTCATTAACATCATAATCATGTATTACATAAGCTCCTAAGGTGTGGGATCATCTCTTCATGTGACTTGTAGTTTTCATCGTTCAAAGGTGATTTTATCTGGCTATTACAATCAAGATTGAGGCAAGGTCTGAACTCACGGCATCGGGAGCATCTTTTTATCAAAGTTCATCAGACTACAAGGCGTTCCATCAAGAGTTGTCAAGTCTCTAGTGAATATGTCTCCCAAGTTTCCTCAGAGTTTTCTTTGTGCGTAAAGATCATTGATCATTGAGTCAGGAGGTGCTTATGGATTGAATCGCAAGGCATGAATCATGATGTAAAGTACGGAATTGGGGTTTCTTTGTGAAGTAAGGCATTCTTACTACGAGATTTATTTTGGTTATTTGAAACGTGGGCTAAGTACGTGTGTTATTCAAAGGGGGTTGGTTTGTTTCAATCACAAGTTAGTTTGGATTTGCAGACTAAGGCCCATATTTGAACGCACTTTATCATCCTTGTTTATTTTATTCAATCTCAAAAGCCCATTACAAATTCATTCCAATAATATGTTTCTACCACAAAATTCATAAGAACGAATTCCAAGTCCATTTACGTCCAAGTCATTGCCTTTTTTCCGTATCCATTTTCTGATTCACTTTAATCCATGTTAAACCATTTTAAATCATTCTTTTTAATTCGTTGTTTACCATCCAATTCATCATTTAAATTCACTACGACCATATCCCATTTCACTAACCAAATACCTAAATCATAGTCATGTTTGGTCAAATATCCATTTTATTCTTTTTATTGATAATCAATTTTCATTATTATCAATAACCTCATTTGAATTTACAAATCCAAATGAACATCATCTCATGTCCATTCAAAAATTCTCATTTTTATTGATTTCATTTTATCTAAAAAATAGATACTCATATCAAAGTCAAGGAATGGTGAACAAAATTTGATAACAGTTTTTTTTGTGGTACATGTTTTTTGGTACATAACATATGGAAATTTTCCAATTACAAAAAATTCAGTTGCAACTGATATAACAGAATCAGTTACAACTATACAGGGGGATATAACAATGCAAAAAACAGTTACAAAAAGAAGGAGGAAAAAAGGTCTCAAAGTGACTCTAAAAAATAAAAAAAAAATGGAGGGGATCTCTTGAATCAAAAAAATCCCAATCTCAATCTTAAACAAGTTTTCAGAGGGTTTTCTAAATAAAAAGAAACTGAGAAGAAAACGAAAACATATATAACAGGGGGGGCTTCATCCAGCTTCGGCCTCTCTCAACAATTTCTCACCAATCTACATCTTCATCCCTCTCTCCATCAAGCTTCAACTCTAACCAACCTTCAATCATTTTGCAAAAAAACAAACCTTCATCTTAACTTATCTCCCTCTCTCAATTCGCTTCAATCTCATTCATCTTTTCACCATCAAACCCTGCACTCTTAATCAAAATACAGCAATATCGATCTTCATCGACTCTTCATCACCTTCTTCAACATGAATCCAACACTTCAATAACACCATCTTCATCGATTTCCATCGCCAATCTCCAATCTTCTTGGCCTTCACTTACAATCCATAACAACACCTTTCTTCGTCAATCTTTGAACCTGCATCAATATAAATTTTTCATCAATCGATTCCTGCATCAAGGTTTTGAATTGTAGAGAAAATAGAGGATGGATTCGAGATTCACAACAACTTTTCACACAAAAATCTGAGAAGAAGAGCAGAACTAAATAAATCTCACCGAAAGCACCGTGTCGTCACCTTCATCTTCATTATGCAGTCACGACGGAGTAAATCGCTGCTATTATCTTAGAGTGTTGCATCGTCTCGACACGCATCTTCATCACTATTGCATCATCAAAGAATCCCCAAGAACAACTTCTTCAATATTTTCTACAAGAATCACAACAACACAACAATCATCAAACTTCATTCCAACCTGTTTCAGACCGCCCTAATCAAGAAACCTCTCTCTTCTTCGACCTTCATCATCTGAAATCTTCGGCATATCCGCAAAGTTCATCAATCATCAACTTCTGATAATCCAACTTCTTTAATCCGCAGAGCCGACATCGATCTTCCTGCAAGATTCAACAACAATAACGTGTTCAACTACATCTCAGGTTCGAACAATGAAATGACAACGATTAGTCGGATTCACAAGAACAAAAGAAGGAATAAAAGGATTGGGAATTTTCATACCTGGGCAATTCGATTTCGGTAGTGGTAATTTCCTGCATTCAGTGTTGTTGTCATTGTCCACGATTCGATTGCTGGAGTGAGCGATAGTCGAAGGTGAACGCCGATTGGAGACAGAGTGATCGTCGATGTATGTGAGAGCAGAGCTGAATGAGTTTCACTGGAAACACCGTGTCATCGCCTTCAGCTTCAGTATGCGGTCACGACGGAGTAAATCACAACCTTCATCTTCGAGCTGCATCGTCTACATCTTCATCACCGAGTCACAAACTTACTAAACCTCATCTTCATCGCACACCTTCCATCTTCATTATTCAATCACCTCCATCTCCATCAATCACCATAAAAACTCGTCGCAAGAACACCGTCGATTCAACAACTTCAACAACAACAACAACCTGTAATCGATCAACGATCCAAAAACTCAACAACAAAATTACAACTCCACATGGATTCTATTGTAATCGCTGAAAGGAAGGAGAAAAAGAGAACTAAGAAGTGATTCATGCCACAACAATCAGAATTCTTTGTCGGTACCGGCAAATGACTCGTTCGATTGTGTTGGAGTCATCACGACATTCATTCTTGAGATTCGAATGATAGAGCAAAGGTCAAGATTTACGTTGTTTTCTGAGATTGATGCTGATTTAGGGTTCGCGTAAATTCCTGAGTCATCGCGTTGTTGATGCGTGAAGCCGCAGAGCAAAAGCGAAGATTCATACGCAGAGGGAAAAAGGTGATTCCGATCTCGTGGTTTCTGAAGGCGAGCTCGAAACGATGTTGGTGCCAGCAGCGACGTGTTGGTGTCGAGTTTGAGGAGAGAAAGATAACGAAGGCAGAGTTGTGGTGGTTTCAGAGCCGCGGATGCGTGAAAAAGAAGACAATTAGGGCACATTTTATTAGGGTTTCAATGAGTTTGGGTCGGGCGTTTGACTCCATGGATCGTTAACCACACACCCGGATTCTACCCGCACCTCTCCTCTGAGTTTGTTGTACAGATTGGGCCAGGATCCTCTTGTTTTGCTATTTTACACTTTTTTTTAGTCCATACACCCTCCCTGCGGGTGTCAAAGAGGATGGGCCTTGGGCCATGTTTGCTGGCTGCAAGCCACAATTCCCATTGCACCTCCCTGTTTTCTTCATTATTAGTTTTTTTTAGAAACTGTTAATTGGTTTTTGTTGTTAATCGCGTTTAATTTTTGTAATTAATTTTTGTTAATCAACATCTTGATTAATTCTATGATAAATTTAATTAGGATTTTATTCATAATTTTGATTATTTGTGAATTAATTTTAAACTAAAGTGTTCATGAGTTTTGTTGATTGATTTGGATCGATTTCGGATATGGAGGAAGTTCAACAAAGTGATTATGGAAGATAAGCATTTATTTTGCTTATGGAGATTGCAAGACCTTGCTTAAGGTTTTTTTTTCGGATTTCTTTTTGTGAGGATCGGCACTTCGCCCAAGTAAGTAATTTCAAGCTTTTTCGACGATTACGCATCATTTTAGTCGTATGCGGCTTAGGATCATATAACTTAAGGTGCATATTGAGCCCTCCCACCTGAGGCACTGGATTTATTTGTGATATATGTTGATTTGTGTCGATTTCGGAGCTTAGGGATTAGGTTACGAACCATTAGGATTGATTCCTTTCACTTTCCCTTAAAATCCACTTTTTTGCCCGTTTCGTCGCATTTTTTTTAAAATAGTTTTAGGTGGGATAAAATTCTGGAAATATTCATGAGTGATCCTTATCCTCTTAATTAATTTTTCATATTTTTTGTTTCCAGATTTGGGTGGTTTTAATAATTAATTTGGATTTTAGATCATAAGCTGTCCCAAAAAGGAAGGTTTTGGCATAAGGGACCAAAAACAATTTTTACCCATAGGTGTGAGACCTATTTTTTGTGTGTGATTAATCACTGTAATTTTTGACATTTTTATGCTCCTTAGGCATTTTTTTCATAATTTTAGATTCCCCTTTTGATCAACTTTGTGGAGTCGTATTTTCGATGATCACGATTTGTTACCTTGCTAGTCAAGGAATTGTTTTGGCACTTTGGTGCATAATTTTAGGGAATCCTTTTGGACCATGTGAGATAATGACTTTAACATTCTAGGAATTTAATTTCATAATTTTTAAAGGCTTTTTGCTATTTTTCCATGTCACCTAGATCCTAGGTTGATTCATGTGTTTATGTGTCGCATAACTTAAACGTTAAGAAAGCATTCATGCCATTTTCTTGAGGGGATTTTTGGTAGCTTTTAGGAGTTGATTATAGGTAATTTGTATGTCTTTAATTCCAGTCATAGGTAATTTTTTTAACCATACTCATTTGGTTTGTTTTGGTGATTTAAAGTGTATGCTTATGTGAATTAACTTTAACCTAAAATAGATTCTCTTCTCCTCTAAATAATAACTTGAATTATGTGGAAGTAATTAATGCCTATACATGCATTCTAATTGCATCTCATACCTTGTATGCTACTGACCCATAATCATTTCATGCATATTCACATGCCATTCTTCCTTAACTTTCATCATGTGCGATCTTATGCGATTTTTGTTCGTTTCTTCTCATATCTTCTTCTCATTGCTCCATATGCCTAATCCATTGCATCCATGATTGTATATTCATTAATCCATCTTCATGAGCATTCACTATTGACTTTGATGTTCATTTCATGTATTAATTCATGCTTGTAAGCCATATTCATTCATACTTCATCCATAAACCCTAATTTGCATTTAGGTGAACTTAGGTGAACTTTTTGTACATAGTTTGACATAGTTTGATCTTGTGAGATATCCTAGCATACTTAGGGACCTATAGAATGTAGCTACTGACTTTAGAAGTCATTTAACATTTAGGTACCTTCACCTTTAGACTTAGGTCTTATTTTTAACCCTAGTTCCATTCTAGGACGTTTATGGTACTTAATCGCTTTCATGCTTCGATTTTACTTTCAATATGCATTGTCATGATAACTTTTGTTTTGTAGGGGGGAAGATTGATGTAAGCATTACTTCATTCCTATCTCTTATGCATCTTAATTGTGTTTGCCTTAGCACCTTGTGCTTTGCTTTTAGGTTTTCCCTTTCTTTAGAGACAACTTAACTTCCTTAGGAAGTAAGTTAGTTTCTAACTCTCTTTTCTTCCTTTCCTTTTCATTCTTAGGATTAGAATACCTCATTAACCATATGAACACCATTTTAATAAATAACTTAGGGTTGTGTCTTAGTCCCCCTTAGTTTTTCCCTTTTTCCGATTTGAGTCTTCTTTCTCATCTTCAAACAAAATCCAAAAACACTTAACAAATAAATGAAAGGATCCATTGTGTATAACCTTATTCCATGAGGCACTTGCACTCATTCCATCTTGGAGTGGTGTAAGCTTGTCTAGAATGATGTACAAGTCTCATCAAGGGGTTGTTTCACAAAGAAAACACAAAAGATACTTCTCATAAAAGACAAAAACAAATAATAAGCGACTATCCTGTGGGAACTTCTTTTCTCATCTCATTCACTCATAACGCGAACTCGCGAAGACTTGTCTCGCATGCAAGACGGTAAACGCACTCGTACCAGACGAGCCTACAACACCTTAGCATAGACATATGCAGTTCCAGCTATAAAAAACACAAACAAATAGTTCCCGCCTTAGTTAGGCGAACTACGTCGACTCTGATCCTCATTATCCCGATGAGGTACGTAGGCAGCGGGGTAGGGCCCGTTCGAGCACATTCTTTATTTTCCCTACATTTTCCCCATTCTTTCGTTTCATTCTCTTTCTCTAGTTCCCTTTCTCATTTCAGTTCTCATTCCAGTAGCAGTTCATTTTTTCAGCAACAACTTTATTTTCTCACCCTTTGAAACAAAACAAGCAAGCTTGGATCCCGTCGGGTACGACGGACGATCTGGGGTGCTAATACCTTCCCAGGTCGTAACCGACTCCCGAACCCAGATCTTTGGTTCGCAGGACCTTGTCCTTTCCTTCTTCCTCAGGTTTGTGCAACATTACTGTCGCTCCCGATAAGTGGGAATGGGCCCATATAAAGGTACAAACGCGAACGGTCGGCGAGAGGGACAATGAGAACAAACAGTCGTGAACTCACTGGAGAATGAATAGAGTCGCCAGCTAGGCATTTTTATCCCGGAGGAAAGGCAATGCTGCATAGACCTAGAAAGAGATGGATAAGACGGTTTGCGAACCAGAGAGACTGAGAAAGGGGGTTGGTTACAACCTGGGAAGGTATTAGCACCCAGATTGTCCGTCGTACTCGACGGGATCCACACTTAAAAGATTTGTGTTTTAAAGGGGTAGTGTCAGTGCAATTTGTGTATAAAGTAACTGGAAAAGAATGTATAGGTGTCAGTGCAAGGGAAAAGTGAAGTGAAATATGAAAGTGTCAGTGCAGGAATGAGAATATGCTCATGATCATGAGGCTTAAAGAATAATGTTGGAAGGAGGGGGAATATACAGAGACTTTTGTTCGATAACTGTTAAGTTATGCCTACGTATCCTCTCGTGCAATGAGGAAGTCAGAACACCGTAGTTCTACCCAAAGAGACTGATAGATGAATTGACTTGTGAACTGCTTACTTGCCTATGCTCAAGTGTATGATCTGTCTGGCACAGATGCAAACTGTCTTGCATTAGACGGAAGAAGCAAGTTCTCGGTTGTGAGTGAATGAGATGAGAAAAGAATCCCGAAGGAGACGATTATGGTTTGTTTTTGTGTTTTCAGCCTTTTATTGCTTTTGAAAGTTTGTCATAAGTTAATGAGCTTAAGCCTAAACCAATGGATTTAGTAAACTCATCACATCTTCCCTCTGATTAGGGGTAATGAGAATACCTTAAGTGTGAAGTCAGATTCTCACACTTAATCACCTTTTGATGTAGAGTTAAGATCATTAACCTACTTGTGATTATTTAGATGTTTTTGGTGTTTTTGTTTAGTGTTGAGTAATGAGGTTAAGCCATAATCAGGGATTAAACAGACTCATTATACCATCCTAATAGAAGGATAATAGATGAGAATGTTTAAGCTGAGGAAAGCTCCTCAACTTAATCCATGATTAGGGATTAAACTCATGACAAAACAAGCCTTTGATTAAGTGGATTTTATTTAATGGTATGATGATGAAGTGATTTTTATGATTTGTAAGACAACTTGAGGGGGACTTGTCCATTAACACTAGGGTTAGTCCTTCTTAACCAATTAAGGAAGAATTAGAACCCTAATGCAAGGCCCAAGTTACAAGTGTGATGTCTTGATGATTATTAGGTGGATTGATTAAAGGAGTTAAACACATTAAGGGTTTAACACTTAGGATTAAAGTTATACACTCCATCCTAAGATAAGGATGCAGGCATAAACTTAATCACAAAGCCTTAAAGCCTTTAGGGTTTAGTCCCTGATTATGAGATGAGAAGAGAAGACTCAAAAGAGACACAAGGGTAAAACTAAGAAGGGGGACTAATCAAAACCCTAATCATTGTCATGCTTGGTTGTTCCTAAGGTTTATGAGGTTTTCAAAAGAAGATCTTCAAGGAGAACCACCAGGATGCAGATAACAGGATCAAGAGAAGCAAAGCAACTTGCTTCATTCAAGAAGTCAAGTCACTTGAAGAAAGAGGGTGGGAAGAAGAAGAATGAGCAAGCTCAACCTCAAACACATATAAAAATGCAGCAATGGATGCAAGAGAGATGAAAATAAAAGTTATGAGAAGTGAAGGCAAATTCACTTCTCAACATCACTTACCACCTGAAATGGTTAGAGAAGAAATGCAGTGCAATGCAAGATGAGATGAGATGACATGATGAGAAACAAAACCAGAAGCATGTTGATGATGATAATGATGCTATGAAGATGCTACAAACATGAGGCAGCACATGGAAATGATCATACAAGTTTATGAATGCAAATGAAGCAAGTTTAGAAGCATGGACATACATGAAAAGTTATGAAGCATACAAGGCATACAACATGGAAAATACATGATGCAATGATCAAACATACTTTCTATATGTCTTATGATGCCAAATGAAACAAATGGATGCTTGAAATGTCATGGCAAGTCATGTTATGCAAGAGAATGCAAGAGGTATGCAAATGGAAGCCCAAATTAGGGTTTATGAACAATACATCAAACAAAAACCAAAATCAGAAGCAAACAACATTATGAAAAATTGAAAATGCCACACAAAGGACCCCTAATCCTATACTAAACCAATGCCCAAAGGAGAGGTCTCAACTCTTAACCAATCTCAAGTTATGATTTTTACAAGTTTTTAGGGTTTTTAGGGTTCCTAAAGAAGATAATTGCCAAACAAAATGAAAATGAAAGATCAAATCATGGCCATTTAATCTCACAAACTACATGCTAAACACAATGCAATGCAAAAAGAACCAATGTCCAACTCCTCATGAATAGGCAGAAATGATTTTTTGAACTATGGATCAAAATAATGCACAAAAATGATTTTAATTCAATGAAAAATCCTCAAAATACATCAAGATCAAAAAAGAAATTTGGTTTGAAGGTTGGACAATGTTTCTAAATGTCTTAGAACATTCCATGAATTTTTTGGTGATTTTTAAATACTTAAAAGTATTTTTAATAAATTAATTTCCATTAATCAATTAAAAATAATCTTTTAAATATTTAAAAATGCTTTTTTAATGATAAAAAAAGAAACAAAAATATTTTTGTGTCATAAAAATTATTAAAACCCATGAGAAAAAGTTTCATAATTTTTAGACAAATTTTACTATTTTTAATAAATTAAACAATTTAAATGAAAAAGAAATGAAAATAAATTAAAATAAAAGGAAAGTCAAACAAATGGAGGGCAGGGATTGAATCTGGGTTTGAATGCGTTGACTGGCGCGTGAATGGAGGGTCCAGATGGCTTCTGAGTTAATTAATTATGATTATCTTAATTAAACAAGATTAGGGCAAATGACTGAATCTGGACCATTCATGCACGCGGGAAGTCAACAAAGTCAAGCCATCCAACGCACGAAATTCAAATGGAACTAATGAACTGAGATTAGGGCTAATCAACTTCAGGTGACCGGAGAGAAACTCCGGTCATCTTCTCCGGTGGTATCCAAACCCTAGAACATGATTCAAGCATCTATTTCACAAATTAAACATACCTAAATAATCCTCTAACATCCTAGGACACGAATCTATGCTCAAACATCATTTAAACACCATGAATCAAATGAATCGAAGAAAACAAAATCCACGGGAAAAATTTCAGAGGGATCATACAAACTCATTTCTCACTTATTTTTGATTCTAAAACCATCCCCATGATCAGCAAGACATGAGCAATCATATTAGAACTTAAAATGCAAGCTTTGGAAGAAAGTGTTCATGTTCATACCTGAGCTGGAAAGCTTCAAAGCTGAGATTCCAGGGCCTCTTTTGCGTGCAAATGGACTCCCTTGACTCTCCTGGTGCTAATGGAAGGCTTGAAATGAGCTTAGACAAGCTGCCTTGAGCAATCCATTTCTGGTGTAGCAGAAAATGCAGTTAGTGTATAGGCTGTTTCAGGTCAATGTGAAGGGTGGTTTTGACTCCTTGTGATGTGCTTGACTTGTTGGTGAAGGAGAATGATGTGTTTGATGGCTGGATAAAGGGATTCGAAGAGTTCTGGTTTTGAGGATGAGAAATGGTGAAGGGGTGTTCTTGCTCAAATCAGGCCTGACTCTTGGTGGTTTCTACTCAATGAGGCAAGGTGAGATGATTAGAGGAATTTGTTTTTGTGTTTGTGAGTTGTGCAAGCAGATTCGAAGAGTTTTGCAAAATGAGGTGGTTTTTGGAATGTGATGGTGTGGTCTGTTTTTGCTTGGCTTCTTGTTGTGTTTGGCTTGCAAATGGATAGTATATTTTATTCCTATAGGTCAGATGATGTGACCTGGCCCCTATTGATTGGTAAGTTTGCTTTTGCAAAAAAGTCCACTTTGTGTAAGGAAGGCATGGCTTGAGCTATAGCTTGGTACAAGAAGCATGGGCTGCGCAGCATGATGTGTGTGTGATGCTAGGAAGGTTCAGCAGCCAAGGTAACTAGTTGGTGAAGAGTGATCATGAGTTTTGCAAGTTGTTACTTTTTGGAACTTCATGAAAAAAGTCTTGTTACATGAACCATGAACATGTGATCTTTGGTTCAATTCTGATTTTTAGGTCACATAGAATGTTAGTGTCATGGTTTGATGTCAACTAGAGGTCACAAACAGCCTTGGTTCATGGTTTTGCAAAATTCTCATTTGGTGCACATCTTGAAAATCAATGATTTTTGCCAACTTTGTCAAACCATAACTTTTGATCCAAGAAGAGTTTGATCATGTTCTTGTACTTTTTGAAAAGGGAAAAATGTGTTCTACAACTTTCATGACCAAAGTTTTTCCATTTGAAGCATTTTTGGATCAAGAATCAAGGCTTGAAAAGTGACCTAAAATGAAGCATTCTTGAAAAGTCAACTATGCCCAAAAAGTCAACACTTGCAAAAACTCCAAATTCCTGATTTTTGTGAACTTCAACCTTCTTCTATGATCAAATAAAGATCATATGCACTCAAAATGATGAAGATCAACCATTGGTTGGGTCATGGGGGCCTCAGATGCCCTGATTTTGCACTGACTTGCTTGAAAAGTCAACTCTTGATCAGATGACTTCCCCATGGAATTTCTTCATGAAAATTGATATGCATACTCCCTATACCATATAGAGACCAATAGAAACAAGAATGACCAAAAAATTGGAGTTATGGCCTCTGAAACCAAAACCCTAATTTTAGGTCAACTGTGCAGTCTATCCTGGCTCTGCTTCCACACCAATCCCAGTTCTTGTGATTCTTTTGCATTTTTGACTTTGAGAGGATGAAACATGATATAAGAACACACATGGATCCCTTTGAAGTGATTGGTGGCCTTTGGAGTGGCTCAAGAAGCTCTTGGATTGCTCAGATCACAAACCCTAGATGCAGATGACTTAGAAACAATGCAGTGACTCAAAATTGAGATATGAGATGTTATGATTGTGTTTATGCATATGAAATGATCACAAACCATGGTGTGAATGGGTGAGGGCAAATTTGGGGTGTTTACAATTACCTTTCCCATTCATTCGGGATAAAAATGTCTGGCTGGCGACTCTACCTTTTCCGCGCCACTTTCGCGTTTGTACTAGGATGAAAATCTCGGGAGCAACAACAAGCTCCAGGAGGGATTGATGATCACGCTGGGAGAGGTTAAGCTCGAGCGGGACGACCTGGTGGATGAGAATTAAAAGCTCAAGGATAAAGAGACTGAGTTCGACGAAGCTGTCGAGGATAATAAGCGCCTCCGCTTGAGGGTTGCGGAGCTGGAAAACTTGGTCGCCCCCACCGAGGAAGAAAGTGAGTAGGACAAGGCTCTGAGGAGTCGGGGCGATCTGATTGCTCGTATCAAGCAGCTCAAGAGTGACTGCGTAGGAACTCTTAATCTCGTTTTATGCAATGAAATGATTTTATTTTCTAAGTGTCTTTTAATCTTAATTGTATATGTGAACTTGTTTCTCGACTTGGTGGACTCTTTGGTTTAAGGAATCAGCGAGGTTGTGGGTTTTACATCCGCGGATAAACGGGATGAGAGCCGCGTTCGAGGCCCTGATCCAGTGGCTTGGGTTATCCCATCGTGAGCTGGGTGCCCTACCGACGTGGTACTGTTGATGGGCTAAGGACGTGTCTACTTATGCGTCTAGCGGTATCTTACTGCAAGTGCACAGCCTATCGAAGTAATATTTAAGATTATCGATCCACATGGATTCTATGGTTACTTAGTGCTAGATGAACTTCTAGTTTAGCTAAGGCGAATGGTTGTCACGATTTTTTGTTGATTTTTAAGACTACTAAAGGCGGAATTAAATTTAAGTTTTAATTAAGTAATTCTAAGGCGGTCGGTATGTAATTATATTAACTTAGGTGGGTCAATCTAACCTAGGCTTATTTAAGGTGTTCACTTAATCTATTCGGTAGAGATTACCAGTTTAAATACCCTCAACTCACACTCTCGTGGTCTTATATCAGATCTTATCCCTAAAGCCCTATGCCTGCTCTCGCTAGCCCATAAGTGTTTAGAGGTAATTTTTGGAAACTAAGTAATTCTAATTTATCTTAAAGCGCTCTCGCTGTGTTTAATTTAAATGCCTAACTTTAGCTATCTGGTTAAAATCTCACACTCTCGTGGTCTTGACCTAACCTAATACTCTTTTCTTACTCTCGTAACGAAAAGGTCTATTTAATTAAAAAGTCTCAGCCAGAAATGTTAAGTGATTAATTATTTTTAGCCTATGGTTATATTTTACCGGTTAAGTTTGTTCTAACTACATACCGCCCTAAGGTGTTTAGCTACTCATCGATGTTGAACCAGACAGAGACAGAAAATTAAATAATAAAATACTCATGGCAGGAAAATAAATAAACATTATAAATAATTAAATTGCAATATAAATAAAAAACCTGGTTAACAATATTAGAGCAGACTCCTTCTTCCACAGACCGGAAAGCTCGGAGTTGGCGAAATCAAAAATAACAAAGGCTGGAGGTTTAAAAAAAATATAAATGTATAACAATTTCCTGATGTTGGAAATTGTTATATGGCGGGTTTGGATACAATAAGAACGAAACAGAAACTAAAACTAAAACAAAAATAGAAAGGGTCGTAAATCAGTTCGGCAGAGCTTCCGCAGGAAATTCAATAGTAAAAATGCTCTGTCCTTTCTTCATAAACTTGGTGCTATTTATAGAAGGATTATTGGGCTGAATTTTTGGACTTTAGTTGAAATGGGCCTTGCTGAATTTGTGGAAGGAATGCAGGAACGTGGCAAATATTTAGGAAACAAATTCTTCACGTAATGGCTTGACGAAGTCTTGGTCAAAAACCTAGAATAATCCTTGTCACGGTCGTGACAATGCTTTTACGTTCGTGACTTGTGACTTTTAAGTGTCACGGTCGTGACATTACTCTCACGGTCGTGATGCTTCATTTTGGGGTGTCACGGTCGTGACACCCTTGTAACGGTCGTGACTGCTGCAAAATATGCAGTTTTGCAGAGAGCTTCATTTCTTCATCTTTTTATGACCGATTTTGTTCCTTTTTCTCTTAATTCATGATTTAGCTCCATATAATGATGTACCTGCAAAACGGTAAGAAAAACTCGAGAAATCGAGTGTTAAAACGATGATTATTCGATAAAATGCCAATGAAACCTAGCAATATAATCGATACGTTTTCTCGTTATCAACTGTGACATTGGAGTTCCTTTTAAGTATCCTCAGTCGAGGAGGGTCGTGCCCGTATCCCAGGGGTTTCGGGCTTCCTTTTGATTTGACATGGAGAATCATGGTCGTACCTTCCATGCTCTCGTGATCATGGATAGGAGCGTGGTCAGCAGCATCAGGTAGAACAAAGAGCCAGTTGGCTCGGCTGGATGGGTCGATGCGGTCGCGGGACGGCAGAGTGATATGATGAAATATGGTGCCATGGACAACAGGGCTATACCTGCCATCCTCTCGCTGCGCAATCAGGTGAGCGGACCTGCAATAACTCTTGGTGAGGAATTCAGCGGCTAGGTGAGGCTGATTTGCGATCACGTCACCAAGCCCTAACTGAATGGCGAGGGTGGTGACGATGCCGCCTATGAAGAACTGGGTGAAGCCTCTGTGTGCAATGGCCTGGATGTGGTAAAGCATGAAAAGGGCAGCGTTGATCGGCTCGTCATTAAGAGCACAATGCAAAAATAGAAGCTCCTTGGAGTTGAGCTTATGGTTGCTCTCTCGAGCGAAGATGGTGTTGCAAATGACTCTGTGGAAATAGCGGATTGCCGGATTGTGAATGTGCGTGGCGTTGAGGCTTTGGAAGGCTGATGCACGGGTGTTGGTTAAGTCGTGCCATAGAGTGAAAGCTTGTTCACTAAAATTATCGGGCACGCGACGGTGAGCTTCAGTTCCGTGATGGAAGCCTAACAACTCGGCGATCCTGTCTTGCGAAAGGTTGAACTCTTGGCCATGCAATCTGAATTTTGCGAAACCGGTGAGCTGACTTAGAGAACCGGTGCCGGTGATGTAACTGAAGGAGCTTAAGAACTCCAGTGTCAGAAGTTTGAAGGTTGGCTGAGGTTGACTGCAAAGGTCCCAGAGCCCGACTTTTTGAAGCAGGTTCGTAACACTGGCAAGCATTCCGAGTTCCCTCAAACACACAGTGTCGATGTAACGTGTAGGTTGCACACCGCGGTTTTGGAATCGGAGAAATCGTTCTCTCTGAGTTTCTCCAGCATCACCTTCTCTAAAAGTGATAGAATCCATTGCATGCAAGAGCTTAGAGTGAAGAATGAAGATTTTTGAAGTTTTTGTGAAAAAATGGTAAAATGAGAGAAATATTGATTCGGGATAAATGATGGAGAGTGAGAATGTGGTAGGTTGTGATAATGGGGGGTTACGGAGGTTATGTAGAAGATGGGTAGTTTTTTAGGAAGTTATGGAGAAGAAGAAGAAGAGGCACGAAAAGAAACAGTTCTGTTTCTCACGATTTCTGGTATAAGGGTCGTCACGGTCGTGACAGGGGTACGACGGTCGTGACACTCAAAAAGAGCGTGTCACGATCGTTATGGGGCAATGACGACCGTGAGGCTTGATACGTTAAATAATTTCCAGAAAAACACTTTCTCACTTGTTTTACATATTTTATATTAATGTATTTTCTTCACTAACTCTCATATTAATTTATAAACACCACATATTATGTATTTTCAACACAGTACTTCAATAACTTGCAAGGCATGAGAGATTGTATATAATATGAATAAATGCAAGCATAACAGTACATAGAATGAAAAATACATAAATTGCTAAAAATGGAGAAATTTTGGAATTAAAGATGCATTGCATAAAGTACTTGAAAATGAAATTACATAAATGGAAAAACGATAAGAAATTGTTGCGAAAAATAAATCTAACTAGAAACGAAAACAATGAGAAAATAAACTAAATCACTTATAACATTATCAAAAGCGTTTCTTCAAGTCTTCGATGGCGCAGTTCAAGTGATAGAATTGTTCGCAGGTTATGTCAGTCAAACCTATAATGTCCAATCGCATGCTCTTAATATCTTCTTTAAATAAGTTAATGTCAGTTTGGTAAGCATTGAGAGTGTTCATGATGTTTTGTAAGTTGTTAGCATACTCTCCTTAATTCACTTCAGGGGTTTCATAAACTTCTTCAGTGTGGTCAATGTCATGGTAACCAGGAGGCGTCTCAGGGTCAGTTTCGACATCGGTCATTGTATCATCTTTTATTTTGTACGACTGAGGTATTTCAGGAGTGGGTGGATAATCAGGTGGATTTAACTCATAAAGCCAGTTATCCTTATTATGAACACTTACTTTAGCATGGTTAGGCAATGTGAACAGGGTTACTACTTCGTTCCGGATTAGGTACTCAAAAGGTGGATGTCCTAAATTACTTATGATATGTCTATTGAAGCAGAAGTTAAGATCCATAGGACGGATGTTACCTAAACGGTTGCACCTGTGCAATTGGTACCTAAGTCCTATGGCATCAGCAATCATGGTTACAAGACCTCCTACTAATATAGGTAATTCAGGTTCTTCTTGGATACGGGTGAAGGTTTGCATCATGAAAGGTACACGATTAACAGGCTGTCCATTAGTGAAACATGACATAATAAATATTTCATCTTTAGAAACTCCGGTAATGTTTTCTTCTTTTCCAAAGAATGTGTGGGCAAGGAATTTATGGAAGTAACGGAGAGCAGGATTATGGATCTCATCATTATTCATGTTATTTGGTTCAGGGTGGTAGTTTCCGGTTAAAGTTCCCCAAAAGAAATCTAGCTCAATATCCATCAATTCTACTTGTGTGGTAGTGAAAGCAAATGGTCCGCTAGGGAATCCTAACAAGTCAGCTAGTTCTTTATGGTTAAAGTCATATTCTATTCCAAACAGGCGGAAACTAATAAATCCTTTCCTAAATCCAAAACCGCGCTCAGGTAGGTAAATTAAGGAGCTAAGGAACTCAAGAGTGAGCTCGCGGTAAGTCACAAACTTATGTTGGATCAATGCATTCTCCCATCCGAGTCGGTTAAACAAGTACATGATGCTATCATGTATACCTAAGGTTTCCATAGTCCGATCATCCGGGTACAGGGTCAAATCCATTTGCCTCTGTGATAACTCTTCAAATTTCATTCTTTGGTTCCTACCTCTAAATTTGGTTTCCATATGGTTAATTGGTTGGTTAGCCATGGTCAGTGCAAATATGGAGGAAACAAATCAGGAGAAGAAGAAAAATGGAAAAGACTTTTAGAAAATCTGTAAAAAGTGATTTAAAATAAATATAAGAAAATGAAATGCATAATGTAATGGCAATGATAGTAATATAAAATAAAACTATAAAATGACAAAACAATTAAACAAATAGTAAAACGATAAATAAAAAGAAAATGATAAAGAGAATAATTTAAATAATTTGATAAGTAAATGGGTTGCCTCCCACTAAGCGCTGTTTTTATCGTCTAAAGCCTGACGTAATGCTTAGGTTTAGATTAATCAGGGGAATTAGTGGACAACTCTAAAAGCTTTAGATTATTCGCATAATCTCTATTTTCAACTTTATGATAATGTTTTAAACGTTGTCCGTTTACTATGAATGGTTCACTATTCCTACCCTTAATTTCTATTGCTCCACTCGGGAATACTTTAATTATTTCAAAGGGTCCTGACCATCTAGATTTTAATTTTCCAGGAAAGAGCCTAAGTCTTGAATTAAAGAGGAGTACAATGTCTCCCACACTAAATTCTTTCCTAGATAGGCGTTTATCATGCCATCGCTTAGTTCTTTCTTTATATATCTTAGCATTCTCATAAGCATCTAACCTTAATTCTTCTAATTCGTTAATGTCTAGGATTCGCTTTTCTCCTGCAGCATTATAGTTTATATTGAGAGTTCTAATCGCCCAATAAGCTTTGTGTTCTAGTTCTACTGGTAGGTGACAAGATTTTCCATAAACGAGTTTGAAAGGTGTAGTACCTATGGGTGTCTTGTAAGCGGTCCTATAAGCCCATAAAGCTTCATTAAGTTTAGATGACCAATCTTTCCGAGATATGGTGACAGTCTTTTCTAAGATTTATTTAATTTCTCTGTTTGAGACTTCGACTTGTCCACTTGTTTGTGGGTGATATGGTGTAGCCACACGGTGTCTTACTCCATACTTAGATAGTAATTTGTCAAATATTTTTGAGATGAAGTGCGAGCCACCGTCACTTATGACGAGTCTAGGCACACCAAATCTGGGAAAGATTATATTTTTGAAAAGCTTTATTACTACTCGCGTATCGTTTGTAGGAGAAGCTATGGCTTCAATCCATTTCGAAACATAATCAACAGCTACGAGTATGTAATTATTACCGAAAGATGATGGGAACGGTCCCATGAAATCTATTCCCCAAACGTCAAAGATTTCTACTTCTAATATTCCTTTTTGAGGCGTTTCATCTCTTTTTGAAATATTGCCAGTGCGTTGACACCGATCGCAATTTATAACAGCGATGTGGACATCCTTCCATAGATTAGGCCAGAATAAGCCGGCTTGCAAGATTTTTGCACAAGTCTTGGAAGTGCTTGCATGTCCACCATAAGGAGATGAATGGCATTGAGCAATGACATCTTCTATTTCTTCTTCGGGAATACATCGGCGAAAGATTCCATCTGGTCCTCTTTTGAACAATAATGGTTCATCCCAATAGTAATGTTTCAGATTATGAAAGAATTTCTTTTTCTGCTGATAGGTTAGGTTGGGTGGAAGAGCTCCTGCACCTAGGTAGTTGACAATGTCAGCGTACCATGGCAGTCCTACAGTTGTCTGGATTGTTTCCACGGATTCTGGTTCATTTATATCTAACTGAGCTAGGTCGCTTCCTAATTGTGCTATCAACTGTTCATACGGAAAATCATCGTTAATCGGCACTTGTTCAGGTTTAATACCTTCTATTCTAGATAAATGGTCCGCTACGACGTTCTCAGTACCTTTCTTATCTTTTATTTCTAGGTCAAACTCTTGTAAGAGTAAAATCCATCTCAAGAGTCTTGGTTTAGCATCTTTCTTAGTTAATAGATATCGGATAGCAGCATGGTCTGTGTAAATGATTATTTTCGCTCCAACTAGGTAAGAACGGAATTTGTCAAGCGCAAAGACAACTGCTAACAATTCTTTTTCGGTAGTGGCGTAGTTCATCTGGGCAGAGTCTAAGGTTCTACTGGCATAGTAAATCGCATGAAGTTTCTTTTCCTTTCTCTGGCCTAGAACTGCGCCTACAGCATAGTCACTCGCATCGCACATGATTTCAAAAGGTAATCTCCAGTCAGGGGGTTGCATGATTGGTGCGGTGATGAGGGCTGTTTTTAGAGTTTCGAATGCTTTAAGACAATCTTCGTTGAATATGAACTCAGCGTCTTTCATTAATAAACCAGTAAGAGGTTTAGTAATTTTCGAGAAATCTTTGATGAATCGTCGGTAAAAACCGGCGTGTCCTAAAAAGCTTCTTATTTCTCGAACGGTTTTAGGGGGTTGAAGATCTTTTATTACTTCAATCTTAGCTTTATCAACTTCAATTCCCTTGTCGGATATTACATGACCTAATACGATTCCTTCGTTGACCATAAAATGACATTTTTCCCAGTTAAGCACAAGGTTTACTTTTACACATCTTTCTAATACCATTTCTAAGTTCGATAAACATCCTTCAAAACTTTGCCCGCATACAGAGAAGTCGTCCATGAACACTTCCATGATGTTGTCTATAAAATCTGCGAAGATTGACATCATACATCTTTGAAAGGTTGCAGGAGCGTTGCATAATCCAAAGGGCATTCGTCTATAAGCGAACGTTCCATAAGGGCATGTGAATGTAGTTTTCTCTTGATCGTCTGGATGGATAGGGATTTGGAAAAATCCTGAGTAACCGTCAAGATAACAGAAGTAAGAATGCTTGGCTAATCGTTCTAACATTTGATCTATAAAAGGTAGTGGGAAATGATCTTTTCGAGTGGCCTTGTTTAGTTTACGATAATCTATGCACACTCTATATCCCGTCACTATTCTTTGCGATATCGATTCGCCTTGAGCGTTTTTCACAACAGTGATACCTCCTTTCTTTGACACTACATGTATTGGACTAACCCATTCACTATCAGAGATTGGATATATTATTCCGGCATCTAATAGTTTCTTAACTTCTTCTTTTACTACAGTGCTAAGGGTTGGGTTAATTCTTCTTTGAGATTCTCTGGAGGTTCTGCAATCTTCTTCTAGCAGAATACGATGCATACACACTGAAGGACATATTCCTTTGAGATCAGATATGTTATATCCTAATGCAGTCGGATATTTCTTCAAAACATCTAAAAGTTTCTTTGTTTCTATAGTTCCTAAACTGGAATTTACTATAACTGGTCTTTTACATTCAACGTCTAAGAATTCGTACCTTAGGTTATGAGGTAAAGTTTTTAATCCTAATGTAGGTTTATCTTTACTTGGCATAGGATCTGGTGTAAGTGCTAAACTTTCGCTTAGACTATCATCCTGATACGGTTTTCGCCAATTATCATCTTCGAAAATCAGAGGGATTTGAATTTTCATTATTTCAGAATAAGTGGTCTCTTTTAGTTCCATTTCTCTTACACATTCGTCAATTACGTCCAATAGATAGCATGTATCCTCTATAGCTGGTGATTGTAAGAATTGTGTTAAAATAAATTCAACTTTCTCTTCACCCACTTCAAAGGTTAGCTTTCCTCTTTTTACGTCTATTATAGCTCCGGCGGTAGCTAAGAATGGTCTTCCTAGTATGATAGGTGTAGTGGAGTCCTCAGAGATGTCCATGATTATAAAATCAGTAGGGATATAGAATTGTCCTATACGTACTGGGACGTTTTCTAGTATGCCTACAGGATATTTGACAGAGCGATCGGCTAGTTGAACAGACATTTTAGTTGGTCTTAGGTCCCCCATGTCTAGCCTTTTGCATATGGTTAAGGGCATAACACTGATACTGGCTCCTAAATCGCATAGAGCTTTGTCAATGACGAATTTTCCTATTACACAGGGTATAGAGAAACTTCCTGGATCTTTTAGCTTAGGAGGCATTTTATTCTGAATTATTGCGCTACACTCGGCAGTAAGTGTAACTGTTCCGTTATCCTCTATCTTTTTCTTATTAGATAAGATTTCTTTTAAAAACTTAGCGTACGAGGGTATTTGAGTGATTGCTTCTGTAAACGGAATAGTAATATTCAACTGTTTCAGAAGTTCAACAAATTTCTTAAATTGACCCGTCGTCTTAGAATTTATTAATCTTTGAGGGTACGAAATTGGTGGTTTATAGGGTGGTGGAGGCACGTAAGGTTGTTCTTTCTCCACTACTTCTTGATTATCATCTTCCTTTTCTTCTGGATCATTCACCACTTCAGTCGGTTTATCCGGTTGTTGGTACATGGCTGGATTGTCAAGTCTTGGATCGGTATGTCCGTCAAGTTCCTTGCCACTTCTTAATATCACAGCGTTAGCATGTCCTTTCGGATTTGGTTGAGGTTGTCCAGGGAACACTCCAGCTGGTGCAGCAGTAGGTGCTTGTTGTTGAGCTACTTGTGAAATCTGAGTTTCCAGCATTTTGTTATGTGTAGCTAATGCATCTACTTTGCTCACTAATTGTTTAATCTGCTCATTAGTGTGAATGTTTTGGTTTAAGAAGTCCTTGTTTGTTTGAGATTGGTTAGCTATAAAGTTCTCCATCATCAACTCAAGGTTCGATTTTCTAGGGATATTAGGAGCAGTCTTTTGATATCCTGGTGATGTAGCTGGTGCTTGACCTGGTGCGTATAAAACGTTGTTATTCTTATAGGAGAAGTTCAGATGATTCTTCCAACCTGGGTTATATGTGTTTGAGTAAGGGTTTCCTTGAGCATAATTCACTTGATCAGTGGGAGTTCCTGTCAATAGTTGACAATCAGAAACTTCGTGTCCTGAAACTCCACATAACTCACAGTTAGGTGTTACTGCAGCCACGGTGGCTGTTGGTGTTATGGCCAAGTTGTCGATCTTTTGGCTTAGTTGGTCAAACTTCGCATTGACTTGGTCCATACTACTTACTTCGTACATACCTCCCTTTGTTGGTTTCTCAGTTGCGACTCTCTCGCTTCCCCAAAGGTAATGATTTTGAGCCATACTTTCGATAAGTGCATAGGCATCATTATATTCTTTGTCCATCAATGCACCGCCCGCGGCAGCGTCAATTGTCATTCTTGTATTGTACAAGAGTCCATTATAGAAGGTATGGATGACCATCCATTCTATTAATCCATGATGTGGACAAAGTCTCAGTAGATCCTTATAGCGTTCCCAAGCTTCGAATAATGATTCACTTTCCCTTTGCTTAAATCCGTTGATTTGAGCTCTCAGCATAGCTGTCTTGCTAGGTGGAAAATATCTGTTCAAGAAAACTCTCTTAAGTTCCTCCCACGTAGTTACTGAGTTCGAAGGCAGAGATTGAAGCCAAGCTCTTGCTCTGTCTCGAAGCGAAAAAGGAAATAAACGTAGTCTAATAGCTTCTTGGGTAACTCCATTGGCTTTTACGGTATCTGCATATTGCACAAAGATCGAAAGATGAAGATTCGGATCCTCGGTAGGATTTACGGCGAATTGATTTTGTTGCACGACTGATATCAACGAAGGTTTTAGTTCGAAATCGTTTCGGTTGATAGCCGGCGCTGCAATGCTTGAATGCGGTTCAGCTTGCGAAGGACTGGCGTAATACTTGAGTGGATGAGTTTGTTCTTCAGCCATCTCTGCGTCCTTTGATGTTACGACTGGTTTAGGCGGATCTGATTGAAGATCTGGAATACTGTAACTTTTTTCGTAATCGAATATACGTCTTCTTACGTGTAAAAAGCGTTCCGATTCAGGGATTAGAGGTTGCAAGTCTTCGCTTTTAGAGCGAGTACTTGGCATACACTCGGAAATTAAATTAAATTAAATAGTTGATACCTTAGTCTAGACAATGCTACCTAAATGCACTAGTAACTAAATTAAGGAATCCCCGGTAACGGCGCCAAAAACTTGATGGGCTAAGGACGTGTCTACTTATGCGTCTAGCGGTATCTTACTGCAAGTGCACAGCCTATCGAAGTAATATTTAAGATTATCGATCCACAGGGATTCTATGGTTACTTAGTGCTAGATGAACTTCTAGTTTAGCTAAGGCGAATGGTTGTCACGATTTTTTGTTGATTTTTAAGACTACTAAAGGCGGAATTAAATTTAAGTTTTAATTAAGTAATTCTAAGGCGGTCGGTATGTAATTATATTAACTTAGGTGGGTCAATCTAACCTAGGCTTATTTAAGGTGTTCACTTAATCTATTCGGTAGAGATTACCAGTTTAAATACCCTCAACTCACACTCTCGTGGTCTTATATCAGATCTTATCCCTAAAGCCCTATGCCTGCTCTCGCTAGCCCATAAGTGTTTAGAGGTAATTTTTGGAAACTAAGTAATTCTAATTTATCTTAAAGCGCTCTCGCTGTGTTTAATTTAAATGCCTAACTTTAGCTATCTGGTTAAAATCTCACACTCTCGTGGTCTTGACCTAACCTAATACTCTTTTCTTACTCTCGTAACGAAAAGGTCTATTTAATTAAAAAGTCTCAGCCAGAAATGTTAAGTGATTAATTATTTTTAGCCTATGGTTATATTTTACCGGTTAAGTTTGTTCTAACTACATACCGCCCTAAGGTGTTTAGCTACTCATCGATGTTGAACCAGACAGAGACAGAAAATTAAATAATAAAATACTCATGGCAGGAAAATAAATAAACATTATAAATAATTAAATTGCAATATAAATAAAAAACCTGGTTAACAATATTAGAGCAGACTCCTTCTTCCACAGACCGGAAAGCTCGGAGTTGGCGAAATCAAAAATAACAAAGGCTGGAGGTTTAAAAAAAATATAAATGTATAACAATTTCCTGATGTTGGAAATTGTTATATGGCGGGTTTGGATACAATAAGAACGAAACAGAAACTAAAACTAAAACAAAAATAGAAAGGGTCGTAAATCAGTTCGGCAGAGCTTCCGCAGGAAATTCAATAGTAAAAATGCTCTGTCCTTTCTTCATAAACTTGGTGCTATTTATAGAAGGATTATTGGGCTGAATTTTTGGACTTTAGTTGAAATGGGCCTTGCTGAATTTGTGGAAGGAATGCAGGAACGTGGCAAATATTTAGGAAACAAATTCTTCACGTAATGGCTTGACGAAGTCTTGGTCAAAAACCTAGAATAATCCTTGTCACGGTCGTGACAATGCTTTTACGTTCGTGACTTGTGACTTTTAAGTGTCACGGTCGTGACATTACTCTCACGGTCGTGATGCTTCATTTTGGGGTGTCACGGTCGTGACACCCTTGTAACGGTCGTGACTGCTGCAAAATATGCAGTTTTGCAGAGAGCTTCATTTCTTCATCTTTTTATGACCGATTTTGTTCCTTTTTCTCTTAATTCATGATTTAGCTCCATATAATGATGTACCTGCAAAACGGTAAGAAAAACTCGAGAAATCGAGTGTTAAAACGATGATTATTCGATAAAACGCCAATGAAACCTAGCAATATAATCGATACGTTTTCTCGTTATCAACTGTGACATTGGAGTTCCTTTTAAGTATCCTCAGTCGAGGAGGGTCGTGCCCGTCTCCCAGGGGTTTCGGGCTTCCTTTTGATTTGACATGGAGAATCATGGTCGTACCTTCCATGCTCTCGTGGTCACACTATTGTCTAGCTATAGTATTGCTTAAGTTTTTCAGAATTCTAGGGTCGAGCAAGTTTTTCTCCTTCTAGGTTTTCAAGGTAGTATGCTTCATTGTTCGTCTAGTTTCAGACTGGATATGGGTCTTCCCAGTTCGTGACTAGCTTGTCTTCTCGTGGGTTTCTCTGATTCCGTCAGAGGACGAGGCTGCTAACTTGGAATTCTCTTTTAATGACTTTTACGTTGTGGCTTAGGGCCACCTTTTGCTTCAGTGATTCTTCACAAAGGGTTTCCTCAGACCGAATTTCCTCGACAAGTTCGAGTTCCACTCGCAAGGCTTCGTCATTTAGCTCCTCGTAAAGTATTGCTTCCGTTCGTCTTGAGGGTTCTCAAATTTCTACTAGATAACTGCCTCATTTTCGTAGGTTATCCAAAATGGGGTCTCTCCGGTCATTGAATGCGGAGTTGTGAGGTAGGTCCAAAGTACGCTATGTAACTCTTCGACCCAAGCCTTTTTCGCTTCATCTAGCCTGCGTTTGAGGCCTTGTAAGATTACCATGTTCGACGGACGTGAAGTGTTTCTTTGTGCCCTTATTGGCGACGAAATCTTAGAAACTTATGTTTGTGAACTGCGTTCCATTGTCGGTGACGAGGACCTAGGGTATGCCGAAGCAGGCGGGGATGTTTCTTTTGAATAAATGGAGTATATTTTATGTTGTAATTTTAGCGACCAAATTGGATCAAATTGGACCCCAAGGTAGAGTTAAGGGACCAATTTGGGTATTTTGCCATTTATTTATCATTTTATTTCGATTTATTTCTTTTTTCCGAAAACCATTTAATTTAGCTTATTTTATTTTATCATTTTATTGTTATTTTAATGGTCGATGAACATCTAAATAATTTTGAGATTCGTCGCAAGGCGACTCGACATCTCGATTAAATGATGAAACCTCATTATTTACCATTTTATTTCAATTTAATTTAATTTAATTTAATTTATTTTATTTTATTTTATTTTCGCATTTTAATACATAAATGACACACGACTCCTAATAGAACGATTCTAATATTGAATTGGTTCTAAGGTAGCTAAAGAACCACATTTTGAGGCCTCCGATTAAAGTTTGAGCTCCAACGGCTCCAAATAGTTATGACACTTCACATACGCTTCCTGTTGGGAAAATACAATGAAACCTTTTATTTCGTGCAAATCCCGTGTAATTTATTTTGTATCCCTCCCCCATTTCATGTACGCACTTTACTTTTTCCGCATTTTATCGTTTCGATCGCTAGGAGCACCCTTAGGGACTAGCTTAGATCTTGTTTAGTTCGCGAACCCTTGGTCCAATGCCAAATGGTTTCACTCGCACACTTGCACTTTATTTTTCGAGCCGAGCGCATTGGATCCACTTAATCATGCGAGCCGAGCGCATTGTGCCTCGCTAATAAACCACAAATAAACCATAAATAAACCTCCATTTGCATTCACCCCTAATCTTAAAAAAAACCAAAACGATACTTTTAGAACCAAACCCTTGATCCAATGTCAAGCGGTTATAGGTAAATAAAACACTCTAATAATATGAGAAGAATTGTACGCCACGAGTCTTAAGTGGTAGAAATGAGGGTAACGAGCATCTCATTATTCGCTTTGATTATTTCGACGCAAGATGCTTGGCTTGTTGGGCGGAATAAACTACCCATAGTCTTTACTGCAATTCGACTCCTAAACCCTTTCATGAAAGAAAAGTATTAAAATCAACAACCAACCAACCTTAGTAGGCCGAACTACGAGGCTCTGACTTTCCCATTGCACAAAGGAGTACGTAGGCACAAGGATGTAAATCCTTGCCAAGCACCTAGGAACAATATAACTTATAATTCATACTCTTTTCCCTCTTGCAAGCAACTCATTAGGCATAAACATCCTTTCACGCATGACAACTTAGATGATTCCCATCGAGTATAATGGAAGTGAGGGGTGTTAATACCTTCCCCTTGCATAACCGACTTCTGAACCTAGGCAATGGTTGAAACGACCTTTGTCTTCATCCTCTTTTTTTGATGGGTTTTATCTATATCTTCCTTTTCCCCTTTTAAGAATAAATGAGAATTAAATGGTGACTCTCATCTCTTCCAAACGTGCGGTTCTTTTATCACAAGGTCGTATTTTTCGGGGTGCAACACTCATCGCTCCTCAAGGGTGAGTAATCCTCATTTATGGGGCTCTGGTCGCGTCGAGGAGTTGTCCTTGGTTGGTCGTTCAACTGTTCATGGTGCCCCCTGGCCTTGTTCTTCTTCGACTCAGGGGAGCGTCGTCCTCGCCGAGGAGGGGAGCGCCCTTGTTTCTTGGTGGCCTCTAGTTGACGTCTCTCAGGCTGAGGTCCGTGCCTGCGCCGAAGAGAATCAGCTCGGCGTTCCGTCTCCAATGCCATGATCCTCTCCTGTTGTTGAAATAACATGAGGTTCATCTGGTTGAGTGCGTTCACCATAGCTATGAGTGTGCATCCCCCTCGACAGGTACCAGGATGGGATGAAAGGGAGTCGCGAGCTGAGGTTGGGGAACGCCGTTGTCCTCGGGTTCAGGTGAAGGGGTGGCAGGATGTCTGTATCTTACGACGGACTCATGAATGACACGTTGATCTTCGTCCCCACCTGTGGTGTAGTCGACGAGGTCAATGGCGCAGTTGTCGTCGTGTTCGCTGGTCATGCTGGATGGTTGAGGAGATGAGATGAAGTTTTGGTCTTCTATTTCAAAAGACGGGGAAAACCTTTAAGTTCACACAAACAACGCCACTGATCTGACCTAATCAGAAGGGACCTTCCAGTGAGGAGCAACTACGGTTGTGAACTGGGGGGTGTACTTACAAGACACTCTGATGCCAAAGTGAGAAAGTGCAAGTACAGAAAGCTAGAGAAGATAATAAAATTCAGAATAACTGACCCTCTGGTGAAAGAGAGTATTTATAATGTGCCCCCAGCGCTGAGCCAAGGTTCTCCCATGACCTGAATTAGCTAGGCCTAAGGATGAACTGTCAAGGTCTGCGTAGGAGCAGATAAAATCTAGCACGTGGTCTTGTCCTTGGTCCAACTGCCCCTAAATCTCAGGAGACAATGGTGGGCAGTGGGGGACGTGGAGCACGTGTGGGAGACCCTTTCCCCACGTTTCATTGTATTTGGCCATGGGTCGTGCCCAACGATTGGGCCTCTGCCCAACGCATACTGCGTCGGCCCAGTCCAGAACAACATGAAATACGTGTTTTGATATGTTTCGAAGATATAACTCCGGAATATTCACAGAAATGCATCTCCGGTACAATTCAAATGTAAATGTCTTCTGAGTGGAATATATTGAATATTTTAAATTGTTTCGGAGATGTACATTCAGAATATTTCAATGTTTATTCAAAAATTGGTGCATCCGAAAACTAGAGACATTTAAGTATTAAGGATGTATTAAGAAATTCTTAACAATTTTACATCAAATATTCGTCAAAATCTTAATGCATTTGATTTAATAGTCTAATGTTATCAACATACATAGTGTATTATCCATTGTATATAGTTTTTATTTTCTGTATATTAAGTGACACTTGTATAGGTGATTATTGGTGGATTCATGATTTGTATATGTAGCTTGTAAACTCTTATCATCTCAATAAGATAAGATTGCATTTTCTCATCACAGCTTGTTTTTCACTTTCTTCTCTCAACCAATTTCCTCTATCTGTTGTAACAGAAATTAGTTACAACAGTTTCTTCTTCTTCTCCATTTGCTTGAGCTTCAATAAATGTAATAGTAAGGTTTTTATAAACTTTTTTTTCCATGGATATCTTCCTTCTTATCATTATTTCAGTTCCTAATAGTAAGGTTTTTATAACCTTTTTTTTCCATGGATATCTTCCTTCTTATCATTATTTCAGTTCCTAATAAAATCTCTAAGTATTTGGAATAAAATTTCCTTGTATCTGGAGTGTGAAGTACTCTGGGTCCTTGCTGTGAAAGCTTAAAATTTGAGGTCAGCACATGAAAATTTGGGACCGCAATACAGCCAGTCACATGCACTGAATTATTTGAAGTTGTGGACCCTGGTCACATGGAGTGTTTTTTTATGTTTATTCTATTCTATTTTTGTAAAAACCCTAAAACATTCTCAAAAGATACAAAATATCAATTGATTGAACCATATCCTTGTGTAGTTTTCACTGTTGTACATCTTATTCTTCTATTTGGTGTGGTGTCCCCTTTTGTTAGCTCTGCCTGTTTTTTCCTTGCACTTTATTATAGCACCTTGAAAATTCATGGACACTTTCCTTTCTACACCATATAGTACCTTGAATATTCATGGACACTTTCCTTTCTACACCATATATTTAATAAAGACATGCAATTAGTTAAACTGGTTTAATAAAATTGTTGTTTATTAAACTGGTTTTCATGTTAGGTAACCTTGAAAATTCATGGACACTTTTCTTTCTACACCAACTCCAAAAACAAAAACAAAAACACATTTGTTGAGGCGGTAATAAATAACGTTTGTAACATATCAGTTAGTCAATTTCCAACACCATGTGTCAAAGGAAATAGACGAGCTATTGTGATACCAAAGGAGAAATATATTCTTGGAGTAGAATCATGTAAGCATAACCTTCCCCATAGATGTGTGATTTGGCCAAAAAGATCCTCACAATCTTTTTTATAAACAAGATATATTAATGAGAATTTTTTAGACATATGTCACACTTTTAAAACTAAAATACCAATGTGTCACATTTTAAAAAATAAAAACAGATTTGTCACACTTTCTTGACGATTCGTCCACTTGAAGGATAAATCCCTTCAAACATTTTTTTACTTGAATGGTTCGTCCATGTCTTGGACAAATCTATGTACTACTCTTTTTTTAATTTCGTTTTTATTTATTTAATCTTTTTATTTAATATATTAATTAATATAATATAGTGAAAATAATTATTTAATGTTAAAAATTAATTAAATTATTTTAAAAATTATTTAATTAATATATTTTATAAATAATATTTATACTAATAATACAAGAAAAAATATAATAATACACAAATTTATTAATAATACAAATACCATTGAAAATAATAATACATTACTTTTATTGTGGGGTGATGGTTAGGGTTGTTCAAAAAAACCATAAATCGAACCGAACTGTCGAACCGAACTGAACTAAAGTTAAAATAACCGAACCGTTATGTTTAGTTTGTGAACCAAACTATATTACATAAAACGGTTCTAGAACCGAACTGAAACTATAACCGAACCGAACCGAAATTGAAACCGAGCCAAACCAAAACTTTATATGAAAAATACTAAAAATAATTTTTAAATTTTTTTGAAAAATAGTTTAATGGTTCGGTTCTTTAATAAATGGTTCGGTTTGGTAAAATTTATCTTCTAACGGTTCGGTATGGTTCATAATTTCTAAATGATGTTTCAAGGCTAGGTCGAGGATACGACCTCCTTTGATACCAACTCACAAGTGCATAAAGAGTAATTTACACTTCTTCTTTTTTATATTTAACACCCGTTATTAGAGGGTGTGAATTCAACAGGTGAGAAATGTCTGACAAATTTACACACGTTTTAAAACGGGTGTAAATAGATGTTATTTATACATTTTTTTTGTTGAAATCGGATGTAAATGTTTAAATATATACATTTATAGATTGTATATTACACCCTATTTTATAGAAATCAGGTGTAAAATGTTTACATGTATACATGGTATATATTACACCCTTTTTTTTGTTTAAAACGGGTGTATAAATATGTAATATTACACCCTGTTTTTTAGAAAACGGATGTAAATTTTTAAATTATTGCATTTAAATTAAATATATTTACTCCCTATTTGATAAAAATCGGATGTGAAATGAACAATATTTACCATAAATATGATATATTATACCCGATTTTACTATAAATATTGACGTCGTACCCTCCTAAATTCAGGGGTCTGAAGGAAGGATCCATTTGGTAAGTGTTGGAAGGACAAGAAGGTTATGTAGTCATATATACATATACATAGTAACACAATATGAATGAGCTAAAACGTATTTAATTAAGGAGATAAATACGGAAATCTACGAGATTTAAGATTTGACAAATGAAATCCAATACAACACTAAAGTATAAAAGAATGTCAAAGAGTAAAGGATAACAAAATTATACTGCATTGGCTTCTTACTGATCCAACTTCTAGGACCAAAATGTTGTGAAAGGCCAACTCTTTGTTAACCAAGGTGCAATTTCAATACTTTGAAATTTTGTGTCCCCAAGCTACCAGTCATAAAATTGAAGACATAATTGACCACCATTTTCAGGGTACATAAGAAAATCAGCAACAAATGACTTTACATACATATACAGATGTACATAATTTAAATATACAAAATTTAAAGATTGTATATGGATATAGAACTTGTTAAAATGTAGTCTTAACTACAAGGACCAAGCTTGTAAAGTGTAGCAAATGATTGTACAATATCCACATTAAAGATGTAGGGGAAAGAAGATGGGGTAGGATATCCATGGCAAGTCTTCACTATGTACAAAATACCAATATTTATAGCTCCCTTAATTTACCAGAAAGGGAATCACCTGAAAAACAAAGAGAAAAGTAGTTATATAGAAGCCATTGTTGCCCGCAGACATCACTTTTCACAAGTCTCATCAAATACAAAAGCAAGGCTTATTTTCATCTCATTTAAAAGAACAAACTTCAGAGGTATTCCCATGTATCTAAAACTCAATCAGTCCACATATATTAAAATTAGATTTTAACTCGATAAAAACTAATTACAGGAGGTAGAGATCATAGCCAACGTAGTTTTGACATAGATTTTCATGTGAGGTAGCATGGGAAATTAATTTTTGTACTTGCAATTTCACAGATAAAGCATGATCAATTTCCCGAGTCTCCATTATTTAAGTTGCAGATTCTCCACTTGTTACAGTAGGAGGTGCATGATTGCTAGTAAGATCCAACTTCAGGAATCTTGGAGTCAGTATCCAATTTTTATGGAATTACGGTTTATGATTCGACCCTTTCTTATTGAGAGTGCTTCCACTGTTATCGTTTGATGTTGTTGTCGAGGATTTTTAAATTATCAGTGACACGACAAATCGCCTATTGTGATGTAAGCCCGCAGTTCTTATTGACTTCGAGAAGTGTAACGACATGAAGACTTTGATGCTCCGGTTATAATTCTTATTTCAACATCGGCTGGCAACAACTTCGACTATGGCGATTCAAAAATCATTAAAGGTTACTTTATGACCCTATGAGATCACAACACCAATATCAACCTTAGACATAAACTACATCCTTCAATGATGGCAGTGTTTTGACATCAGTGTGACTTAATTTTCATGATCCTAGCTCTGTTTCTTCTTAAGCTTTCAAGGAACTATCTTGGTTTTCACTCGGGCATTCACAAAAGAAGTCCACATATGTATTAGTATCTATTGTTCCTTGGCGATATTGAGCAGATATGTCTTTAAATATAGTGTATCTATCTTCATCAAAATCAAGCGTATTGCGAATCTATTCAACTAAGGACTTGTTGGCAGACTAAACATTCCCCACATCCAACGGAGGCTGGCTGCTGATAGGTAACTTGCTCACTTGTCACTAGTGCAGAAATGACTTTTTACATCGGGCGAAAATGACTTTTTACATCGATTCTGAGTCCGATGTAATAAATCAAAGACATTTTACATCGATTTTAGGACTGATGTAAAAAATATGTCAACCACATCGGTTAATTTTTAAGTTTGATGTGGAAAAAAAATATTATTTTATTTTTTTATGTAAAAGGTAGTTTTTACATCGATTGTATCACAAAACCGATGTAAAAGGAAGGGTTTTTAAATCGGTTCTTTCTTAAAACCGATGTAAAAGGTGTGTAAAAAATTCTAAAATATGCGCCAGGTGGGGTTTTTACATCGGTTGAGTGTTGGCCTGATGTAAAAAGTATGTAAAAAAATTTAAAATATGCGCCACAGGTGGGGTTTTTACATCAGTTGAGTTTTGGCCCGATGTAAAAAGTTGTCATATAAATATTTTACATCGGTTTCTTCATTCACCCGATGTAAAAAGTTAGATTTTACATCGGTTTTTTTCTTTGACCGATGTAAAAAGTACTGTAGTAATTTTATATAATATGACTATTTTTTAGCAATTCCCTTTAATTTTTTTGGTACCTAATTTTTCCTACATGACACAGATAATAATTATGTCGCTATTTTTTCATAGTTTCCCAACATCACATAGACCACATTTAGGTCGCTATTTTCATATATTTATCACCAATATTCATTACACCAAATATCTAGTATACACATATATTCTTCAAAATTCTATAATTATAAGGAGGATACACACAAAAGTACTAATATAGGATACACACAAATGTACTAAATTATAAGGAGGTTTACACGATGAACAACTACAACAACAACAAAAAATACACATTCAACCATTCATAAGTCATTTTCCCCCACTTGAATACCAACTTACAATCCACAAGAATATGAGTTGTAACTTCGGTAGAAAACACCAAAATCAAATTTCCTGACAATAAATAATAAAACCAATTAACCAACAGACAACACCAAAGTCATTAGGATCAAATCAGACAATTCTATATATCTTACCAAATAAAGCTTAAATTTTATATAACTCAAAGAAATATGTTGCCCAACGGAGTCGCAAATCATACAAATCATCTTCTGTTAATTCTGTTGGGTCATTAAATACCTACAACACATAACTAACAATATAGAGTTATTTTTGAAAATTCACATTAAGTTGCAAAATGCAAAATAAATAACAAAGTAAAGTTATTTTTATTACCGTCATCCAATTATCGGTTATCTTTGCAGAGACAATATCCAACATATTTTTCATCACATAGTACCCACAATCATTAGAATTATTTTGTTTCCTTGTCTACAAATGAATATATGACATTATTAGTGAATACTTATATGATAAAATTAAATTTATAATTATAATTTACACCACTTACTTTGGGTTGAAGCCATGTAGGCTTTCTTCTAATGCCATGTGCCGCTTGATGAACCCCTAAAGCACTAATTTAGAAGGAAAAAAATCCATATAAAAAGCCACATAAAATATGGAATTACTTTTGTAACAAATTATGTATATAAGATGTAGTGAACATAAAAGATAAACTTACTGTGTAACAAGTTTCGTCATGGTTTGATTAAGTTCCCGATGAAGTGAATAGAAGACGACCATTGTATTGTCTTTTGGACAAATGACTATTAATTGCCAATGATTTATGTACGTGTGTGTTGAAGTATAAAAGTCAGAATTTCATTAACAAAATTGAAATATCTATGCAACCAAAGTTATAAAATAGAATTTCATACAAAATTACCCATGAATAAATGGTAGCAAGTGACACACTTTCTCTTCGTGATCACGTAACTTGTCTTGTATGTATTTTCTAACTCTTGCTTCAGTTTTTGCCACATTATCAACATACAAACACAGCAGGGTCCAATATCCCATATACTTCTGATTGTGATGTATCAATACACATACGATAAATATTTCCTTAATAATTATAACATAAACATTAGAATCAAAGTGACAAGAGTTATGACATATTAAAATATATTGACAGTAATAAACAAGAAAATATACTTACATGGACCATACTTGCAAAGTAGAAACGTCAAATCAATGTTGTCCCATCAACAAATCTCTGATACATTTCACTGACATATAAAAATTTGAGACATTCACACAATGACTTAATTCTAATTCAAAGTAGTCCATTTGTGTGTCACCCCTTTTCAGAACCATTTTTACTAATCTCTCAACATTGTCTTCCTCTTCCATTTTGCTTACTTTTACAACTGAACAACTTCCTTTTCCGCTTCCATCCACAGTTTCCCTTTGTTCAATCCATTTATTATTTGATGTGCTTTGGGAGATACCCATAGACTTAAGTGTCTCCATGAAAGATTGTTGCATTGCCTTACGCTCTTCAACCCACTGTTGCGCTAAATCCGCTCTAATTTTTGCTTCCAATTGAGATGACAACTGTGCAAATTGTTCTGTTACATCGATATCTTGTCTTTGATGTGATCTTCCAAAGAAAGTGCTTTGTTTATGGTGTTTTCCAACACCACGAACACGACCACCATGCTCAGATGTTCCAATGGTTGTTGTTAAGATATCGTGACGTCCATCCGGAACAAATGCACCCTTTTCAACTTCTTCAACTAGAAAATCCTACAAATGTACCACAACTTTGTCAATAGTTTTTATCAAACACAATTATAATGATACTTGAATAATTTTCGTAATTTTACTTACAATTTTCTCTGCAACAACTTGTGTAGCATGTGATATGTATTCTCCCCCTTTCTTTTGTCGTGCTCTCTTCTATAACTCATGGCGTGAAGGTGGAGATGGGCTACCTGTATCATCCAATGTAGAATCATCTCTCAATGATCTCTTTTCATTTATCATTTTCTCCTCAAGCAAGTGATACCCTCCACGAGATAATACATGTGGGTATGCATTCTTAGCCACATTTTCTGCACCCTTTTGACTTTTTTCCTATTATAAACTGAAAAAGTTACTAATCATACTAAACATAATAACAATGTTATTAAGCACACTAAAAATAATAAAATGTTATAAAAATATTATAACTCATACTAACCTTAAATTCAGATGTATCTCGAGACTTCAGAAATTCTTTCCATACTTCTTCTTTAATATAAGGATATCTGATATATGCAGGAGCGAGACCATCTTTGGGATTTCTAATATATTCACTTGTGAGTTATGTCTTAAAACCTCTTAATCGCTCTCCAGCATATTTAATCCATTCTTTCTTCAATGCATCCTTTTTTGCATCATGAGGTTCTGGAATAGTGAAATGAGCCTACACATATAATATATAGCATATGTTATTAGCATATGATTATAAAACATAATTAGACATCAAATTAAGAAAAAAATACCTGAACATCAGTCCAAATAGCCTTTTTTATGTCATTATCTACGTTTTCCACTCATCTTTCAAAATACTACATCTTTGTCGAGCAATAGACGCTATGTAACTCCTAAAATTTGAAGCATTTTTACCAACACCCGTACATTCATGGGTTCTTCGATCAAACTCCACCTTTATCTTCTCACCCGTTTGATGAACTTTGTCAATTTGTGTCATCAAATAGGGACCTCTAACTCTCTTTTTTTAGGGTCACTAGATGAAGAAGGGTTGTCTGTTGAATCAACCATGTATCTCTTCACACAAAATAAAAATAATTAGACATCAAATTAAGCAAAAAATATAAACAATTAGACATCAAATTAAGCACAAAATATAAACAATTAGACATCAAAGCAAGCACAAAATAAATAAATAAATAAATAAATAACTTACTAGTCCTCCCATATCCATTCTCCATGATCTGTGCGAATATCATGCACATCACCCTCTTCATTTTCTTCAATGAAGGTAGGCACATTTATTGAGAAAGGAGGAGTTTCGGAAATATCAAGGTTGGCATCTTGATTTTCATCACTATCATGCACCTTTCCTTGTATAACCACCGACCACCTTTTATCAGAAGGATCTGTGACATAAAACACTTGTTTTTCTTGAGACGCCATAATGAAAGGTTCGTTTGCATAAGCTAACTTGCTAAGATTAACCAATGTAACTCCAAATTCATCGATTTTTATACCACTATTGATATCAATCCATTTTCATTTGAATACGAGAACTTTAAACACAACATAATCAACTTCCCAAATCTCTTCAATCACCCCAAAGTAGGGTGTAGATGCCATAACCGGGTTTTTATCTTTATCACTATAGAAATGTATGGACTCGGCCACAATCATCACCCCACTATTTTGTGTGGTACTACGGTCATCCTTTGACTTTGTATAAAAGCAAGTTTTATTAATATCATATCCACTCCAAGTTATTATGTTACATTTCGGCTCATAGGATAACCACTTAATTGTATTAGATGCACTATCATCATTAGCAATTTTCTCTTTAAACCACTCAGAGAAACTCTTATTATGCTCTTTTAACAACCATCTTTCATTCATCTTGGGGTGCTTTTTCTTTATGATGCTTTTGTGTCCGTATTATTCAAAATATACAAATGATCTTGAACAACCACATCAATACTTAAGCTCTTGACATTTAAACCTTGTGTACCCATACCGTCACATCTTATATCATGACGAGACTTAGGAACCCCTACAACATCCACTTCTGACAAATAGTTTGAACAAAACTCAATTTCCTCTTCTGCAATGTACCTCTCAACAATCGATGCTTCCGGCCGGTATGGATTTTTTATATGACCATTTAGGATCTTCATGTATCGTTCTGTTGGATACATCCATCGTAAAAAAATTGGACCACATTATCTAATCTCACTTACTAGATGAACAATCAAGTGAGCCATAATGTCGAAAAAAGAAGGAGGAAAATACATCTCTAATTGGCACAAGATAACTGCAGCCTCATTTTCCAAATAGTCTAACTCTTACGGATCAATGGATTTACAAAAAATTGCATTGAAAAATAAGCACAACCTGGTTATAGTCTTCCTAACATTGTTAGGCAATATCCCACGAATAGCCACTGGTAGTAGATGTTGAATTAAGACATGACAGTCATGAGATTTTAAGCCAATTAATTTGAGATCTTTAACAGATACAAGCCTCTTGACATTTGATAAGTAACCATGTGGAACTTTAATACTTTTTAAACACTCACAAAAACTTGTTTTCTCTTTTTTAGACAAAGTGTAGCAGGCAGGAGGCAAATATATCTTGTTGCCTATATGTTGTGGAGTTAACTCTTCTCATATACCCATCAAACCCAAATCCACACGAGCATTATAACCATCTTTTGTTTTGCCATGAATGTTGAGAAGTGTTCCGAGTAAACTATCACATACATTTTTCTCCATGTGCATCACATCAATACAATGTCTTACATCAAGACTAGACCAATATGGAAGATCAAAGAAAACCGACCTCTTTTTCCATAAATTTTTCATAGTTGATTTCTTTTTTTACTTTCCAAAGACAACATTAATGCCCTGTTGTCGTTGATAAACTTCTTCTCCAGTTAAGGGATTTGGAGCTTGACCATGCTCTTATTCCCCATTGAAAGCTTTCCGCAATCTACGATATGGATGATAACGATCTAGAAATTTTCGATGCCCAAGATAAACAGTCTTCTTTCCTTTTTCAAGTCGGAGGTAACTTGTGTCTTCTTCACATATAGGTGTAAACACCCCAAATTTTTTCTCTCTTTTTTCTCACACCTTGGCTTGTGATCCTTCATATTGCATTACATAAGCATACCATCTCACACTGCATAGTTATTTCACTACATAAGTTGCATAACTAGGGTTTGTGATCAGGTGAATCTTAGAAGTGGTTTGAGCTATCTCAGAGGCCATGAAGCATGCCAATAGGGTCCATGAGTTTTCTAAGATCATATTACACCCCCAAGGGTTCTTGAAAGTCAAAAGATCACAAGAGATTGCATAGCCACCCAGGCAGGCTCAGGTTTCCTACACAGATGACCAGAAATTAAGGTTTTGGGTTTGAGGCCCTTACACTAAATATTTTTGGAAATTCTTGATTCTATTGGTCTATATATGTTATAAGGAGCATGTGTATCAAATTTGAAGCAAAATTTCCTTGTGGAAGTCATCTGATCAAATGGTAACTTGTTGTGCAAGAAAAGTCAGAATCAGGACATCTGAGGCCACCAACAAGGGTCCCAAAGGGTCATCATCATCAATTTGAGGTCCTATGATATTTATTTGATCTTAGGAATGCTTGGAAGTTCACAAGATTGAAGAATTTTGAGCCATTTGCAAAGTTGCCATTTTTGGACATGACTTGTAATGGAAACTTTCCATTTTGGGAAAGAATTTCAACCTCCACTTTCTTGATCAAAAAGGTTTCAAATGAATTTTCTTCAAACATGAAAGTTGTAGATTGGATCTTCCCATTTTCAAAAAGTACAAGAACTCCTCTTGATTCATCCTAGAACTCAAGTTATGATGGATAAAAGTTGGCAAAAATCACATAATTTTCAAGTTCACGCCAAAGAGGGAAATATGCAATTTTGATTTCCAAGCCTTCTTATGACCTCTAATGCACTTCTACACATCATAGAAACATAATGCAACTTGTTTAGACCAGAATTATGCCAAGAACCAAGGACTTTCATGACTTGCATCTCAAGAATTCTCAAAGTTGTGAAATTGCAAAAACCATACAAACTCTTGATCCAAGCCATACAACTCACAACATTTGATCCTAGGGTGCTCCTTGAAGCCAGTTGAGGCAACTTAAGCCCTCAAATCACCTCTGTCCCGGCCCATGCCTCAAGTACACAAACTTTTTACTTTTTGGCCAATGGAGCCATGTCATTCCCACAGTGCACAACCACTCTTCTGACTCATTCCAATTGTTTATGCATTGCCTAAGGATCATAAAATACATCACAACAAGCCTTGAAGACACCACATACTCAGATTGCACAAAATTTCCCCAAAACTTCCTCTCTTCGATTCTCCCAATCCAACCATCAAACTTCAAAGTTTTCTTCACCAATCAACCACACATCCCTCATAGAACAAATCCCACCCCTCATAATGGCCTAAAATACAACATACAAGAACCTCATTTTCCGCCATATCAGAACTGAACCTCTCAAACTAGCCACTATAAACTTCATCCAAGCATCTCAATAGCTTCAGGAGGTCCAAAGGAGTTGGTTTGCACAAAGGGAAGGCCTTGAAAGCTCCAGTTTGAAGAACTTCAGTTCAGGTAGCTTCCAAGAACATTTTTTCCAAAACTTCTCTTTCTTGTTATAAATTGAATCTACATGTTATCCTGGTCATCATGATATGTTTAGAATCGAAAATGAGTGAAAAATGAGTATGTTATGATGTTCTGAAAGTTTGTCCGTATTTTGATTTTTGTTTCGATTTGCTTGATTCATGTATGATAAATGTTGTTTGATTGTTGATTTGAGTTTAGTGAAGTGTGGGGAGTGTTTATGGGCAGGTTAGAGGGCTTGGGATGGCCTGGGGAAGAAGATAGGGTTTGGAGTTGGCCGGAGAAGATGATCGGAGCACTGTTCCGGTCATCTGAAAATCATTAGGGTTAGTATGCCTAGTTTGAATATCACCCATAGGATCTTGATTAGGTTAGTGTAAGAATGGTCCAAATGTGTCATTAAACCCTAATTTCTAATTAATTAATTTAATCCTAATTAATTTAATCAGATTGAACCACAACCCTTGGATCACACGCGTAATGAACATTTAAACTTGGACCCTTGGATCCTCATACTCCCAGTCACGCTGACTCACCATCTCAGCCATTGATCCTCTCAACTTTGCATCTTGGCCCTTCCTTTTAATCACTTTGCATTTTTATTTTATTTTCTTTCATTTTATTTTCCTTTATTTATTTGAAATAGCAAATCATTTTATAAAAATATGATCTTTTACATTTTGTCTTCAAATAATTTTCAGAAACCAAAAATATTTTTATTTTTAAATTTTGCATTAAAAATATATTTTTAAATCATTTAATTATATTATTTAATTAATTAATTCATTTTAATTAATTAAAAATACTTTTAGGTATTTAAAAATCACCAAAAAAATCATGAAGCATTCTTACATATTTAGAACAATTTACAAACTCATATTACAAATTTCTTTTAGGGTTTGATCATGTTTTGACAATTAACCATGAATTAGGGTTTCCAAATTTCCTATTTTTCTAACATAACTTCAAAAATCCATTTCTGATCAACCAAGATGAATTTGCACATGGTTCTTTTTGAATTCTTTCATACTTTGCATGTAGTATCTAAGGCATTTAACTCATATTTTTTCATTGCATTTTCCATTTGTTTGGCATTTTTCATGAAGAAGTACCCAAAACCCTAGCCTAACTTAGAAAAACCATAACTTGACTTTGGTATAGCTTTTAACCTTTATCTTTGGGGAGTGATCTTATGTGTGTTTAGGGTTCATTTGGTTGCATTTTCAATTTTTTATCATGTGTTATCCTTCTGTTGTGGACATATGCATCTCATACTTCCTTAAAACCCTAATTTGCCATGTTCATTTGCATCCATCTTTACATATCTTCATCATATGAACTTGTCATGACATCTCATGCATTTTTATGTCATCTTAGATACCTTAGGACATGTATGAACATTGGCTGATCATTGTTGCATTCATTTGGTATGTTTTGCATTCATTACTTCTTATGTGTATTCATGTGATTTCAAGCTTCTAACATGCCTTCCTTTGCATCCCATCTCTTGTATGATCATGAATAAACATTGTACATGTATTTGCATCATTTAATAACACATTTTCATTCTGTTTTCACTTCTGGTCTTGATCATTGCATCTTCATTTGCCTTATTTCCTTTTGTTTCATTTCTTATGCATTCATACTAACTTTTCAGGAGCTTCAGGTAAGTTTGTTTAGGATGTGGATTTGCCTCCACATCCAACCTCTTCTTATCCCTTAATTTTAATTTTATTTGTCTTTGAAGTGATTTTGACTCACTTATGCTCTCTCTTGCTCCATTTCTTTCTCTTAGGTTACGTAACTTCTTCAGGAAGTAAGTAATCTATTTCTCCTTTCTCTTCTCTTTTCATCTGCTTCTTCTTCCTTGGTGGCCATCGGAAGATCTTTATCTAAGCCTCACAAACCATAGGAATATCCAAGCATGATAACTTTAAGGTTGTACATAGTCTCCCCTAGTTTTTTACCTTTGAGTCTCCTTGAGTCTCTACTTCTCATCTCATAATCAAGGCTAAACAGTTAAAGTTTTAAGACTCTGAACTAGGGTTATGTATGTATCCTTATCTTAAGATGGGGTGTATAACTTTAATACTTAGTGTTAAACCTTTAAGTTGTTTACACCTCCTAATCAAAACACCTAATAATCATTAAGACTTAAGCTTGTAACTTGGGCCTTATATTAGGGTTACATCTCAACTTGTTGGTTCAGAGGAACTAACCCTAGTGTTCAATGGACAAGTCCCCCTCAGGTTTAGTCTTACAAACATAAAATCCATTTCTTAATCTCACCTTTAATTAAAATTCACTTTAATAAAGGCTTGTTATATAATTATTTTAATCACTAACCATGGATTAAGTTGAGGAGCCTTGCTCATCTTAAGTGTTCTCATCTATCATCCTTCTCATTCTTCAAAGAATTGGATTTGCCTTCACTTCTCATTCTTCTTTATCTCTTTCATTTGCATCTTGCTGGTTTTGAAGTGAACTTGTTCACTTGTGTTCATCTCTCACTTTCTTTCTTCAAGTTACTTATCTTCTTCATTGAATTAAGTAACTTGTTTCTTTTGTTTCTTCCTCCTTTCATCTGCTTCTTCCATTGGTGGCTTCCTTGAAGATCTTTCTCAAGCCTTACAAACCATAGGAACATCCAAGCATGATAATAATTAAGGTTGTGATTAGTCCCCCCTAGCTCTTTTACCTTTGAGTCTCCTTGAGTCTCTCTTCTCATCTTCATAATCAGAGACTAAACTCTTAAAGTTTTAGGACTTTGGAATTAGGGTTATGTCTGCATCCTTCTCTTAGGATGGAGTGTATAACTTTAATCCTAAGTGTTAAACCTTTAATTTGTTTAAACCTCTTAATCAAACCATCTTAATAATCACTAAGACTTCATCTTGTAACTTGGGCCTTACATTAGGGTTCTAATTCTTCCTTTATGGTTAAGAAGGACTAACCCTAGTGTTTAATGGACAAGTCCCCCTCAAGTTGTCTTACAAACCATAAAACTCATTTCTTAACCTCATCCTTAATTAAAATTCACTTAATAAAGGTTTGTTATATAATGAATATAATCCATAACCATGGATTAAGTTGAGGTATCTTCCTCAGCTTAAGTGTTCTCATCTATTATCCTTCTATTAGGATGGTGTAATGAGTTCACTAATATGTGTTTAGAGATTAAACTCATTACTTAACACTAAACAAAAACCCAAAAACATCTAAATAATCACAAGTAGGTTAATGATCTTAATCCTACATCATCATGACAATTAAGTTGAGATGCTTATCTCATACTTAAGTATTCTCATTATCCCTAATCAGGGAGGATATAATGAGTTTACAAGCCCTTGATTTAGGCTTAAGCTCATTAACTTATGCAAAACACCAAAAACAATAACAAAACTGAAAACACGAAAACAAATAATAATTGTCTCTTTCGGGATTCTTTTTTCATCATACTCATTCACAAGCGAGAACTTGCTTCTTCCGTCTAATGCAAGACAGTTAGCACTCGAGCCAGACGAGTCATACACTTGAGCATAGACAAGCAGGTAGTTCACAATCAACTTATCTTTCAGTCTCTTTGAGTCGAACTACGGTGTTCTGACTTCCTCATTGCACGCAAGGATACGTAGGCATAACTTAACGGTTATCGAACAAAAGTCTCTGTGTCTTCCCCCTCTTTCAGTATTCTCTTTTAAGCCTCAGCTTCTGAGCATTCACCTTCTTGCACAGACATTTGTACATTCTTTTCCAGCTTTTGCACACAAATAGCACATACACTACCCCCTTAAACACAATATTTCAAGCATGGATCCCGTCGAGTACGACGGAAAATCTGGGTGCTAATACCTTCCCATGTTGTAACCAACCCCCTTTCTCAGTTTCTCTGGTTCGCAACCGTCTTATCCATCTTTTCTTAGGTTTATGCAGCATTACCTTTCCCTCGGCATAAAAATGCCTAGCTGGCGACTCTATTCATTTCACTTTCATTTCTCCTTTCGCCGACCGTTCGTGTCTGCACCCTGTCTGACCCAGTGTCTTTTCGGGGGAGCGACAATATTGTCACAACTTCATTTACAATTTACTTTTTCCTGATTTTTTTCAACAATATGAGATTTGGGGAGTCCAATTGATTGTACATTGGACAAATATTCAAAACAAAACTCAATCGCTTCTTCAACAATGTATTGTTCGGCAATACAACCCTCTAGTCGACTTCGGTTTTTCACATACACTTTTAATATTTTCATATAACGTTCAGTAGGGTACATCCATCTCATACAAGTCGGTCCACACAATTGAGTCTCTTTTACTAGATGAACAACTAGATGAACCATTGTATCAAAAAATGAGGGAGGAAAATACATTTCAAGATCACACAAAGTAATAACTATTTCCTTTTGCAATGTCGGTAAGATCACGGGATCGATCACCTTACTGCAAATTGACTTGAAGAAAAAACACAATTTAGTTATTGCACTTCTTACTTTTTCAGGCAGAATATAACGTATACATATTGGTATAAAATGTCCCATTATAACATGACAGTCATGTGTCTTCAAACTCTTTAACTTTTGGTCTTTCATAGACAAAAGTCTTATGATATCTGAAGAGTATCCTTCTGGAACTTTAACTTGACTTAGAGATTTACACAATATCTTTTTCTCCTTTCTAGATAGAGTATACGTAGCAGGTGGTAGATATGTTCATTTTCCTTTCTGCAATGGTCCTAGTTCAGTTCTTATCCTCATCGCTACCAAGTCCTTTATTGCTTTAAGGCCATCCTTAGACTTTCCTTGTATATTGAGTAGCGTACCAATAACACTATTAAATATATTCTTTTCAATATGCATAACATCGAAAAAAATGTCTTACATACAACGACTGCCAATATGGCAGATAAAAAAAAAGCGACCTCTTCTTCCACCCACTTTTGACAACTGTATGTGCAAAAGGCTTTTCAAACTAAGTACTCACATCTTTCACCTTTTTAAAAATTTGATCACCTGTCAACATAGGTGGAGCTCTACCTTATTCTGGCTCTCCATTGAATGCTTTTCTCCACCCACGATATTGATGATTAGAAATTAAGAATCTACGATAACCGAGAAAGACATTCTTCTGACCAAACTCCAATCGCTTCAAATCTGTTTTACCTTCCCAAATAGGACACACATCTTGACCTTTTATGTTGCACCTTGATAGATTTATGTATGCTGGAAAATCGTTAATTGTGCCAGACAACATTTCCCGCAAGTTGAAACTTTCTTTCCTATACCCATCATAAACCTCCACACCGATCTCCCACAAAAAATTTAAATCTTCGATTAAGGGTGCCAAGTATACGTCTATGTCATTCCCTGGTTGTCTAGGCCCATAAATTAACATAGATAACATCATGTACTTACGCTTCATACATAGCCATGGAGGTAGGTTATAAATCATGATGATGACATACCAAGTGCTATGTGAGATACTTTGAAGACCGTGTGGGTTCATTCCATCAGTAGATAATGCCAAACGAAGGTTTCTTGCTTCTTTTCCAAATTCAGGATACTCATCATCAATTTTCATCCATTGTGGTGAATCTGCCGGGTGTCAAAACTTTCCATCAATAATTATTTCATCTGCATGTCAAGTCAAATGTCTTGAATCGGTCTCACTACAAAACATGCGTCTAAATCTCGAAATAATAGGAAAATACCACATGACCTTTACTGGAGACAACTTTTTCTTATATCGAGAGACACCGCATTTAGGACACTCATTTAACAATGCATACTCGTTTCAAAATAAGATGCAATCGTTTGGACATGCATGTATCTTATCATAACTCATGCCGATAAAGTACAACATCTTTTTGGCCTCATATGTTCGATTGGGAAGAACATTATCTTCTGGAAGCATATCTTTCATCAGAGCCAATAACTCTATGAAACTTTTATCCGACCACCCATTTCCCGCCTTTAAGTTATACAACTTTAAAACCGCAGACAATCTTGTGAATTTAGTGCAACCATTATACAACGGTTTCTCTGCATTGCTTACCAACCTCTCAAACATTTGGGGAAATCCTTAATAACATCTTCAAGTACTTCTGCAGTCTCTTCGACTCGATCATAATCATATGTATATGTTCCATTGTTGTTTGAAGAATAGGTCATATTATCCCCCGGTTCAACATTCCTGTTACTTTTCTCACCATGCATATCCCAACATGTAAAACTTCGATCAATTCCATGCCTCTTTAAATGTGATTCCAACTGAGTTACGCTAACATTACCCACAAAACAGCAACCCAAACAAGGACATTTCATTTTACTGGGGTTTTCGGCGTGCACAACAACAAACTTAACGAATTCCGATACCCGATTCTCATACTCTTTCGTTAATCGATTTGAAAACATCCATTTCTTATCCATAGTTAAACTAATTAAACTAAACAAGAACAAACTAAATAAAAGATATACCTGTAGAGTTGTATAATGAAATGCAGTATTCGGATAGGGTAGTATTACCAAGATCCCCCTGTACACGTATCATAAAATGAAATATCATTAATTGACCAGTTTTGAGTCATAACTTGATAAGTGGCAACATGTAATAACAAACAAGCACCTATACATTCTTCATTTTTTATTTTTCAATTAATTATTTTCTCACAACAGAACACCAGGCCGACCTCCTTAGACCAGGTCGACCACTAGGTAAGTGGACAACAACAGAACACCAGGTTGACCTCCTTAAAGGGCAGGTCGACCTGATGATGAACAACAATGGCTATGGCAGCAACAACAACAACAAAAACGACTAAATCATCAAGAACAACAACAATAATGACTAAACAATGACTAAATCATCAAGAACAACAATAACAATGAACTAAACAATTACTTACCTCTTCTTCTTCTTCACGGAGAACAGCGAACGAAGAAACAATGAATGAATGAACGAACAATGTCACGCAGCAACAATGAATGAATGAACGAAAACAATGAAAGTTTAGGGTTTATGAAAAGTTTCTCAGAAAAAACGAGCGAAATAAGAGAGAGAAAACAATGAAAGGGTTTATGAAAATGAAGGGCCAAGTTTTATATTTTAAATAAGGGTTAATAGGCATTTACATCCCTGAAATGTTAGCAAATTTTTCTTTTTCCCCTCCCTGCCTTTTAGCAACGATTTTTTTCAAAAAAATCGTTGCCAAAACATGCATTTGGCAACGGTAGGGGGTAAACCGAAACACGTTCATATTGTAGGGGGGTGAATGCCTATTAACCTTTTAAATAATCATTGACCTTAGAAAGCGCTTTTCATAGAAAGTGCTTTCTAAGGTCAATGATTAATTAAAATATTTTAATTTAAAAATAACCTTAGAGAGAGCTTTATGAGGAAAGCGCTCTCTTAGGTAACCTTAGATAGAACTTTCAGTCAAAAGCTCTTTCTAAGGCTGGCCCAAAAGGGCAGGTCGACCTCCTGAGAAGGTGGGTCGACCTGATGAAGCCAGAGAGTTTATTGCTTTGAAACTTACTAAACTGCGTCGACCTGATGACTCCAGAGAGTTTATTACTTTGAAACTTACTAAACTGCGTCGACCTGGTTGATGCATGTGTCGACCTGGTTAGTTTTTACTTCAACAAGCGTAAAAAAACCAAAAAATACAAAGGGGGGGGGGGGGTTCGAACCCACACCCTTGTGATAGGGAAAGGTATTGTAAAGGCGTTTTAACCATTCAGGTGGTGATACATCCAATGATTATATATATATATATATATATATATATATATATATATATATATATATATATATATATATATATATATATATATATATATATATATATATATATATATATATATATATATATATATATATATATATATATATATATATATATATATATATATATATATATATATATATATATATATATATATATATATATATATATATATATATATATGACTTTCTCCAATTGTTTTTAATTTTTTTTAATAATATTTTTCAATTAATTATAATTTTATTAATTTTTAAATATTATTATTTGATTAATTTTAAATATTATTATTTGATTCATTTTAAATATTTTAAATAATAATAATTGTTTAAATTCTTTAAAATATTTGATTAAATTCTTTAAAATATTTTAAATATTTTTAAATCATAATAATATTTGATTAATTTTAAATATTTTAAAGAAAATATTTGATTAATTTCTTTAAAATATTTATTATTTGATTAATATTTAAATTAATCAAATAAGGCATTTAAATAAAATATTTGATTAACTTCTTTAAATATTTAAAATTCATTTCTTTTGATTAATTACATTTATTTAATAAATTACCTTAGACAGCGCTTTCTTGAGAAAACGCTCTCTTAGGTTAACATATGTTACACTTTAGAGAGCGCTTTCTTTGAAAAGAGCTTTCTAAGGGTTTCCTATGAGGACAGGTCGACCTCCTTAGAAGGTAGGTCGACCTTTTACTACCCAGAAAGCCAGGTCGACCTGATTTACAAACTACATCGACCTGGCAGTGTCAGAAACTGCCAATCAATTTTTGTGAACAAAATGTGTCGACCGGAGAGTGAGACAGGTCGACCTGTTCAGAGTGAAAACTCGTTTTTTCAATATTTTCTTACACACAATAACACGATAAGGGATTGATTGAAAAATAGAGATAAATATAAACCAAAGTAATTAAAGTATCATTACATTTAAAAAGAAGCAGCATATCCAACACATTAAAAACTAGATGAACCATATTCCCTTCTATGATCAGATCTCCCCCTTTGCCCTTTATGACCAAATGTGCCAGAAGAAGAACCCTTATCATTTTCATACATCTCGAGAAACTGGTTGAAGTTCTGGTTGAAAATGTTGAAAGCTTCATTATGACCTTTGTTTTTCCATTTCGTTGTTCCAGGCATGTTGAGCCTCATAGTGTTCTTGCTGTTGAAGTTTCATATTATGCAACATAACACGAATAATCGGCTCATTAGTAGAAGGCGAAGTGTAATCTGGTGGAGAATATGCCTGAGATGACTGATTTTGAGTCCAGCCAGTGTGTTGCCACTCTCCCCAACCTTGATTATCATAGAGAACCTCTTCTTTATTTCTATTCCAACCATAGACTGAGTCATGTTCCTATACATCTGTTCTTACCCAGTTGCCATGATCTTCCTCCATAGGCTGAGTTTGATCATCATGATTTTCCTCATCAGACTCAATGTTGTCACCACTAGGAGCATTTTCTTGCTCACCAGCTGATATAGCAGATTCCATTTGACTATCAGGTCTCAAAGTTATAACAAAGTTCTTTCAAACAGGATCCCATGAGTGTCCCATAAGACTGAGATATTTTCTATTAAATTCATGATTTGGATTGATGGACATCATATGCAACCTTTTCACAACAACCTTTGCATTATTCAAGATGGACGGAATGAGAGATAGATAACTCAAGGCCATGCTTTTCTTTTCTCTCAGTGAAAAAATGCAACTAGTAATATAGTAAGGCCAATTAACCTTGACTTTCATTGTGAGAGCATACATCAAGGCTACTTCGACTTTGTCAATTCTGGAATATCCACCTTTCTTGGGACAAATATTATGCGACACAATCTAATAAAGAACCCGAATACCTAGTTTCAAACAGCCTGTTGTGAATTCCTTTGGGAACATATCACTATTTATTGTACCGTTATCATGAGGATACCACAACATCTTATTTAAGTGTATCTTATATTTAAAACCAGTAATATGGGAGACATCAATTATCAAGGCTTTGTATGTTGATCTAGCAGGAAGGACACTCAAAATGGATTGCCAAACTTTGGTATCAACCTTATAAACCAAATTTCCCATCCTAAACTCAAATTCATAGCCCTCAAATTTTCCCATAATTCCAGCATAAAACACACAAACCAAATCCTCATCATACTCAGTTCTTAATCCTAGGAAAGAATTTATGTCTTGATAGTCCATGAGTTCCACAATATAATCCAAGTGCAATTGACTAGCATTAAGTCTAGAATAGACATACTGTGAAATAATTTTTCTATCCTTGAACTCCTCATTATATAAATCCCTAATTTCATCTCCAAGGAGCTCCAAGGAGTAATATAGCACTTACCGGTATAGACGAATGAGATGTTGAGGAAGACCGGCTTGTCCTTTTACTAGTAAATTTTGTTGAAGCCATGAGGATGTTGAAGAGATTGGAAAAGAGAATAGAAATTTTGGAAAAGAGAATAGGAGTTTTAGGGTTTTGGAGGAATTTTGGGAAGAATTAGAAGAAGAAGAAGAAGAATAAATGATTTAAAATATAATTAAACATTTGAAGAGTTAAAATTTGAAATCCTCATAAAGTGAAGCAACTCCCCTTGTGCACAGAGAAAACTATCACAAATTTGAAATCCATTATGTCGACCTGCTCACTTAATGTGTCGACGTAATGGACATTAATTTCATATAAATTAAATTTTAAATACCTTAGACAGCGCTTTCCTTAGAAAGCGCTTTCTTAGGTTTTATGATAATATATAATAATTTAATTAAATAAATTACCTTAGAGAGCGTTTTCTGAAGAAAGCGCTGTCTAAGGTATTTAAAATATAATTTATATGAAATTAATGTCCATTGCGTCGATGCATTAAGAGAGCAGGTCGATGCAATGGATTTAAAAATATAACCTATAAGAGCGCTTTTACAAAAACACGTTGTCTTAGGTTTACTATATTTATTTTTAACCTCAAAGGCGTGAGTTCGAACCCTCGTTTGCCATTTTTGAGATTATGAAAGTTCAATATATTTATTGACTTTAGAGAGCGCTTTTAAGAAAGCGCTTTCTAAGGTTTCTTTGTAGCAGCGCTTTTGAGAAAAGCGTTGTCTAAGGTGGCTTCAGTTTAGGACTTTTAACAACGCTTTTATAAGCGCTCTCTAAAGGCTGACTTTTAGAGCGCTTTTTTTTTAGCGAAAATTTTAAAATACCTATAATAACGCTTTCTCCAAAAAGCGATGTCTTTGTTGCGTTGCTACATGCCAATTTTTGCGAGAGCATTTGGAAGAAAAACGACTAAAACACAACAGAACAAGAAGCATTATCATTCAATAAAACTTAAATTTAGATTATGAAAAGAGAATGACAAACCAACTGCGTAGGGGAATGAAGAAAAACTTACTCATAAATCTTCACGACAATGAAGAGGCACACAAAAAGATCTCGGTCAAAGCTGATAGATCTAGTGAATCAGTTTCAATGTGTAGCAATATGAAATAAGTCTCAAGATGAGAGAGCTTTCTTCTAGGTCAAGATGGGGTGGGAAGACTCTGGGTTAGGGTTAATGTTTCACGATAATGGTTTCCTTTTTTATTGTGTTGTCTTCTTTTATTTCTTTGTAGTATGTTTTTCTTTTTTCTATATAATATGATATTTATTTTAATCAACTTAAAACAAGTGCAATTTTCTCCTTTAAAAAAATAATTTTATTGTTATCAAATTGAATAATTTTTTATAAATATAATTAGTAAATAAATATAATTTTTATCTAAAAATTAAAATAATGAATTTTTAATATTTAAAGGTTAGATTGTAAAAACAATAATTAATATTTAATTTGTATGTAAATATAGTATTTTCATAAATATTGTAACAATTTTAAATTATTTCTAAAGATATCTAAGGGTACGATGAGAGATGAGAAATGTTGTATTTTGATCGATGGGAATCTGGGTTTTAGAGAGAACGAATGTACGATGAGAGGAAATTTGAGCTTTTCAATTTTAAATTATTTCTAATGATTGTTGAGAAAGGTTGTGTTTAGATCGATGAAAATCTGAGCTTTTCGAATGTGCGACGAGGAAAGAGATGTAGCGGTTTCAGAAAGAATGGGTTTTCGAGAGAATTGCGTTTTAGAGAAATGAAAGGGTTTGAATGGATTTTGATCGATCCTGCTTAGATTTGATATTGATAAGTAATTTTCTTATTATTTTATTTATACTATAAATTTAACTAATTTACATCCTTTAATTCATTTATTTATCTAAATAATACTTAACAAAATATATTATGGTTTATTAATATGCTTAACACTAATATTTAGTGTTATTAAAATATAAAATAATTTTTCAACTAAAATTAATTTACACCCGTTTTCCTTTTAACGGGAGTAATAAAGATATTATTATAATAATAATTTTAATTTATTATAATAATATTTTTATTTACACCCTTTCATAGAAAATAAGGTGTCTATTGTCACGTACTATTATTTTAAATGACATTTTATTTATATGATGAAAAGTAAAAATATTATAATGCATATAATAAAAGAAAACTTTATGATCTTACGTTATTATCCGAAATAATACTATTTAGCTTCTTTTATATAAATTCACAATTGAAAACTATATTCAAACTTTTTTTTTAAATATGTAGATATTTATTTAAGTTTATAACAACAAATAAAAACAATAACATTTCACGTTTCCTCTGTGCACTATGATATCAGATGAATATCGTTGCTAAATTTATAATTCTAATAAACTTTTTTTTATCTATTAAAATCGAAAGTAGCATAAATTATTAAATAATTTACAATAATAAAATATTTCAATATCAATTAATATACAATAATAAAATATTTCAATATCAATTAATATACAAACTACAACCAACAGACAGACAGAATTCTAGAAATTATGTTTAGTGTCAAACTCCATAAAATATATTATATAGGAAATAATGTTTAGTAATAGATAACACATAACATATTGAACAAAAACTTACATTTAGTTACAGAAATTAATAAAATAAATTTTACATTAAAGAATATTTTGTTAAAGATCATAGAAATACAAATTATATTTGTAAGAAAATCTAAAAAATAAAATAAAATAAATAATCCTACAAAATTAATCAATAGATGAATTTATCATCATGACAATAATCTCTAATTTTAAAATAATAGTTACTATATTTTATAAATAATATTTAATTAATAAAGTGAGATAAGACACTATCTTATTACATTAACATTATTAATTTGTTTGTCAGTTAAAGTTATTTTTAATATATAATTATAAATAAAGTGGATTGTTCATTTCAGGTTGACCTATTTTGTTCCATCACCATTCATCAGTTGGAGACAGCGTAGTGTTTCAAACAATGAATATTTTATGGATTTTATGTAGGTATTATCGTAACAGAAATTGTTGGAATTAACCTAAAATTTATGAGAATTTTGTAGCTATCACGCAGTAGAAACGTTAAAAGAAAGAAGAAGAAAAATAGAGAAGAAAATTAGGGTTCTTGAGAAAATTGGAAAAGATGAATGTTGTTGCCCACAAACCATGAGACTTTTTTCTCTTATTGCTACTCACTCTGCTACTGCAGAACTGTGACTGAAATAATGTTGTGATATTTTACAATAAGGGAAACTCCCTATTTATAGAATTAGGTTTGCTTGCATTTCAAGACAAAGTCAAAAACTATAAAAGCCCAAAATATCTATTTTGAATTAAATCTAATATAATCTAGATCTAATCAAATCTTTCCTTCTGTCGAGCAATCTGCTTTGACACAAGGAATTACAATTTAACACACCACCTAATTCATTGTGTCTAAGCTATCTACGTTCATCATAGACCTTAGCTTCTTGAATACTTCGACCTGCACTCCTTTCGTCATGATATCTGCAATCTGATTCTCAGTTCTGTGTTCCAAATTTATCTTCCTATCTGCTACCTACTCTCGAAGATAATGGAACCTTATTTCGATGTGCTTGCTTCGACCATGTTCTATCGGATTCTTCGCCAAATTGATAGCTGACATGTTGTCGATCTTCATGGTGATTGCTCCATGACTCTTTGATGTAATCTCTTCGACCAAGTTCACCATCCATGTTGCTTGACATGTACAAAGAGAAGCAGCTATGTATTCTGCTTCGCATGATGATAATGCCACTACTGGCTCCTTTCTCGAACTCCAAGTAACTGGTGCACCACCTAACATAAACACATACACATCGGTGGATTTTCGATCCTTAGCATCACTACACCAATTAGAATTTGTGTATCCCACTAACTTGCATTCTTTTCCTTCATCAGTTGCTGGAAAAAATGTCATAGTCGAGAGTTCCTTTCAAATACCTTAGTATCATATTCGCCGCTGCTAGGTGTGATACCTTTGTTTTCTACATGAATCTACATACCATACCAACACTGTATGCTAAGTCAGGCCTTGTGTGACAAAGGTATCGAAGTGACCCAATAAGTCTTCTGTATTGGGTTGGGTCAACATCATCTTCTTCTGAATCTTTCAACAGTTGCAATCTGGGCTCAGCTGGAGTCGAAGTTGGGTTGCAATCTTACATCTCAAATCTCTTGAGTATTTCTCCTGCATATCTTCTTTGATGCATAATCAAACCTCTACCACTATTTTAGAATTTGATGCCAAATATGAGAGATTTCCCAAGTCTGACATTTCAAACTCCTCACTTAGGTCATGTTTGAAATCTTCGATCTCCTTTTTGCAACTTCTTGTTATCAACAAGTCATCGACATAGAGACATAGTATAAGTAATTCACCATTGCATCTTCTTACATATACTCCATGCTCAGTTGTGCACTTCACAAATTCCTTCTCCCTTAAAAAGTTGACTATCTTCTTATTCCAAGCTTTTGGAGCTTGCTATAGTCCATACAAGGCTTTATGCAGCCTGTACACCTTTCTCTCTTCGCCTTGTTTCATAAATCCAGCTGGTTGTGAAACATAAAATTCTTCGTCTAAGGGGCCATTTATAAATGCACACTTCACATCCATCTGACACATCTGCTAGTTGTTCATGTTTGCTAGACCAACAACCAATCTGATTGTTTCGATCCTAGCAACAGGAGCAAATACTTCGTCAAAGTCAATTCCTTCCTTCTGAAGAAAACCTTTCACCACAAGTCTCGCCTTGTGTCGAGTCACTTCCCCTCTGGGATTCAACTTCACCTTATATACCCACTTCACATCAATTGCCTTCTTGACTTAAGGCAATTCGACAAGTGACCAAGTGTTATTGACTTCGATGGACTTTATCTCCTCATTCATTTCTTTCACCCACTTCGAATCTTTCAATGCCTCAGCTACATTGACAGGTTCAACATCTTCATAGAAAGCATAATGTACCAGCTCACCTTCTTCATCGACCACATCATCTGATGTACTCACACATTCTTGCAACCTTGCAGGCATATGTCTTGTTCTTTGAGGTCTTCTTGGGCCTACTTCACCTCTAATATCTTCTCGTCGAACATCTTTTTCGATTTCACTAGCTGGTTCTTCACATAAGATTTCAACTGAATCTTTCTTGACATTTTCAGACCAATCCTATTCTTTAAGCTCATCTATGATCACGTCCCTACTAATCACAACCTGCTTGCTTACTGGGTCGAACAACTTGTAACCTCCAGTCGAATGATATTCTATCAGAATCATTTTACTAGACTTGTCATCAAGCTTCCTTCTCAACTGATCTGGAACATGCCTATGTGCTATAGATCCAAATACCTTCAGATGACTCAAGCTAAGTTTGACACCAGACCAACACTCTTCTGGCGTAACTCCTTCTAGCTTCTTCGTCGGACATCTGTTTAAGATGTACGTTGCAGTCGACACAGCTTCTCCCCATAGTTCTTTGGGTAGATGCTTGCCATTCAACATACTTCTTACCATGTTCATGATGGTTCGATTCTTCCTTTCTGCAATTCCATTTTGCTGTGGAGTGTAGGGTGACACTTGTAACACCCCCTTTCTATACCCCCAATTAATCAATTAAATCATATAGGCACATGTTGAAACTTTCATCAGAGTATAATTAAAACATGGTAAAAAATGGCATGCCACATTATACGTGAAATTAAAACATCCAACACCTGCTCATTCAAAGATATACAACAAAATGGGATAACTTGCAACAGAAGGATTTAATCCTTACACCCATATTCAAAACATTAAAACAACAGCGGAACTGAACATTAAACAACATCAAACCTATATATATATATATATATATATATATATATATATGTATATATATATATATGTATATATATATATATATATGTATATGTATATATATATATATATATATATATATATATATATATATATATCATCAAGTTTGATTCACCAAATATTCATGTTTACATAAACATTCACCACCAAAATACATATACAAAATGTATCGCAAAAAGGCTTCAAGCCGATCCTAGCTACCCGGTGCTACATATCAGAGCCGACCGACCAAAAGAATAAAGACAAGCTTCACAAAAGACCTCTAGCAAACCTACTCTGCATTGCCTCATAGAGCATCATAAAACAGCAGAATGGTGAGAAATATTATCATAATAACAAAGCATATAATTATATATTTCAACATAAAAATGCACTTATACATATTCTCACCATAACTCATCACCCATTACACATATACATCACAATGTATATATACAAACTAGCATATTCATCATGCACAATTTCACATTATCTCACATAAACATAGATATATTCATGTTTATTCACCGATATCAATCACTCCGCATAAACATACATTATTCATGTTTATTCACCAATTCTAAATTATAGATGATAAATGAAAAGCATAGAGACCGACTCACGACTCTATGCAAATGCAATGCGGTACCGACTCAATCATCTCAAGTTCACTCAGGAACTGTTGGAACCATCGCTCGTTACCTAAAGTAACTCCCCGTCAGGCATACGATGTTCACCCATTGCTCACACCCCACATGGGCACACAATGTTTATGGATTGCTCACACCCCACACGGACACACAATCCGATTGCTCACACCCCACACGGGCACACAATCATTTGTGAATAAATCACCCATTGCTCACACCCCACACGGGCACATAATGTTTATGGATTGCTCACACCCCACATGGGCACACAATCTGATTACTCACACCCCACACAGGCACACAATCATGTTGTAATCATTGCTCACACCCCACATGGGCACACGATGTTACAACGGATTTACATAGAATCCCACAACACAAGAATGCATACATTATGCTTCACATGCAAAATGACACACAACATTCTTGAAAATGCATACATTTTCACAATATAATTATGCATTCATCTCATACAATCACAAACAAACCATACACATTCGTATCAATTACGCCAAATGGCAACGAATTCATTCACTAACAACATGCATTCATATTCACTTCACGAAATGCATCTATTTGCCAAACGGCCACCATACCACAATCAAACCCACAATTCCATAATTAACTTAATTACATTTTATCAGGAAAGTCGGTTAAAAGTCGGCTAAAAATTATATATTTTAGCATCAATAAATTCTACATGTTTTTAGCTTCGAATCGATATAAAGAACACTAAAAACGGATAACCGAAACTCAAGTTACGAACCAAAAACACCCAACCAAAAACCCCCAGGCTCGCTGAGCGACAGGCTCGCTCGCTGAGCGAGAAAATCTCTAGAAAACTCGTTGAGCGAGGGATTGCTCGCTGAGCAAGAGCTGCGATTTCAGCAACATTTCAGTTGCGCAACAGTCCACTCTAACACTTCCAAAACTCAATCAAACTTCCATAAACATTATCAATAACATATATTCAACATCATACTTCGATTATATCAAGTTCTAACCGATTAATCTACCAATTTCTTAGATTTTCATCAAAAACCCTAAAACCTAACATTCTCTAAACTCTTCCAAAACAAAAACCCAATCAATCTAACACATACATAATAATATACAATGTTAATATAACAATATTTCACACCCTTACCCAATTGTTTCGATTCCTAAGAGCAATCTTGAAGAAATCCAAGCTTTTCCTATTTTTCCCCTATTTTCTCTTCTCTTCCTTTTCTTTCTATTATCTCTTTTCTTTCTCTTTCTCACAACTTATAACTTTCTTTCTATTTCTATTTTCTCAACAAAATATCATTTTCTCACAAAATCTAATTCCACCTAATTTCTAACTTATCACTAATTAGCAAATGTCTAAAATACCCTCCAATCTAATTTTACCCGAAAATTCTCAAAAACGATAAAATAATATAACACATCAGCATATCACATAAACACACCAATCTCATCATTAAAAAAATTATCATTCAATTTAAATAAGAGACTCAACAAAAATGGGAAATAATCGAATCGGGGCGTTACAACTCTCCCCCACTTTAGAAATTTTCGTCCTCGAAAATAATACCTGATTCAAACAACTCCGAATACGACTCGTGCATCCCACTCTCTAATTCCCAAGTCATATTGCCTTCCGCAGCGCCTCCCCACACTACTTTCACAAGCGCAATATCCTTGCCTCTTAGCCTCTTGACTTCACGGTCCAAAATCCTAACTGGCAAAGCTTCAACCGTAAGGTTATCTCTTACCTCAACCTCATCCATAGGAATAACATGTGATGGATCAGGAACATACTTCCGAAGTTGTGAAACATGGAACACATCATGCAAATTCGAAAGATTCGGAGGCAACGGCACATGGTAAGCCATAACACCAACTCGTGTAATAATCTGATACGGCCCAATAAAATGAGAAGTCAACTTCTTCGACTTCAAAGCACGACCCACACCCGTAACCGGTGTAACTCTCAAAAACACATGGTTGCCTTCCTGAAAATCAAGATCTATCCTTTGCTTGTCATGATAACTCTTCTGTCTACTTTGAGAAGCTCTCATCTTCTCCCGAATAAACTTCACCTTTTCTGTCGTTTGTTGTACAATCTCTGGTCCAACTACCGTTCTCTCACCGGTTTCATGCCAACACAAAGGTGTTCGACATCTCCGACCATACAAATCCTCAAATGGTGTTATACCTATAATTTAATGAAAACTGTTATTGTTGGTGAATTCAATCAATGCTAAATAACTATTCCAAGCACCACCTTGCTCTAGCACACAAGCACGCAACAAATCCTCCAACGATTGAATTGTCCTCTCGGTTTGACCGCCCGTTTGTGGATGGTAATTGTAAACACCCCAAATTTGCCCTCACTAAGTTCACACCATGGCTTGTGATCTTTCATATTTGCATTAGTTTCATCATATCATATCATATTGCATTTTTGCTTCACTGCATTAGTTCAATTCATCTGCATCTAGGGTTTGTGATCTGAGCAATCCAGGTTCCATCTGAGCCACTCCAAAGGTCTTCCATCACTCCAAGAGGGTCCATGTATGTTCAATCATCATATTTTATCCTCCAAAGATAAAGGAAGTCAAATAATCACAAGAACTGGCAAAGCATGGAAGTAGAGCTAGGGTTTAACTGCATAGATGACCTAAAATTAGGGTTTTGGTTTCAGAGGTCATAACTCCAAATTTTTTGGTCATTCGTGTTTCTATTGGTCTTAATATGATATAAGGATCATGCATACCAAGTTTGATGAAGAAATTCATTGTGGAAGTCATCTGTTCACTGGGTAACTTCTTGAGCAAGTCAGGGCAAAATCAGGGCATCTGAGGCCCCCCAACATGGAACCAAAGTGGATTTTTCATCAAATTAGGGTTATATGGTCTTTATTTGATCATTGAAGTGCTTAGAAGTTCACAAAATTGAATAAAAGTGAGCTAAACCAAAAGTTGCCAAAAATGGAAATGACTTGTAATGTAAACTTTCCATTTTGGTAAAGTTTTTCAACCTCCTCTTTCTCAACCAAAAATGCTTCAAATGAAAAATTGTTGGTCATGAAAGTTGTAGATTGGATCATTCCCTTTTCAAAAAGTACAAGAACAAGATCTAATTCATTTTGGAACTCAAGATATGGCTTTTCAAAGTTGGCTAAAATCCCATAAATTTCAAGAATGCACCAAAAGGGATTCTTTGCAAAACCACTTGCCAAGGCTTTTTGTGACTTTAAACACACTTCAATATATCATAACATCATAGTTCATTGCCTCTAGATCAAAATTGCCCAAGGAATTGCAAGATTACATGCCTTGAACATCAAGATTTCTCAAAGGGGCCAAAACTTCACATAATTGCAAAACCCCCCATAACTTTATTCCCACATGCTGAATTGCCTCAAGATTGAATTTGTGGACATCCATGAAGTCAGCTGCGCATGGACATGCCCAAAGGCCAGCTGAATTCTTGCCCATACCTCAAGTACAAGAAATGTTGACTTTATGCAAATTCACCCATACTAATCACAACAGTCCACCACCCACTCTCTGCCCAATCTAGACACTACAAGCATGCCTCAAAGATCATTTTTCATAGCACACACAAGCTGAAACCTCCAAGAACTCAACATTGCCAAAAACTCTCCCTCTTGCATTTTCCTTCGAAACTCATATCTCACTCACTCAATCTTCAAACTAATTCCACCATTCATCTCTAAATCACTCACTGATCACAAACCAACCATTGAAACAGCCAAAAGCACCTCATACACCAAATACGATTTCTGACCAGTTGGATTGCTACCACTCAAACCAGCTATTCTCAAAGCTTTCCAAGCATTGCAACTGCCTCAGGAGGTTCATTAGAGTCATTCTGCACCAAGGAAGTGGCCAGAAAGCTCAAGGGTGAAAAGCTCCACCTCAGGTAGCCATCTGAATTTATTTTTCCAGAACCTCTCTTTTATGTTACAAAATGAATAAGCATGCTTCACGGGTCATTCTGAACTTTGAAATTTTGAAAATAGTGTAGAAACGAGCTTGTACTGATTGTCTGAAATTTCTGCCTTTTTTGTTCTTCCTTTCGAATCTTGAGTTTGAGTGAGAATAAATGAGATTTGAGGGTAGATTTGAGTTTAGGGGAGTGAGGGGAGTTAATTTGGAGCTTTAGGGCTCCAAAAAGTACTTAGGGAAGAAGTTAGGGATTTTCAGGTGAAGGTGTCACCGGAGAAGACGACCGGAGCTCTTCTCCGGTGACCTGAAAGTGATTAATGAGATAATTAGGGTTAGGGAAGTGTTTGAATTAGGGCCATTGGATCTTTCTTTCCCGCGTGAGATGGAGGGTGGAGATTAGCTCATTTAGTTATTAATCAGGATTATTTAATTAATTAATTAAGTTTAAGCAGATTTGAATTTAGGCCACAGGATCTGGCGCGCAATCAACCTAGAATTCCCCAGATTCAACCACATCCCTTGGATTGGATTACTTTTATTTAATTCAGTTTTAATTCATATTTTTCTTATTTATTTTGCATGATTTATTTAAAATAGCTAAAAATTTCCAAAAATATTTTTATTCTGCATTTTGATTTCAAATAATTTTATTAACCCAAAAATATTTTTATTTTTATTTTTCACATTAAAAAATCATTTTTTAAACATTTAAATGTTTATTTTAATTAATTAATGAAAATTAATTAATTAAAATATCATTTAGGTTTCTAAAAAATCCCAAATAATTCATATTGCATCTTTAAACATTTAGAGACATTGTCATACCATCCACACAAATTTCTTTTTGGTTTAGAACCATCTTTGATAATTTTCTTGAATTTAGAGTTCATAAAATTCACATTTTAGAACCCTAACTTCAAGAATTATTTTCTGCCTAACCAAGAATGGTATGACAATGGTTCTTTTTGCATTAATATTCATTTGACATGTAGTTTCTAACATAATTTTGTCATAAATTTCTTCTGGCTTCTTGAATTGATTTGCATTTTTTCCCTTTAGGTACCTTAAAACCCTAGAAAACTTAGAAAAAATCATAACTTCCTTAGGGTAAAGAGTTAGGTCTTCTCCTTTGGGGTATGAAATCATATGGGGTTAGGGTTCTCTTGATTGCATTTTCAATTTTTTATCTTGCCATTTGCTTCTGTTTTTGAGTTTTGTATCTCATGTTGCATGAAAACCCTAATTTCTCATCTTCCTTTACATACATCTTGCATATGCTTGCATTCATGAACTTGCCATGACATTTTATGCATTCACATGACATATAAGACATCTTAGGACACATTAAAATCATTCTTGATCATTTCTTCATCCATTTTCCATGTTATGCATTCATTACATTCCATGAACATTCATGAACTTTCATGCTTCTTTCATGCTTCATTTGCATCCTCATTACTTGTATGATCATTCATAATTCTTGACATGCTTTACATCATCTCTTAACATCATTTGCATCACGAACATGCTTCTGGTTTTAGTTTGCATCCTTGCATTCATTTCATTTTCATTTTCATTTCATTTCCTTTTGCTAACTTTTCAGGTGGTAAGTACTTTGAGAAGTGAATTTGCCTTCACTTCTCATATTCTCTTCTCATCTCTTCTTTTATGCATCTTTGCTGCATTTTGTATTTCTCTTAGAGTGATCTTGCTCATTCATGTTCCTCCTTCACTTTCTTTCTTCAAGTAACTTATCTTCTTAAGTGAAGTAAGTTGACTTGCTTCTTCTGCTTCTCCTCCTTTCATTTGCTTCTTCCTTGGTGGCTCTTCTTGAAGATCTCTTGCAAGCCTCATAAACCCTAGGAATACCCAAGCATGTTAACAATTAGGGTTTGATTAGTCCCCTATTAGTTTTACCTTTGTGTCATCTTTTTTGTCTCTTTTCTCATCTCCTAATCAAAGACTAAACCTTCAAGGTTTTAAGGCTTTGTGATTAAGGTTATGCCTGCATCCTTCTCTTAGGATGGAATGTATAACTTTAATCCTAAGTGTTAAACCCTTGATGTGTTTAAATCTCTTAGTAAATTCATCTAATAATCACTAAGACATCAAGCTTGTAACTTGGGCCTTGCATTAGGGTTCTAATTCTTCCTTAATTGGTTAAGAAGGACTAACCCTAGTGTTAATGGACAAGTCCTCCTCAAGTTGTCTTACAAACCATAAAATCCATTTCTTAATCTTATCATTAACTAAAATCCACTCTAATAAAGGTTTTGTTTTGTCATGAGGTTAATCCCTAATCATGGATTAAGTTGAGGTATCTTCCTCAGCTTAAATATTCTCATTTATTATCCTTCTATTAGGATGGTCTAATGGGTCCATTAAATCCTTGATTATGGCTTAAACTCATTACTTAACACTAAACAAAAACACCAAAAGCATCTAAATAATTGCAAGTAGGTTAATGATCTTAATCCTATACCATGGTAACTAAGTTTGGGGTGTTTACTTCATACTTAAGGTATTCTCATTACCCCTAATCAGAGGGAAGATGTGATGAGTTTACTAACCCTTGGTTTAGGCTTAAGCTCATTAACTTATGACAAACTCCAAAAAGCAATAAAATATTGAAAACATAAAACAAACAATAATCGTCTCCTCCGGGATTCTTTTCTCACCTCATTCCCTCACAAACGAGAACTTGCTTCTTCCGTCTAATGCAAGACAGTTTGCACCTGAGCCAGACAGGTCATACACTTGAGCATATGCAAGTAAGCAGTTCACAAGTCAATTTATCTTTCAGTCTCTTTGAGTCGAACTACGGTGTTCTGAATTCCTCATTGCACGCGAGGATACGTAGGCATAACCTAACAGTTATCGAACAAAAGTCTCTGTATGTTCCCCCTCTTCCAGCATTATTCTTTTAAGCCTCATTGTCTTGAGCATTGCACTCTTTTCTTACACTGACACTCCTTTTCTTCACTTCACACTTCTTTTGCACTGACACTTGTATTCTTTTCCAGCTTTTGCACACAGAATAGCACTGACACTACCCCTTTAAACACAAACTTTCAAGCGTGGATCCCGTCGAGTACGACGGACAATATGGGTGCTAATACCTTCCCAGGTTGTAACCAACCCCCTTTCTCAGTTTCTCTGGTTTGCGACCGTCTTATCCATCTTTTCCTAGGTTTATGTAGCATTACCTTTCCTTCGGGATAAAAATGCCTAGCTGGCGACTCTTTTAAGTTCATCTTCATGTTCTCTCTTTCGCCGACCGTTCGCGTCTGTACCCCTTATGGCCCCGGTGTCATTTGGTGGGAGCGACATCTTGGCGACTCTGCTGGGGACCCTTATACTGCAACCAGGGCTTCTGGTTCTTTTTGTGGGTTCCTCCTAGCGCTTGTTTGATTTGTGTTTACGGGGGTGTTACTTGCTACTTGTGTTTTGTTTATTTGCTTTATTTATCGCTTTATGTACAGCTTTATTTACTGCTTTCTTTACAGTTTTTTATACATCATATTATCATTATCATTGCTGGATCTGGTTTCTGTTTTGGTGGGTGGGGTTTTCACTGAGTGATTAAGGTCCTATACCTGGGACCTGAGTGACACATAGGCTAGAGTGGTTCATGTTCTTTCCCATTCCATTTCGGTCTGGTGCGGGAATATGAAACACGGTTCAGATGTGGGTTTCTTCTTGAGAACTTTGTGCTACAGATTTCCTGTAGTACTAGGGCTATCTGGGAAGCCTGCTAAGTCTGGATGACCTTTATTTTGAACTTCATAATCTGGGGTGAATTAGAGGAGGATCCTTTATGGTTATTTTAAACACTGTACCTCAGGGTTAGAAGTGTTTACACTTCTCATAACTGATCCAAGTCTAAGGATCCTTGTTCTAGAACATTACATGTGAGGGGGTTGGGTTGTTTGCAGGTTTGCAGGAACCCTTGGCCACATCATACCCTGTTACTGTATTGTTTAAGAGTACTTCACTTTGGACAGTTCTTGTGATTAGCCCTGGACATGTGACTCTTTATTTGTGTCCCCCTACCTTGGTTACTGGATTTCTGAGATCCGGACCTTTGAACATACATGGACCTTATATCAAGACAAATAATCAGATCCAGCTCTTGATCATAAACCCTTGTATATCATTTGCATATATCATCATTGCATCATTTAACATTTGTTTATTTGTTTTTCAGGGTATCCATCATATCATATTTGGTTTGGTTTTGACCCCTTCTACTTCTTAGACCTCTGCTTCAGTTATCTTCTTCAGCATTTGCTTCAGCTATCTCCTTCAGCACCTGCATCAGTCTATCAGAGACTCACCTGCATCAGTCTCTCAGAGACTTACCTCCAGCTTTTCAGTCTGTGATCTTCATCAGCATTTATCTTCAGATCCTTTATCAGCACTCATGGATGTTCCAAGGAAAAGCAACATATCTTATCACTTCTTTGAGCCCTCTATGACTGGTATCAGGCAAGTCCAGTCTCTTATCACACCTGACCATATCCTATTATTTAGAGAGCACTATGGGGGTATTTTAGACATGGTTATGGACCTTGATTCATCTCAGAGGAGCATGATCCACACATGCTTGCAGTTTTATGACCCTCCACTCAGATGCTTCACCTTTCCAGATTTCCAGATAAGGCCTCTGTTGGAAGCGTTTTCCCTGTTGATTGGAGTGCCTATCAGAGGAGGGATCCCCTTCAACCCAGAGATGACTGCTCCCAGAAGTGAGGAGATAGCTAAGGCGGTGCATTTGGAGCCTGCCTTCATTGAGCAAAACATGACAACAAAAGCTGGGATTTCTGGTCTACATCTGGACTTCTTAATTTCTCAGGCCATCCTGAAGGCTGCAGTAGGAGAATGGAGGGCAGTCTGTGCACTTTTAGCCCTTAGCATATATGGGGCTATATTGTTTGCAGATGAGCCCAAACTTGTAAGTAAGAATGCCATCCATTTGTTCTTGCTGAGGAACCCAGTGCCTACATTGCTAGGGGATATTTACTACTTCATCCATCAGAGAAATGAAAAGCAAAGAGGGAAGTTGGTCAGATGCTGTGCTCCACTGTTCTACTCTTGGCTGCTCAGACACTTGCCTAAATCAAATGCCTTCTTGAACCCACATCAGCAGAAGAATTGGGCCAAGAGGTTCATTGCCTTAACATCAGATGATATCAGATGGTGCACCCAGAGCACCAAAGACAAGGATATTATTACCAGTTGTGGGCAATACCCTAATGTGCCTCTTATAGGAGTAAAAGGTTGCATCAATTACAACCCTTTACTGTTTAAGAGACAATTGGGATATGCCTTGGTTCATCCTCCCAGAGGACAGGATTTAGCTGAGACCCTATATAGTGAAGTTCAGCCTAACTCAGCTGTTGTCAGACAAGCTTCCTGGGCTTGGGACAATATTCAGACCAAAGGGACATCCATCCTTGGAAGGTGTAACAATATTGCTTCAGCCCAGTACTCTGACTGGTCCTGTACTAGAGCTCAGATCACCAGGATGCCTTTTACCTTGGAAGACACACCTGGACCTTCTACAGTACAGCCTGCAACAACTGTTAGCCTGGAGGAATTTGAAAAGCTGAAGGAGAGGAATAATCAGATATCTGAAGCCCTGAAGAAGACTCTCTGGGAGAGAAATGACAGTCGTCTGGACATTGAAAGATTGGAAAGGCTCAAGACTGAGCATCTAACCAAGATTGAAAGGTTAGATGACTACATAAGGAAAGCAAGAGCAGGAGAGCTGGTTTTGAAGAATGCCTGCAAGGAGGCCAAGATTCAGAAGGCTAGGGCTGAGCATTATCTGGAGGAAATCCACGCTAGGTGGATCAGGATCAACGAAGACCGTGCACAAGAAGACCAGAGGACTCAGGCCAAGATTGATCAGCTAGAGGCCAATGCGAAGAAGCAGTAGGAAGCCTTGTTGGCAGCCCAAAAGGAAATATCAGAGTTAAAACTCCGGGCGGGGTTAAAGAGATCAAAGGATCAGGACAGGCATAAGAAGATGACTAATGCCATTGCTACCAGGAACCTCCTCATTAGGACTATTACAGAGCACCCAGCTGGTCCAGTGACGGAGGCCCTCCTGAAGGAAGTCAGGGAGGATGACTTTGGATTGGATGTCTGATTCCTTTTTGCTTGTATTTCCATTCTTTTGATGTACTTTTTGCTTTTTGGTTGTTGTATTTTTGACCCACCGTGGGCATGTATTGTAAACAAACTATGTATTTTCATCATTTGTAATATATCAGTTTGTTTTATTTTGGTGGGCTTTCTCTCAACATTATCAAGCATCTCCTCGAGGTCTGGAAAGGTCAAAACCAAGAACCAAATCGGATACCTTGGAAAACAAATAAGCATATTGCATTGCATACTAACATTTTCTTTGTTTTGTAGGTTTTTGCTCGTTATTTTAATTCTCACTTTGTTGTGGTTTCAAGAAACATTGCTCGTCGCAGAGTGTTCCCTGTCAACCGAACGCACCGGTACCCAACGCGAAACAACCTTCCAGGCATTCAGATGGATCAGGTACAGCAGGACTTGAATGAAGTAAGAAATCAAATGGAAAACGAAAGGGTCGAGATGAGAAACCAAATGACCCAGTTTATGGCTGTAATGACTGGCTTAGCTCAGAGCCAGGAAAGGTTGAGAGAGATGGTGGAAAGGCAGACACCTGAAGAGCCCCACCCTGGAACGGGAGGAAGCAACAATAATGAACGAGGGCAGCCTCGTATCGACCCACCAGAGTTTGGGCCCCATTTGAACCCAGATGTTAACATCCCGAGGAATATTCAAGGAAATACTGCCGCAGGCAGGGTCTTGCAAGAAGATCCTCAGGAGGAGCAGTTCACAGTTATTGGGGCTGGGGATGAGGTGTATGACCGAAGGCTGGATGAGATTGCTGAAAAGTTGAGGTCCTTGGAATCCCAGAATTCTTTAGGCTTTGACGTAATGGATATGGGGCTAGTAGATGGGGTGAGAATTCCCCACAAATTCAAACCCCCATGCTTTGAAAAATATAATGGTACCTCCTGCCCGCGTACTCATCTGCAATCCTTCTTAGGGAGACTCAAGGCTTATACCATGGACGAGAAGTTATGGATGTTCTATTTTGAGGACAGCCTGACTGGAGCATCAAGAGAATGGTATTCGCATCTAACGAGGGCCACTATAAGATGTTGGAAAGACTTGGCCGAAGCCTTCATCCGGAAATACCAGTACAACCTAGACATGGCTCCCAATAGAACTCTTCTAATGGGCATGTCTCAGTCTTCGAGGGAAAGCTTTCGGGATTATGCTCAGAGGTGGAGACAACTTGCTGCTGCTGTCCAGCCACCCATGTCTGAAAGAGAAATGGCTGACATGTTTATGAACACCTTGCAGGGAACTTATATTGATAGACTTGCTGCTTTCTCTTCCACCAGTTTTGCCGATGTAGTTATAGCTAGTGAGAGAATTGAAAGTCTTTTGAAGATGGGCAAAATCTCTGACAATGGTGCAAGTTCCTCCAACAACCCCAGAAAACCTTTTTCAGGACCCCGAAGGGCGGGTGAAACAAATGCTATCCATGCAGGCAGGGGTAGACCCCAGTATTCTCACAGATCAATAGCAGTTGTTACTATCCCGGCTCCAGTTCCACAACAACCACGTTTTCCTCAACAACAACAACAAAAACAACAACATCACTATCAGCAACAATCTCATTTTCCGCAACAAAGAACGTACAACAATAACAACAACAACCAACAACAGCGCCCATTTCAACAGAGGCCATCTCAGGCAAATAGGGTGATTGACCCCATTCCTATGCCTTATGCCGCTCTACTGCCACAACTCCTGAAGCTTAACCTGGTTGAGTTAAGGACGTTGGCTCCACCAGATCCTCTCAATCTCCCAAAGAATTATGATGCTAATGCCAGGTGTGCCTTTCATTCCAACGCACCTGGTCACAATACCGAGAAATGTAGAGCCTTGCAAATGAAGGTTCAAGATCTGGTCGATTCCAAAGCTCTCAATTTTGCACCTCCTCCGAATGTTAACAGGAATCCTATGCCTAATCATGGTGGCCCCAGGATTAATGCCATAGAAGAGGACCAACCATCTGCACTAATTGATAATGTTGCACAGATTCAAACACCGCTGGCAGAAGTCAAGGCTCAACTCTTAAAATGCCAGGTGGTCCCAGGCTGTGAGACCTGCTGCGAATCATGTAAGACTACTATTAATGGTTGTGAGAAGATAAGGCTTGGCATAGATGGACTCATCAGAGATGGAATCTTGCAAATCACCACAACGGCTCCTTCAACATCAACAACTCTTTCTTCAGCAACAATGAATTCTCCTTCAACATCAACAATTCTTTCTTCAGCAACAATAGATCCTCCTACAACAACAACAACTGTCATACCCACTGATTCATCCACAACTCCAACAATCACTCCATCCATTATTTCAACAGATCAGAGTTCAGTAACATTTACTTCTACAACATCAACACCCATTCTATCAACGGAAACACCTACAACACCGGCAAACACTAATGAAGATGTCTCAACGGTCACAATCTATTATGACCCAGCGAATGTTCATCCCAACAACAATTTCCAACAACAAACTGCAACACCTCCTGTCAGATCACCAGTCACAATCTATTATGACCCACATACCACCACAGTTCCTTCCACTACAGCAATCAGTCCGGTCACCATTACGGTGCCTGGACCTGTTCCTTATGAAAGCAGTAATGCCATACCTTGGCACTACGGCTCTGATCTCTACTGCAACGGAAAGAAGATCACTCTAGATTCATCAACCTCTTCACCAAAAGTTGACAATGTTGGGGGAGGCGGAGGCTTCACCAGAAGCGGACGCCTTTTTGCCTCACAAACACCGAGACCCAATGCTGAAGCCGAAGCTGTTGCTAAGGCAAAAGGGAAGAATGTAGTACTTGAAGAGCCAGCTGTTAAAGAAACTCCGAAGACGTCTTTTGAACAAGAGGTGGACGAGTTCATGAGAATAATCAAAAAGAGTGATTACAAAGTGGTGGACCAACTTCATCAGACACCCTCTAAAATCTCTATATTATCATTGTTAATGTGTTCCGAAGCCCATAGGAATGCACTGTTGAGGGTCCTGCACGCAACCTACATGCCGGAAGAGATTACGGTTAATCAGCTGGAAACAGTGGTTGCAAATGTTAACACCAGTCATGGATTGGGCTTCACAAATGTTGATTTAACGACGGAGGGACGCAATCATAACAAGGCTTTACACATCACCTTAGAATGCAAAGGTGCTGTTCTTTCTCATGTACTGGTAGACACTGGGTCTTCGCTCAATGTCCTGCCAAAGAAAGCCTTGGTGAAGTTGGAGTATGATGGCTTGGCATTACGTCCAAGTAACTTGGTAGTGAGAGCATTTGATGGCTCTAAAAGATCAGGGCTTGGAGAGATTGATCTACGTGTGATGATTGGCCCACAAACCTTTAAAACTACTTTCTTCGTGATGGACATACAGCCGACCTACAGCCGTTTTGTTGGGTAGACCCTGGATTCACGCCGCTGGCGCTGTTACATCTACCCTTCACCAGAAATTAAAATTTGAGTGGGAAGGTTAGATCATCACAATCTGTGGGGAGGAGGACATTTTCGTTAGACAGGTGGCTACTTACAAGTATATAGAGATAGATGGGGAGATCCATGAGACTATGAGTCAGGGGTTTGAGGCCCTTAACATCAATGAAACAACTGTTGTGTCTGGAACTTCCATCACTTCATATCAACAAGCCCAGAAGGTTGTTGAGGAGGGTACCACTCAAGGCTGGGGCAAGCTGCTGCCAGTAGAAAAGAAAGAAGACAGATTTGGGTTGGGTTACAGACCAACTCGACAAGATCAACCAGAGGCTGCAACGGAGCCCAAATTTGTCAGCGGGGTAATGCTTACCCCGGATGCTGTGAACAGTCTGGAAGACGAGGAAGAAGACGAACGCAACCTGGAAAGCTAGATACGTCCAAGGATCCCGGGGAACCAAGTCTCTAACTGGTCTTCCCAGGAAATTATAAGAGTTACTCCTGCAGAGTAATTATTATTTCCTGTCTTTTAAGCATGCATCAAGTCCTGCATCTTGCCCAAGATGTCAGGACTCATTTTGTAATCGGGCCATCTTGTATTTTGTGCAAATGATTAATTAATGAATATCAGGACATCTTTTGCAAACGAGTCTCTCTTTTTCGCTCACTGTTTTTCATTTTTCATTTTTTGTACAAAACAATAAAATGGCAATGTTTTCAAAATAATAACTTCATTTTCACTTTTTCTAAACAAGATAAAAATGATCACTAAAATGAACCAATCTAAACCCTTGCAGAGAGTGCCCTCCAGACTACACCGACAACGACACTGCTATGACTTCGTATGACTTTGACAATCCGATTAATCAAGCCGATGAAGGGGTTGAAGAAGATTATGAGCTACCCGAAGAGCTAGCTAGACTGCTAAGGCAAGAGGAGAAGGTTATCACTCCTCATCAGGAGGAAGTTGAGACAGTCAATCTTGGTACTGAAGAAGACTTGAAAGAAGTGAAGATTGGGGCTCGTCCGCAAGATTCAGTGAAGGAATAACTTATTGACATGCTGCGAGAGTACGTTGATGTTTTTGCTTGGTCTTATCAAGACATGCCAGGTCTGGATACCGACATTGTTATGCACAAGATGCCACTAAAAGAAGACTGTCCTCCAATAAAACAGAAGCTACGCCGTACTCATCCGGATATGGCCATGAAGATAAAAGAAGAGGTGCAAAAACAGCGGGACGCCGGTTTCCTTGTTGTAACTAGTTACCCGCCGTGGGTTGCTAACATTGTACCAGTGCCTAAGAAGGATGGCAAAGTAAGGATGTGTGTGGATTACTAGGATCTGAATAGAGCTAGCCCGAAAGATGACTTCTCATTACTTCACATTGATGTATTGGTCGACAACACGGCTCAGTTCTCGGTATTCTCCTTCATGGATGGATTTTCAGGATATAATCAGATCAAGATGTCACCTGAAGACATGGAGAAGACAACTTTCATCACACCCTGGGGCACATTCTGTTATAAAGTAATGTCGTTCATACTGAAGAATGTTGGTGCCACTTATCAACGGGCTATGGTAACATTATTCCACGACATGATCCACAAAGAAATTGAATGTTATGTGGATGACATGATTGCCAAGTCCCTCACAGAAGAAGACCACCTGGTAAACCTGTTGAAGCTGTTCAAGCGTCTGAGGAAGCATCAACTGAAGCTAAACCCAACAAATGCACATTCGAGGTACGTTCCGGTAAACTGCTGGGGTTCATTGTAAGTGAAAAAAGAATTGAAGTTGACCCTGACAAAGTCAAAGCCATTCAAGAGATGCCTGCACCAAAGACTGAAAAGGAAGTTCGGGGGTTCTTAGGTAGATTGAACTACATTTCACGGTTCATATCTCACCTCACTGCAACCTGTGAGCCCCTGTTCAAATTGTTAAGAAAAGAACAAACGGTCAGGTGGAACGAAGACTGCCAGAAGGATTTTGACAAAATCAAGGAGTACTTACAAGAACTTCCAATCCGTATGCCTCCAGTTGAAGGAAGACCTCTAATAATGTACTTGACAGTATTAGAAGGATCAACGGGGTGTGTGTTGGGCCAGCATGAAGAGTCTGGTCGAAAAGAGTATGCAATATACTACCTAAGCAAAAAGTTTACCGACTGTGAACAACGTTATTCACTGCTTGAGAAAACTTGTTGTGCTTTAGCGTGGGCTGCTCGCCTACTAAGGCAGTATATGTTGAACCACACTGTTGCACCCCAAAATTTGCCCTCCACAAGACAATAAATTGTGTCCCAAGAGGTTCACAAGGTTCACAATGTTCACAAGGCATCTCATGAGATTCACAAGGTTCACAATTGGTTGACAAGTTTGACAATTCCCTCAGACAATGCATCCTCCTAAGCACTGCATTATAAACTAGGGTTTTGACTTTTATCAAGCTAAATGGACTTCCAAGACTTCAAGTGAGCTTCATAGCATCCTATATGTGTTCAAGAATCCCCATGTCAAGTTTCAAGACTTTCCCAAAAGATTTGCTCAGTCAGATGATCAGATAGGTTAAAATCAGTCAAAGTAGTTAAAAAGTCAAACTGAGGTCAACTATGGTCAAACCAAAGTCAAACTTTATGATTTTTTGCCAACATCAAGTACATGAGGTAAAATTCATCATTTGATCAAGGGTTAATCATGATTCATCAAGGAGATTTCAGATCATCAAGAATCAGGAGTTTCTAAATTAGGGTTTTCATAGGAAAAGTCAACTGAACTTTGACCAGCCATAACTTTCACATGCTTCATCAAAAATTTCCCATCCAGAGCTCATTTTGAAGGAAATTGAATTCTCTACAACTTTGTGTCTCACAAGCCAAGCCCAAAAATGCTTCATTTGGAAGGTATGAGCTAAGACATTATGGGTCCTTTTAAAAGTCAACAAAAAGGCAACAACTTCAAAAGAGCATAACCTGAGAATGGTAAAAGATATGGACATGAGACCAAAGAGGTTGGTTAGAGGACTCTTTAAGCTTTCCAAAATGTCCAAGAACACCTTCATAGCATTAAAATTGAAGGATTTGTGCCCTTGCAAAGTTGGGAAATATTTGGAAATTTTATGAAGCAAATAAGGCCTTAAAACCAATTTTTGCTAAATGAGCCCACCAAATTACCATCCAATCTTTATAATATCACCAAACACGACCCAACCCATGCCTTTTCTGATTTTTTACATTTTATTTAATATTTATTTGAATTTTATTCATTAAAATACAAATTAAATTAAAATAAAATATGAAAATCATATATTTGGATGAGATTATGATTCTAGAAGGTTTTAAATATCATTTAGAGATGATTGATTTGATCCAATTTCGTGCTAGCTTGATTTGGAAAGGTTAGATGAGATTTTTTCAATATTTGAAAGATGGAAACTTCATGATCAAGTCATCATTACAAAGCCCATAAATCCATGACTTTTTGACCTAATTTTGATCTCTATATATACTTGAAGACATCCCAATCACAAGGGCACGGTTTTGCTGCCTCTAAGAACACTTTTCATACTTCACAATTTCAAGAAAAAGAGAGATTCGGTTTGGGACTTTGAGGGATTCTCAAGACAAAATAAAGGTTGCTACATGTTCCTTGGACATCACTGATGCTTTCCCAATCATTACCATCACTCAAAACCTCACAAATCATGAAAATCGAATTCATGTTCTTCATTTTTTTTCAATTTTCGATTTCATTCATATAGCTATTATAAATTGTTTTGGTGTTATTAATCTTGTTTGTTGTGATGTTTAGATGAATTCTGGACAAGAACATTGAGGAATCGTGCCCTAAACCGAAAACCACCATTGTTAGGGTTAGAGTTCTGAAGTTTGGAATTTACGATTTACTTAAGATAAATGAATTCTAAGAACATGTCCATAACATATAAACTTCATGTGATTGATCTGGGCTGTTGATTTACATTAATATTGTGGTTTGCTTGATGATTTAAAAAACATAGGTTTTCTGGTTCAAGAACATGCAGGAAAATTCGCAGGAAATTGGATGGAGAAGATGAAGTTTTTGGCGCTGAAATCAAATTCAAATATGTGTTTTAAAATATATAGTTTGATTGTTGGTTTATTTTCAAATGCGCATGTTTAGCTCAGTTGGTTGATACATTGGTCTGTGAACGAATGGTCCTGGGTTCGAATCCCCCCAGGCCATTTTGTTTTGTTTTATTTTTTCAATGTTTTCACAGGTTAAAAAATAAAAAGATCATTGCCCAAACTTTATCACCAGCACGCAGCTGGCCTGGTGGCAGCCATGTTGGTCCAAGGGTGGAAAGGCCTAGGGCGTGGGTTCGATCCCTACCCCAGGTAAGTTTTTAGTTTCATTTTTTTAATTATTCTGTTTTGTTAATTTATTTTATAAATTATATTTCTTATAATAAAAACATATTTAAATAATAATATGTAAATATATTATCTTCATATTTTCTAAAGGACCTTTAATTTATTTTCTAAAAAATTTAATCCTAGTTTTTTTTATTTTAAATTAAAATATGTATATATTATTATTATATATTTATTAGTTTTGGTAAATAATTAAATTAATAATGTAAATTAAATTATAAATCATAATTATATTTTCTAAAATTTCTAAAACCCTAATCCTGATTTTTCTTAATTATAAAATTAACCCTAATTTTTATTTAACTTCAATATTAAACTTAATTAATTTTTCTTATATGTAATTAAATAATTAATCTTATTTTGTAAATAATTATTATATGGTTTTTCTTATTCTCATCATCTTATTTCCTTTCTAAAAATTCTTAAAAAATGTTTATTTAATTAAAAAATATTATCTTAACTTGTATATGTTTTTACATTTGTGCTAACCCTTTTCTTCTTATAATTATTTTATCATTAACCTTTTATCTAATTGTTTATTTTATTATATAGTTATTATTTAATTTGTTTTTATTATAATGTAACTGTAAAAGCTTTGTAATAGTCGTAGTTTATGATTGCTTTATGTTTTATAAATATTATTGCTTTGGTTAGTAAATATAGGGAGTGATAACCTATTTGCTTTAAAATTAATTTAGATCACTAATCATAAAGATAAATATTTGAACATATACACGCACACACGTAAGTCGATCCTTGATCGCCATCTCACTTCCTAAGTTTATCCCTCATGTTGCCTAACTATAAGGTCAAGTAAGGTGTCTACAAGCAAGGTCCCTTCTCATAAACAAATCATCTAGTCCCTTTCAATATTTAAAAGATCAAGTCCCTTCGATGTTGCCTTCGTAAATGATCTTGTCCCTTTCGGATAAAAGATGATAAGTCCCTTCGTATTGCTAAGACACCTTACAGTTGCCTAAACACGGATGACCCTTCACATGTCCCTTACAACATCCAAGGTAATGACTACCTATTCCTTAATAATAGGGATAGTCTTACCATTGAAAGAACATTTAAGAACAGTAAAGACTCAAATTAGGGTAGGTTCCTCTTAAGTACTTGCTCACTTATTCAAAAATACTTCATTACACTTTACATTTTAAACAATTTTCAAAACAAAGTCTTTATATATATCCGTACAAGGATCACTATAAAGTACTTAAGAAATTTTTTAATCACACACTACACTTCTCAAAACAGTTTAAAGTGAGCTAAGTAACTAAGAGCCCATGGATAACCATGGATGTAAAGGGTGTTAACACCTTCCCTTTACATAACCTACCCCCCGAACCCAAAAATCTTTTAAGGTCTTTCCTGTTCTTTTATACCCTTTCTTTTGGATAAAATAAAAGTCGGTGGCGACTCTTGCTATCCACAACATTTAACTAAAGTCAGTTCTCCCACTGTGTTACAGAACTGGCGACTTTGCTGGGGAAAATAAATGAGGGGTACCCTTAGGAATTAGATCACTTAAAATTTGTTTGCTTTGTTTGCTTTACTTTACTTGTTGGATGCTCTTATGTGTGAAAGATCCTAACCCGGATCTAGTGTACCTTAGGTAAATGGCAATAGACCTAGGAAACTGTACAGCGTATACCGATATGGTTGATCTGGTGGCCATAGTTAGTGTGACTTCTTGGTTGGTGCTTATGTTCCTTAAGTAAAGTTGAGGATAATATGAGGCTGCCATATGTTGTCAATACACTAACTGACTTTTAGAACCCTAGTTATCCCATATTGGCCTTTAGAAAGTAGTGAGATAACCGGCTTTGGTGAAGACTGAAGTTGGTTGATACTCGATACTACACTCATTGAGATTCTAAACTTGGAAGGTTTTGGTTGGCAAGTAAGTTTGCCTACTGAACAACCACCCTTGTGAAGGATCAATGATATTGAGATCCCTTAGAACCTGGTTACTTTATAGGATAGGATGAACCAACTAAATTTCAGGGGAGGGTATTTACCTTTAAACCTCATGCAAGCCTTAAAACCTAGGGCTATGGTGTGACTTGTTTGTGTGTGCCACATGTTTGTGATTGAGCATAACATCATAACATCATCATGCATCATAAGCATAGCATTTTCACTAACCATTTCAAGGACCAAAGGATTTATCTTTGTTCTTTGTTGCAGGTCATGGCTTCTGCTCGTAGGAATACTATCAGGACCAACTTTGTAAGAGACTCATAACAAAGTAAGTCAAGAAAGAATCTTGGAGCTAACCAAACAGCTTCACGAGGAACGGAATCTCAACTCATACCTCAACACAAAGGGGAAACGTCCATGGGAGACTTAAAACCCCATTTTTTGTATTCATTTCATTTTTATTGTAAGCCCAAGGGGAAAACAATTTTATTACTAATAAAAGTTTACTTTTTGGTTGTTTAAACAAATTTAAATCCTGCGGTCCTTGAAAAAATTGCATACGCATTTACATACCATATCATTGCATCACAGGTTTCTTATGTACATGTATCTTATCTTCTCGCTGTTTATTTCAGCAGAAATGGCTCTTGAACAGAATGTCAAAGATCTCCAGGCACATAATGCACAATTCCAGGAGCTGATCCTGAACTTGTCCAAGGGATAGGATGAATTGAAGACACTACTAGCTAAGAAGACTAAGAAGGCTAGAAGGTCAGGAGGCCTTATCAATATGGGAAGAAGGTTCAGAGGTCCTGTCAAGACTAAGGAACAGGTTGAAGATTATGAGTCTGAGAAAGAGGGAGGCAGTCTCCATAATACTATGGGGGATTCTGATTCTGAAGCAAATTACTATCATGACCCTAATGAAGATAAGTTCAAGATGCTGGTGGATAAAATGAATGCTATGGAATTGCAAAAGTCTTCTGGGCTGGATTTTGAAGATTTGAGTTTGATATCTGGAGTGATTATACCCATTGGTTTCAAGGTCCCTGCTTTTGTGGTATATGATGGTGTTTCATGTCCCAAGCTGCATCTGAGGTCCTATGTCCGGAGGATCCAACCCCATACTGCTGATAAGAAGTTGTGGATCCATTTCTTCCAAGAGAGCTTGTCTGGAGCTCAATTGGAATGGTACTATCAGTTGGAGAGTGTCAACATTCGTGATTGGAATGATCTTGCTGAGGCCTTCTATAGGCAATATCAATACAATGCTGATCTAGCACCTACTCGCATGCAACTCCAAAACATGTCTATGGGTGCTAAAGAGAATTTCAAGGAGTATGCCCAAAAGTGGAGAGACTTGGCTGGTAGAGTACAACCTCCTCTAACTGACCGGGAGTTAGTGGATATGTTCATGAGTACGTTGAATGGTCCTTTTTATAGTCATCTCATTGGAAGCTCATCATCTGGCTTCACTGAGTTGATAATGACAGGAAAGCGTGTAGAAAGTGGTATACGGAGTGGCAAAATACAGGTGGGTGCTTCTTCATCCAATACTACAAAGAAGCCCCCTAGTGGGAAGAAGGAGTCAAATGTTGTTTATGGTCAACCTGGTCGTAATAGGGGTCACCAATCTGTAAGTGCAGTTCACATCTCCAATCCTACTCCTGCAACACCAGAGCCACCACAGGGCAATCAGCAGAAGCCTAGAAGACAGTTCACCAAGATCAACATGTCACTGGCCCAAGCCTTGCAACACTTGTTGAAAGGGGAACTCATTACTTTGAAGGACCCTCCTCAGAATCCTAATGTTACCTCTCCTCGGTACAATCCTAATGCACGATGTGCATATCATTCCAATTGTCAGGGACATGATACCAACAATTGCTGGATATTGAAGAACAAGATTCAGGATATGATTGATGCTGGAGAGATTGAGTTTGACCCTCCTAGTACTCCAAATGTGATTACTGCTCCCATGCCAAATCATGAGAAGACTGTCAATGCTATTGATGAAGTTTCACATATTTCCTCAGTTGCAGATGTGACTACACCATTATCTGTTATCAAGAAGAAGTTGGTACACGTTGGGTTCTTTCCAGGTTGTAATGAAGATTGTTTTTATTGTGCTTATAAACTTGATAGCTGCTGGAAGTTGAAGGACGGTATTCAACGCCTCATGGACAATTACACCATATTGTTTGAGAGGACACCTTCTGTGGAGAGTATGGTTGAACATATAACTCAAGGTGTGAAGGTTGAAGAAGTGGATATGGTTGATAAAGTACCGGTAAGGATTATCTCCAAGGGCCCTGTCAAGATCACTCATAAGGGTCCTGTCAAGATTACTGCTGAAGGCCCTGTGAAGATTGTTGCTGAAGCTAGAGTGGCTCCTATGATTATTACCACCCCTGGTCCTATTCCGTATACTTCTGATAAAGCTATACCTTGGCACTACGGTTTCGATGTTTATATCCATGGTGTTAAACAGGAACCCTTAGCTGATACACCTGTTGCTGATGAAAACCTTGATGTTGATAATATTGCTGGATCTAGTAAGATCACGAGAAGTGAAAGAATTTTCTCTCCTCCGGCTACCTCCAAGAATACAGTTACTCCAACTACTACCTCTACTGCTGAGACAAATACTGATGCCCGAGGCAAAGGTCCTGTTATTGAACCTGTATAAACGGAGACACCAACAGCTGGGAATTATTCTAAGCAGATGGAAGAAGTGTTGAAGATCATTCGCAAGAGTGATTACGATGTTGTGGACCAATTGGGGCATACTCCCTCCAAGATTTCCATGTTATCTTTGTTGCTGTGTTCAGAGGCTCATGCTAAAGCCTTGATTAAGTTTCTGAAGACTGCTCATGTACCAAATGAGATTTCTGTGGATCAATTTGAAAACTGTGTTGCACACCTGACCTATGATAATCGGTTAGGCTTCTCCGATACTGATTTGACTCCTTCCAAGAGGAATCATAACAGGGCTTTACATATCTCTATTGAATGTAGGGGCACTACCCTGTCACTTGTGCTGATAGACAATGGCTCTTCACTGAATGTACTGCCCAAAGAGGTCCTAAACAAGCTTAGTCCTGAAGATGTTGTGTTGAGACCAAGTAATATAGTGGTGAAGGCCTTTGATGGCTCAAGAAGAGTGGTGCACGGAGAAATAGATCTCCCAATCAAAGTGGGTTCTCAAGTCTTCAATGCTACCTTTTATGTAATGGATATTCGTCCTTCGTACTCTTGTTTACTCGGGCGCCCCTCGATCCATGGGGCAGGTGCTGTAACCTCCACCTTACATCAGAAGCTAAGATATCCAGTGAAGGGAAAGGTTGTTACTGTTTACGGAGAAGAAGGATATATGATTAGCCATGTGAACACATTTAAATATCTTGAAGTGGAAGGGGAATATGTTGAAACTCCTTGCCAGACATTCGAAGTAGTTCCTTGGGTTGTCCCTACTACTGAAGCTCCTCCTGCTGTCAAAAGAGTTCATGTAGTTACCAGAGTACATCCAACAATGGCCTCCCTCAAAGATGCTAGAGCTGTGGTTGAAGAAGGTGGTTGTACTATTTGGGGTCAGCTTCTTGACATTCCTTACAAGTCTGACAAGTTTGGTTTGGGTTTCACTGCAGAGTCCCAGAAGGCTGTTCGTCGTGCTCGTGCTGCTCGTATCACCAATCAAGGGATTATAAAAGATCAGATCAATGATGTGGGTGACTATGATGAAGACTACAACCTGGATGCTTGGATTTTTCCTACTGTGGGTGATGGACTCAATAATTGGAAGGCTGAAGATGTTATTCATATCTCCTTTAGTCAGGAGTAAATACTATTACTGTGTTGTTACTTTTAAGTTTGTAATTTTTGAACAATTAAATTTTTAAGCCTTGTGCCTTACCCGGGGCACAATGGTATGCTTATTTCGGGATGTCATTTAATTTGCATACTTCATTCAATAAAAATCAGTGGACGTTTCGTTTTCGTAAATATTGTGTTCCTTGTCGTTCTTTTATTTTTATTTTTTGTTTTATCAGCTATGTGTTCTTACACACACCCACATCACTAAAATGCAGATCCTCATCCACTCTGGATCCTGTTGATAACAGTTCTACTATTGCCAATTATAATTTCGAGAATCCGATCTATCAAGCTGAAGATGGAAATGAGGACGATTGTGAGGTACCTGTAGAGTTTGCTAGGTTGTTACAACAAGAAGAGAAAGCTATACAGCCACATGAAGAGCCATTCGAAGTTGTGAATCTGGGAACTGAAGAAAACAGGAAAGAGGTCAAGATAGGGGATGAATTAGAGAATGGTGTTAAAAACAGATTAATTCAGATGTTACATGATTATGTGGAGATCTTCGCTTAGTCCTATGAAGATATGCCAGGGTTGGATACAGACATTGTGGTTCACCGTTTACCGATAAAAGAAGACTGTCGTCCAAAGAAGCAGAAGGTTCATCGCATGCATCCTGAAATGTCAGAAAAGATTAAAGCAGAGGTGATGAAACAGTTTGATGCAGGGTTCCTAGCTGTGACTTCTTATCCTCAGTGGGTTGCAGATGTGGTACCGGTACCTAAGAAAGATGGTAAGGTTCGTATGTGCGTGGATTACAGGGATTTGAACAAGGCCAGCCCCAAAGATGACTTTCCACTTCCTCATATTGATGTTCTGGTAGACAACACTGCTCAGCATAAGGTATTCTCTTTCATGGATGGTTTCTCTAGTTACAATCAAATCAAGATGGCACCTGAAGATATGGAGAAGACAACATTTGTTACACAGTGGGGCACCTCTTGCTATAAGGTGATGCCATTTGGTTTGAAGAATGCAGGGGCAACATATCAGCGTGCTATGGTGGCTTTGTTTCACGATATGATTCATCATGAGATAGAGGTATATGTGGATGATATGATAGCCAGGTCCCAGAATGAAGAGCAACATCTTGATCATCTGCATAAGTTGTTTGAGAGGTTGAAAAAATACAAGTTGAGATTGAACCCGAACAAATGTACTTTTGGAGTTAGATCTGGTAAACTCCTGGGTTTCATCGTCAGTGGAAAAGGTATTAAAGTGGATCCTGCTAAAGTAAAAGCTATACAAGAGATGCCAGCTCCCCGTACTGAGAAGGAAGTTAGAGGTTTCTTGGGACGATTGAATTACATTGCAAGATTTATTTCCCAATTAACTGCTACCTGTGAGCCAATCTTCAAGTTGTTAAAGAAAGATCAGGTGATGGAATGGAATGATGAGTGCCAAAATGCCTTTGATGAAATCAAGAAATATCTCCTAGAACCTCCAATTTTGATGCCACCAGTGGATGGAAGACCCTTGATTATGTACTTAACAGTATTAGACAACTCAATGGGGTGTGTGTTGGGTCAACATGACGAGTCTGGTCGAAAAGAGCAGGCAATATACTACCTTAGCAAAAAGTTTACCGACTGTGAAACAAGATACTCACTGCTCGAGAAAACTTGTTGCACTTTGGCATGGGCTGCTCGCCAACTAAGACAATATATGTTGACTCATACTACCTTATTGATTTCAAAGATGGATCCAATTAAGTACATATTCGAGAAACCTGCTCTCTCCGAACGAATAGCAAGATGGCAAATGATCTTAACAGAATATGACATACAATATACTACTCAGAAGGCCATTAAAGGAAGTGTTGTAGCTGATCATTTGGCTCATCAAGCAGTGGATGATTATCAGTCAATGAGTTTTGAGTTCCCTGATGAAGACATTATGATTATTACCAAAGAACCTGGACAATATGACGGACCTGAACAAGGATCCCGATGGACTATGGTTTTTGATGGAGCTTCTAACGCACTTGGTAATGGTGTTGCGATCAGTTCCCCTGAAGGTTGTCATACCCCGATTACTGCAAGACTTTGTTTCTATTGTACTAATAACATGGCTGAGTATGAGGCATGTATCATGGGTATCAAAGCTGCCATTGATATGAAGATTCAGTTCTTGGACGTATATGGAGATTCAGCCCTGGTAGTAAGTCAGATCAAAGGAGATTGGGATACCAAGCATGATAATCTCATTCCTTACAGAGAACATGTGTTGTCTTTGATCCCATACTTTGAAAAGATTACCTTTGGACATATTCCACGAAGAGAAAATCAATTGGCAGATGCACTAGCCACCATGGCATCCATGTTTGAGATTAGCTGGGATGATGAAGCTCCCAAGATTACTATTGATAGATTTGAGAAGCCTGCATACTGCAATGAGATTGACACTGAAGAAGCAGAGGAGAAGCTTTGGTTCTATGAAGTGAAAAGATATCTTGAAGCTCAGGAGTTCCCTGAAGGGGCATCTGTCAAAGATAAGAAGTTTCTGAGGAGGTTTTCTGCTAAGTTCTTCTTGAGTAATGAAATTTTGTATAAGCGCAATCACGATTCAACTTTGCTTCGTTGTGTGGATAAGAAGGAAGCAACTGAGATTATGGAAGATATGCATGATGGGATCTTTGGCACTCATTCTAGTGGTCATACTATGGCAAAGAAAATATTGAGAGCAGGCTACTATTGGTCTACCATGGAAGCTGACTGCTATCAACATTCCAGAACATGTCACAAGTGTCAAATTTATGCTGATAAAGTGCATATACCTCCATCACCATTGAATGTGTTGACTGCTCCTTGGCCTTTTACCATGTGGGGCATTGATATGATTGGTGAGATCAAGCCCACTGCTTCTAATGGGCATCGTTTCATCCTGGTTGCTATTGATTACTTTAAAAATGGGTGGAGGCAGCCTTATTTGCATCTGTTACCAAGAATGTTGTGGCTCGATTCATCAAGAATAATCTTATATGTAGGTATAGCATCCCTGAAAGGATTATTACTGATAATGGATCTAATCTGAACAACACTATGATTACTGATCTCTGTACGCAGTTCAAGATTAAGCATCACAACTCTTCTCCGTATCGTTCGAAGATGAATGGGGCAGTAGAAGCTGCTAACAAGAACATCAAGAAGATTCTACAGAAGATGACTGTTACTTAAAAATATTGGCATGAAATGTTACCATTTGCTCTTCATGGTTATCGTACTACAATACGTACTTCAACATGGGCAACCCACTTCTCCTTAGTATACGGTATGGAAGCAGTTCTGCCCATTGAAGTTCAGATTCCCTCCTTAAGAATTATGAAGGATGCAGGCTTGGATGAAGATGAGTGGATTCAGACTCGACTTGACCAGATAAATTTGATTGATGAGAAGAGGTTGGCAGCTGTTTGTCATGGTCAGATGTACCAAAAACGGATGATCAAAGCTTTTAATAAGAAGGTTAAGCCAAAGGTATATCAGGCTGGTGATTTGGTAATCAAGCGTATCATATTACCACAGGGTGATCCTAGGGGCAAGTGGACTCCTACATATGAAGGACCATTTGTAGTCAAAACAGTATTCTCAGGAGGTGCCATGATGCTTACTACTATGGATGGTGAAGACTTCCCACAGCCTGTAAACGCAGACATAGTTAAAAAATACTACGCATAAAAAGAGACCCACTAGGTTGACTGGCCTAGGAAAAAATAAGGGCATCCCGGCGAATCAAAAGGGTTCGGGCAAAAATTAGGGATATATATATTAAAAAAAATGTACACCCGGCAAGTCGAAAACCTGAAAGGGCGGCTTGGGCAAAAAAGGGTATCCTGGTGGATTGAAAACCTGAAAGGGCAATCCAGGCAAAAGTTAGGGATTAAAGCGTATGACTATGTCTCGTTTGGATCACTCATATAACTTCCACTGATGGTGCTACCTAACTCAAGTTCAAACAGATAAAGATCAATCCAATCGTTTCCGTCTCAACAGCAGAAGATGAGATACTTGAAGATAATGGCAATAGTGGAATTGAAACTCAATAAGGATTATTTCTCACATAGCTGTTTTTCTTTGTTTTGTAAAATTTTACGACAAATTCCTCTTACTAGGATTTCTGTCTCCTTGTACAAACTTGCCTATGTATAGGTCACTTTGTGATATAAATAAAATTTCATCTTTGAATCCAGATTTACTTTTACCCTATTTACATAAGCGAAACGTCCATTGGTTGTGTTTGAATGTATGTATGCTTTTGAATATGATTGATGTTTACCAGAAATGCATGAAAATGCAGTAATAGTATTTACTAAGGACGAACGAGGGAAGGAATTTAACGAAGCTTTGCCGGTTCATCCCCATAAGACAGCTACAAATCCCCAGTAGGGCAAATCCATCTTCATAAATACTTCGAGTTACATCTCCCCTTGAATTTATGTCCATCTCTTTTATCCTCAGTCGGGGTACTCAGAAACTTATTTCCTTCGATAAAAGTACGACGAACGAAGACGGGAAGTTATAAATATTATACTATCAAACGAGACGGGAACGAGTTCCTCATATTCTTCAGCAACGAATCGGGATTTATTTTTCCTAGCCAGCAGTTGTTATACGGAGATATCCAGACACTTCAGATTGCATGATTCATACATACATTATTTACATCATACCATAACATATCCATAAATACATAATACTGTACATACATACATATTGCATAAACTAACTTGTCCCTTGCAGACAGTTATATGCAGGTAAAATAATATCAACAATTCACAACAGGTCAGAAATGATCTATACATTACTCAAGATGTCCTCGGAGAGTAGGCAAACGATCTGTACAAAGATCCATTCCCTAATCCAGGATGCTTAATCTTGACACTCTTTTGTCCTCGGAGAGTAGGCAAACGGTCTGTAAAAAGATCCATTCCCTAATCCAGGATACTTCCAGAAGATTTCATCTATCTGGCCTTGAATAGCAGGCAAACGGTCTGTACAAAGATCCATTCCCTGGTTCAAGATATTTTTCAGAAGAACTAATCCTGACGTTCTTTTGACCTTGAATAGCAGGCAAACGGTCTGTACAAAGATCCATTCCCTGGTTTAAGATATTTTTCAGAAGAACTAATCCTAACGTTCTTTTGACCTTGAATAGCAGGCAAACGGTCTGTACAAAGATCCATTCCCTGGTTCAAGATATTTTTCAGAAGAACTAATCCTAACGTTCTTTTGACCTTGAATAGCAGGCAAACGGTCTGTACAAAGATCCATTCCCTGGTTCAAGATATTTTTCATAAGAACTAATCCTGACGTTCTTTTGACCTTGAATAGCAGGCAAATGACAAACGGTCTGTACAAAGATCCATTCCCTAATCCAAGATATTCCCAGAAGAGATAATCGTCATGAAGATTCATTTCTACTGGTCTATTCAACAGTTTAAACTATGTTGCATAAACGATTCAGAGACGGCCTATACGAAGACCTAGTACTGATATCCAATATCAACATAAAGCTATCATCACATCCTGATATTTTGGATGGCATCTCTAAGCCCATCTCAGTTCTTCCAAGTGGCATCTTCAAGGCCACTCCAGCATATATAATTAATCATCAGTGTTACTTTACGCACTGGTGGGTGCAAATTTTTGGGCTTTTGTGTTTAATCCCCTTCAACCTTCCAGGTCACGAATGGCACATATACCAATCTAACCCCTCAGGTTTCAGAAAATTGAACAGGGGCAGCTGTTGCACCCCAAAATTTGCCATCCACAAGACAAGACATTGTGTCCCAAGAGGTTCATAAGGTTCACAATGTTCACAAGGCATCTCATGAGATTCACAAGGTTCACAATTGGTTGACAAGTTTGACAATTCCCTCAGACAATGCATCCTCCTAAGCAATGCATCATAAACTAGGGTTTTGACTTTTATCAAGCTAAATGGACTTCCAAGACTTCAAGTGAGCTTCATAGAATCCTATATGTGTTCAAGAATCCCCATGTCAAGTTTCAAGACTTTCCCAAAAGATTTTCTAAGTCAGATGATCAGATAGGTTAAAATCAGTCAAAGTAGTTAAAAAGTCAAACTGATGTCAACTGTGGTCAAACCAATGTCAAACTTTATGATTTTTTGCCAACATCAAGTACATGAGGTAAAATTCATCATTTGATCAAGGGTTAATCAGGATTCATCAAGGAGATTTCAGATCATCAAGAATCAGGAGTTTCTAAATTAGGGTTTTCATAGGAAAAGTCAACTGAACTTTGACCAGCCATAACTTTCATATGCTTCATCAAAAATTTCCCATCTAGAGCTCATTTTGAAGGAAATTGAATTCTCTACAACTTTATGTCTCACAAGCCAAGCCCAAAAATGCTTCATTTGGAAGGTATGAGCTAAGACATTATGGGTCATTTTAAAAGTCAACAAAAAGTCAACAACTTCAAAAGAGCATAACTTGAGAATGGTAAAAGATATGGACATGAGACCAAAGAGGTTGGTTAGAGGACTATTTAAGCTTTCCAAAATGTCCAAGAACACCTTCATAGCATTAAAATTGAATGATTTGTTCCCTTGCAAAGTTGGGAAATTTTTGGAAATTTTATGAAGCAAATAAGGCCTTAAAACCAATTTTTGCTAAATGAGCCCACCAAATTACCATCCAATCTTTATAATATCACCAAACACGACCCAACCCATGCCTTTTCTGATTTTTTACATTTTATTTAATATTTATTTGAATTTTATTCATTAAAATACAAATTAAATTAAAATAAAATATGAAAATCATATATTTGGATGAGATTATGATTCTAGAAGGTTTTAAATATCATTTAGAGATGATTGATTTGATCCAATTTCGTGCTAGCTTGATTTGGAAAGGTTAGATGAGATTTTTTTCAATATTTGAAAGATGGAAACTTCATGATCAAGTCATCATTACAAAGGCCATAAATCCATGACTTTTAAACCTAATTTTGATCTCTATATATACTTGAAGACATCCCAATCACAAGGGCACGATTTTGCTGCCTCTAAGAACACTTTTCATACTTCACAATTTCAAGAAAAAGAGAGATTCGGTTTGGGACTTTGAGGGATTCTCAAGACAAAATAAAGGTTGCTACATGTTCCTTGGACATCACTGATGCTTTCCCAATCATTACCATCACTCAAAACCTCACAAATCATGAAAATCGAATTCATGTTCTTCATTTTTTTTCAATTTTCGATTTCATTCATATAGCTATTATAAATTGTTTTGGTGTTATTAATCTTGTTTGTTGTGATGTTTAGATGATTTCTGGACAAGAACATTGAGGAATCGTGCCCTAAACCGAAAACCACCATTGTTAGGGTTAGAGTTCTCAAGTTGGGAATTTACGATTTACTTAAGATAAATGAATTCTAAGAACATGGCCATAACATATAAACTTCATGTGATTGATCTGGGCTGTTAATTTACATTAATATTGTGGTTTGCTTGATGATTTAAAAAACATAGGTTTTCTGGTTCAAGAACATGCAGGAAAATTCGCAAGAAACTTTGAAGGAGAATTCGCAGGAAATTGGATGGAGAAGATGAAGTTTTTGGCGCTGAAATCAAATTCAAATATGTGTTTTAAAATATATAGTTTGATTGTTGGTTTATTTTCAAACGCGCATGTTTATCTCAGTTGGTTGATACATTGGTCTGTGAACGAATGGTCCTGGGTTCGAATCCCCCCAGGCCATTTTGTTTTGTTTTATTTTTTCAATGTTTTCACAGGTTAAAAAATAAAAAGATATTGCCCAAACTTTATCACCAGCACGCAGCTGGCCTGGTGGCAGCCATGTTGGTCCAAGGGTGGAAAGGCCTATGGCGTGGGTTCGATCCCTGCCCTAGGTAAGTTTTTAGTTTCATTTTTGTAATTATTCTGTTTTGTTAATTTATTTTATAAATTGTATTTCTTATAATAAAAACATATTTAAATAATCATATGTAAATATATTATCTTCATATTTTCTAAAGGACCTTTAATTTATTTTCTAAAAAATTTAATCCTAGTTTTTTTTTTAATTTTAAATTAAAATATGTATATATTATTATTATATATTTATTAGTTTTGGTAAATAATTAAATTAATAATGTAAATTAAATTATAAATCCTAATTATATTTTCTAAAATTTCTAAAACCCTAATCCTGATTTTTCTTAATTATAAAATTAACCCTAATTTTTATTTAACTTCAATATTAAACTTAATTAATTTTTCTTATATGTAATTAAATAATTAATCTTATTTTGTAAATAATTATTATATGGTTTTTATTATTCTCATCATCTTATTTCCTTTCTAAAAATTCTTAAAAATTGTTTATTTAATTAAAAAATATTATCTTAACTTGTATATGTTTTTACATTTGTGCTAACCCTTTTCTTCTTATAATTATTTTATCATTAACCTTTTATCTAATTGTTTATTTTATTATATAGTTATTATTTAATTTGTTTTTATTATAATGTAACTGTAAAAGCTTTGTAATAGTCGTAGTTTATGATTGCTTTATGTTTTATAAATATTATTGCTTTGGTTAGTAAATATAGGGAGTGATAACCTATTTGCTTTAAAATTAATTTAGATCACTAATCATAAAGATAAATATTGAACATATACACGCACACACGTAAGTCGATCCTTGATCACCATCTCACTTCCTAAGTTTATCCCTCATGTTGCCTAACTATAAGGTCAAGTAAGGTGTCTACAAGCAAGGTCCCTTCTCATAAACAAATCATCTAGTCCCTTTCAATATTTAAAAGATCAAGTCCCTTCGATGTTGCCTTCGTAAATGATCTTGTCCCTTTCGGATAAAAGATGATAAGTCCCTTCGTATTGCTAAGACACCTTACAGTTGCCTAAACACAGATGACCCTTCACATGTCCCTTACAACATCCAAGGTAATGACTACCTATTCCTTAATAATAGGGATAGTCTTACCATTGAAAGAACATTTAAGAACAGTAAAGACTCAAATTAGGGTAGGTTCCTCTTAAGTACTTGCTCACTTATTCAAAAATACTTCATTACACTTTACATTTTAAACAATTTTCAAATCAAAGTCTTTATATATATCCGTACAAGGATCACTATAAAGTACTTAAGAAAATTTTTAATCACACACTACACTTCTCAAAACAGTTTAAAGTGAGCTAAGTAACTAAGAGCCCATGGATAACCATGGATGTAAAGGGTGCTAACACCTTCCCTTTACATAACCTACCCCCCGAACCCAAAAATCTTTTAAGGTCTTTCCTGTTCTTTTATGCCTTTTCCTTTGGATAAAATAAAAGTCAGTGGCGACTCTTGCTATCCGCAACATTTAACTAAAGTCAGTTCTCCCACCGTGTTACACACACTACCTTGTTGATCTCCAAGATGGATCCAGTCAAGTACATATTTGAGAAGCCAGCACTTACCGGAAGGGTTGCAAGATGGAAAATGATTTTAACAGAGTATGACATTCAGTACACATCTCAAAAGGCCATCAAGGGCAGTGTACTGTCCGAATATCTAGATGAGAAACCCATTGATGATTACCAGCCTATGAGATTTGACTTCCCTGATGAGGACATCATGTTACTGAAAGCAAAAGATCATGAAGAGCCTGTTCACACTGAAGGGCCTGACCCAGAAGAAGAATGGACAATGATGTTTGATGGGGCTGTCAACATGAATGGTCGTGGGGTTGGTGCAGTGCTTATCACACCTAAGGGAGTTCACATGCCTTTCTCGGAAAAACTCACCTTTAACTACACTAACAATGAAGCTGAATATGAAGCTTGTATCATGGGTCTTGAGGAAGCCATTGACCTCAGGATCAAGACTTTAACTGTATTCGGAGATTCAGCTCTAGTAATCAATCAGACCAACAGCAAATGGTATACTCACCAAGAGCATCTGATTCCATACCGAGACTACACGAGGAGATTACTGACTTTCTTCACTACAGTCAAACTTGAGTATATCCCTCGAGATGAAAATCAGTTTGCGGATGCTCTGGCTACCATTTCCTTCATGATCAAAGTTCAAGCTGCCAACTTTGTGCCTCGGATTTCAGTGTCCAGACTTGACAGACCAGCATACGTATTCTCTGTGGACATTGCTAAAGATGACAAGCCTTGGTTCCATGACATCAAATGCTTCTTAGAGGATCAAACATACCCACCTGGGGCATCATCCAATGATAAGAAGACATTAAGAAGGCTAGCTGGTAGTTTCTTCCTGAATACTGATGGTTCCTTGTACAAGAGAAACTTTGACATGGTGCTTCTCAGATGTGTTGATAAGATAGAAGCAGACCTGCTGATGCACGAGGTGCATGAAGGATCTTTCGGTACCCATGCTGGAGGACATGCAATGGCTAAGAAATTGTTAAGATCAGGTTATTACTGGATCACAATGGGTGCAGACTGTTGTGCCTATGCCAGGAAACGCCACAAATGCCAGATTTATGCAGACAAAGTGCATGTGCCTCCAAATCCTTTGAATGTGATGTCTTCACCTTGGCCCTTTTCCATGTGGGGCATTGATATGATTGGAAAGATTGAGCCGACTGCTTTAAATGGTCACAGATTCATCCTGGTAGCCATTGATTATTTCACCAAGTGGGTCGAAGCAGCTTCGTATGCTAATGTCACCAGACAAGTGGTAGCCAGATTCCTGAAGAGAGACATCATTTGTCGGTATGGAGTACCCGAGCGAATCATTACTGATAATGGTTCTAACTTGAACAATAAAATGATGGAAAAACTGTGTCGGGACTTCGAAATCCAACATCATAACTCTTCTCTTTACAGGCCAAAGATGAATGGCGCTGTTGAGGCAGCTAACAAGAATATCAAGAAGATTGTGCAGAAGATGGTGGTTACTTACAAAGACTGGCATGAAATGCTACCATTTTCCTTGAATGGGTACCGTACCTCAATCAGAACATCCACTGGGGAAACACCGTATCAGCTTGTGTATGGTATGGAGGCAGTCCTACCTGTTGAAGTTGAATTACCCTCTTTATGGGTATTGATGGATGTCAAGTTGAATGAAGCAGAATGGGTCCGATCTCGGTACAATCAACTGAATCTGATCGAAGAAAAGAGATTAGCTGCAATCTGTCATGGGCAGCTGTATCAGAAAGTCAGGCTCCGGGAATACCAAGTGGGAGATCTTGTGCTGAAAAGACTCCTTCCTCCTCATACAGACCACAGGGGCAAGTGGACTCCGAACTACGATGATCTGTTCATAGTAAAGAAAGTTTTCTCTGGTGGAGCACTGATGCTCACTACTATGGATGGTGAAGATTTCCTGTCCCCTGTGAATTCAGATGCAGTTAAAAAATACTTCGCATAAAATGACCTGCTGGACATAAAAACAGAATGTAAGTCCAGGAAAAAATAGGGCATCCCGGCGAGTCAAAAACAGAATAAAGGACTCGGGAAAAAATAAGGGAAAATACTAAAAAAATGTACACCCGCTGAGTTGAAAAGCCGCATTGGACAGCTCAGGAAAAAATGGATATCCCGGTGGATTGAAAACCCGAAAGGGCGATCCACGCAAAATTAGGGAATAAGCGAACAACTGCATTCTGAATTCATCTGTATCACTCACAACATGGCAAACTTCGAAAGGTTAAAGCATCGGTCAGAATCAACTTTCTTCAGAAAGCAAGATGAGAAGAACGTCAAAGGTCATACGGGTCATAGCAAAGGGAAGCTCACTGAAGCATCATCAACATTGCCAGCACCTTCATTTTTCTCAATTTGTAACAATCTCCTCATTTCAGGGGATTTGTTTCTTTGACTGTACTTGCCAATTCAGGGCACACAAATTAATAAAACCAGAATTTTCAGTCACATTTCGTCTTGTACATTTTTGTTTCGTTTGCAAAATGTCCAATATTCATGATATGATACTTGCATAAAACAAATGTGTCTTTCTAACACATGCTTGCAGGAAATGTATTTTACTCTCGGGAGTATCTAAACTCCTATGACAGAATCCAGTAAGGGATACCTCGGGATACTTGTGCATTTCTTTGTTTTGACAGGATTGCAGGTATTCAAAGCGCAACATGGGGCATGAAATGTTTCCCCCAGCAAAGTTGCCAAATCATTGTTTCCTCAGCACATCCTCCAAACAGCACCGGAAATGCTTTCTCCCCATCAGAGTTTCCAGGCATCACTTCTCCAACACATTTTCTTCAGAGCAGCATCAGAAAACGCTCATTTCCCCAGTTGAGTTGTCAAGTATCCTCATCCTCAGCGGGACCCCCACATAAATCTCTAGGAAGATCGTTCAGTGGTCTTTCCTCCCCCAACAGAGTACTAGAATGGGAACCATCTCCCCACAGAGCTACAGCCTCTCCAGAAGAGCAATGTCTGAATTTCCCGCACAACAAAGTGACGAAAGCTTCCTCATCCCCAGCTGGGTTATACCATTACCAGATAGATCTATCAATGATCTAATTCCCCAAGTAGAGCCATACATCTCATCAGGTCTACCAATGATCTCATCCCCAGCTGGGATATCCTTTCAAGAAGATCAATCCGAGATCTCCACAAGCAGCGGGATCCGAATCCCGGATCGGTATCTTTTGCATAATCATGGCATTCGCATCATAAATCACCACAAAAGCGTAGCATTCCGTCTAATACGGAGCATTACGGCAAAAAATCAAACATATTGCATAATCACAAGTCAAGTTTGAACCCATCACATGTGAATGCCAACAGCACTTCACCAGCAGTATACAAAATACTTCTCAATTTCACCAACAGAAAGCCAAAGCGTCCCCTTTGCACTCTCCAACACAAATACATGTTTATTCGACACTCGTCCGTGTCATATAATCTCCCTGCATATATAAACCACAAATATCCTTCTTGGATACAGAAACTTCTATACTCTTTTGACACCCGTCTGTATCACCATTCCCCAGCAAGGTTACCCAAACACTTATTATAATACACTCTCATTGACACCCCGTCTGTGTCATCCTATCCCCACAAATTGCCTGAACACCTTTTATAAGTTCATAACTTATGCACTTTTCTCTTTTGACACTCATCCGTGTCGCTTTTCCCAGCAAGTTGAACACTCGTCCGTGCATTGCTCATACTTCACAATGCTTATTTTTATTCATACAGATACTCGTCTGTATCTTGTATGCTCGCTCATTTCCCCTCAGAGTCGACACTCGTCCGTGTTCTTTGTTAACCAGTTGATACTCGTCCGTATCATCATCTCTGAACATGTGTCAGCGTTGTTTCTACCGATACTCGTCCGTATCGTAGTCTTAAAGATGTTCGTCCGCATCTTTAATCTATACATAGTGTCAAACACTTATACCTTGTATTCCTTAAAGCATAAGCACTCGTCCGTGTTTACCATTCCCCAGTAAAGCAATCTTTCTGTTATCTGACATTCGTCCTATGTCATGATACTTTGGGCAGCCGTACCCTGCCAGGTGATCGTCCTTCACCTTTGGATGACCGTCCCTCATCCTTCTCCCAGCGGAGTCTCCATTATTGGAACCCTTTTTATATCTGGCATTCGTCCTATGTCGTGATATTTAGTAGCCGTCCCCTGCTAGGGGATCGTCCTTCACCTTTTTGATGATCATCCTTCATCATTTTATCCGATGGCCGTCCCCATCGTTGATCTCTTTATCTGACATTCGTCCTATGTCATGATAAACCTCGAGAGCAGTCGTACCCTGCTAGGTGATCGTCCTTCACCTCTTGGTGATCGTCTTTCATCAGGCTTATCCGATGGTCGTCCCCATCGTCGACCTTTTTCTATCTGGCATTCGTCCTATGTCGTGATAGAAAGTAGCCGTCCCTTGCTAGGTGATCGTCCTTCACCTTTGATGACCGTCCCTCATCATTACTTCATTTATTCTCTGAACATGATGGTCGTCCCCATCATTGCCTTTATTTTAACCCCCAGAGAGTCTTGTTTCTTTACTTGATGGCCGTCCCCATCATGGTCTCTTTATTTCCCCAGCATGTCGGCTGTCCCCGTCATCGTTTTATCCCCAGCAGTCGTCCTCTGCTCGATGGTCGTCCTCCATCGCCCGCATTTTATAAATCATACTATACTTTCCTTTTACAATCTATATCCATTTTCTTCTTCTCCCCAGTGAGTGCAAATTTTGGACTGTCTTTGGTATTTAACCACAAGTTATCTTGTTTGTCTGTTAAGCCAAGCGCTTACATCCTGCACAGCTAACTCATGTTTGAATAGGGGCAGCTGTAAACACCCCAAATTTTCCATCACTAAGTTCACACCATGGCTTGTGATCTTTCATATTTTCATTAGTTTCATCATATCATATCATATTGCATTTTTGCTTCACTGCATTAGTTCAATTCATCTGCATCTAGGGTTTGTGATCTGAGCAATCCAGGTTCCATCTGAGCCACTCCAAAGGTCTTCCATCACTCCAAGAGGGTCCATTCATGTTCAATCATCCTATTTTATCCTCCAAAGATCAAGGAAGTCAAAGAATCACAAGAACTGGCAAAGCATGGAAGCAGAGCTAGGGTTTAACTACACAGATGACCTAAAATTAGGGTTTTGGTTTCAGAGGCCATAACTCCAAATTGTTTGGTCATTCTTGTTTCTATTGGTCTCAATATGATATAAGGATCATGCATACCAAGTTTGATGAAGAAATTCATTGTGGAAGTCATCTGTTCACTGGGTAACTTCTTGAGCAAGTCAGGGCATCTGAGGCCCCAAACATGGAACCAAAGTGGATTTTTCATCAAATTAGGGTTATATGGTCTTTATTTGATCATTTAAGTGCTTATAAGTTCACAAAATTGAAGAAAAGTGAGCTAAACCAAAAGTTGCCAAAAATGGAAATGACTTGTAATGTAAACTTTCCATTTTGAGAAAGTTTTCAACCTCCTCTTTCTCAACCAAAAATGCTTCAAATTAAAAATTGTTGGTCATGAAAGTTGTAGATTAGATCATTCCCTTTTCAAAAAGTACAAGAACAAGATCTAATTCATTTTGGAACTCAAGATATGGCTTGTCAAAGTTGGCTAAAATCCCATATATTTCAAGAATGCACCAAAAGGGATTCTTTGCAAAACCACTTGCCAAGGCTTTTTGTGACTTCAAACACACTTCAATACATCATAACATCATAGTGCATTGCCTCTAGATCAAAATTGCCCAAGGAATTGCAAGATTACTGTCGCTCCCAAAAGATGAGACTGGCTCAAATGAGGTACAGACGCGAACGGTCGGCGAAAGGATGAAATGAAAAGAGTCGCCAGCTAGGCATTTTTATCCCGAAGGAAAGGTAATGCTGCATAAACCTAGAAAGATACGGATAAGACGGTTGCGAACCAGAGAGACTGAGAAAGGGGGTTGGTTACAACCTGGGAAGGTATTAGCACCCAGATTGTCCGCCGTACTCGACGGGATCCACGCTTAAAAGATTTGTGTTTTAAAGGGGTAGTGTCAGTGCAATTTGTGTATCAAAACTGGAAAAGAATGCAAGTGTCAGTGTAAGAGAAGTGGAGTGTATAAGTGGAGTGTCAGTGTAATAACAAGGATGAAATTCTCAAGACCATGAGGCTAAAAGAATAAAGCTGGGAGGAGGGGGAATATACAGAGACTTTTGTTCGATAACTGTTAAGTTATGCCTACGTATCCTCTCGTGCAATGAGGAAGTCAGAACACCGTAGTTCGACCCAAAGAGACTGAAAGATAAATTGACTTGTGAACTGCTTACTTATCTATGCTCAAGTGTATGACCTATCTGGATCAGGTGCAAACTGTCTTGCATTAGACAGAAGAAGCAAGTTCTCGTTTGTGAGTGAATGAGATGAGGAAAGAATCCCGGAGGAGACGATTATTGTTTGTTTTTGTGTTTTCAGTCTTTTATTGTTTTTGGAAATGTGTCATAAGTTAATGAGCTTAAGCCTAATCCAATGGGTTAGCAGACTCATCACATCTTCCCTCTGATTAGGGGTAATGAGAATACCTTAAGTGTGAAGTCAGCTTCTCACACTTAATCACCCTGAAGTAGGATTACGGTCATTAACCTACCTGTGATTATTTAGATGTTTTTGTTGTTTTTGTTTAGTGTTAAGTAATGAGATTAAGCCATAATCAGGGATTAAACAGACTCATTACACCATCCTAATAGAAGGATAATAGATGAGAATGTCTAAGCTGAGGAAAACTCCTCAACTTAATCCATGATTAGGGATTAAACTCATGACAAAACAGAGCCTTTATTAAGTGGATTTTAGTTAATGATAAGATGATGAAGTGATTTTTAGGGTTTGTAAGACAACTTGAGGGGGACTTGTCCATTAACATTAGGGTTAGTCCTTCTTAACCAATTAAGGAAGAAATAGAACCCTAATGCAAGGCCCAAGTTACAAGCTTGATGTCTTGATGGTTATTAGATGAATTGATTAAAGGAGTTAAACACATTAAGGGTTTAACACTTAGGATTAAAGTTATACACTCCATCCTAATAGAAGGATGCAGGCATAAACTTAATCACAAAGCCTTAAAACCTTTAGGGTTTAGTCCTTGATTATGAGATGAGAAGAGAAGACTCAATGAGACACAAAGGTAAAACTAAGTGGGGGGACTAATCAAAACCCTAATCATTGTCATGCTTGGTTGTTCCTAAAGTTTGTGAGGTTTACAAGAAAGATCTTCAGAGGGACCACCAGGAAGCAGATGAAAGGAGCAAAGAGAAGCAAAGTAACTTGCTTCATTTGAGAAGACAAGTCACTTGAGGAAAGAAAGTAAGGAGAAGAAGAAAGAGCAAGCTCAATCTCAAACACAAGACAAAATGCAGCAATGATGCATAAAAGAGATGAAAAGAGATTGTGAGAAGTGAAGGCAAATTCACTTCTCAAAGTAACTTACCACCTGAAAAGTTAGTGAAGGGAATGCAATGCAATGCAAAATGAGATGAAATGACATGATGAAAATCAAAACCAGAAGCATAAGTATGATGTGAATGATGCTAAGAGATGATACAAACATGAAACAAGGCATGAGGATGATCATACAAACATGTGGATACAAGAGAAGCATGCTTAGAACCATGGATGTACATGAAAAGTTATGAAATGCAAATGGCATACAACATGGAAAATGCAAGATGCAATGATCAATCATGATTCTAAGATGTCCCTCATGAATCCAATGGATGCACAAAATGTCATGGCAAGTCATGGTATGCAAGCAAATGCAAGATGAATGCAAAAGAAAGCCCAAATTAGGGTTTATGATCAATGCACAAAACAAAAATCAAAACCAGAAGCAAACATCATTATAAAAAATTGAAAATGCATTCAAAGGAACCCTAAACCTATACAAACTCACTGCCCAAAGGAGGGGATCCAATTCTTAACCTAATGAAAGTTATGAATTTCTTAAGATTTCTAGGGTTTTATGGTACCTTGTCAAGAAAAATGTCAAACAAATTGAAAATGCAAGATCAAATCATGCCAATTTAATCCTATAAACTACATGCTATACAAGATGCAATGCAAAAAGAATCAAAGTCCAACTCTTAAAGACTAGGCAGAAATGAATTTTCAAAGTTTGGATCAAAATAATGCCTTGAAATGAAATTAATTCCATGAAAAATTGTCAAAAGACATCAAGATCAAAAAATAAATTTGGTTTGAGGGTTGGACAATGTTTCTAAATAATTTTAAAGTTTTCATGAATTTTTTGGTGATTTTTAAATACCTAAAAGTATTTTTAATTAATTAATTCTCATTAATTAATTAAAAATAAACTTTTAAATGATTTAAAAATATTTTTTTATGCAAAAAATAAAAATAAAAATTTTTTTGGTTTCTGAAAATTAATAAAAGGTTGCACAAAAATTTTCAGAATTTTTGAATGATTTTTACTATTTTAAATAAAATGCACAAATTAAATGAATTAAAATGCAAATAAAATATGATTTAAATGAAAGTAAGCAGAATCAAGGGCTGATATTCAAACTCACACGCGCGGGAGTGGACTTGGCGCGCATCTGGACGGCCATTATTCAAATTCACGCAATTAAGACTAAACCCTAATTAATTAACCCTAATGACTTTCAGATGACCGGAACAGTGTTCCGGTCATCTTCTCCGGCCAACCCCTTCCCTGAATCCCTCAAAACGCCATGAAACTTCACCAAAAGCTCCAGAAACAATCAATGACCAACAACAAAACATAATCCAGCAACAAATTCCATTTATTTCAACTCAAAATCAAGATACGAATCAAACATAAAAAACTGACAAAATTTCAGAAACACAATACAACCTCATTTCTCAATCTTTTTCAAAAGTAAAAGGCTCAGTGAACTCAGGGAAGCATGCTTTATCATTTAGAAACAAGAAATAAAGGTTCTGGAAAAATGAAATTCCATGGCTACCTGAATCGAAGCTTTGATTTCTGGCACTTTCTGGCTGGTTTCTTGCTTCCAATCACCTCCAGTGGACCTCCTGAGAAGCTTTCAATGCTTGTTTGAAGTTTACAATGGTGGGTTTGAAAGATAGCTGAAGTTCTGCTCAAAGGGGGAGAGAAATCGTATCTTGGTTTCTGGGAGTTTCAGGCTATGGTGATGGGTGGTTTGTGACCAGTGAAGTATGCTGAGTTGATTTGTGAAGTTGGTTTGTGTGTTTGCAGCTTGTGGAGAGTGTTTCGAAAGCTTTTGCAAAATGGGGTGAAAATGAGAGAGTTGTGTTCTTGGTGTTTTCAGGCTTGTGTGTTATGTGTAATGTCTTGCTTTTGGTTTGTATAAACAAATGGGATTGGTCAGATGAGTTGATGTGTGCTTTTGTGATTGGTATGGCTCAAGTTGCCAAAATGTCAAATTTGTGTAAGAGAGGCATGGGCTACTAGCTAGCCAAGGACAAATGGGGTGTCCTGCGCAGCAAGAAGTGTGGAGAGCCCTAGGATTGGTTATGAAGTCAGCAAGCAAGTGGATTCATACTTGAGTGAGTTTTTGCAACTTGCTTCACTTTGGTTTCTTTTGAAAATTCTTGCTCCATAAGTCATGAAAATGAGTGATCCCTTGGCCCATTCTGAATTTTAGATGTCACATGATCATGTTGTGAAGAAATGATACACATTTGAGGCCTTTAGAACACTTGATCAAACCATTTTGCAAAATGTCTCTTTGGTAGAAAACTTCAAATTTTGTGATTTTAGCCAACTTTGACAAGCCATAACTTTTGATCCAAAATGAATTAGGTCATGTTCTTGTACTTTTTGAAAATGGAATGATCCATTATACAACTTTCATGACCAAAGTTTTTCCATTTGAAGCATTTTTGAATCAAAAAGCAAGGGTTGAAAAAGTTTCCCAAAATGGCAATTTTCATTAAAAGTCAACTTTCCCAAAAAGTCAACTTTGCAAATGACTTAAGACTCTTCAATTTTGTGAACTTCCAACATCTTCCATGATCAAATAAAGATCATACACAATCAAAATGATGAAGAACACCCTTTGGTTGGGTCATTGGGGGCCTCAGATGCCCTGATTTTACACTGGCTTGCTCAGAAAGTCAACCCTTGATCAGATGACTTCCCCATTGAATTTCTTCATGAAAATTGATATGCATGCTCTCTATACCATATAGAGACCAATATAAACAAGAATGACCAAAAAATTTGGAGTTATGGCCTTTGAAACCAAAACCCTAATTCTAGGTCATCTGAGCAGTCAAACCTGGCTCAGCTTCCATGCCATTTTCAGTTCTTGTGATTCTTTGACATTCTTGACTTTGAGAGGATATAATATGATGCTTGAACATACATGGACCCCTTTGAGGTGATTGAAGACCTTTGGAGTGGCTCAAGAAGCTCTTGGATTGCTCAGATCACAAACCCTAGGTGCAGATGACTTTGAAACAATGCAGTGAAGCAAATATGCAATATGGGATGCTATGATTGAAATTATGCATATGAGAAGATCACAAGCCATGGTGTGAATGGGTGAGGGCAAATTTGGGGTGTTTACAGCTGCCCCTATTCAAACATGAGTTAGCTGTGCAGGATGTAAGCAACGGCTTAACAGACAAACAAGATAACTTGTGGTTGAATACCAAAGACAATCCAAAATTTGCACTCATAAAATGAAGAAGAAAAGGGATATAGGTTGTAAAGGAAAATAAAGTATATTATAAAGTGTGGGCGACGGAGGACGACCGTCGAGCAGAGGACGACTGCTGGGGAATGAGCAATGACGGGGACGGCCGACACGCTGGGAAAAGTGCGGGAAATAAAGCAATAACGGGGACGGCCGACATGCTGGGGATAAAAGGGATTATGATGGGGATGGCCATCAAGTAAAGTTATAAGATTCTCTGGGGATCAATGAAAGAATGATGGGGAAGGCCATCAAGTTCATAAAGTAATGTAAACAACGATGAGGACGACCATCGGGCTAAACTGATGAAGGACGATCATCAGGAGAAGAAAAAGGGACCACGACGGGGACGGCCATCGGGTTAAAGAATAAATGAAATAATGATGAGGGACGGTCATCAAAGGTGAAGGACGATCACCTGGAAGGGTACGGCTGCCGAAAATATCACGACATAGGACGAATGCCGGATAAAAGGCCAACGATGGGGACGACCATCAGATGAGCATGATGAAGGACGATCATCAAGAGGTGAAGGACGATCACCTAGCAGGGGACGACTGCTCTCAAGGTTTATCATGACATAGGACGAATGTCGGATAACAATATCAACGATGGGGACGGCCATCGGATAAAATGATGAAGGACGATCATCAAAAGGTGAAGGACGACCACCTTAGCAGGGGACGGCTGCTAAAAAACACGACATAGGACGAATGTCGGATAGAAACGATCCACGATGGGGACGGCCATCGGATGAGCATGATGAAGGACGATCATCAAAAGGTGAAGGACGATCACCTAGCAGGGGACGGCTGCTCTCAAGGTTTATCATGTCATCAGACGAATGTCAGATAGAAAAGAAATTTTGCTTTGCTGGCGATCTACTGGGGAATAGTAAACACGGACGAGTGTTTATATCCAAGAAACAAAAGGTATAAGTGTTTGGATGTTTGTGTATAGATTTTAAAGATGCGGACGAGCATCCCTAAGACCGTGATACGGATGAGTATCAGGTAGAAACAAGTACTGACACGTGTTCGGAGATGATGATACGGACGAGTATCAACTGGTTAACAAGGAACACGGACGAGCGTCGAATCTGAGGGGACTCTTCTGGGGAATGGTAGACACTGACGAGTGTCTAAATTCAAGAAGACATGAGTGTTTGACACGTGTATGGATTAAAGATGCGGACGAGCATCCTTAAGACTATGATACGGACGAGTATCAGGTAGAAACAAACGCTTGACGCATGTCCCGAGATGATGGTACGGACGAGTACCAACTGGTTAACAAAGAACATGGACTAGTGTCGAATCTGAGATGATATAAGTGGTGTATAGAAGATACGGACGTGTATCGGGTATAAGAGTAATAAGTATGAGTGGTGTATAGACAGGTATTTAACCTGTTGGGGAGAGTGACACGGACGAGTGTCAAAAGGAGAAAAGTATAGTATAAACAAATATCTGATATACAAAGTGTTAGGTTACTGTGCTGGGGAAAGTGACACGGACGGATGTCAAGAGAGTTCTATATATAAGTATCTGTGAGTGCAAAGAGGATGCTTTGGCCTTCCGCTGGGGAATATGACACGGACGAGTGCCACAAGGAGTATATACTGGTGTTTGTGAATGTAAGGCAACTGCTTTAGCCTTAGCTCTCTGTTGGGGAATCTGGGGAACATTCTGTATATTGTTGATGGATTGTCATTATTCACAAGTGCTTGATTCAGAACATGGCTTATGATTATGCGACATGTTTGATTTTTGCCGTAATGCTCCGTGTTGGACGGAATGCTACGCTTCGTGGGGGTGAATATGATGCGAATGCTATGATTATGCAAGGATACCAATCCGGGATTCGGATCCCGTTGCTGTGAAGATTTCTGGTTAATCTGTTTGAACTGGGCATCCCAGCTGGGGACGAGATCATTGGTAGATCTGACAAGATGTATCTGCTTGGGGGAATAGGTCACTGATAGACCCATTCCTGGTAATGAGGGACCCAACTGGGGTTTGTAGAAGCTTTTGTCGCTCTGTTGTGATTCCTTCATGCGTTGCTTTTCTGGATAGAGGCTGAGACTCTGTGGGGAAGTAGTCCCCTGGCTTTTGTACTTAGCTAAGAGGGAGGAATGATTGGCACCTCGGCTGGGGAGAAATAGCAAGTGGCAACTCAGCTGGGGAGAAATAGCAAGTGGCAACTCAGCTGGGGAGAGAACACTTTGGATGCTAAGACTGAGTGAGTGTTGATTTGCCAGCTTACTGGGATGAAGCTTACATGCCCCATGTTGCGCTTTGAATACCTGCAATCCTGCAAAGATAGAAACGCACAAGTAATCCCGAGGCATCCCTTACTGGATTCTGTCGTAGGAGTTTAGGCACTCCTGGGAGTAAGTATATTTCCTGCAATCACGCACTCTTTAGAAAAGAAACATCTGTGTTTATGCAATCAGTATCTTTAAAGACATCGGACATTTTGCAAATGAAAATAAAATGTACGAGACGAGACATGACTGAAAATCTGATTTTATTAATTCATGTGCCTTGAATTGGCAAGATACAGAAACATATCTCCTAAAATGAGGAGATTGTTACAAATTGAGAAATAAAATACTGGCAATGTTGGCGACGCTTCAAGGAGCTTCCCTTTTGCTATGACTCGTATGACATTTGACGTTCTTCTCGTCTTGCTTTCTGAAGAAGGCTGGTTCTGAGAGAAGCTTGATCTTTTCGGGACTTACCAAGTTGTAGGTGATACAGACGAATTCAGAATGCAGTTGTTCGCTTATTCCCTTATTTTGCATGGATCGCCCTTTCGGGTTTTCAATCCATCGGGATACCCATTTTTCCCTGAGCTGTCCAATGCGGCTTTTCAACTCAGCGGGTGTACATTTTTTGTGTTTATTTTCCCTTATTTTTGCCCGAGTCTTTTGTTCTGTTTTTGACTCGCCGGGATGCCCTATTTTTGCTTGGACTCTCATTCTGTTTTTACGTCCAGCGGGTCATTTTATGCGAAGTATTTTTTAACTGCATCTGAATTCACAGGGGACGGGAAGTCTTCACCATCCATGGTGCTGAGCATGAGTGCTCCACCCGAGAAAACTTTCTTTACTACAAATGGTCCTTCATAATTCGGAGTCCACTTGCCCCTGTGGTCTGTATGCGGAGGGAGGATTCTTTTCAGCACAAGATCTCCTACTTGGTACTCTCGGTGCCTGACTTTCTGATCGAAGGCTCTCTTCATTCTTTTCTGATACAACTGCCCATGACAGATTGCAGCCAATCTTTTCTCTTCGATCAGACTTAGTTTTTCGTATCGGGATCGTACCCATTCTGCTTCGTTCAGCTTAACATCCATCAGTACCCGTAAGGAGGGTAACTCAACTTCAACAGGTAGGACTGCCTCCATACCATACACAAGCTGATACGGTGTGGCCCCAGTGGATGTTCTGATTGACGTGCGGTACCCATGTAAGGCAAACGGTAGCATCTCATGCCAGTCTTTGTATGTGACTACCATCTTCTGCACAATCTTCTTAATATTCTTATTAGCTGCCTCAACAGCGCCGTTCATCTTTGGCCTGTAAGGCGAAGAATTGTGGTGTTGAATCTTGAAGTCCCGACACAGCTCTGCCATCATTTTATTGTTCAAGTTGGAACCATTGTCAGTAATGATTCGCTCGGGAACTCCGTATCGACAGATGATATCTCTCTTCAGAAATCTGGCTACCACTTGTCTTGTAACGTTGGCATAGGAAGCTGCTTCGACCCACTTGGTGAAATAGTCAATGGCAACCAGGATGAATCTGTGGCCATTTGAAGCAGTCAGTTCAATCTTGCCAATCATATCAATGCCCCACATAGTAAAGGGCCAGGGTGAAGACATCACATTCAAAGGATTGGGAGGCACATGCACCTTATCCGCATAAATCTGGCATTTATGGCATTTTCTAGCGTAGGCACAACAGTCGGCATCCGTGGTGATCCAGTAATAACCTGATCTTAGTAATTTCTTAGCCATGGCATGCCCTCCTGCATGGGTACCAAAGGATCCTTCGTGCACTTCATGCATTAACAAGTCTGCTTCTGTTCTGTCAACGCATCTGAGGAGTACCATATCAAAATTTCTCTTGTACAGGGAACCGTCAGTGTTCAGAAAGAAACTACCAGCAAGCCTTCTCAAAGTCTTCTTATCATTGGAAGATGCCCCAGGTGGGTATGTTTGATCCTCCAAGAAGCATTTAATGTCATGGAACCAAGGCTTATCATTTTTGACAACATCTGCTGCGAACACATATGCTGGTCTGTCAAGTCTGGACACTGAAATCCGAGGTACAAAGTTGGCAGCTTGAACTTTGATCATGGATGAAATGGTAGCCAGAGCATCTGCAAATTGATTCTCGTCTCGAGGGATATACTCAAGCTTGACCGTTGTAAAGAAAGTTAATAACCTCCTTGTATAATCCCTGTAAGGTATCAGATGATCCTGGTGTGTGTACCATTTGCCGTTGGTTTGATTAACTACCAGAGCTAAATCTCCGAATACAGTCAATGTCTTGATCCTGAGGTCAATGGCTTCCTCAAGACCCATAATGCAAGCTTTGTATTCAGCTTCGTTGTTAGTGCAGTTGAAAGTGAGTTTTGCCGAGAAAGGCATGTGAACTCCCTTAGGTGTAATGAGTACTGCACCAACACCACGACCATTCATATTAACAGCCCCGTCAAACATCATAGTCCATCCCTCTTCTGGGTCAGGCCCTTCAGTGTGAACAGGCTCTTCATGGTCTTTTGCTTTTATGAACATGATGTCTTCATCGGGGAAGTCGAATCTCATAGGCTGGTAATCATCAATAGGTTGCTCAGCAAGATATTCAGACAATACACTGCCCTTGATGGCTTTCTGAGAGGTGTACTGGATGTCATATTCTGTGAGGATCATTTGCCATCTTGCAACCCGTCCGGTAAGCGCCGGCTTCTCAAAAATATACTTGACTGGGTCCATCTTTGAGATCAATAAGGTAGTGTGGGTCAACATATACTGTCTCAGTCGGCGAGCAGCCCACGCTAAAGCACATCAAGTTTTCTCGAGCAGTGAATAACGCTGTTCACAGTCGGTAAACTTTTTGCTTAGGTAGTATATTGCATACTCTTTTCGACCATACTCGTCATGCTGGCCCAGCACACACCCCATTGACTCTTCTAATACTGTCAAGTACATGATTAGAGGTCTTCCTTCAACTGGAGGCATAAGGATTGGAGGTTCTTGTAAGTATTCCTTGATCTTGTCAAAAGCCTTCTGGCAGTCTTCGTTCCACCTGACCGTTTGTTCTTTTCTCAATAGCTTGAACAAAGGTTCACAAGTTGCTGTAAGGTGAGATATGAACCTTGAAATGTAGTTCAATCTACCTAGAAAACCCCGAACTTCTTTTTCAGACTTTGGTGCAGGCATTTCTTGAATGGCTTTGACTTTATCAGGGTCAACTTCAATCCCTTTCTCGCTTACAATAAAGCCCAGCAGCTTACCAGATCGCACCCCGAATGTGCACTTGTTGGGGTTCAACTTCAGTTGGTACTTCCTCAGACGCTTGAATAACTTCAGTAGATTTACCAGGTGATCTTTTTCCGTGAGGGACTTGGCAATCATGTCATCCACATAACATTCGATTTCTTTATGGATCATATCATGGAATAATGTTACCATAGCCCGTTGATATGTTGCACCAGCATTCTTCAATCCGAATGGCATCACCTTGTAACAGAACGTGCCCCAGGGTGTGATGAAAGTTGTCTTCTCCATGTCTTCAGGTGACATCTTGATCTGATTGTATCCTGAAAATCCATCCATGAAGGAGAATACCGAGAACTGAGCCGTATTATCAACCAATACATCAATGTGAGGTAATGGGAAGTCATCTTTCGGGCTGGCCCTGTTCAGATCCCGGTAGTCAACACACATTCTCACTTTGCCGTCTTTCTTAGGCACAGGTACTATATTAGCAACCCACGGCGGATAGCTAGTTACAGCAAGGAATCCGGCGTCCCACTGCTTTTGTACCTCTTCTTTGATCTTCATTGCCATGTCTGGGCGAGTACGGCGCAGTTTCTGTTTAACTGGCGGGCAATCTTCTCTTAAAGGCAGCCTGTGCATAACAATGTCGGTGTCCAACCCTGGCATATCCTGATAAGACCAAGCAAACACATCTGCATACTCCCGAAGCAAATCAATCAGTTGCTCTTTCACTGAGTTTTGTAAGCAGGCCCCGATCTTGACCTCTTTCACGTCTTCATCCGTACCAAGATTAACTGTTTCAATCTCCTCCTGATGAGGAGTGATAACCTTCTCCTCTTGCCTTAACAACCTGGCTAGCTCTTCAAGAAGCTCAAAATCTTCTTCAACCCCTTCATCAGCTTGATTGATTGGATTGTCAAAGTCATACGAAGCCATAGTTGTGCTGTTGTCGGTGCGATCTGAAAGGCACTCTCTGCAAGGGTTTAGATTGTTCATTTTAGTGATTGATTTTAATCTTGTTTAGAAAAGTGAAATAAAGTTGTCATTTTGGAAAACATTGCCATTTTATTTTTGTACAAAAAGAAGAAAATGAAAAACAGTGAGCAGAAAAGAAAAAGACTCATTTGCAAAAAGATGTCCGATATTCATTGATTGATCTGTTTGCACAAAATTTACAAGATGGCCCGATTACAAAATGATTCTTGTCGTCTTGGGCAAGATGCAAGACTTGATGCATGCTTAAAAAATACAGGAAATAATAATTACTCTGCAGGAGTAACCCTTATAATTTCCTGGGAAGACCAGTTTGAGATACGGCTCCCCGGGATCCTTGGACGTATCCAGCTCTCCAGGTTGCGCTCCTCTTCCGACTCATCTTCCAAATTGTTTACTGCATCAGGGGTGAGCATCCCCCCGCTTACAAAACTGGGCTTCTTAGCAGCCTCTGATTGATCTTGTTGAGTTGGTTTGTAACCCAACCCAAATCTGTCCTCCTTCTTCTCCACAGGCAACAGCTTGCCCCAGCCTTGGGCATTCCCCTCTTCAACAACCTTCCTGGCTTACTGGTAAGATGTCATGGAAGTCCCAAGTACAGCAGATGCTTCATTAATGTTCAGGGCTTCAAATCCCTGACTCATGGTTTCATGGATTTCTCCATCCATCTCAATATATTTGTATGTAGCCAGATGGCTAACAAAAATATCTTCTTCACCATAAATGGTGATGATCTGGCCCTCCCACTCGAATTTTAACTTCTGGTGAAGGGTAGACGTAACTGCGCCAGCGGCATGAATCCAAGGTCTACCCAACAAACAGCTGTAGGCCGGTTGAATGTCCATCACATAGAAGGTTATTTTAAACGTCTGTGGGCCAATCATCACAGGTAGATCAATCTCTCCTAGCACTGATCTCTTAGAGCCGTCAAATGCCCTCACTACCAAATTACTTGGACGCAATGCCAAGCCATCATACTACAGCTTCACCAAGGCTTTCTTTGGTAAGACATTAAGTGAAGACCCAGTGTCTACCAGTACATGTGATAGAACAGCACCCTTGCATTCTAGGGTGATGTGTAAAGCCTTATTGTGGTTACAACCCTCAGTTGTTAAATCAGCATTGGTAAAACCCAATCCATGGCTGGTATTGACATTTGCTACCACGGTCTCCAGCTGATTAACGGTGATCTCCTCCGGCACATATGCTGCGTGCAAGACTTTTAGTAATGCATTCCGGTGAGCTTCGGAACACATCAGCAGGGATAGAATGGAGATTTTTGAGGGAGTTTGGTGAAGCTGATCCACCACTTTGTAGTCACTCCTCTTGATGATTCTCATAAACTCGTCTACATCTTGTTCAAAAGATGTCTTCTGTGTTTCTTTGAGAATGGGCTCTTCAGATATTATACTCTTCCCCTTTGCTTTGGCGGCAGCTTCTGCTTCAGCTTTAGGTCTTTGTGATTGCGAGGCAAAAAGACGTCCGCTTCTGGTGAAGCCTCCGCCTCCCCCGACATTATCAATCTGTGGAGAAGAGGTTGAAGAGTCAAGAGTGATTTTCTCCCCATTGCAGTACAGGTCAGATCCATAATGCCAAGGGATGGCATTAGTGCTTTCATATGGAACAGGCCCAAGTACCGTGTGTAACACGGTGGGAGAACTGACTTTAGTTATGTTGCGGATAGCAAGAGTCGCCACCGACTTTTATTTTATCCAAAGGAAAGGCATAAAAGAACAGGAAAGACCTTTTTAAAAGATTTTTGGGTCCGGGGGGTAGGTTATGTAAAGGGAAGGTGTTAGCACCCTTTACATCCATGGTTATCCATGGGCTCTTAGTTACTTAGCTCACTTTGAATTGTTTTTGAAAATGTGAAGTGTGTGAATAGAAATTTTCATAAGAGTTTGATAATGATCCATGTACGGATGCGTAAAAAACTTGTGTTTGAAAATTGTTTGAAATTGTGAAGTGTTTGAAAGGTTTTTGAATAGTGAGCAAGTAACTATGAGGAACCTACCCTAAAGTTTAAGTCTTTCTGTTCTTGAATCCTTTAAATGGTAAGACTATCCCTATTATTAAGGAATAGGTAGTCATTACCTTGGATGTGTGGGACAAATGATGGGACATCTGTTTATATAGGCAACTGTGGGGTGTATTAAGCAATTCTGGAGGGACTGTCATCATTATTCGAAAGGGACAAGATCATTACTAAGGCAACATTCGAAAAGGGACTTGATCTTTTATTGTTAAGGGACTAGATGACTTTATTTTGAGGGACTTTTTGCTTCATACACCCTACTTGACCTTTTGATTAGGCAACAATGAGAGGTATCCCTAAGGAAGTGAGATGGCGATCAAAGATCGACTTACGTGTGTGAGTGTACAATTTTTAATATTTATCTTTTAAATTAAGTGATCTAAATTGATTTTATATTACAAGTATATTTACACTCCCTATTTACTAACCATATCATAAAATATAAATAGGAATAATACTACAATATTACATGAAGGAAGCATTTACAAAAAATAATAATTAACAAATTAAGCAAAAATAATAATAATAAGTGAATAAGCAAAAATAATAATAATAGGTAATTGGGTTAGTAGAAAATAATAATAATAATATAAAGTTAAATGGGGTTAGTAATAATGAAATAAATATAAAAATAAGCATAGTTAATAATATAAGCAAAAAAAATATTAAATGATTAATGAACAATTATTTTTAAGATTAAGAATAAAATATAAACAATTATGCTAACAATTATGAAATTTTAAGTTATATGCAAATTATAAAAATTAAATTAATTATGAACATATTATGAAAATTAAATTAGCACTTTTTAATTATTTTTAAACATATATTATTTATGTACAAAAAATTATATTATAAACAAATTATAAAATATATACCTAATTAAGATTTATAAATAATAGAATTAAATAAAATAGAAGAAAATTAGGGTTTGAGGAGATTATTAGGATTTATAAAAATTAATTAGGTTTTATATATTTAATATGCAAAATTATTAAATAGTGTACAATTATATAATATAAGTTTTTAAGGAAAATTTATTTACATATATTGATTTCTTTTTAGAAAAGCATTTAAATTTGTTTTAGAAAAAAAATAATATAAGGAAATAATAAGAAAATAAACAAAATAACATAAACCAAAAAAAACAGGACCTGGGATTTGAACCCGGGTCCTTTACCTGGAAAGACAATGACCTTGCCACTGGGCCATGTGTGCGCGTGTGGTAGCAAAGCCATCCAATTGGTTTTGTTGTTGTTCTAAACAATCCTGAAAAAATCATGAAAAAGAAACAAAACAAAAGGCCTGGGAGGAATCGAACCCAGGACCTTTTAACAATACGCATGCCTACTTTCCATTCCAGCCGGGAGGGCGCTTCTGGCATTAAGTTGACTACAATACATTATATATTAAAACTAATCATTAAACAGAAAAATAAGAAAAATTGATTGAGCCCAGGATTCGATCCCTGGCCCTTAGCATCATACGCGCATCCTTTTACCACCAGACCAATTGTACATTGGTGTTACAAAGCAGAGACAAATACAAAAAATATAATATCCGAACATTTGAATTTCCAAACGCGCGAAAAGGTCATCTTCTTCAAATTTCCTGCGAAATCAGCTGTGCTTTTTCTTACGAAGTTACCTGCGAATTTTCAAAACCAGAAACCTACGTTTTTGTGAACATCATACAAACATCAATATTAATTCAAATTAATAATCCAGATCAAATATACAAGGATTATATGTCATAGCCATGTTTTTAGAATTTGTTTTAAGGCCTTGAATGCTTAGTTCCCGATTTGAAGCTCCAAACCCTAGCAATGGCAAATTTCAATACAGTCCATGATAACTGAATTAACTTATCCAGAAAGTTTCTAAACATCACAACAAACATAAATCCATGGTTAGTTTTCAATATCAATGCATAAATTATTCAAATCGAAAAAACTTAGAACATGAAGAAGATGCATTCGGTTTATGCGAATTAAGGCATGAATGAACAAGGTTATGATCCAGAATCATTCTATGAACTCCCAGGAACAAGTTGCAACCTTTGGTTTGTCTTGAAAGCAGCTCTAGGTATCAAACCGAATTGGTGTTCTTAGGATGAATTTTGAAAATTTGTTCTTACCTTTGGAGGCTCAATTTTTCATCACTAGTGCTTGCAGTGTCTTCAAGTATTTATAATGATTGAATTAGGTCAAAAATAATGGATCTTGTATCATGAAAATTGATTACTTGATTATGAAGAAATCTTTCATCCAAAAATATCAAAAAAATCCAATATATTCTTACTATTTTGGCCTAGCACGAATTTGGATGTTGATAATTGGTCTTGAATGGAGTTTATGACTTTCTAGAAGAAGAATCACCCTTAAATATTGATTTTTTGATTTTATTTTGATTTAATATATATTTAAATGAATAAAATTCAAATAAATATTAAATAAAATAAAAAAAATCAGAAATTACTTGGGTGGGTCGTGCTTGGTGTTATATTGAAGTTTGGATCAAAAGATTGCAAGCCCATTTGGAAGAAATTGATTTTAAAGCCCTATTTTCTTCATACACCACTCAAAAATTTCCCAACTTTGCAAGGGCACATATACTTCAATTTTAATGCTATTAGGGTGTTCTTGGACATTTTGGAAAGCTTGAAGAGTCCTCTAACCAACCCCACTGGATTCATGTCCATATCATTTACCATTCTCAAGTTATGCCTTTTTGAAGTTGTTGACTTTTTGTTGACTTTCAAAAGGACCTATAATGTCTTAGCTCATACCTTCCAAATGAAGCATTTTTGGGCTTGGCTTGTGAGACACAAAGTTGTAGAGAATTCAATTTCCTTCAAAATGAGCTTTGGATGGAAACTTGGTGATGAATCATGTGAAAGTTATGGCTGGTCAAAGTTCAGTTGACTTTTACTGAGGAAACCCTAATTTAGAAACTCCTGATTCTTGATGATCTGAAATCTCCTTGATGAATCATGATCAACCCTTGATCAAATGATGAATTTTACTTCATATAATTGATGTTGGCAAAAAATCATGAAGTTTGACTTTGGTTTGACCACAGTTGACCTCAGTTTGACTTTTTAACTGCTTTGACTGATTTTGACTTATCTGATCATCTGACTGAGCAAACCTTTGAGAAAAGTCTTGAAACTTGTCATGGGGATTCTTACACACATATAAGATGTTATGAAGCTCACTTGAAGTCTTGGAAGTTCATTTAGCCTGATTAAAGTCAAAACCCTAGTTTTGGATGCACTGCTTAGGAGGTGCATTGTCTGAGGGAATTGTCAACTCTTCTGACCAATAGTGAACTTTGTGAACTTTGTGAACCATCATAAAATGTCTTGTGAACCTCATGGGAGGTCTTGTGAACCTTGTGAATTTTGTGAACCTTGTGAACCTCATAAAGTATCTTGTAGACTTCATGAACCTCATGAAAGGTCTTGTAAGCATTGTGAATCTTGTGAACCTTGTGAACTTCATAAAGTGACTTGTAGACTTCATGAACCTCATGAAAGGTCTTGTAAGTATTGTGAATCTTGTGAACCTTGTGAACCTTCTTAGCACACAAAGTCTTGTATTGTGAGGGCAAATTTTGGGGTGCAACACCGTGATGGTAACCGGGCTGACTGCAGCAGAGGAGGGTGTTGCAATAGTATGTGGATCATAGTAGATAGTAACTGGTGATATGGTAGAAGATGCCACTGCTTTTTGTTGAAAATTGTTGTTCGAAGGAATACTTGACGGATCATAATAAATAGTGACTTCTGAGATATTTGTTGGTGTTGTAGGAGAAGATTCTGAATAGAGGGGTGCTGACGTTGTAGAAGTAATGTTTGTTGATATCTGGCTTGTTGAGGTAATGTTTGAAGCATTTATTGATGAAACTGAAGAATTGTTTGGAATAATTGCTGTTGCAGTTGTAGGAGACTCAGGAACTGTTGTCGGAGGGATTGCCGAATTTGAAGGCATTGATGTTGTGATTTGAAGTAGACCATTCTGGATAAGACTGTCTATGCCGCTTCTCAAATTATCACACCCATTTACCGAAATGTTGCAATAACCGCACCCGAGCTCACACCCAGGGAATATCTGGCATTCAAGGAGTTGAGCTTTGATCTCTACCAGGGGTGTCCGGATCTGCCCAACACTGGTTATTAAGAAAGACGGCTTATCTTCCTCAATAGCATTAATTCTGGGCCCTCCATGGTTGGGCATGGGGTTTTTGTTGACATTTGGCGGGGGTGCAAAGTTTAGAGCTTTAGAATCTACCAAGTCTTGTACCTTCATCTGTAGAGCCCTACATTTCTCTGTACTGTGGCCAAGTGCATTGGAGTGAAAGGCACATCTGGCGTTGGCGTCATAATTTCTTGGCAGACTTGAGGGATCTGGTGGTGCCAACGTCCTTAACTCAACCAAGTTGAGCTTCAGGAGCTGTGGCAGTAAAGCGGCATAGGGCATAGGGATTGGATCAATCACCCTATTGGCCTGGGATGGTCTCTGTTGAAATGGTCTTTGTTGATTGTTGCTGTTGTTGTTGTAGTTTCTCTGAGGCGGATATTGAGTTTGTTGCTGGTAATGGGGTTGTTGATGTGGTTGATATGCTGGTTGCTGAGGAATTGAAGTGGGAATGGTGACTGCTGCCACTGACCTATGAACATATTGTGGTATGCCCCTGCTGGCCTGAATAGCATTAGTCTCACCGCTTCTTCTTGGACCTACAAAAGGCTTTCTGGGGTTGCTGGACGAGCTCGCACCGTTATCAGAAATTTTGCCCATCTTTAATAGGCTTTCAATCCTTTCTCCAGCTATGACTACCTCAGCGAAGCTGGTGGAAGAAAAAGCAGCTAGCCTGTCAATGTATGTCCCCTGGAGGGTGTTCATAAACATGTCGGCCATTTCCCTTTCCGACATGGGTGGCTGGACAGCAGCAGCAAGCTGTCTCCACCTCTGGGCGTATTCCCGGAAGCTTTCCCTGGATGATTGAGACATTCCCATCAGGAGGGTCCTGTTAGGAGCCATATCCAAGTTGTACTGGTATTGTCTGATGAAGGCCTCAGCTAAGTCCTTCCAGCATCTGATGGTTGCTCTAGTCAAGTGAGAGTACCATTCCCTTGAAGCTCCTGTTAAGCTATCTTCAAAATAAAACATCCATAGCTTTTCATCCATGGTATATGCCTTCAGCCTCCCCAGAAAGGATTGTAAATGAGTTCGGGGACAGGAAGTTCCGTTGTACTTCTCAAAGCACGGAGGTTTAAACTTGTGGGGAATCCTTACCCCGTCCACTAGACCCATGTCCATAACATCAAAGCCCAGGGAGTTCTGAGATTCCAGGGATCTCAATTTCTCAGCAATTTCATCTAGCCTTCTATCATAGGCTTCATCCCCGGCTCCCATCACAGTGAACTGATCTTCTTGGGGGTCTTCTTGCAGTACTCTGCCTGTAGTAGCGTTCCCTTGCACATTAGCAGGGATGTTGATCTCTGGGTGAAGATGGGGGGCATATACAGGTGGGTTGACATGAGGTTGAACCCTCTCATTGTTGCTCGTTCCACCAGTCCCTAGATGGGGGTCTTCCTGAGTCTGCCTCTCTACCAATGCTCTTAATCTTTCTTGGCTCTGTGCCAATCCATTCATCACCTCCATAAACTGGGTCATCTGATTTCTCATCTCCAGTCTCTCATTGGCCATTTGAGTCCTGACCTCTGTAAGGTCCTGCTGTACTTGGTCCATTTGTATACCCGGAAGGTTGTTGCGAGTGGGATATCTGTGTGGACGGTTGAGTGGGAACACCCGACGTCGAGCAATAGTTCCTGAACCACAACAGAGTTAGTAACAAACAAAACAAAAGCCTACAAAACAAAACAAAAGGTTAGTATGCAATGCAGTATGCTTATTTGTTTCCAAGGTATCCGGCTTGACATTTGGTTTTGACCTTTCCAGACCCCTGAGGAAGATGCTTTTGATGTTGCTTAGGAGAGAGAAAAAGAACTTAGATGAAACAAACTAATGAATATATTACAGAAAAGCGAATGATACATAGTTTGTTTTTTACAATACATGCCCCTGAGGGGTCAAAAATACAACATAAGAAAAGAAAAGTACATGAAATGAAAACAACAACAAGCAAAAGTCAGACACCAAGACCAAACTCATCCTCCTTAACTTCCTTTAGAAGTGCCTCAGTCACAGGATCAGCTGGATCTTCCGTGAGGTTCCTGATGAGAAGATTCCTGGTGGTGACAGCAGTGTTTAGCTTCTTGGGCCTGCTCTGGTCCTTCGACCTCTTCACACCAGCCCTAATCTTCAACTCTGAGATCTCCTTCTGGGCTGCTAGCAGGGCTTCCTGTTGCCCCTTTGCATTAGCCTCCAACTGCTCAATCTTGTCCTGAGTTCTCTTATCCTCCTGAGTGCGAGCTTCAGTGATCCTGACCCACCTAGCTTGACTCTCTTTCAGATAGAGATCAGTCCTAGCCTTCTGAAACTGAGCCTCCTTACAGGCATTCTTCAAAATCTGCTCTCCTGCCCTTGACTTCTTGATGTAGTCCCCTGACTTCTCAATCCTGGCTAGATGCTCCACTTTAAGCTTTTCCAACCTTTCGATGTCCAGACGACCATCACTCCTCTCCCAGAGGGTCTTCTGCAGAGCCTGAGTCAGATTCTCATTCCTCTCTTTCAGTTTCTCAAACTCTTCCAGGCTAACAGTGGCTGGAGGTGGTGCTGTGGATGGTCCCGGTGCATCCTCAATGGTAAAGGGCATCCCAGAAATTTGTGCCCTGGCATGAGACCACTCATAGTACTGAGCTGAGGCCACATTGTTGCATCTCCCTAGAATGGCCATCCCTTTGGTTTGGACATTGTCCCAAGCCCAGGATGCCTGCCTGACAACAGTTAGATTAGGCTTAACCTCACAATAAAGGGTTTCAGCCAAGTCTTGTGCTCTAGGAGGGTGGACCAATGCATAGCCCAATTGTCTTTTGAATAGCAGAGGGTTGTAGTTGATGCAACCCTTCACTCCTATCAGGGGTACATTGGGGAACTGCCCACAACTAGTAATGATGTCCCTGCCTTTGGTGCTCTGAGTGCACCACCTGATGTCAGCTGAGGTCAAAGCAATGAGTCTTCTAGCCCAATTCTTTTGTTGGTGAGGATTCAAGAATGCATCAGTCTTGGGCAAGTGTTTGAGCAGCCAGGTATGGAACAGGGGAGCACAGCATCTCACCAACCTTCCTCTTTGCTTTTCATTCCTTTGATGAATAGAGTAGTAGAAATCTCCCAGTAAGGTGGGCACTGGGTTCCTCAGAATGAAAAGGTGAATGGCATTTTTGCTAATAAACTTAGGCTCATCTGCAAATAATATAACCCCATATATGCTGAGGGCTAATAATGCACAGACTGCCTTCCATTCTCCCACGGAGGCTTTCATGGTAGCCTGAGAAGTCAAGAAATCCAAGTGTAGACCAGAGATTCCAGCCTTTGCTGTCATGTTTTGCTCAATCAGAAAAGGCTCCAGATACAGTGCCTTTGCCACTTCTTCATTGCTGGGAAAAACCATTTCTGGGTTAAAGGGGATACCACCCCTAACAGGTACTCCAACCAGTGATGAATACTCTTCCAACAAGGGTCCCAACTGAAAATTCTGGAAGGTGAAACACCTCAGAGGAGGATCATAGAACTGTAGACAAGTGTGAATCAAGCTCCTTTGGGAAGGGTCCAAATCCATAACCACATCAAGGATGCCTCCATAATGTTCTCTAAATAGTGGTATATGGTCTGGAGTAATAAGGGCCTGGATCTTCTTGATGCCAGTCAGCTCAGGCTCAAAGAAATGGTAAGAGATATTGCTCTTCTTGGGTGCCATGTTGCTGAAGAAGAGCTGAGACAGATGCTGATGATGGAGAATAATACTGAAGATGGGCCACTGACAGGCTGATGCTAGTGATGCAGGTGACTGAAGCAGGTAGCTGATGAGGATAGCTGAAGCAGATACTGATGAAGATAGGTCTATGCAGATGAAGGGGTCAAAACCAAGCCAAAATATAGTATGGATACCCTGAAAAACAAATAAGCAAATGTTAAATGATGCAATGATGATGTATGCAAATGATATGCAAGGGTTTGTGATCAAGCTGGATCTGATTACTGCTTTGATATAAGTCCATGTATGTTCAAGAAATCCAGATGGAGGTTCATAAGTCCAGTAACCAAGGTGGGGGACTCAAATAAAGAGTCACATGTCCAGGGTTAAAATCACAAGAACTGTTCCAAAATGGAGTACTCTTAATCAAAGCAAAGTAACAGGGTATGCTGAGGTCAAAGGTACCTGCAGACCTGTAAACAGCCCAACCCCCTCACAGGTAGTGTTCTAAAACAAGGATCCTCAGACTTGGATCAGTTATGAGAAGTGTAAACACTTCTAACCCGGAGGTACAGTGTTTACAATAACCATAAAAGATCCTCCTCTAATTCACCTCAGTTTCTGAAGGTCAATAATAAAGGTCATCCAGACTTAGCAGGCTTCCCAGATAGCCCTAGCACTACAGGAAATCTGTAGCACAGAGTTATCAAGAAGAAACCCATATCTGAACCGTGTTTCATATTCCCGCACCAGACCGAAATGGAATGGGAAAGAACATGAACCACTCTAGCCTAGGTGTCACTCAGGTCCCAGGTATAGGACCTCAACTCTCAATAGAAACCCACCCACCAAAGCAACAAAACCAGATCCAGCCAAACACAGTATGACAGTATGATGTATATAAAGTTATAAAGAAAGCAATAAATAACTGTACATAAAGCAATAAAGCAACTATATAAACACAGTCAGCACATAACACCCCAGTAAACACAAATCAATCAAGCGCTAGGAGGAACCCACAAAAAGAACCAGAAGCCCTGGTTACAGTATAAGGGTCCCCAGCAGAGTCGCCAAGCTGTCGCTCCCAAATGATGAGACTGGCTCAAATGAGGTACAGACGCGAACGGTCGGCGAAAGGATGAAATGAAAAGAGTCGCCAGCTAGGCATTTTTATCCCGAAGGAAAGGTAATGCTGCATAAACCTAGAAAGATACGGATAAGACGGTTGCGAACCAGAGAGACTGAGAAAGGGGGTTGGTTACAACCTGGGAAGGTATCGACGGGATCCACGCTTAAAAGATTTGTGTTTTAAAGGGGTAGTGTCAGTGCAATTTGTGTATCAAAACTGGAAAAGAATGCAAGTGTCAGTGTAAGAGAAGTGAAGTGTATAAGTGGAGTGTCAGTGTAATAACAAGGATGAAATGCTCAAGACCATGAGGCTAAAAGAATAAAGCTGGGAGGAGGGGGAATATACAGAGACTTTTGTTCGATAACTGTTAAGTTATGCCTACGTATCCTCTCGTGCAATGAGGAAGTCAGAACACCGTAGTTCGACCCAAAGAGACTGAAAGATAAATTGACTTGTGAACTGCTTACTTATCTGTGCTCAAGTGTATGACCTATCTGGCTCAGGTGCAAACTGTCTTGCATTAGACAGAAGAAGCAAGTTCTCGTTTGTGAGTGAATGAGATGAGGAAAGAATCCCGGAGGAGACGATTATTGTTTGTTTTTGTGTTTTCAGTCTTTTATTGTTTTTGGAAATGTGTCATAAGTTAATGAGCTTAAGCCTAATCCAATGGGTTAGCAGACTCATCACATCTTCCCTCTGATTAGGGGTAATGAGAATACCTTAAGTGTGAAGTCAGCTTCTCACACTTAATCACCCTAAAGTAGGATTAAGGTCATTAACCTACCTGTGATTATTTAGATGTTTTTGTTGTTTTTGTTTAGTGTTAAGTAATGAGATTAAGCCATAATCAGGAATTAAACAGACTCATTACACCATCCTAATAGAAGGATAATAGATGAGAATGTCTAAGCTGAGGAAAACTCCTCAAATTAATCCATGATTAGGGATTAAACTCATGACAAAACAGAGCCTTTATTAAGTGGATTTTAGTTAATGATAAGATGATGAAGTGATTTTTAGGGTTTGTAAGACAACTTGAGGGGGACTTGTCCATTAACATTAGGGTTAGTCCTTCTTAACCAATTAAGGAAGAAATAGAACCCTAATGCAAGGCCCAAGTTACAAGCTTGATGTCTTGATGGTTATTAGATGAATTGATTAAAGGAGTTAAACACATTAAGGGTTTAACACTTAGGATTAAAGTTATACACTCCATCCTAATAGAAGGATGCAGGCATAAACTTAATCACAAAGCCTTAAAACCTTTAGGGTTTAGTCCTTGATTATGAGATGAGAAGAGAAGACTCAATGAGACACAAAGGTAAAACTAAGTGGGGGGACTAATCAAAACCCTAATCATTGTCATGCTTGGTTGTTCCTAAAGTTTGTGAGGTTTACAAGAAAGATCTTCAGAGGGACCACCAGGAAGCAGATGAAAGGAGCAAAGAGAAGCAAAGTAACTTGCTTCATTTGAGAAGACAAGTCACTTGAGGAAAGAAAGTAAGGAGAAGAAGAAAGAGCAAGCTCAATCTCAAACACAAGACAAAATGCAGCAATGATGCATAAAAGAGATGAAAAGAGATTGTGAGAAGTGAAGGCAAATTCACTTCTCAAAGTAACTTACCACCTGAAAAGTAAGTGAAGGGAATGCAATGCAATGCAAAATGAGATGAAATGACATGATGAAAATCAAAACCAGAAGCATAAGTATGATGTGAATGATGCTAAGAGATGATACAAACATGAAACAAGGCATGAGGATGATCATACAAACATGTGGATACAAGAGAAGCATGCTTAGAACCATGGATGTACATGAAAAGTTATGAAATGCAAATGGAATACAACATGGAAAATGCAAGATGCAATGATCAATCATGATTCTAAGATGTCCCTCATGAATCCAATGGATGCACAAAATGTCATGGCAAGTCATGGTATGCAAGCAAATGCAAGATGAATGCAAAAGAAAGCCCAAATTAGGGTTTATGATCAATGCACAAAACAAAAATCAAAACCAGAAGCAAACATCATTATAAAAAATTGAAAATGCATTCAAAGGAACCCTAAACCTATACAAACTCACTGCCCAAAGGAGGGGATCCAATTCTTAACCTAATGAAAGTTATGAATTTCTTAAGATTTCTAGGGTTTTATGGTACCTTGTCAAGAAAAATGTCAAACAAATTGAAAATGCAAGATCAAATCATGCCAATTTAATCCTATAAACTACATGCTATACAGGATGCAATGCAAAAAGAATCAAAGTCCAACTCTTAAAGACTAGGCAGAAATGAATTTTCAAAGTTTGGATCAAAATAATGCCTTGAAATGAAATTAATTCCATGAAAAATTGTCAAAAGACATCAAGATCAAAAAAGAAATTTGGTTTGAGGGTTGGACAATGTTTCTAAATAATTTTAAAGTTTTCATGAATTTTTTGGTGATTTTTAAATACCTAAAAGTATTTTTAATTAATTAATTCTCATTAATTAATTAAAAATAAACTTTTAAATGATTTAAAAATATTTTTTTATGCAAAAAATAAAAATAAAAATTTTTTTGGTTTCTGAAAATTAATAAAAGGTTGCACAAAAATTTTCAGAATTTTTGAATGATTTTTACTATTTTAAATAAAATGCACAAATTAAATGAATTAAAATGCAAATAAAATTGGATTTAAATGAAAGTAAGCAGAATCAAGGGCTGATATTCAAACTCACACGCGCGGGAGTGGACTTGGCGCGCATCTGGACGGCCATTATTCAAATTCACGCAATTAAGACTAAACCCTAATTAATTAACCCTAATGACTTTCAGATGACCGGAACAGTGTTCCGGTCATCTTCTCCGGCCAACCCCTTCCCTGAATCCCTCAAAACGCCATGAAACTTCACCAAAAGCTCCAGAAACAATCAATGACCAACAACAAAACATAATCCAGCAACAAATTCCATTTATTTCAACTCAAAATCAAGATACGAATCAAACATAAAAAACTGACAAAATTTCAGAAACACAATACAACCTCATTTCTCAATCTTTTTCAAAAGTAAAAGGCTCAGTGAACTCAGGGAAGCATGCTTTATCATTTAGAAACAAGAAATAAAGGTTCTGGAAAAATGAAATTCCATGGCTACCTGAATCGAAGCTTTGATTTCTGGCACTTTCTGGCTGGTTTCTTGCTTCCAATCACCTCCAGTGGACCTCCTGAGAAGCTTTCAATGCTTGTTTGAAGTTTACAATGGTGGGTTTGAAAGATAGCTGAAGTTCTGCTCAAAGGGGGAGAGAAATCGTATCTTGGTTTCTGGGAGTTTCAGGCTATGGTGATGGGTGGTTTGTGACCAGTGAAGTATGCTGAGTTGATTTGTGAAGTTGGTTTGTGTGTTTGCAGCTTGTGGAGAGTGTTTCGAAAGCTTTTGCAAAATGGGGTGAAAATGAGAGAGTTGTGTTCTTGGTGTTTTCAGGCTTGTGTGTTATGTGTAATGTCTTGCTTTTGGTTTGTATAAACAAATGGGATTGGTCAGATGAGTTGATGTGTGCTTTTGTGATTGGTATGGCTCAAGTTGCCAAAATGTCACATTTGTGTAAGAGAGGCATGGGCTACTAGCTAGCCAAGGACAAATGGGGTGTCCTGCGCAGCAAGAAGTGTGGAGAGCCCTAGGATTGGTTATGAAGTCAGCAAGCAAGTGGATTCATACTTGAGTGAGTTTTTGCAACTTGCTTCACTTTGGTTTCTTTTGAAAATTCTTGCTCCATAAGTCATGAAAATGAGTGATCCCTTGGCCCATTCTGAATTTTAGATGTCACATGATCATGTTGTGAATAAATGATACACATTTGAGGCCTTTAGAACACTTGATCAAACCATTTTGCAAAATGTCTCTTTGGTAGAAAACATCAAATTTTGTGATTTTAGCCAACTTTGACAAGCCATAACTTTTGATCCAAAATGAATTAGGTCATGTTCTTGTACTTTTTGAAAAGGGAATGATCCATTCTACAACTTTCATGACCAAAGTTTTTCCATTTGAAGCATTTTTGAATCAAAAAGCAAGGGTTGAAAACGTTTCCCAAAATCGCAATTTTCATTAAAAGTCAACTTTCCCAAAAAGTCAACTTTGCAAATGACTTGAGACTCTTCAATTTTGTGAACTTCCAACATATTCCATGATCAAATAAAGATCATACACAATCAAAATGATGAAGAACACCCTTTGGTTGGGTCATTGGGGGCCTCATATGCCCTGATTTTACACTGGCTTGCTCAGAAAGTCAACCCTTGATCAGATGACTTCCCCATTGAATTTCTTCATGAAAATTGATATGCATGCTCTCTATACCATATAGAGACCAATAGAAACAAGAATGACCAAACAATTTGGAGTTATGGCCTTTGAAACTAAAACCCTAATTCTAGGTCATCTGAGCAGTCAAACCTGGCTCTGCTTCCATGCCATTTTCAGTTCTTGTGATTCTTTGACATTCTTGACTTTGAGAGGATATAATATGATGCTTGAACATACATGGACCCCCTTTGAGGTGATTGAAGACCTTTGGAGTGGCTCAAGAAGCTCTTGGATTGCTCAGATCACAAACCCTAGGTGCAGATGACTTTGAAACAATGCAGTGAAGCAAATATGCAATATGGGATGCTATGATTGAAATTATGCATATGAGAAGATCACAAGCCATGGTGTGAATGGGTGAGGGCAAATTTGGGGTGTTTACAATTACATGCCTTGAACATCAAGATTTCTCAAAGGGGCCAAAACTTCACATAATTGCAAAACCCCCCATAACTTTATTCCCACATGCCGAATTGCCTCAAGATTGAATTTGTGGACATCCATGAAGTCAGCTGCGCATGGACGTGCCCAAAGGCCAGCTGAATTCTTGCCCATACCTCAAGTACAAGAAATGTTGACTTTATGCAAATTCACCCATACCAATCACAACAGTCCACCACCCACTCTCTGCCCAATCCAGACACTACAAGCATGCCTCAAAGATCATTTTTCATAACACACACAAGCTGAAACCTCCAAGAACTCAGCATTGCCAAAAACTCTCCCTCTTGCATTTTCCTTCGAAACTCATAGCTCACTCACTCAATCTTCAAACTAATTCCACCATTCATCTCTAAATCACTCACTGATCACAAACCAACCATTGAAACAGCCAAAAGCACCTCATACACCAAATACGATTTCTGACCAGTTGGATTGCTACCACTCAAACCAGCTATTCTCAAAGCTTTCCAAGCATTGCAACTGCCTCAGGAGGTTCATTAGAGTCATTCTGCACCAAGAAAGTGGCCAGAAAGCTCAAGGGTGAAAAGCTCCACCTCAGGTAGCCATCTAAATTTATTTTTCCATAACATCTCTTTTATGTTACAAAATGAATAAGCATGCTTCACTGGTCATTCTGAACTTTGAAATTTTGAAAATGGTGTAAAAACGAGCTTGTACTGATTGTCTAAAATTTCTGCCATTTTTGTTCTTCCTTTCGAATCTTGAGTTTGAGTGAGAATAAATGAGATTTCAGGATATGTTTAAGTTTAGAGGAGTGAGGGGAGTTAATCTGGAGCTTTAGAGCTCCATAAATTACTTAGGGAAGAAGTTAGGGATTTTCAGGTGAGGGTGTCACCGGAGAAGACGACCGGAGCTCTTCTCCGGTGACCTGAAAGTGATTAATGAGATAATTAGGGTTAGGGCAGTGTTTGAATTAGGGCCATTGGATCTTTCTTTCCCGCGTGAGATGGAGGGTGGAGATTAGCTCATTTAGTTATTAATCAGGATTATTTAATTAATTAATTAAGTTTAAGCAGATTTGAATTTAGGCCACAGGATCTGGCGCGCAGTCAACCTAGAATTCTCCATATTCAACCACATCGCTTGGATTGGATTACTTTTATTTAATTCAGTTTTAATTCATATTTTTCTTATGTATTTTGCATGATTTATTTAAAATAGCTAAAAATTTCCAAAAATATTTTTATTCTGCATTTTGATTTCAAATATTTTTCTTAACCCAAAAATATTTTTATTTTTATTTTTCACATTAAAAAATCATTTTTTAAACATTTAAATGTTTATTTTAATTAATTAATGAAAATTAATTAATTAAAATATCATTTAGGTTTCTAAAAAATCCCAAAAAATTCATATTGCATCTTTAAATATTTAGAGACATTGTCATACCATCCACACAAATTTCTTTTTGGTTTTGAACCATCTTTGATAATTTTCCTGAATTTAGGGTTCATAAAATTCACATTTTAGAACCCTAACTTCAAGAATTATTTTCTGCCTAACCAAGAATGGTATGACAATGGTTCTTTTTTCATTAATCTTCATTTGACATGTAGTTTCTAACATAATTTTTTCATAAATTTCTTCTGCCTTCTTGAATTGATTTGCATTTTTTCCCTTTAGGTACCTTAAAACCCTAGAAAACTTAGAAAAAATCATAAATTCCTTAGGGTAAAGAGTTAGGTCTTCTCCTTTGGGGTATGAAATCATATGGGGTTAGGGTTCTCTTGATTGCATTTTCAATTTTTTATCTTGCCATTTTCTTATGTTTTTGAGTTTTGTATCTCATGTTGCATGAAAACCCTAATTTCTCATCTTCCTTTGCATACATCTTGCATATGCTTGCATTCATGAACTTGCCATGACATTTTATGCATTCACATGACATATAAGACATCTTAGGACACATTAGAATCATGCTTGAGCATTTCTTCATCCATTTGCCATGTTATGCATTCATTACATTCCATGAACATTCATGAACTTTCATGCTTCTTTCATGCTTCATTTGCATCCTCATTACTTGTATGATCATTCCATTTGCATCCTCATTTTAGTTTGCATTCTTGCATTCATTTCATTTTCATTTTCATTTCATTTCCTTTTGCTAACGTTTCAGGTGGTAAGTACTTTGAGAAGTGAATTTGCCTTCACTTCTCATATTCTCTTCTCATCTCTTCTTTTATGCATCTTTGCTGAATTTTGTATTTCTCTTAGAGTGAGCTTGCTCATTCATGTTCCTCCTTCACTTTCTTTCTTCAAGTAACTTATATTCTTAAGTGAAGTAAGTTGACTTGCTTCTTCTGCTTCTCCTCCTTTCATTTGCTTCTTCCTTGGTGGCTCTTCTTGAAGATCTCTTGCAAGCCTCATAAACCCTAGGAATACCCAAGCATGTTAACAATTAGGGTTTGATTATTACCCCATTAGTCTTACCTTTGTGTCATCTTTTGTGTCTCTTTTCTCATCTCCTAATCAGAGACTAAACCTTCAAGGTTTTAAGGCTTTGTGATTAAGGTTATGCCTGCATCCTTCTCTTAGGATGGAGTGTATAACTTTAATCCTAAGTGTTAAACCCTTGATGTGTTTAAATCTCTTAATCAATTAATCTAATAATCACTAAGACATAAAGCTTGTAACTTGGGCCTTGCATTAGGGTTCTAATTCTTCCTTAATTGGTTAAGAAGGACTAACCCTAGTGTTAATGGACAAGTCCTCCTCAAGTTGTCTTACAAACCATAAACAAAAACACCAAACACTAAACAAAAACACCAAAAGCATCTAAATAATTGCAAGTAGGTTAATGATCTTAATCCTATACAATGGTAACTAAGTTTGGGGTGTTTACTTCATACTTAAGGTATTCTCATTACCCCTAATCAGAGGGAAGATGTGATGAGTTTATTAACCCTTGGTTTAGGCTTAAGCTCATTAACTTATGACAAACTCCAAAAAGCAATAAAAGATTGAAAACACAAAACAAACAATAATCGTCTTCTCCGGGATTCTTTTCTCACCTCATTCACTCACAAACGAGAACTTGCTTCTTCTGTCTAATGCAAGACAATTTGCACCTGAGCCAGACATGTCATACACTTGAGCATAGGCAAGCAAGCAGTTCACAAGTCAATTTATCTTTCAGTCTCTTTGAGTCGAACTACGATGTTCTGACTTCCTCATTGCACGCGAGGATACGTAGGCATAACTTAACAGTTATCGAACAAAAGTCTTTGTATGTTCCCCCTCTTCCAGCATTATTCTTTTAAGCCTCATTGTCTTGAGCATTGCACTCTTTTCTTACACTGACACTCCTTTTCTTCACTTCACACTTATTTTGCATTGACACTTGTATTCTTTTCCAGCTTTTGCACACAGAATAGCACTGACACTAACCCTTTAAACACAAACTTTCAAGCGTGGATCCCGTCGAGTACGACGGACAATCTGGGTGCTAATACCTTCCCAGGTTGTAACCAACCCCCTTTCTTAGTTTCTCTAGTTCGCGACCGTCTAATCCATCTTTTCCTAGGTTTATGCAGCATTACCTTTCCTTCGGGATAAAAATGCCTAGCTGACGACTCTTTTCAGTTCATCTTCATGTTCTCTCTTTCGCCGACCGTTCGCGTCTGTACCCCTTCTAGCCCCGATGTCATTTGGTGGGAGCGACAGTAAGCCGAACTCAATCTTAGCTTAGAACCCAAATCCTTTTGCAAACTCTCCCAAAACCTCGATGTAAATCTAGGATCTCTATCCGATACAATACTCTTAGGAACTCCATGCAACTTCACAACCACAAAAACATAAATCTCGGCTAACTTCTCCAAAGGATAACTAATATCAATCGGAATAAAGTGAGCAGATTTAGTAAGTCTATCAACAATCACTCAAATAGCATTGTGACCTCTTTGTGTATTCGGCAATCTTGTAACAAAATCCATCCATATACTATCCCATTTCCATTCCGGAATATCCAACGGTTGCATCAAACCACTAGGCTTCTGATGTTCTACCTTAGACTTCTGACAATTCAAACACGCATAAACAAAATGAGCTACATCGCTCTTCAATCTGGACCACCAAAAGATCTTCTTCAAATCTTGATACATCTTATTCGCTCCCGGATGAATACTTAAATTACTTCAGTATCCCTCTTCCATTATGATCTTTTTCAACTCCTCATCATCGGGAATACAAACACGACCATGGAATCTCAAAACTCCAAAATTATCAACCTTGAAATCCTCATTTGCATTCATCATTAAATCAACAAACTTCAAATCCAACTTTTGCTTCTCACATACGGTCGCAAGAAAATCATTCGTAACATGTAGCATACCAAGTCTCACACTTCTCGGCGTCATTTCACAAACCAAACTCAAGTCTCTAAAATCCTCCAAAAGTTCCCATTCTCTTATCATCAATGTGGACATATGTAACAACTTACGACTTAAAGCATCGACCACAAAATTCGCTTTACCCGGATGGTAATTCAAACCAAAATCATAATCCTTCAAAAGCTCTAACCACCTCATTTGTATCATGTTCAATTCCTTCTGATCAAATAAATACTTCAAACTCTTGTGATCACTAAAAACTTTGAATCTTGCACCATAAAGATAATGCCTCCAAATTTTCAAAATAAACACCACGCCCGCTAATTCCAAATCATGCGTAGGATAATTCTTTTCATGCACTCTCAATTGTCTTGAAGCATAAGCCACAACCTTTCCATCTTGCATCAAAACACCACCTAACCCAAACAATGAAGCATCACAAAACATTACAAATGGTTCCGTCGGATTTGGCAAAATCAAGATCGGAGCCGTTGTCAACCTTCTCTTAAGTTCCATGAAACTCTCTTCACAATGAATATCCCAAATAAAAGCCTTTCCTTTACAAGTCAATTGAGTTAACGGAAGTTCCAACTTTGAAAAACCCTCAATAAACCTCCGATAATAACCTGCCAAGCCTAAAAAGCTTCGAATCTCCATAACTGACCTAGGAACTTCCCATTGTATTACCGTATCAATCTTGGATGGATCCACACTAATACCACCATCAGAAATAACATGTCCAAGAAAACTTACTTTCGACAACCAAAACTCACATTTCGACAACTTAGCATACAATTGCTTCTCTTTCAAAATCTGTAACACAATCCGTAAATGCTCTTCATGCTCTTCTTGAGACTTAGAATAAATCAAAATATCGTCGATGAACACAACCACAAAACGATCCAACTGTTCATGAAAAATACAATTCATATATTCCATAAACACACCTGTCGCATTAGAAACTCCGAATGGCATCACGGAATATTCGTAATGACCATACCGTGTTCTAAAATTCATCTTTTGAATATCCTCTTCTTTCACACGAATCTGGTGATATCCTGATCTCAAATCAATCTTACTAAAAACACGCGCACCAACCAACTGGTCCATCAAATCATCGATCCTTGGAAGCGAATACTTGTTCTTAATTGTCACCTTGTTCAACTGTCAATAATCAATGCATAACCGCATACTCTCATCCTTCTTCTTTACCAATAATACCAGAGCATCCCAAGGAGACATACTCGGCCTAACAAATATCTTGTCCAACAAGTCATTCAATTGCTTCTTCAATTCTACCAACTCTGAAGCTGGCATACGATACGGTGCCATTGAAATCGTTCTAGTACCCGGAACTAGATCAATAGAAAACTCAACTTCTCTTTCCGGCAGTACATCCTTAATGTCCTCAGGAAACACTTCTGGAAAATCACACACCACTGGGAACCCACTGAGTTCAACTTCGCTCTCCCCTGACAACGATGCAAACAAACCAAACAATTGAGCTTCGTCCACTAAAAGTTTCTTCAACTCTTTCGTGGATAGGAAACTTTCATCTTCATCATCGTCCAAAGAAGGAAACTTTACTAACTTATGATAGCAATCTATATGAACTCGATTAAATTGCAACCAGTTTATACCCAAGATTTCGTCCAAACCCTCCAACGGCAAACAAACTAAATCCATAACAAAATCTTTACCATACATGGTTAAAGGACAACTTAAACACACCAAAGAAGTAGTTACCGACCCTGAAGCAGGAGTCTCAATAACCATCTCACCACCCCAAGTAGTCAAAAACAAATTCAAACACTTAGCACACTCAAGAGAAATGAATGAATGAGTCGATCCCATATCAATAATAGTAACTAAAGGCGTACTATTAATAAAGCATGTACCTTTAATCAAACGGTATGCACTAGTAGTGTCCTTCCCTGCTAAAGCAAACACCTTTCCGCCCGCTTGAGCTTGCTTCGGCTTAGTACACTTAGTACTAATGTGACCCACTTCTCCATAATTGAAACACTTCACAACATTCCTCATACACTTGGTAGTAGCATGCCCAAGGCCTCCACAGTTTGAAAATTTCACTATGTTCTTCCCACACTCAAAAGACTTATGAACCAAATCACCACGCTTATAACACTTAACGGGACCCGAACTCCCTCCACCAGATCTCTTATCAAAGTTTCCCCTATGCTTTCCCTTATCATTGGGTGTCACATAAGGTCCACTTCTAGCTTGTTGTTTTCCTTTCCTCTCATTCAAACTCTTGTAATGTGTAGAGCGAGCTTTACTATCCTCCTAAAAAATTCTACAACATTCTGTCAAATCCAAAAACCTCCTTATTATTTGATATCCCACAGCTTGTTTAATCTCAGGACGCAAGCCATTCTCATACTTAATACACTTCGAGAACTCATCAGTAGCAGCAACATAATGAGGATGAAACTGAACTAACTCCACAAACTTAGCAGTATAGTCCACCACTGACATACTACCTTGTTTCATTTCAAGGAATTCCATCTCCTTCTTCCCTTTCACACTCTCAGGGTAACACTTCCCCAAGAACTCAGTACGAAAAAATTTCCAAGTTATCTCTTCATCCTCTTCCTCAAGAGCTCGACTTCTACCGACCTACCAATCGTCGGCTTCTTCCTTCAGCATGTGAGAACCAAGCCTCACCTTACTCTCTTCAGCACAGTCCATGACTCTGAAGACTCTTTCAATCTCTTTCAACCAATTCTGAGCTCCATCGGGATAAAATCTTCCTTTGAAGACCGGTGGTTGATTCTTCCTGAACTCATCATTAACATTCACATTAGGCGCACTCTACACCGCCCTAGCCATTGCTTCCAAAGAAGCATCCATCACATTGTCATTTCTACCAGCCATATTCTGATTATTCCCAAAAACAACAACAATGGTAAACAACATTTCAACCATCACAACAACAAGACAGACACAACTGACTCGAACACTGGCACTGATACCACTTAATGTAACACCCCCAATCTATACCCCCAATTAATCAATTAAATCATATAGGCACGTATTGAAACTTTCATCAGAGTATAATTAAAACATGGTAAAAAAATAGCATGCCACATTATACGTGAAATTAAAACATCCAACACATGCTCATTCAAAGATATGCAACAAAATGGGGTAACGTGCAACAGAAGGATTTAATCCTTACACCCATATTCAAAACATTAAAACAACAGTGGAACTGAACATTAAACAACATCAAACCTATATATATATATATATATGTCGCTCCCTAGATTTCCATCCTGGTACAAACGCGAAAGTGGCGCGGAAAAGGTTAGAGTCGCCAGCCAGGCATTTTTATCCCGAAGGAACGGGAATGGTAATGCTGCACAAACCAGAAGAAAGTTCTTACGTAAAGAGTGAGGGTGATGAGGAAAGAAGTCCCGAAGGAGAGACGCTTATTGTTTGTTTGTGTCTTTTAGAAGAGTTTTTAGAGTGTGGCACAAGGAAGTGAAGGTAAAGCCTTTTCTAAGGACATGTTCTTATTACCACATCACAAGATAGAATGAGTAACAAGTCCATCAAGAATGAAGAAGATCCTCAAATTGTTTCCTAAGATTAGGATTTAAATTCACTAACTTGTTTGTATTATTAAATGTTTTGGTGGATTAAAGTGAAGAAATATTTTTTTATGCTTTTCTTTGAGAGGATGACAAAAGGGAAGGTCACCTCAACTATTATGAATGCTTTTTATGATTTTGTATGAATATGAGAAGAGAGAGAACCACAAAGGATCTTAAAGGTAAAATCTAAAGGGGAAATCTAATCCTAAAGTTATCATGCATGGGAGTCCTAAATTAGTGTGGTTTGAACTCTATCCTAAGAAAGAGGAAGAAAAGAAGAAGAAGAAAAGGAAGAAGAAGAAAGAAATAGAAAATCAACTTACTTCTCCTAAAGAAGTTAAATTGTTTTCTAAGAGGGGTGGAAAGAAGCTAAGCAAGTGATGGCATAAGGCACATCTTAAACACAAGTGAGAAAGAATATTGAAAGACGAAGAGAAAAGAGCTGGAGATGTGGGAATCTCATCCACACCTCCACTTACCAAAGCCCCTTAAATGGTTATAAGCATAAACATGTGGTAAGACAAAAGCAAGTAGAATCAAAGGAGATGTAAATGAGCAAAAGATCAACCTTAAACATCACAACCAGAATTGAAGTGTCACCCTCAAGTGCCAAGATCAAGCATACAACATAAGATGAGAAATGGATCAATCAAATTACAATAAACCCACACAAGCTATCATGGAAGAAACAAAAGCAAACATGGAGTAGAAAAGATTACACAAGCTACACATGCTCCACAATCATCAAGACCAGAACCATATCATCACAAGAATGTGCACAAACAAATCAAGAGAATAAAGAAAGGTTCATACAAGTACAAACACAAACACTATAAGAATGGGAAGTGAAGTGGACATGTGAACAAGTGTAAGGACAAACAAACATAAACCAAATCAAGGCATAAGCATCATGTGAAAAACCAGGGACCTAATCATATTAAGATGTGCCTAAGAAGCATGATAAAACATGGGGAAGAAGCATACAAACTCAATCATAAGCATCATGAAGGGCAAATGAACAATGAAGGTGAAGTGAACATGCATACATTTGTGAGAAACTTCAAAGGCAATTATCACAAAACTTTCCAAAGCAACAACACCAAACAAGGACCAGGGATCAAACCTCATACAAAAAGAACTCAAAACATCCTATAGGAGTTGGCACAAGTGCCCTCCTAGCCTAAGAACTAAGCATGCCAACAAGAAGAAGCAAAATTAAGGCAATATCACATGAAAATTAAAATCAAATCAAAAACTCATTCAAAAATTCTATAATTAATCTCAAATGTTCATTAACCAAGTGGTAACATCATGCCAAAAGAGCAAAGTCAGAATCAATAAGCAACTAGGTCAAAGGACCTCAAGAACACTAAATTAGGGTTTTGAAACTTCATACACAAGTCAACTATCAAAAATATTCACACAAGCTTCTAAAAATCAGAAGAAAACTCAACCACAAACTATATTTTAATAGGAATCAAATGTAAAAAGAACCAAGTCAAAATTCAAATTGATGATCAAGATATAAATTTTACAAGTCAGCATGTAATTAAAATGAATTAAAAAACAATTAATAAAAGAGGAAATTAATTCCTACGTGAAAAATAAAAATAAATGAAAAATAAAAATATCAAAAATTAAAGAAAACTAAAATGAATGATCATGAATTATTTTGGAATTTTTGAGAACTTCTAACTATATTTTAAAATTAAAAACCAAACTGATATAAAAAGAAAATAAAATAAAAGGAAAAATGAACCAGGGGTGCAATCAGTAATGGTTTCAGTGCAAATCAAATGGGCTTAGGAGAGGGAGGGGTGTGAATAGGAGTTTGAGCCCAATAGCCTGCGCAGGCTTATGAATGTTACTATGGAAATTCAATAAAAGCTGGGAAAAACAAAGGCCAATGGATCAGAGCAACGCACCAGATTGAGTCAACAAAAACCCTAGGTAAACCAGATCAACACATCAGCGTGTGCGCACATGATACTTATGGTGAGGTACTCCACACAATGATTAATCAGAAAATAAAACATGAGAGAGAGCACGTGCAGGGGATGAGGTCTTTTTAATGCGTTGGTAGGCTGAAGACCATCCAGATTGAAGCATCGCACGACTAGGGAGTCATCTTCCTCAATTCAAACATTCAAACAAATTCCAGAATCCGGCGACCAGAGCCCTAGCTCCAGCGCCGGAAAACTCAAACATATGAACAAAAACACACAGAAATGGCTATAACTCTCCAGATCAAATAAATCAAACACACTGAGTTCAAATATGAGCTTAGTTTTTCCAATAGCTCAATGCACAAGCCAGATCGAAGACAAACAGTTTCATACATCAAACTTAAATTCAACACAACATGCTCATTTCTTGCCCAAATCAAAATCTAAACACATCAGAATCATCAGCATCGCATGTAGATCACATTGCAAGCATCTAATTTCAAATCCAGATCAAAGAATTCCAGAGCATACCTGAGGTTGCAGATCCTTCAAAACACCAAGAAAATACTTCTCCAGCTGCAGATCTACTCCTTTTAACTTCTATTTGCAAAATAAATGAAAAAGAAGCCTTGAAACCTCCTAGATCTTGAGATTCAACAACAACTGCACTTGAATGGCACTTGATGAAAACCTTGCTTTCAGCTTGAATTGGTGGTATATTTATGATCCTTAGAACTCACTGAATAAGAATATGGAAAGAGATTGAAGAATGAGAGCCTGAATAGAGAGATTCGAAGGCTTTTGTTTTTGTGCATAAAACTTTGAAGTTGATAAATGAGAGAGAGCTAGGGTTGAAGTTTGTGTGATATAGCTTTTATATGATCCATGTATCACACTGATTAGGGTTTTTGAAAGGATGCACGTGGGAACCATGAGGTTGAGGTGATTTTGCAAAATGGCATGAGAAGTGTGATCTCCTCATTTACTCGTGCGTTTCCCTCTCTCTTTGCACATGCTGGTCATGCTTGATTCACTAATACAAAAGTGATTTAATCCTGGCCATTGAATGCTTGAGTCATGCATTTTTCATGCTTATGCATATTTGCACTTTATGGAATATTTACATATCCATACACGAATTCCATGAGTTTTGTTGAGCCAAATGATCTTCATGTCTTGCCCTTGATGCTTATGATCAAAATTAGCCCATAGGTTGGCTTAAAAATTAATTAAGTGAGTTTTTGCAAATGGTGTAAACTTGGAAATATGGTGAAACCCTAAAAATGAATTAATTTCGATTGGCCGTAACTTTCAAACCATGAGGGCTATGAACATGTACTTGTACTTTTTAAAAATGGGATATCATACTCTACAACTTTCATGTTCAATGGAAATTCATTTGGAGTCATCTTGACCATGTAAGAATCACTTGAAGATTAGGGCAAAACTTGCTAAATTTGGAAAGTTTACTTACATGCCATATGCCAAAAATAGAAACTCTTGCCAAAACCCTAAATTCTTGATCTTTGACTTTTCCAAACCTCTTCTATGACCTTAAGGACATCCCTTGGCTTGAAAAATTGGATTGGAACCCTTGAATTGCCACAGTTGACTTTTCAAATAATTAGTTTGACCAATTTCTTCTTATGCAAGCAACTGATGAAATAACTGCCTTCCTCAATGAGTTTTCTCACCAAATTTCATCCATAGCATTCTTATATCATATGAAGGACTTTGCCGACATGAAATGACCAACGTCACAAAGAATCCCTACTTGACATGAAACCCTAATTTGAGGATCATTTGTGTAGGAGCTTGCCCTTCCTTGGATCATTTGATAACCTCCCAAGCCCTTGGGCTCTTGTAAATTATCTTGAGCTTGTATAAGACATAAGAGCACCTTTTGAGACTTGGCCAAGGTCACTTATCCTCTTGCTTTGACTTGTACAGCTTCAAATGCACCAATGATTGATCATATGCCCAATGTGAGGACATGAGAATGTTATGTTTCATTTTTCTATGCAAAAATGTTAAGGATATGCCATGCTTATGATGATTATGACATGAGGATGATGCTAGAAAGAAGAGGGAAAATTTGGGGTGTTACAGCTGCCCCTATTCAAACAACTATTAATCTGAAAAGGACGATAGCACGGGCTATCAACCGTTCAAGATAAACTGTGGTTGAATACCAAGAAGACCTGAAATTTGCACTCTGCTGGAGAATGCAGACAATGGGAAATAAACCCAACAAAATAACACTCTGGATAACTGAAGTGACGGCAAAGCAGACGAGCTTCTTCCAAATTGAACTATTACGTTGTATAAGAAAACTTGGACAGACGAGTCTTCTTCAAGTAACCCTGTTACACCAGGAACTGGACATACGAGTCCTCTTCATACATTTTGCAAAATATATGACTTGAGATAGACGAACCTCCTTTGGATTGCCCGTTATGCCAGGACCGGTGATGCATTTAAGTCTGTGGGATAGACATGCATAATCAGGATAGACAAACCCTCTTCATATATACTCCATAGATATATGGTCTAAGACAGACGAGTCTTCTTCAGATAACCTGTTACGCCAGGTGCGACATTAGGATTGGACGAACCTTTTTCACAAGTCTTGCATAGACAAATGGTGTCTGAGACAGACGAACCTCCTTCGGATAACCTGTTGCGCCAGGACCGATAACCCTTTTGACATTTAATCCCACCGTCAGGACTTCAAACCTCTTCAACACAGACGAGTATTGGATGATCATCAAGAGAACACAAACGAGTGCAATAAGTCAATGATACAAACGAATATCAGACGATGATCTAAGAAACATAGACGAACTCTTCAGGAAACGATACAGATGAGTATCAACCACTAATACAGACGAATACTAGAAATCCAACACAGACGAACATTTGGAGAAGCAATACAGACGAGTACCAGAAATCCAACACAGACGAGCATCTGGAGTAGCAATACAGACGAGTACCGGAGTGATTATCAAATCAACACATATGGATATAAGCAAACACAGACGAGTGTGGGGGATGATACAGACGAGTATTCAAACAATGCAAACGAGCTTCAAACAGATAACAAACACAGATGAGCGCCGGGGAATGCAGATGAGCAACAAGCAAATATCAAACACAAACGAGTGATAGGGCGTGCATACGAGCAAAAGAAACTACCAAACACAGACGAGTGCTGGGAGTGCATACGAGCAAAAGCAACTATCAAACACAAACGAGTGTTAGGGGGTGCATACGAGCATCAAACAAATGCCTGATTGGCAACAAGAATCACAACTCTGCAGGGGAAAACCAGGTCAAGAGGCTTAGACACTTAACTCTGGTTAGGGGGATGAATAACTGTTTATATCATCACATTGACCAAAAATAAATTGGTGACTTCTCTAGGGAATATTTCACTGATGGGAGTGAAACCCAAACATGAACTATGTGGGGAAATCAGGCATTCAGCTGCCTGCTGGGCATACTTCACTTGTGGAAAGATAATCCACTTGGGGATGAAAGCTCTTCAAGTAGCCTTGGAGTTCTGCTGGGGATTCAACCTGCTCTAACTCAGCAGGGGGAACATTCTCTGCTTGGGGATATATGACACCATCCTGCAAAACCTGCAACAACAGTATACACACATGTGCCCCGGGGACTTGCATAGTATGATCTGCTCATCTATTGTCACCCGACACTCAAAGATGGTTTTAAATGTTTCCCTGCAATGTCATTTTTTAGAAAAGCAACATGTTTCATATGCAATGTTCTTTTCTGCCAAGAAATTCAGGACATTTTTGCAAACAAAGTAAACAAACACAGTTTTTTGACTGAACATTCATTTATTGAGTGGCCTCAAAATGGGCAAAGTTTTACATCGGGAAGCAACCACCTGGAAAGAGGTAGCTACTGTAAAAATTGAGAAAAGAAACTATCTTAATGGCAATGTACATGGAATTCCAATGAGTTTCCTTCCTGCTATGACCATCATGTCTTCAAGACTTTCTGTTCTTGCCTTTGCTTCCTGAAGAAGGTGAGGGGGCTGATTCATACCCTTATGATATTGCCAGGTTGTTTAAAAACGGTGATTTGGTTCAGATTACCCGGATCGCAGTTGTTCGCTTATCGTCTTGTTTTGCGTGGATCGACCTTTCGGGTTTTCAATCCACAGGGATACCCTTTTTTGCTTGACCGTCCAATGTGGATTTTCAACTCAGTGGGTGTACATTTTTATTTATTTATTTTCCCTAACTTTTTCCCGAGCTTTTTATTTTGTTTTTAGCTCGCGGGGATGCCCTTTTCTTGCTTGAACTTTAATTCTATTTTTGTGTCCAGCGGGTCTTTTATGCGAAGTATTTTTTAACTGCGTCTGAATTAACAGGGGATTGAAAGTCTTCTCCATCCATAGTAGTGAGCATCAGTGCTCCACCTGAGAAAACTTTCTTTACTATGAATGGGCCTTCGTAGTTTGAGGTCTACTTGCCCCTGTGATCTGAACCTGGAGGAATGATCCTTTTAAGTACAAGCTCTCCTACTTAATACTCCCGAGTACGTACTCGTTGGTCGAAAGCTCGCTTCATTCTCCTCTGATAAAGTTGACCATGACAGATAGCTGCTAATCTCTTTTCCTCAATTAGACACAATTGATTATATCGAGCACGTACCCACTCAGCCTCATCAAGCTTCACATCCATCATTACACGCAAAGAAGGAATTTCCACCTCAACGGGCAAGACTTCCTCTATGCCATACACTAAGGAAAAGGGAGTTGCCCCGGTTGACATCCTAACTGACGTTCGGTACCCATGCAGCGCAAATGGTAACATCTCATGCCAATCTTTGTAAGTGACAACCATCTTCTGTACAATCTTCTTAATGTTCTTATTATCTGCCTCTACCGCACCATTCATCTTTGGTCGGTAAGGAGAAGAATTGTGATGCTGAATCTGGAAGTCCCAGCACAATTCTGCCATCATCTTGTTGTTCAAATTGGAACCATTATCAGTAATGATTCGCTCGGGCACTCCATATCTACAAATGATGTCTTTCTTTAGAAATCAGGCTACCACTTGGCGAGTGACGTTGGCATAAGATGCTGCTTCAACCCATTTAGTGAAGTAATCAATTGCAACCAAGATGAAACGATGACCATTTGAAGCGGTAGGCTCTATCTTCCCGGTCATATCAATGCCCCACATAGAAAAGGGCCAAGGTGATGACATGACGTTGAGCGGGCTAGGAGGAACATGCACCTTGTCTGCATATATCTGGAATTTGTGGCACTTGCGGGTGTATGAGCAACAGTCTGCATCCATTTTTAGCCAATAGTACCCTGATCTCAATAACTTAGCCATTACATGTCCTCCTACATAAGTACCAAAGGATCCCTCGTGAACTTCCTGCATTAACAGATTTTCTTCATGTCTATCCACGCATCTAAGCAAGACTATGTCAAAATTCCTCTTATACAGAACTCCGTCTGCATTCAAGAAGAAACTAGCAGCAAGTCGCCTCAAGGTGTTCTTGTCATTGGATGATGCCCCAGCTGGGTATTCTTGTTTTTCCAGGAAAAGCTTGATATCAAAATACCAAGGTTTTTCATCAGACACTGCGTCTACAGAGAAAGCATAAGATGGTGTTTCAAGCCTGGAAATATCAATCCTGGGCACATAGTTCCAACATAAGACTTTGATGGACGAAGAAAGAGTAGCCAACGCATCGGCAAATTGATTCTCATCTCGTGGTATATATTGTAGCTTAACTGTTGTGAAGAATTTCAACAATCTTCTGGCATAATCCCTATAAGGGATTAAGTGTTCTTGATGCGTAAACCACTTGCCGGTAATCTGGTTAATAAAAAGGGCTGAATCTCCTAATATACCGAGGGTCTTAATCTGAAGATTAATAGCCTCCTCTATTCCCATTATGCACGCCTCGTACTCCGCTTCATTGTTGGTGCAGCCGAAAGTAATTCTGGCAGCGAAGGGAAAATGAACACCTTCGGGAGTGATAAGAACAACACCAACTCCACGTCCGTTGATATTGACTGCCCCATCAAACATCAACTTCCATTGGGATTCAGGGTCTGGCTCCTCCTCCGGAAGTGGTTCCTTGCAATCTTTTGCTTTGAGGTACATGATGTCCTCATCAGGGAAATCAAACTTCATCGGCCGATAGTCGTCCTCAAGTGGTTGTTGTGCAAGATAATCCGACAATACACTTCTCTTGATGGCTTTCTGGGAAGTATATTGTATGTCATACTCTGTTAATATCATCTGCCACCTTGCAACCCTTCCGGTTAATGTTGGTTTCTCGAAAATATACTTGACAGGGTCCATTTTTGAGATTAGTAATGTGGTGTGGGTCAGCATGTACTGTCTTAGTCGGCGAGCAGCCCATGCCAAAGTGCAGCAAGTTTTCTCAAGCAGTGAATAACGGGATTCACAGTCGGTAAACATTTTGCTAAGGTAGTAAATAGTATGCTCTTTTCGACCAGACTCGTCATGTTGGCATAGCACACACCACATCGACCCTTCTAACACAGTCAAGTACATGATGAGTGGCCGTCCTGGAACTGGAGGCATTAGAATCGGAGGCTCCTGCAAATTTTCTTTTATCTTTTCAAAGGCTCTTTGACAATCCTCATTCCACCTAACAGTTTGTTCTTTTCTCAACAATTTGAATATTGGCTCGCATGTGGCAGTTAGATGAGATATAAACCAAGAAATGTAGTTCAACCTCCATAAAAACCCATGTAAACACCCCAAATTTGCCCTCACCCATTCACACCATGGCTTGTGATCTTTTCATATGCATAAGTTCAATCATAGCATCTCATATCACATTTTTAATTCACTGCATTGGTTCAAAGTCATCTGCATCTAGGGTTTGTGATCTGAGCCATCCTTGAGCTATTTGAGCCACTCCAAAGGTCTTCAATCACTTCAAAGGGGTCCATGTATGTTCAAACATCATATCATATCCTCACCAAGTCAAGAAAGTCAAAGAATCACAAGAACTGAGAATGGCATGGAAGCAGAGCCAGGTTTAACTGCACAGAAGACCTAAAATTAGGGTTTTGGTTTCAGAGGCCATAACTCCAATTTTTTTGGTCATTCTTGTTTCTATTGGTCTCTATATGGTATAGAGATCATGCATATCAATTTTCATGAAGAAATTCCATGGGGAAGGCATCTGATCAAGAGTTGACTTCTTGAGCAAGTCAGTGTAAAATCAGGGCATCTGAGGCCCCCAATGACCCAACCAAAGGGTGTTCTTCATCATTTTGATTGTGTATGATCTTTATTTGGTCATAGAAGATGTTAGAATTTCACAAAATTGAATAATTTCAAGCCATTTACAAAGTTGCCTTTTTGGGAAAATGACTTGTAATGGAAACTTGTCATTTTGGGAAACTTTTTCAAACCTTTCTTTTTGATTCAAAAATGCTTCAAATGAGAAAACTTTGGTCATGAAAGTTGTAGAATGGATCATTCCCTTTTCAAAAAGTACAAGAACTCATTCTAATTCATTTTGGATCAAAAGTTATGGCTTGTCAAAGTTGGGAAAAATCACATAATTTCAAGTTTTGTACCAAAGAGGCATTTTGCAAAATGGTATGATCAAGCCTTCTAAAGACTTCAAATGTGCACAAAATCTTCACAACATGCTCATGTGACTTCTAAAAATCAGAATTGGCCCAAGAATTATGCATTTTGGTACCTTGAACTTCATGAATTTCCAAAGGGGGCAAATATGTACCAACTTGCAAAAACTCATGAAGCCATGCCTCTACTTGTTACAGCTCATAGAATCTGATCCACAAGAACTCCATGATCTCATCTGAGCCCAACCATGCCCCTATCACAACCTCACACTTGCCCATACCTCAAGTACACCTAACTTGGACTTTATGCAAAAACGCCCATACCAATCAGCCTGTGCCACACCAACTATTCTGACCAATCAAGACTTTACAAACACACCTCAAGCAAGCCATTTCATATCATCTTGAAGCCTGAACACACACACAAGCCAGCATACACAAAAATCACTCCCTTTGCATTTTCTATCGAATCTCTCAACTCAGCCACTAAAACTTAGAAATTCTTTCACTAATCAACTCACCATGATCCACTGATCATTTCCCACCCCTCACTTGTCCCTGAAACCACCACAACCAAAAATACGATTTCAACACTCCCTTGACCTGAGCTTCTGCCAACTTTCTCTGGAGGCCATATAAACTCTAGCTAAGTGTCAAAAGCTTCAAAGGAGGATCATTGGAGCTTGTTGGAACCAAAGAAGCAGCCAGAAAGTCCCTGTTTCGAAAGCTCAAGCTCAGGTAGCCATGGTATTTATTTTTCCAGAACTTCCATTTTTAGTTTCTAAATGCTTCCTTATGCTTCACTGATTATCATGATGTGATTTGTTTTGAAAATGAGTGAAAAATGGCCATGTATGTTGGTTCTGAAACTTTGCCCGTGAAATGAGTTTTGGTTTGATTTGTTTGATTCAGTGAAAATAAATGATTTTTGGGGTGGGGTTTAGGTTTAATGATGTTTGAGGATTGATTCTGGAGATTTTGGTGAAGATTTGATGCGTAGGGAGTGAGATAGTATGAACTGCTTGCCGGAGAAGATGACCGGAACACTGTTCCGGTCATCTGAAAGTCATTAGGGCTTCTGATTAGGGTTTAATCATAATTAGGCAAGTTTGAATGTGAGCCGTTCGTTTGCGCGCCAGGTCAATTCCCGCCCCTGTGAATTTGAATCTCAACCATCAGATTGGCTGGCTTTCTCTTTTTTCTATTTAATTTCATTTTATTTTCATTTGTTTTGCATTTATTTGTACGAATTTTTAAAAATAGCTAAAATCATTTAAAAATTATGGAAATTTTTGTCAAGGGTTTCATGAATTTTCAGAACACAAAAATATTTTTATTTTTATTTTTTGCATAAAAAATTATTTTTAAATCATTTAAATGATCATTTTTAATTATTTAATGAAAATTAATTAATTAAAATTACATTTAAGTATTTAAAAATCACCAAAAAATTCACATAGCATTTAGAAACATTTAGGAACATTTTCTAACTCTTAAACCAAATTTCTTTTTTGTTCTTGATTCCTTTTGATCATTTTCATTGGATTTAATTTCATTTTAAGGCAATATTTTGTGTCAAACTTCAAAATTCCTTTCTGCCTAACCATTGAGAATTGGATGATGATTCCTTTTGCATTACATCTTGCATAGCATGTAGTTTATAGGATAAAATTGGTTTGATTTGATCTTGCATTTTCAATTTGTTTAGCATTTTTTCTTGGCAAGGTACCCCAAAACCCTAGCAATCTTAGGAAATTCATAACTTTCACTAGGTTAAGAGTTGGATCCTCTCCTTTGGGCAGTGAGTTTGTATAGGTTTAGGGTATCTTTGATTGCATTTTCAAATTTTTATCATGTCATGTGCTTCTGGTTTTGGATTTTTGCTTTGCATAATGCATGTAACCTTAATTTGTGCCTTCCTTTGCATCCATTTTTCATTTGCTTACATCATATGACTTGCCATGACACTTTGTGCATCCACATGATCCATAATACATCTTAGGACATATTAGAATCATGTTTGATCATTTCATCTTTCATTTGCCATGTTGTATGTCCATTACATGTCATAACTTTTCATGTACATTCATGGTTCAAAGCATGCCTCATTTGCATCCTTATGCTTGTTTGATCATTCTCATGCCTTGCCTTATGTTTACATCATCCCTTAGCATCATTAACATCATTTAAATGCTTATGAATTTGGCCTGCATCATGACATTTCATCTCATTTGCATTGCATTTCATTTCTTTTGGCTAACTTTTCAGGTGGTAAGTTGTTTAGAGAAGTGAATTTGCCTTCACTTCTCACAATCTCTTCTCATCTCTCTTGCATCTTTGCTGCATTTTGTATGTGTATTAGAGTGAGCTTGCTTATTCATGTTCATCTTACCTTCTTTCTTCAAGCAACTTGTCTTCTTAAAGTGAAGCAAGTTGTTTTGCTTCTCTTTGCTTCTTGCTCCTTTCATCTGCTTCCTTCCTGGTGGTTTCTCTGAAGATCTTTCTCTCTTAAGCCTCATAAACCCTAGGATCTCCAAGCATGATAACAATTAGGGTTTGATTAGTTCCCCCATTAGTTTTACCTTTGTGTCATCTTTGTGTCTTCTCTCCTCATCTCTTAATCAGGGACTAAACCCTAAAGGCTTTAAGGCTTTGTGATTAAGCTTATGCCTGAATCCTTCTATTAGAATGGAATGTATAACTTTAATCCTAAGTGTTAAACCCTTAATGTGTTTAAATCCTTTAATCAATCCACTTAATAATCATCAAGACATCAAGCTTGTAACTTGGGCCTTGCATTAGGGTTCTAATTCTTCCTTAATTGGTTAAGAAGGACTAACCCTAGTGTTAATGGACAAGTCCCCCTCAAGTTGTCTTACAAATCATAAAATTCACTTCTTCATCCTACCATTAATTAAAATCCACTTTAATAAAGGCTTTGTTTTGTCATGAGGTTAATCCCTAATCATGGATTAAGTTGAGGAGTCTTTCTTAGCTTAAGTGTTCTCATCTATTATCCTTCTATTAGGATGGTGTAATGAGTCCATTAAATCCTTGATTATGGCTTAAACTCATTACTTAACACTAAACAAAAACAACAAAAACATCTAAGTAATCACAAGTAGGTTAATGATCTTAATCCTACATCATGGTAATTAAGTGTGAGATGCTGACTTCACATTTAAAGTATTCTCATTACCCCTAATCAGAGGGAGGATGTGATGAGTTTACTAACCCATTGGTTTAGGCTTAAGCTCATTAGCTTATGACAAACTTCAAAAGTCAATAAAAGATTGAAAACATAAAAAACAAACAATAATCGTCTCCTCCGGGATTCTTTTCTCACCTCATTCATTCATAAACGAGAACTTGATTCTTCCGTCTAATGCAAGACAGTTTGTACCTGAGCCAGACAGGTCATACACTTGAGCATAGACAAGTAAGCAGTTCACAAGTCAATTTATCTTTCAGTCTCTTTGGGTCGAACTACGGTGTTCTGACTTCCTCATTGCACGAGAGGATACGTAGGAATAACTTAACAGTTATCGAACAAAAGTCTCTGTCTATTCCCCCTCCTTCAGCATTATTATTTAAGCCTCATGGTCTTGAGCATTTCATTCCTGTTCTTGCACTGACACTTCTCTTATACACTTCACTTTTCTTTTACACTGACACTTGCATTCTTTCCAGCTTTGATACACAAATTGCACTGACACTACCCCTTTAAAACACAAATCTTTTAAGCGTGGATCCCGTCGAGTACGGCGGATAATCTGGGTGCTAATACCTTCCCAGGTTGTAACCAACCCCCTTTCTCAGTCTCTCTGGTTCGCAACCGTCTTATCCATCTCTTCTTAGGTTTATGCAGCATTACCTTTCCTTCGGGATAAAAATGCCTAGCTGGCGACTCTATTCCTTTCTCCTTTCGCCGACCGTTCGCGTCTGTACCCCTCTTGGCCGGGTGTCATTTGGTGGGAGCGACAACCCACGCACTTCTTTTTCTGTTTTCGGTGCAGGCATTTCTTGTATCACTTTTACTTTTGCAGGATCTACCTCAATTCCTCTCTGGCTAACAATGAAACCCAGCAATTTACCGGACCGCACTCCGAAAGTGCATTTGTTTGGATTCAACCTCAATCTGTACTTTATCAACCTATCAAACAGCTTTTTGAGATTGACCAAATGTTCTTCTTCATCCCGAGACTTGGCAATCATATCGTCCACATAACACTCAATTTCCTTGTGTATCATGTCGTGGAACAAAGTTACCATAGCCCGTTGATACGTTGCCCCGATATTCTTTAACCCAAAGGGCATAACTTTATAACAGAATGTACCCCATGGGGTAATGAACATCGTCTTTTCCATGTCTTCCGGCGCCATCTTGATCTGATTGTATCCGGAGAAGCCATCCATGAAAGAAAATACCGAGAACTGAGCGGTGTTATCTACCAGCACATCAATGTGAGTGTAACACGGTGGGAGAACTGACTTTAGTTAAATGTTGCGGATAGCAAGAGTCGCCACCGACTTTTATTTTATCCAAAAGGAAAGGGCATAAAAGAACAGGAAAGACCTTAAAAAAAATTTGAGTTCGGGGGGTAGGTTATATAAAGGGAAGGTGTTAGCACCCTTTATATCCATGGTTATCCATGGGCTCTTAGTTACTTAGCTCACTTTAAATTGTTTTTGAAGAGTGTAGTGTGTGATTAGAAATTTTCTAAGTACTTTATAATGATCCTCGTATGGATGTATATAAAGACTTTGTTTTGAAAATTTGTTTGGAATGTGAAGTGTAATGAAGTATTTTAAAGAAAAGTGAGCAAGTACTTAAGAGAAACCTACCCTATGCTAAGTCTTTACTGTTCTTATATGTTCTTTCAATGGTAAGACTATCCCTATTATTAAGGAATAGGTAGTCATTACCTTGGATGTGTTTAAGGGACAGGTGTAGGATCATCGTATGGTCAATGAAGGCAACTTAAGGGGTGTCTTTAGCAATTCGTAGGGACTATCACCATTTATTCGAAGGGACAAGATCATTATTCCGTAGGCAACCTCGAAGGGACTTGATCTTATAATCTTAAAAGGGACTTGATGATATTTCATGAGAAGGGACTTTGCTTTTTAGACACCTTACTTGACCTTTTGATTTAGGCAACATGAGGGATAACCTTAGGAAGTGAGAGATGGCGATCAAAGATCGACTTACGTGTGTGAGTGTTCATATATTTATCTTATTAAATTAGTGATTCTAAATTAATTTTAAAGTACAAACATGTTATCACTCCCTATAGTTACTAACCATGGCAAGAATATTTATAAACAAACAAACGATAAAAAAAACTACGACTATTACATAGCTTTTGCAGTTACATTATAATAATAAAAATAATTAAATAATAACTATATAATAAAATAAGCAATTAAATAAGGGTTAGTGATAAAATAATTATAAAAAAAAGAAAGGTTAGCACAAATATAAAATATATACAAGTGAAGATAATATTTTTAAATTAAATAAACATTTTTAATGAATTTTTGAAAGAAAATAATATAATGTGAATAATAAAAAATCATAGAATAAATATTTACAAAGAAAACATTATTAATTATTTAATTAGATATTAAAGAAAATTAATTAAGTTTAATATTTAAGTTAAAAAAAATTAAGATTAGAAATTAGGGTTACATATTTTAGAAAATAGAATTAGGGTTTATAATTTAAATTACAATATTAATTTGATTATTTACAAAAATAAATATATAATAATAATATATACATATTTTAATTTAAATATAAACTAGGATTAAAGTTTTAGAAAATAAATTAGAGATTTTTTTTAGAAAATATGAAGTTAATATATATTTACATATTATTAAAATATATTTTTATTATAAGAAATATAATTAGAATTATTTATAAAATAAAATAACAAAACAAAATAATTAAAAAAAAACAATGACACAAAAACTTACCTGGGGCAGGAATTGAACCCACGCCCTAGGCCTTGCTTCCCCTGGACGCACACTGCTGCCACCAGGCTATGCGCACGCTTGTGATAATGTTTAGGGAAAACATTCTCATATTTTTTAACCTGTAAAACACTGAAAATAAAACAAAAAAACAAAATGGCCTGGGGGAGGTTTGAACCCAGGACCATTCACTTACAAGCTAAACGTACAAACCAGCTGAGCCAAGCGCGTTAGTTGTAATATAACATAAACAAATTCAAAAAATATTAAATTGCAAATTTGAATTTTCCAGATGGCGCCAATGGTCTTCATCTTCCTCATCGTACCTGCGAATTTTCCTGCAATTATACCTGCGAATTTTCCTGCGTTTTCTCACCTTCAAGAACCTACGAAACTTGGATCTTTCTTAATACGTAAAATTTCAACAAATTGATCACATAAACATGATCCTTACATCATACACAATTCATTGACGTTCTTAAAATTCATTTATGTTAGTTCAATTGAGTAACCTTAAACGAAGTCTGTAAACCCTAACTATGGCATAATTCGATTCAGTCCATGAAACTCCAATTCAATAGCCCAGAAAGCTTCAGTACAATGAAACAAACAATGTTAAACAATCAAAATCAATTAAAAACCAATAAACTCGTGAAACCAAAAAATTCAAATATGACATGAATATCCATTCGATTTATGCGAATGGGGGTGTTTTAGATGTTGTTTATGATCCAGACATGTTCAATAAACATCATAGAATGCATTACAACCTTTAGAACCCTTTGAAATCACCTCTAGCTTGAAATCCGAATTTGGTTTTTTGGATGAAATTTTGAAATTTGAGAGTGATCTTTGAGGCTCTGAATTCGTCTCTAGGGCTTAGCTTAATGTTGTATATATACCATATAATGAAATTAGGTCAAGAAATCAACCAAACTTTTGGATTTTTGGACCTTGTGAGATTGAAAAAGATTTGTCATCAAAACTTGAATTTTTTTATATAACATTGCTATTTTGGTATGATATGAAATATTGTGGTATCAATCAAGTTTAAATGAGTATTAAGACTTTCTAGAATCCAAATCTTTTTCAAATATATGACTTTCATATTTTATTTTAATTTAATTTGTATTTTAATGAATAAAATTCAAATAAATATTAAATAAAATATAAAAAATCAAAAAAGGTGTGGGTTGGGTCGTGCTTGGTGATATTGTAAAGATTGGATGGCAATTCGGTGGGCTCATTTAGCAAAAATTGGTTTTAAGGCCTTATTTGCTTCATAAATTTCCCAACTTTGCAAGGGCACAAATCCTTCAATTTTAAGGTTATGAAGGTGTTCTTGGACATTTTGGAAAGATTAGAGAGTCCTCTAACCAACCTCTTTGGTTTCATGTCCATATCTTTTACCATTCTCAAGTTATGCTCTTTGGAAGTTGTTGACTTTTTGTTGACTTTTAAAAGGACCTATAATGTCCTAGCTCATACCTTCCAAATGAAGCATTTTTGGGCTTCGTTTGTGAGACAAAAAGTTGTAGAGAATTCAATTTCCTTCAAAATGAGATTTGGATGGAAAAAATTTGATTAAGCATGTGAAAGTTATGGCTGGTCAAAGTTCAGTTGACTTTTCCTGTGAAAACCCTAATTTAGAAACTCCTGATTCTTGATGATCTGAAATCTCCTTGATGAATCATGATCAACCCTTGATCAAATGATGAATTTTACTTCATATACTTGATGTTGGCAAAAAATCATGAAGTTTGACTTTGGTTTGACCACAGTTGACCTCAGTTTGACTTTTTGACTACCTTGACTGATTTTAACCTATCTGATCATCTGACTGAACAAACCTTTGGGGAAAGTCTTGAAACTTGACATGGGTATTATTGAACACATATAGGGTGTCATGAAGCTCATTTGAAGCCTTGTAAGTCCATTTAGCCTGATGAAAGTCAAAACCCTAGTTTAGGATGCATTGCTTAGGAGGATGCATTGTCTGAGGGAATTGTCAAATTTTCTGACTAATTGTGAACTTTGTGAACCTCATGAGATGTCTTGTGAACCTTGTGAACCTCTTAGTACAAAATGTCTTGTCTTGTGGAGGGCAAATTTTGGGGTGCAACAGCTGCCCTTGTTCAATTTTCTGAAACCTGAGGGGTTAGATTGGTATATGTGCCAGTCGTGACCTGGAAGGTTGAAGGGGATTGAACACAAAAGCCCAAAAATTTGCACTCGCCAGTACATAAAGTAAAGCTGATGATTAATTGTATATGCTTGAGTGGGCTTGAAGATTCCACTTGGAAGAACTGGAGATGGGCTTATAGATGTCATCCATAATATCAGGAGGTGATAATATCTTTATGTTGATACTGGATATCAGTACTAGGTCTTCGTATAGGCCGTCTCTGAATCGTTTATGCAACATGATTTGAATTGTTGAATAGACCAGTAGAAATAAATCTTCGTGACGATTATCTCTTCGGAAAATATCCTGGACTAGGGAATGGATCTTTGCACAGACCGTTTGCCTAATATCCAAGAACAAAAATAGATTAAATCTTCTGAAAATATCCTGGACTAGGGAATGGATCTTCGTATAAACCGTTTGACTAATATCCAAGAACAAATAGATTAAATCTTCTGAAAATATCCTGGACTAGGGAATGGATCTTCGTATAGACCGTTTGCCTACTATCCAAGGACAAAAGAGTATCAGGATTAAATCTCCTGAAAATATCTTGGACTAGGGAATGGATCTTTGTACAGACCGTTTGCCTATTATCCAAGGACAAAATAGTGTCAGGATTAAATCTCCTGAAAATATCATGGATTAGGGAATGGATCTTTGTACAAACTGTTTGCCTACTCTCCGAGGACAAAAGAGTGTCATGATTAAATCTCCTGAAAATATCCTGGATTAGGGAATGGATCTTTGTACAGACCGTTTGCCTACTCTCCGAGGAAAAAAGAGTGTCAGGATTAAATATCCTGAAAATATCCTGGATTAGGGAATGGATCTTTGTACAGACCGTTTGCCTACTCTCCGAGGACATCTAGAGTAATGTATAGATCATTTCTGACCTGTTGTGGATTGTTGATAGTATTTCACCTACATATAACCATCCTGCAAGGAAAAGGTTAGTTTATGCAATATGTATGCATGCATGGCATGGTGCATCTATGTAAATGTATTATGCCTTTATGAATATGCTATGGTATGATGTAAATGATGTATGTATGAATCATGCCGCCTGAAGCGTCTGGATATCTTTGTATAACAACTGCTGACTAGGGAAAATAAATCCTGATTCGTTGCTGAAGAATATGAAGACCTCGTTCCTGTCTTGTTTGATAGTATAGTATTTGTGACTTCCCGTATTCGTTCATCGTACTTCTATTGAAGGAATAAGTTCCTGAGTATCCCGACTGAGGATAAAAGAGATGGACATAAATTCAAGGGGAGATGTAACTTGAAGTATCTATAAAGATAGATTTGTCCTGCTGGGGATTTGTAGTTGTCTTGTGGGGATGAACCGGGGAAGCTTCGTTGAATTCCTACCTTCGTTCGTCCTTAGTAAATACTATTACTGCATTTTATGCATTTCTGGTAAACATCAATCATATTCGAAAGCATACATACATTCAAACACAACCAATGGACGTTTTCGCTTATGTAAATAGGGTAAAAGTAAATCTGGATTCAAAGATGGAATTTTATTTATATTACAAAGTGACCTATACATAGGCAAGTTTGTACAATGAGACAGAAATCCTAGTAAGAGGAATTCGTCGTAAAATCTTTACAAAACAAAGAAAACAGCTATGTGAAAAATGATCCTATTGAGTTTCAATTCTACTATTGCCATTATCTTCAAGTGTCTCATCTTCTGCGGTTGAGATGGAAACAATTGGATTGATCTTTATTTGTTTGAACTTGAGTTAGGTAGCACCATCAGTGGAAGTTATATGAGTGATCCAACCTAGACATAGTCATACGCTTTAATCCCTAACTTTTGCCTGGATTGCCCTTTCAGGTTTTCAATCCACCGGGATACCCTTTTTTGCCCAAGCCGCCTGTAAACACCCCAAATTTGCCCTCACCCATTCACACCATGGCTTGTGATCTCCTCATATGCATAAACTCAATCATACCATCTCATATCACATTTTTGATTCATTGCATTGGTTCAAAGTCATCTGCATCTAGGGTTTGTGATCTGAGCAATCCAAGAGCTTCTTGAGCCACTCCAAAGGTCATAAATCACTTCAAAGGGGTACATGTATGTTCAAGCATCATATTATATCCCCCCAAAGTCAAGAATGTCAAAAATCACAAGAACTGAGAATGGCATGGAAGCAGAGCCAGGTTTAACTACACAGATGACCTAGAATTAGGGTTTTGGTTTCAGAGGCCATAACTCCAAATTTTTTGGTCATTCTTGTTTCTATTGGTCTCTATATGGTATAGGGAGCATGCATATCAATTTTCATGAAGAAATTCAATGGGGAAGTCATCTGATCAAGGGTTGACTTTCTAAGCAAGTCAGTGTAAAATCAGGGCATCTGAGGCCCTCAATGACCCAACCAAAGGGTGTTCTTCATCATTTTGATTGTGTATGATCTTTATTTGATCATGGAAGATGTTAGAAGTTCACAAATTTGAAGAATTTCAAGTCATTTGCAAAGTTGACTTTTTGGGAAAGTTTGACTTTTAATGAAATTGCCATTTTGGGAAACTTTTTCAACCCTTGCTTTTTGATCCAAAAATGCTTCAAATGGAAAAACTTTGGTCATGAAAGATGTAGAATGGATCATTCCATTTTCAAAAAGTACAAGAACATGATCTAATTCATTTTGGATCAAAAATTATGGCTTGTCAAAGTTGGCTAAAATCACAAAATTTGAAGTTTTCTACCAAAGAGACATTTTGCAAAATGGTTTGTTCAAGTGTTCTAAAGGCCTCAAATGTGTATCATTTCTTCACAATATGATCATATGACCTCTAAAATTCAGAATGGGCCAAAGAACTTTGCACTTTGATGCATTGAAACTCAAGAAATCTCAAAGGAACCAAGCTTGAACCAACTTGCAAAACTCATCATAAGTTACAAACCACTTGCTGCATTGCCTCTAAACCTTTTTCACAGCATCCCTTGATTCAAGCTGAGCAAAAGCAAGCCAAAAAGCAAGTCATACCATAGCCCATACCTCAAGTACACATCAAGTTGACATTTTGGCCAAAGACCCATACCAATCACCATAGGCCACCAACAACTTTCTGACCTATCCCCTTTTGATACATGGACAAAACCCAGCCTAACACATCACACAACACACTCTGATCTTGCCCACAAGCCATAGTTATCATTTTTGCTCAAACATGCAAAAGCTTTCGAAGCACTCAGCACAGCTAGCAAACACACAAACCAACTTCACAAATCAACTCAGTACACTTCCCTGGTCACAAACCACCCATCACCATTGCCTAAAACTCCCTGAACCAGAAATACGATTTCCATCCCACCTTGAATAGAACTCCTGTAATCTTCCAAACCAGCCACCACAAACTTCTTCTAAGCATCAAGACTTCATCAGGGGCCTAAGAGGAGTGGTTTGCACAAAGAGAGAGGGTCAGAAAGTTGCAAACTGAGAAAGCTCAAAGCTCAGGTATATCAAGAACTTTTTTTCCAGAAATGAGTTTTTAAGTTTCTAAATTGTTCCTCATGCTTTGCTGATCACTCTGATGCTTTTACTTTTTGAAATGGTTGAGAAATAAGCATTTAATCATGTTCTGAAACTTTTCTGACCTAAACATGTTTGGCTTCGATTCGCATGATTAATGAATGAAAAATGATTTTTGTTTAGGGGTTTTGTTTTAGTTTCGAATGGGGATGATTTCTGGGTGATTAGTTTTCATTTTCATGGAGTTTTGAGGATTTTAGCAACTTTCAGGTGAGGGTCTTGCCGGAGAAGACGACCGGAAGTCTTCTCCGGCCACCTGAAAGTGATTAGGGTTTAATCTGTGTAATTAATGTAGTTTGAATATGGTGCGTTGATCTGGCTGACTTAGTCAACTCCCGCGCGTGTTCAAGGGTCCAGATCATTTGATTAGCCCTAATCTCATTTAATTTAATTTAATTAATTCAGATTAGGTTAATTAGGTAAGTTTGAATATCAGCCTTTGGATGTGGCGCCAGTCAACGCGCGCGTTTCCCAGTTTAAACCTCAGCCATTGATCATGCTTACTTCTCATTTTATTTCATTTTATTTTCTTTTTATTTCATTTGTTTTCTATAATTTATTTAAAATAGCAAAAATCATTTAAAAATTCTGAAAATTTTTATACAACCTTTTATTAATTTTCAGAAACCAAAAACATTTTTATTTTTATTTTTTGCATTAAAAAATATTTTTAAATCATTTAAAAGTTTATTTTTAATTAATTAATGAGAATTAATTAATTAAAAATACTTTTAGGTATTTAAAAATCACCAAAAAATTCATGAGACCTTTAAAATCATTTAGAAACATTATCCAACCTTCAAACCAAATTTCTTTTTTGATCTTGATGTCTTTTGACAATTTTTCATGGAATTAATTTCATTTCAAGGCATTATTTTGATCCAATCTTTGAAAATTCATTTCTACCTAGTCTTTAAGAGTTGGACTTTGATTCTTTTTGCATTGCATCTTGCATATCATGTATTTTATAGGATTAAATTGGCATGATTTTATCTTGCATTTTCAATTAATTTGACATTTTTCTTGACAAGGTACCTTAAAACCCTAGAAATCTTAGGAAATTCATAACTTTCATTAGGTTAAGAATTGGATCCCCTCCTTTGGGAAGTGAGTTTGTATAGGTTTAGGGTTACTTTGAATGCATTTTCAATTTTTTATCTTAATGTTTGCTTCTGGTTTTGGTTTTTTGTTTTGTGCATTGATCATAAACCCTAATTTGGGCTTCCTTTTGCATTCATCTTGCATTTGCTTACATACCATGACTTTCCATGACATTCTATGCATCCATTTGATTCATAACACATCTTAGGACATATTGGAATCATGTTTGATCATTGCATCTTTCATTTGCCACTTTGTATGTCATTTGCATTTCATAACTTTTCATGTACATCCATGATTCTAAGCATGCTTCTTTTGCATCCATATGTTTGTATGATCATCCCCATGCCTTGTTTCATGTTTGTGTCATCTCATAGCATCATTATCATCACACACATGCTTCTGGTTTTGGTTTGCATCATCACATTGCATTCCATTTGCATTGCATTTCATTCCTTTTGCTAACTTTTCAGGTGGTAAGTCACTTTGAGAAGTGAATTTGCCTTCACTTCTCACAACTTCTTTTCATCTTTTCTTATGCATCATTGCTGCATTTTGTTTTATGTTTGAGATTGAGCTTGCTCATTCTTCTTCTTCTTACTTTCTTTCTTCAAGTGACTTGTCTTCTTAAATGAAGCAAGTTACTTTGCTTCTCTCTGCTCCTTTCATCTGCTTCCTGGTGGTTCCTTTGAAGATTTCTCTTGTTAAACCTCACAAACCTTAGGAACAACCAAGCATGACAATAATTAGGATTTTGTTTAGTCCCCCATTTAGCTTTTACCTTTGTGTCATCTTTGAGTCTTCTCTTCTCATCTCATAATCAAGGACTAAACCTTAAAGGTTTTAAGGCTTTGTGATTAAGCTTATGCCTGCATCCTTCTATTAGGATGGAGTGTATAACTTTAATCCTAAGTGTTAAACCCTTAATGTGTTTAACTCCTTTAACCAATCCACATAATAATCACTAAGACATCAAGCTTGTAACTTGGGCCTTGCATTAGGGTTCTAATTCTTCCTTAATTGGTTAAGAAGGACTAACCCTAGTGTTAATGGACAAGTCCCCCTCAAGTTGTCTTACAAACCGTAAAATTCACTTCTTAATCTTACCATTAACTAAAATCCACTTTAATAAAGGATTTGTTTTGTCATGAGGTTAATCCCTAAACATGGATTAAGTTGAGGAACCTTCCTCAGCTTAAATGTTCTCATCTATTATCCTTCTATTAGGATGGTGTAATGAGTCTGTTTAATCCCTGATTATGGCTTAATCTCATTACCTAACACTAAACAAAAACAACAAAAACATCTAAATAATCACAAGTAGGTTAATGATCTTAATCCTGCAATCAAAGGTGATTAAGTGTGAGATGCTGACTTCACACTTAAGGTATTCTCATTACCCCTAATCAGAGGGAAGATGTGATGAGTTTACTAAATCCATTGGTTTAGGCTTAAGCTCATTAACTTATGACAAACTTTCAAAAAGAAATAAAAGACTGAAAACTCAAAAAACAAACAATAATCGTCTCCTTCGGGATTCTTTTCTCATCATCTTCACTCACAAACGAGAACTCGCTTCTTCCGTCTAATGCAAGACAGTTTGCACCTGAGCCAGACAGGTCATACACTTGAGAATAGGCAAGTAAGCAGTTCATCAGTCAATTCATCTTTCAGTCTCTTTGGGTCGAACTACGGTGTTCTGACTTCCTCATTGCACGAGAGGATACGTAGGCATAACTTAACAGTTATCGAACAAAAGTCCCTGTATATTCCCCCTCTTTCCAGCATAATTCTTTTAGCCTCATGATCTTGAGCATCTTATTCTTGTTCTTACACTGACACTGTACATTTATACACTTCACATTTCTTTTACACTGACACTTGCATCCTTTCCAGTTTTGATACACAGATTACACTGACACTACCCCTTTAAAACACAAATCTTTTAAGCGTGGATCCCGTCGAGTACGACGGACAATCTGGGTGCTAATACCTTCCCAGGTTGTAACCAACCCCCTTTCTCAGTCTCTCTGGTTCGCAACCGTCTTATCCGTATCTTTCTAGGTCTATGCAGCATTACCTTTCCTCCGGGATAAAAATGCCTAGCTGGCGACTCTTTTCTTTTCCTGTGAGTTCACTCCTGTGTGTTCCCACACCCTCCTTTCGCCGACCGTTCGCGTCTGTACCTCATTTGAGCCCAGTCTCATCTTTTGGGAGCGACAGCTTGGCGACTCTGCTGGGGACCCTTATACTGTAACCAGGGCTTCTGGTTCTTTTTGTGGGTTCCTCCTAGCGCTTGTTTGATTTGTGTTTACTGGGGTGTTATGTGCTATCTGTGTTTGTATATTTGTTTGGTTTATTGCTTTATGTACAGTTGTTTTATTGCTCTCTTTATAGCTTTATATACATCACACTGTCATACTGTTTTGGCTGGATCTGGTTTTGTTGCTTTGGTGGGTGGGTGTTCTATTGAGAGTTTAAGGTCCTATACCTGGGACCTGAGTGACACCTAGGCTAGAGTGGTTCATGTTCTTTCCCATTCCATTTCGGTCTGGTGCGGGAATATGAAACACGGTTCAGACATGGGTTTCTTCTTGAGAACTCTGTGCTACAGATTTCCTGTAGTGCTAGGGCTATCTGGGAAGCCTGCTAAGTCTGGATGACCTTTAGTATTGACCTTCAGAAACTGAGGTGAATTAGAGGAGGATCTTTTATGGTTATTGTGAACACTGTACCTCCGGGTTAGAAGTGTTTACACTTCTCATAACTGATCCAAGTCTGAGGATCCTTGTTTTAGAACATCACCTGTGAGGAGGGTTGGGTTGTTTACAGGTTTGCAGGTACCTATGACCTCAGCATACCCTGTTACTTTGATTAAGAGTACTCCATTTTGGAACAGTTCTTGTGATTTTAACCCTGGACATGTGACTCTTTATTTGAGTCCCCCACCTTGGTTACTGGATTTATGAACCTCCATCTGGATTTCTTGAACAATACATGGACTTAAAGCAGTAATCAGATCCAGCTTGATCACAAACCCTTGCATATCATTTGCATACATCATCATTGCATCATTTAACATTTGCTTATTAGTTTTTCAGGGTATCCATACTATATTTTGGCTTGGTTTTGACCCCTTCATCTGCATAGATCTATATGCTTCAGCTATCCTCATCACCTACCTGCTTCAGCTACTGTCATCACCAGTCTCAGCCTGTCAGTGGCTCATTACCAGCATCAGTCTCCATCATCAGCATCTGTCTCAGCTCTTCTTCAGCAACATGGCACCCAAGAAGAGCAATATCTCCTACCATTTCTTTGAGCCTGAGCTGGCTGGCATCAGGAGGGTGTAAACACCCCAAATTTGCCCTCGCCCATTTCACCATGGCTTGTGATCATTCTCATATGCATAAACACAATCATATCATCTCATATCTCACTTTTGATTCACTGGATAGTTTCTAGGGCATCTGCACCCAGGGTTTGTGATCTGAGCAATCCCAAAGCATCTTGAGCCACTCCAAAGGCCACCAATCAACTCAAAGGGGATCCATGTGTGTTCTTATATCATATTTCATCTTCTCAAAGTCAAAAATGCAGAGGAATCACAAGAACTAGGGTTTGAGGTGAGGCAGAGCCAGTTTAGACTGCACAGTTGACTGAAAATTAGGGTTTTGGTTTCAGAGGCCATAACACCAAATTTTTTAGTCATTCTTGTTTCCATTGATCTCTATATGGTATGGGGAGTATGCATATCAATTTTCATGAAGAAATTCCATGGGGAAGTCACCTGATCAAAGGTTGACTTTTCAGACAAGTCAGTGTAAAATCAGGGCATCTGAGGCCCCCAATGACCCAACCAATGGGTGATCTTCATCATTTTGAGTGTATATGATCTTTGTTTGATCATGGAAGAAGGTTGAAGTTCATAGAAATCAAGAATTTAGGGTTTTTGCAAATGTTGACTTTTGGAGCATAGTTGACTTTTCAAGAATGCATCATTTTAGGTCATTTTTCAAGCCATGATTCATGATCCAAAAATGCTTCAAATGGAAAAACTTTGGTCATGAAAGTTGTAGATCTCATCTTTCCCTTTTCAAAAAGTACAAGAACATGATCAAACTCTTCTTGGATCAAAAGTTATGGCAATGCAAAGTTGGCAAAAATCACTTATTTTCAAGATATGCACCAAGTGTGAAAATTGCAAAATCATGTGCTAAGTCAAATTGCAACTTCTAATTGGTATCAAACCAGCACATAAGCATTCTCTAAGTCCTAAAAATCAAATTTGAACCAAGATCACATGTGTTTAGTTCATGTAACAAGGCATTTTTATCATGAAAGTCCATAAAGCAACAACTTGCAAAAGCACTCATAACACTTCACCAACTTGTCACATTGGGTGCTGAACCAAGCTGACTCTTTCCCCTCATTTTGCTGCGCATAGCCCAATGCCTTGTACCAAGCCTAGATCAAGCCATGCTTTCTCTTACAAAGAAATGGACATTTTGCAAAAGTAAACTTACCAATCACTATAGGCCAGGTCACATCACCTGACCTATAGGATTATAATACAATATCCCTTGGCAAGCCAAAGATATGAGAAGGCAAGGCTGAAACATCTCATACAGACACAAACACAAGAACACTCCATTTTTGCTTTTGCCTTCGAAACTCTCTGACCAGCTCACATACATCCAAACCATCTTTACCAATCATCTCACCATGTCTCATTGAGCCCAAAGCAACCAAGAACCAAGCCTTAAACAAGCTACAACATCACTGCACCATTTTGACACCAGCTTGCAGTTTCATTCGAAACTCTCATCCTAGCTCACAAACAGTCAAACAAACTTTGTAAAGCTTCTCCATTCACCCTCAGGATCACATAGAACCCATCACCATGACCTGAAACTGCCTAAAGCTCCATTGCCATTTTTGACTGAGCTTGAGCAGAAGCTATCGAAACTCATCAACCAGCCAACTTAAACTCCTTTTGAGCATTCAAACATCTTCTGGGGACCAAGTGGAGTAGTTTGCACTGAAGGAGGTGGCCAGAAAGTCTTCAAACTGAAAGCTTCAAATCTCAGGTAGCTTGAAAATTATTTTTCCAGAAATCATTTTTCTTGTTACAAACTTGTTCTTTGTGTTGTCCTGATCATGAATATGTCTTTGGTTTTGAAAATGGCTTTGATTTGAGAGTTTAATTTGTCTCTGAAACCTGCGTGCCCTAGAACTCATTTTCTTCGATTCAGCTTGTTTAGGAAAAATAAATTTGTTTTGAGAGAGGGGTTTGATTCGTGAGAGATTGGGGAACATTTCCATGGTTTTAGATTTCATTTTAGTGACCTAGGGAAGGATTTGGAAGTTTTCAGGGGAGAAGGTCACCGGAGAAGACGACCGGAGCTCGTCTCCGGTGACCTGAAAGTCATTAATGGGTAATTAGGGTTAGGGCTTCAGGTTTGAATTTCAGGCGTTGGATGAGTTGACCAGGTCTTTTCCCGCGCGCATCCAATGGCCCAGATCTTGTCATTAACTTAATTAGGTTTAATTTATTTAATTAATTAAGTTTAGCCCAGTTTGAATGTGGCCCATTGGATCTGGCGCGCAGTCAACCCTCTCATTTCCAGATTGAATCCTGGCCTTCCATGCTGCATACTTTCATTTTATTTAATTTTTATTTCATTTTCTTTCATTTAATTTGCATAATTATTTAAAAATAGCAAAAATGTCTTAAAAATTATGAAACTTTTTCTTTAAAGTTTTATTAATTTTTAAGACCCAAAAATATTTTTATTTTATTTTTTATCATCAAAAAAGTATTTTTAAATATTTAAAAGATTATTTTTAATTGATTAATGGGAATTAATTAATTAAAAATACTTTTAAGTATTTAAAAATTACAAAAAAATTCATGAAGTGTTCTAAGACATTTAGAAACATTGTCCAACCTTCAAACCAAATTTCTTTTTTGATCTTGATGCATTTTAAGAATTTTTCATTGAATTAAATCATTTTTTATGCATTATTTTGATCATAAGTTCAAAAATTCATTTCTGCCTATTGGAGGAGGTTGAGACATTGATTCTTCTTGCATTGTGTTATGTTTAGCATGTAGTTTCTAGGGTAAAATGGCCATGATTTGATCTTGCATTTTCTAATTGTTTGGCATTTCTTTTGTTAAGAACCCTAAAAAACCTTAATAACTTGTAAAATTCATATCTTGAATTTGGTTGAGAGTTGAGAGCTCCCCTTTGGGCAGTGGTTTATTATAGGTTTAGGGTTTCTTTGGGTGCCATTTTCCATTTTTTATCTTAAGGTTTGCTTCTGTTTTGAATTTTTGTTTGATGTTTGGTCCATGAACCCTAATTTGGGAGTTCTCTTGCATCCTTCTTGCATTTCCTTGCATAACATGACTTGTCTTTGCATTTTGTGCATTCTTGTGATTCATTTGACATCTTAAGACATATAGAAAGCATCTTTGATCATTGCATCTCATATTTGCCATGTCATTTGTCTTGTATGATTCATAACTTTCCATGCTTGTTCATGCTCCTTAGCTTGCATCATTTGCATTCATAATCTTGTATGAACATCTCCATGTCTTGCCTCATGTTGGCAGCACCTCATAGCATCATTTTCATCATCACCATGCTTCTGGTTTGGTCTAGCATCATGTCATTTCATTTCATCTTGCATTGCATTGCATTTCTTTCTAACATTTCAGGTGGTAAGTAAACTTGAGAAGTGAATTTGCCTTCACTTCTCATAACTTTTCTTTTCATCTCCCTTGCATCCATTGCTGCATTCTTATATGTGTTTGAGTTTGAGCTTGCTCATTCTTCTTCCTCCCACTTTCTTTCTTCAAGTGACTTGACTTCTTGAATGAAGCAAGTCACTTTGCTTCTCTTGATTCTGTTCATCTGCTTCCTGGTGGCTCCTTTGAAGTTTGTTCTTGTAAACCTCACAAACCTTAGGAACAACCAAGCATGACAATGAATTAGGGTTTTGGTTAGTATCCCCTCTTAGTTTTACCTTTGTGTCTCTCTTTGAGTCTTCTCTTCTCATCTCATAATCAGGGACTAAACCCTAAAGGCTTCAAGACTTTGTGATTAAGCTTATGCCTGCATCCTTCTCTTAGGATGGAGTGTATAACTTTAATCCTAAGTCTTGAACCCTTAATGTGTTTAAATCTCTTAATCAATTCACTTAATAATCATCAAGACATTACTTGTAACTTGGGCCTTGCATTAGGGTTCTAATTCTTCCTTAATTGGTTAAGAAGGACTAACCCTAGTGTTAATGGACAAGTCCCCCTCAAGTTGTCTTACAAACCATAAAACTCACTTCATCACCATATCATTAATCTAAAATCCACTTAATCAAAGGTTTGTTTTGTCATGGGTTTAATCCCTAATCATAGATTAAGTTGAGGAGTCTTCCTCAACTTAAACACTCTCATCTATCATCCTTCTTTTAGGATGGTGTAATGGGTCTGTTTAATCCATGATTATGGCTTAACCTCACTACTCAACACTAAACAAAAACTCCAAAAACATCTAAATAATCACAAGTAGGTTAATGATCTTAATCCTACACCAAAGGTGATTAAGTGTGAGAATCTGACTTCACACTTAAGGTATTCTCATTACCCCTAATCAGAGGGAAGATGTGATGAGTTTACTAACCCATTGGTTTAGACTTAAGCTCATTATCTTATGACAAACTTCAAAAAGCAATAAAAGACTGAAAACACAAAAAACAAGCAATAATCGTCTCCTCCGGGATTCTCTTCTCATCATCTTCACTCACAATCGAGAACTTGCTTCTTCCGTCTAATGCAAGACAGTAAGCACCTGAGCCAGACAGGTCATACACTTGAGCATAGGCAAGTAAGCAGTTCACAAGTCAATTCACCTTTCAGTCTCTTTGGGTCGAACTACGGTGTTCTGACTTCCTCATTGCACGAGAGGATACGTAGGCATAACTTAACGGTTATCGAACAAAAGTCTCTGTATATTCCCCCTCCTTTCAGCATTATTCTTTAAGCCTCATCGTCATGAGCATTTCACTCTTGTCCTTACACTGACACTGTATATATTACACTGCACTTCCTTTACACTGACACCTGTACATCCTTTTCCAGCTCTTTTGCACACAAATTGCACTGACACTACCCCTTTAAACACAAATCTTTTAAGCGTGGATCCCGTCGAGTACGGCGGACAATCTGGGTGCTAATACCTTCCCAGGTTGTAACCAACCCCCTTTCTCAGTCTCTCTGGTTCGCAAACCGTCTTATCCGTCTCTTTCTAGGTCTATGCAGCATTGCCTTTCCTCCGGGATAAAAATGCCTAGCCGGCGACTCTATTCATTCTCCAGTGAGTTCACGGCTGTGTGTTCTCATTGTCCCCTTCGCCGACCGTTCGCGCTTGTACCGGGATGCAAATCTTCGGGAGCGACAGCTTGGCGACTCTGCTGGGGACCCTTATGCTGCAACCAGGGCTTCTGGTTCTTTTTGTGGGTTCCTCCTAGCGCTTGTTTGATTTATGTTTGCTGGGGTGTTATGTGCTTGTTTGTGCTTGTATTTATTTTTGTTTATTGCTTTATGTACAGTTACTTTACTGCTTTCTTTATTGCATTTATTTATATCATATTGTCATTGCTGCTGGCTGGATCTGGTTGTTTGCTTTGGTGGGTGGGTGATTCATTGAGAGTTAAGGTCCTATACCTGGGACCTGAGTGACACCTAGGCTAGAGTGAATCATATTCTTTCCCATTCCATTTCGGTCTGGTGCGGGAATATGAAACACGGTTCAGATATGGGTTTCTTCTTGAGAACTCTGTGTTGCAGATTTCCTGCAATGCTAGGGCTATCTGGGAAGCCTGCTAAGTCTGGATGACCTTTTAGTATTGACCTTCAGAAACTGAGGTGAATTAGAGGAGGAATTGTTATGGTTATTGTAAACACTGTACCTCCGGGTTAGAAGTGTTTACACTTCTCATAACTGATCCAAGTCTGAGGATCCTTGTTCTAGTTCATCACCTGTGAGGGGGTTGGGCTGTTTACAGGTTTGCAGGTACCTTGACCTCAGAATACCCTGTTACTTTGACTTTGTTAAGAATGCTCCATGTTGGACAGTTCTTGTGATTCTAAAACCCTGGACTTGTGGCTCTTTATTTGAGTCCCCCACCCTGGTTACTGGATTTATAGACCTCCATCTGGAATTCTTGAACACACATGGATCTATATCAGGGCATTTTGATCAGATCCGGCTCAGTCACAAACCCTTTGCATATCATTTGCATACATACCCATTGCATCATATTAACATTTGCTTATTTGTGTTTCAGGGTATCCATATTCATCTGGTTTTGGTTTTGACCCCATCTGCTATATTGACCTATCTCCACCAGCACTTGCTTCAGTTTGTCAGCCATATACTTCAGTCACTTGCACTAGCCAGCCAGTGGCCCACTCCTCAGCATCTTCATCAGCACTTACTCTACTCAGTCTCAGCACTTATGGCTCCAAAGAAAAGCAACATCACTTATCATTTCTTCCAACCAGACTTATCAGACATCAGGAGGATCCAAACCCTGATCACTCCAGATCACATGCCTTTGTTCAGGGAGCATTATGGGGATATACTTGACTTGGTCATGGATCTGGACCCATCTCAGAGAAGCCTGATGCATACCTGTATTCAGTTCTATGACCCCCCATTGAGATGTTTCACCTTTCAAGACTTTCAGTTGGGTCCTCTTCTGGAAGAATACTCATCATTGATTGGTCTGCCTATCAAGAGGGAAATCCCTTTCAACCCTGAAATGGTCTTTCCCAGCAATGGAGAGGTAGCAAAAGCTTTGCATCTGGAGCCTGCTTTGATTGAGCAGCATATGACCTCTAAAGCTGGGATCCCTGGATTTCATCTGGACTTCTTAATTTCTCAAGCTAGTCTGAAGGCCTCCTTGGGGGAGTGGAAAGCTGTTTGTGCTCTGTTGGCCTTAAGTGTATATGGAATTGTGTTGTTTGCAGATGAGCCTCGATTCATTAGCAATAATGCAATCCATTTGTTCATCCTGAAGAACCCAGTGCCAACTTTACTGGGTGATCTCTATTACTCAGTACATCAGAGAAATGAGAAGCAGAGGGGAAGGCTAGTAAGGTGTTGTGCTCCATTATTTCATGCTTGGCTTCTCAGGCATCTACCCAGGACAGATGCGTTTCTAAATCCTCATCAGCAAAGCAACTGGGCTAAGAGATTCACTGTCCTAACTTCAGCAGACATCAGATGGTGTACTCAAAGCACCAAGGGCAGAGATATCCTCACAAGCTGTGGACACTTTCCCAATGTGCCTTTAATAGGGGTTAAGGGAAGTATCAATTATAACCCTCTGCTGTTCAGGAGGCAATTAGGCTATGCACTGGTTCATACTCCTAGGGAACAAGACTTGGTTGAGACCCTCTACTGTGAGAACAAGATTAGTTTGACTGTTGTTAGGCAGGCTGCCTGGGCCTGGGATCATGTTCAAACTAAGGGAGTCACCATTCTGGGGAAGTGCAATAATGTGGCATCAGTCCAATATTATGAGTGGTCCCATGCCAGGGCCCAATTCTCTGGAATGCCCTTCACCATAGAAGACATGCCTGAGTCATCTTCAGCACCACCCCCTGCCACCATCAGTTTGGAAGAGTTTGAGAGCTTGAAGGAAAGAAATGAGAAGCTAACCCAAGCCTTGCAGAAGACCCTCAGGGAGAGGAGTGAAGGTGTAAGAGAGATTGAGAGATTGGAGAAGTTGAGGGTGGAACACTTGACTAAAATTGAGAAGTCTGGAGATTATATCAACAAGTCCAAAGCTGGTGAGCAGATTCTGAAGAATGCTTGTAAAGAAGCCCAGTTTCAGAGAGCAAGAACAGACTTGTATTTGAAGGAAAGTCAGGCCAGGTGGGTCCGGATCACTGAGGCCCGCGCTCTAGAAGACAAGAGAGCTCAAGACAAGATGGAACAGATGGAAAAAGCCCTGGCAGCAGCCCAGAAGGAAATATCAGAGCTAGAAATCAGAGCCGGAGTGAAGAGGTCTAAGGACCAAAGTCAAAACAAGAAGTTGACTGCAGCTGTGACAACAAGAAACCTTCTCATCAGAGGTCTCACGGAGCATCCGACTGATCCTGTGACCGAAGCACTTCTCAAGGAAGTTCGTGAGGATGAGTTTGGCCTTGGAGTTTGATCATTTGCTTGTTGTTATCCCTATTCCATGTACTTTTGCTTTTTTGTGATGTATTTTGACCCCTTTGAGGGCTTGTGTTGTAAAAATGAACAAGTTGTATTATTTCACCCTTTGTAATATATTTGTGTTGGTTTCTATCTGGGTTCACATCAAAAGCAACTTCAACAGCATCATCTTCAAGGGTCTGGAAGGGTCAAAACTGAAGGCCAAACCGGATACCTTGAGAACAAATAAGCATAACTGCATTGCATGCTAACCCTTTTGTTTGTTTTGTAGGTTTTTGTTTTGTTGTTGCTAACCTCTGTTGTGAATCTCAGGAATTATTGCTCGCCGCCGGGTATTTCCTCTCAACAGGCCACACAGGTACCCAACTAGAAACAACCTTCCGGGAATTCAGATGGATCAGATGCAGCAAGACCTTACGGAGGTCAGAAACCAGATGGCAAACGAAAGACTGGAGATGAGAACCCAGATAACACAATTCATGGAAGTGATGAACAACTTAGCTCAAAGCCAGGAGAGGCTCAGAACTTTGGTAGAAGGGAGGAATCAAGAGGAGCCCCATGCGGGTACTGCTGGCACAAGTAACAACGAGAGGGTCCAACCTCATGTCAATCCCCCAGTTTTTGGACCCCATCTCCATCCAGAGGCCAACATCCCAGTCAACATTCAAGGGACAGCCACAGCAGCCAGAGTACTTCAAGAAGATCCTCAGGAGGACCAGTATACAGTAATGGGTGCCGGAGAGGAAACTTATGATAGACGATTGGAAGAAATAGCTGAGAAGTTGAGGTCCTTAGAATCTCAAAACTCTCTGGGGTTCGACGTCATGGACATGGGTTTGGTAGAAGGGGTCAGGATCCCCCATAAGTTCAAGCCTCCTTGTTTCGAAAAGTATAATGGGACTTCATGCCCCCGGACTCATCTACAGTCATTTCTGGGAAGGCTGAAGGCCTATACAATGGATGAGAAACTTTGGATGTTCTACTTCGAAGATAGCTTGACCGGAGCTTCGAGGGAATGGTATTCCCATTTGACAAGGGCAACTGTAAGATGCTGGAAGGATCTGGCAGAGGCCTTCATCCGACAGTATCAATACAATTTAGACATGGCACCCAACAGGACTCTCCTAATGGGAATGTCACAGTCGTCAAGGGAAAGTTTCCGAGAATATGCCCAGAGATGGAGGCAATTGGCTGCTGCCGTTCAACCACCAATGTCTGAGAGAGAAATGGCAGACATGTTTATGAACACTCTCCAGGGAACGTATATTGATAGGTTAGCTGCTTTCTCTTCCACCAGCTTCGCAGATGTTGTCATAGCTGGGGAGAGAATTGAAAGCCTGTTGAAAATGGGCAAAATTTCCGATAATGGTGCCAGCTCGTCCAGTAGCACAAGAAAGCCTTTTGCAGGCCCGAGAAGAACTGGCGAGACCAATGCCATTCACACCAACAGGGGTAGGCCCCAATATGTTCAAAGGTCAATAGCAGCAGTCACTATCCCTGCTCCGGCTCATCCTCAGCCAGTTTATCAACCTCCTCAACAAAACTTCCAACAACAACCTCAGTATCATCAGAATCAGTACCCTCCAAGAAACTTCAACAACAACTCCAACAACAACAATCAACAGAGGTCATTCCAACAAAGGCCATCCCAAGCTAACCGAGTGATCGACCCGATCCCAATGCCGTATGCTGCTTTGCTGCCACAACTTCTGAAACTCAACCTAGTTGAGCTAAGAACGTTGGCACCTCCGGATTCCAACAGTCTACCAAGAAACTATGACTCCAATGCTAGGTGTGCTTTCCATTCAAACGCACCTGGTCACAGTACAGAAAAATGCAGGGCTCTGCATATGAAGGTACAAGACTTGGTAGACTCCAAGGCTCTGAACTTTGCACCTCCGCCCAATGTCAATAAAAACCCTATGCCAAACCATGGTGGTCCCCGAATTAATGCTATTGAAGAAGACCAACCGTCTTATTTAATAACCAGTGTGGATCAGATCAGGACACCATTGGTGGAAATCAAAGCTCAACTCCGTGAAAACCAAATATTTCCGGGGTGTGAACTAGGGTGTCCCTACTGCAATATTTCATGGAATGGGTGCGAGGACCTGAGGAATGGCATTGACAGCCTTATTCAGAGTGGTTTGCTACAGATCACTACATCATTTCCGATAAATCCGGCAACTTCATCAACAACGATTTCAGACCCTCCTACAACTGCAGCAACTATTGTTCCCGACAATTCGTCAGCACCATCAACAAGTACTTCATCTGTCCTCCCAAATGATCAATTTTCAACAGTTCCTCCTGCTACAACTTCAGCTTCATTCCATTTCGAATCTCCGTCAGCAACAACAACAGTCCTTCCAACAGAACCTCCTACAACACCAGCAATCAATCATGAAGATGTCTCTACTGTTACCATATTCTACGATCCTGAAAATAATTCTGCCTACCATTCAGAAGGTGCTGCTCCCGCCAGAGCACCAGTTACAATCTTTTATGATCCACAAACAATTACAGTCCCTTCAGCAGCAGCAATCAGTCCAGTCACTGTCACGGTGCCTGGACCAGTACCATATGAAAGCAATAGGGCCATCCCCTGGCACTATGGCTCTGACGTGTACTGCGAAGGGAAAAGAATCACTCTTGAAACATCAACACCTGCACCACAAGTAGATAATGTGGGGGGAGGCGGAGGCTTCACTCGAAGCGGACGTCTCTTTGCTTCACAAGTTCAAAGACCTACTGCCGAAGCAGAAGCTGCTGCCAAGGCAAAAGGAAAAGGCCCGGTGCAGGAAGATCCAGCTGCCAAAGAAGCCCTGAAGACTCCATTTGATCAGGAAGTTGATGAGTTTATGCGGATCATCAAAAAGAGTGATTATAAAGTTGTGGATCAGCTTCATCAGACGCCATCCAAAATCTCCATCCTCTCACTGCTTATGTGCTCCGAAGCCCATCGGAATGCACTACTTAAAGTCTTGCACGCAGCTTACGTGCCTGAGGAGATTACTGTCAACCAATTGGAAACCGTGGTTGGAAATGTTACTGCTAGCAATGGGCTAGGGTTTACCAATTCTGACTTGACAGCGGATGGCCGCAACCACAACAAAGCCTTGCACATAACCATGGAATGCAAAGGAGCTGTCCTTTCTCATGTGCTGGTAGACACAGGTTCATCCTTGAATGTCTTACCAAAGAAGGCTCTGGTGAAGTTAGAATATGATGGATTGGCATTGAGACCCAGCAACCTGGTGGTGAGAGCCTTTGATGGTTCGAAGAGATCGGTTCTGGGAGAGATTGAGCTGCCTGTGACAATTGGCCCACAGACTTTTAAAACTATCTTTTATGTGATGGACATCCAGCCCGCCTACAGCTGTTTGTTGGGTAGACCCTGGATTCACGCCGCCGGCGCAATAACGTCTACCCTTCACCAAAAGTTAAAATTTGAGTGGGAAGGCCAAGTTGTCACAATCTGTGGAGAAGAGGATATTTTCGTTAGCCATCTGGCTACCTACAAATACATTGAGATGGATGGGGAGATCCATGAAACAATGAGCCAAGGTTTTGAAGCCTTGAACGTCAATGAAGCATCTGCTGTGTCGGGTATCTCCATGTCATCTTACCAACAAGCCCGGAAGGTTGTTGAAGAAGGAACTGCCCTAGGCTGGGGCAAGGTTTTAGCTGTGGAGGAGAAGAAGGACAAATTTGGGTTGGGTTACAGACCAACTCAACATCAAGCAAAGGCTGCTGCAGAGCCTGGTTTTGTCAGTGGGGGGATGCTTACCCCCGATGCTATCAACTGTCTGGAAGACGAGCTGGAAGAGGAGCGCAATCTGGAGAATTGGATTCGTCCAAAGATCCCGGGGAGCAGTGTCTCGAACTGGTCTTCCCAGGAAATTATAAGAGTTACTCACGCAGAGTAATTATTATTTCCTGTATTTTTATAGCATGCATCAAAGTCTTGCATCTTGCCCAAGATGACAAGACTCATTTTGTAATCAGGGCCATCTGTACTTTTGTGCAAACAAGATTGAATTAATGAAATATCAGACATCTTTTTGCAAACGAGTCTTTTTCTTTTATGCTCACTGTTTTTCCATTTTTCTTTTTTGTACAAAAATAAATGGCGGTGTTTTCAAAATGATAACTTCATTTCACTTTTTTCTAAAGCAAGATTAAAATCAATCACTAAAATGAACAAACTTAACCCTTGCAGAGAGTGCCTTCCAGACAGCACCGACAACAGCACGGCTATGACATCGTATGACTTTGACAATCCAATCAATCAAGCTGATGAAGGGGTTGATGAAGAATATGAGCTTCCTGAAGAGCTAGCCAGGTTGTTGAGACAAGAGGAAAAGGTCATTACTCCTCACCAGGAGGATATTGAAGTGATTAATCTTGGTACTGACGAAGACGTGAAAGAAGTTAAAATCGGGGCCTGCCTACAAGACTCAGTGAAAAGGTGACTGGTAGATCTGCTTCAAGAGTATGCTGATGTGTTTGCTTGGTCGTATCAAGATATGCCAGGGTTGGACACCGATATAGTCGTGCACAAGCTGCCTTTGAGGGAAGAATGCCCACCAGTGAAACAGAAGCTGCGCCGAACTCGCCCAGACATGGCTATGAAAATCAAGGAAGAGGTACAAAAGCAATGGGACGCCGGGTTCCTTGCTGTGACTAGCTATCCGCCGTGGGTTGCTAACATAGTACCTGTGCCTAAGAAGGATGGCAAAGTAAGGATGTGTGTTGATTACCAGGATCTGAACAGAGCCAGCCCGAAGGATGATTTCCCTTTACCTCACATTGACGTATTGGTGGATAACACGGCTCAGTTCTCGGTATTCTCCTTCATGGACGGATTTTCAGGATACAACCAGATCAAGATGGCACCTGAAGACATGGAGAAGACAACATTCATTACACCTTGGGGCACGTTCTGTTACAAAGTGATGCCATTCGGACTGAAGAATGCTGGTGCCACATATCAACGGGCTATGGTGACATTATTCCACGATATGATCCACAAGGAAATAGAATGTTACGTGGATGATATGATCGCCAAGTCCCTTACAGAGGAAGATCACCTGGTAAATCTGCTGAAGTTGTTCAAGCGTCTGAGGAAATACCAACTGAAGTTGAACCCCAACAAATGCACATTCGGGGTGCGATCCGGTAAGCTGCTGGGCTTTATTGTAAGCGAGAAAGGGATTGAGGTTGACCCTGATAAAGTCAAGGCTATACAAGAAATGCCTGCACCGAAGACAGAAAAAGAAGTTCGAGGGTTCTTGGGTCGATTGAACTACATCTCACGGTTCATATCCCACCTTACAGCAACCTGTGAACCTTTGTTTAAGCTGTTAAGAAAGGAACAAACGGTCAGGTGGAACGAAGATTGCCAGAAGGCTTTTGACAAGATCAAGGAGTATCTGCAAGAACCTCCAATCCTCATGCCTCCAGTTGAAGGAAGACCTCTGATTATGTACTTGACAGTGCTAGAAGAGTCAATGGGGTGTGTGTTGGGCCAGCATGACGAGTCTGGTCGAAAAGAGTATGCAATATACTACCTAAGCAAAAAGTTTACCGACTGTGAACAGCGTTATTCACTGCTCGAGAAAACTTGCTGCGCTTTAGCGTGGGCTGCTCGCCGACTGAGACAGTATATGTTGACCCACACTACCTTATTAATCTCAAAAATGGATCCAGTTAAGTACATTTTCGAGAAGCCAGCTCTTACCGGACGAGTTGCAAGATGGCAGATGATTCTCACAGAATACGACATACAGTACACATCTCAGAAAGCCATCAAGGGCAGTGTACTATCTGAATATCTTGCTGAGCAACCCATTGATGACTACCAGCCTATGAGGTTTGACTTCCCTGACGAAGACATCATGTTCATTAAAGCAAAAGATCACGAAGAGCCTATTCACACCGAAGGGCCTGACCCGGAGGAAGAATGGACTATGATGTTTGATGGGGCTGTTAACATGAATGGCCGTGGTGTTGGTGCAGTACTCATTACACCTAAAGGAGTTCACATGCCTTTCTCGGCAAAACTCACTTTCAACTGCACTAACAACGAAGCTGAATACGAAGCTTGCATTATGGGTCTGGAGGAAGCCATTGACCTCAGGATCAAAACATTGACCGTATTCGGAGATTCAGCTTTGGTAGTCAATCAAACCAACGGAAAATGGTACACCCACCAAGATCATCTGATACCTTACAGGGATTATACAAGGAGGTTATTGACTTTCTTCACAACAGTCAAGCTTGAGTATATCCCGCGGGACGAGAATCAGTTTGCAGATGCTCTTGCTACCATTTCATCCATGATCAAAGTTCAAACGGCTAACTTTATACCCCAGATTTCAGTGTCTAGACTTGATAAGCCAGCATATGTGTTCGCAGCAAATGTTGTTAAAGATGATAAGCCTTGGTTCCATGACATTAAGTGCTTCTTGGAAGATCAGACATACCCACCTGGGGCATCTTCCAAGGATAAGAAGACTTTGAGAAGGCTTGCTGGTAGTTTCTTTCTGAACACTGATGGGTCTTTATACAAGAGGAACTTTGACATGGTACTCCTCAGATGTGTTGACAAGACGGAAGCAGATTTGTTGATGCATGAAGTGCACGAAGGATCTTTTGGTACCCATGCCGGAGGACATGCCATGGCTAAGAAATTGCTAAGATCAGGCTATTACTGGATCACAATGGATGCAGACTGTTGTGCTTATGCCAGGAAATGCCACAAATGCCAGATCTACGCAGATAAGGTGCATGTGCCTCCCAATCCTTTGAACATCATGTCTTCACCATGGCCCTTTGCCATGTGGGGCATTGATATGATTGGCAAGATTGAGCCAACTGCTTCAAATGGCCACAGATTCATCTTGGTCGCCATTGATTATTTCACCAAGTGGGTCGAAGCAGCCTCATATGCCAACGTTACAAGACAAGTGGTAGCCAGATTTCTGAAAAGAGATATCATCTGTCGATATGGAGTTCCCGAGCGAATCATTACTGATAATGGTTCCAACTTAAACAACAGAATGATGGCAGAGCTGTGCCGGGGCTTCAAGATCCAACATCACAATTCTTCTCCTTACAGGCCAAAGATGAACGGCGCTGTCGAGGCAGCAAATAAAAATATTAAGAAGATTGTGCAGAAGATGGTAGTCACTTACAAAGACTGGCATGAAATGCTACCGTTTGCCTTGCATGGGTACCGCACATCAATCAGAACGTCCACTGGGGCAACACCGTATCAACTTGTATATGGTATGGAAGCAGTCCTACCTGTTGAAGTTGAACTACCCTCGTTACGGGTATTAATGGATGTTAAACTGAGTGAAGCAGAATGGGTTCGGTCCCGATTCGAACAACTGAGTCTGATCGAAGAGAAAAGATTGGCTGCAATTTGTCATGGGCAGTTATATCAGAAGAGAATGAAGAGGGCCTTCGATCAGAAAGTCAGACACCGAGAGTACCAAGTAGGGGATCTTGTGTTGAAAAGAATCCTCCCTCCTCATACAGACCATAGGGGCAAATGGACTCCAAATTATGAAGGACCATTTGTTGTAAAGAAAGTTTTCTCCGGTGGAGCACTGATGCTCAGCACCATGGATGGTGAAGATTTCCCATCCCCTGTGAATTCAGATGCAGTTAAAAAATACTTCGCATAAAATGACCCGCTGGACATAAAAACAGAATGTGAGTCCAGGCAAAAATAGGGCATCCCGGCGAGTCAAAAACAGAATAAAAGACTCGGGCAAAAGTAAGGGAAAATGAATAAAAAAATGTACACCCGCTGAGTTGAAAAGCCGCATTGGACAGCTCAGGCAAAAAATGGGTATCCCGATGGATTGAAAACCCGAAAGGGCGATCCATGCAAAATAAGGGAATAAGCGAACAACTGCATTCTGAATTCGTCTGTATCACCTACAACTTGGCAAGCTACGAAGGATCAGACTTCAATCAGAATCAACTCTCTCCAGAAAGCAAGACGAGAAGAACGTCATTGTCATACGAGTCATAGCAGAAGAGGAAGCTCTTTGAAAGCGTCGTCAGCATCGCCGGCACTTTATTTCTCAATTTGTAACAGTCTCTTCATTTCAGGAGATATGTTTCCTTGACTGTATCTTGCCAATTCAGGGCACATGAATTAATAAAATCAGATTTTCGGTCATGTTTCGTTTTTACATTTATGTTTTGCAAAGAGTTGTCTGATATCTCTAAAAATACAATTGCATAAGTACAGATGCCTCTCTCTAAAAATAAAAGCACATGCTTACGGGGAATATACTTACTCTCGAAAGTACTTATCTCCTATGACGGAATCCAGTAAGGGATACCTCGGGACCTTTTGTACGTTTCCTTATCGTTGCAGGATTGCAGGTATCCAGAACGCAACCTGGGGCATGCAGGTTACGTCTCAGCAAGTTGGCGAATCATTATCAACTCGGTCCATCTTCCACGTGGCACTGGAGAGTGCCCACTTCCCCAGCAGAGTTGCCAAATCAACAAACAGGCTTAACACTCAGGATGTTTTCTCCCCAGCCGAGTTGCCTCTCATTGCTCTCCCCAGCTGAGTTACCGACAGCATTCCCCTGCCATAGTACCAATCATTCTTCCTCAGTAAGATACAGAAGTCATGGAATCATTTCCCCACAGACCTTCCCCATCCTCTATTCAGAAGAGCAACGCACGGAGAAGTCACAACAGAGTACAGAAAGCTTCTGCAAACCCCAGCTGGGTCCCATATTATAGGGATATGTCAATCAGTGACCTATATCCCCAAACAGATACATCATTAGATCTACCAATGATCTCATCCCCAGCTGGGATGTTCACTTCAAGCAGATCAACCGGAGATCTTCACTGCAACGGGATCCGAATCCCGGATCTGTGCCTCTTTGCATAATCATGGCATTCGCATCATATTCACCCCTCAGAGCGTAGCATTCCGTCTAATACGGAACATTACGGCAAAAATCAAATGCATAGCATAATCATAAGTCATGTTGTGAATTGAACACTTGTGAATAATGACAGTTCATCAACATACAGCAGAAAAATCCCCACCAGAGTCCCCGGCAAAAGCGGCTGCCTCACAATCACAAACACCAGTATATACACCTTTTGGCACCCGTCCGTGCCATCTTTCCCCAGTAAAGTCGCCTGAACACTCTTTACAAACAAATCACCCATATCACAGATACTTCATGACACCCGTCCGTGTCATACCCCCAGCAGAAAGCCGAAGACGTCCTCTTTGCACTCACATATACTTGTATATACACCTTCTTGGCACCCGTCCGTGTCATATCCCCAGCGCAGTCGCGTACACTTTCATCAACCCATACACTTGTTAATATTATACTTTTCCCTTTTGACACTCGTCCGTGTCACTCTCCCCAGTAGATAAACACTTATATATATACTCACTACTCATGGTACACTTATACAGATACCCGTCCGTATCTTGTATACATCATCACTCATATCCCCACAGATTCAACAGTAGTCATTGTTCTTTGTTAACCAGTTGGTACTCGTCCGTACCATCATCTCAGAACATTGCGTCTAGTGTTTGTTTCTACATGATGCTCGTCCGTATCATAGTCTTAGGGATGCTCGTCCGCATCTTTAATCCATACACCGTGTCAAACACTTATGTCTTCTTGAATATAGATACTCGTCCGTGTCTACTATTCCCCAGAAGAGTCCCTTCAGATGCAACACTCGTCCGTGTTCTTTGTTAACCAGTTGATACTCGTCCGTATCATCATCTCTGAACATGTGTCAGTTTGTTTCTACATGATATTCGTCCGTATCATAGTCTTAAGGATGTTCGTCCGCATCTTTAATCTATACACAATACCAAACACTTATACCTTTTGTTTCTCGGGTGTAAACGCTCGTCCGTGTTTACGTTATCCCCAGCAGATCACCAACAATTTTCTTTTTATCTAACACTCGTCCTGTGTTATGATACCTTTGAGAGCAGCCGTACCCTGCTGAGTGGTCGTCCTCCACTTCTTGATGGTCGTCCTCCATCATGCTCATCCGATGGCCGTCCCCATCGTTGATATTTTTAGCAGCCGTCCCCTGCTAGGTGGTCGTCCTCCACCTCTTGATGATCGTCCTTCATCAACTTTATCCAATGGCCGTCCCCATTGTTGATTTTGGTTATCTGACATTCGTCCTATGTCATGACAAACCTCGAGAGCAGCCGTCCCCTGCTGAGTGGTCGTCCTCCACTTCTTGATGGTCGTCCTCCATCATGCTCGTCCGATGGCCGTCCCCATCGTTGACCTTTCCTATCCGATGGCCGTCCCCATCGTTGATGTTTTCGGCAGCCGTACCCTGCCAGGTGGTCGTCCTCCACCTTTGATGGCCGTCCCCATCATATTCCTTTTATCCCCAACAGAGCAGCCGTCCCCTGCTAGGTGATCGTCCTTCACCTTTGATGGCCGTACCCCATCATCTGTTTATTTCATTTATTCTTTAACCCGATGGCCGTCCCCGTCGTGGTCCCTTTTCCTTTTTAGCCCGATGGCCGTCCCCATCGTTGTTTACCTTTATGAACTTGATGGCCGTCCCCGTCATGTTTCATTCGATCCCCAGAAAATTTTACAGCTTTATCTTGATGGCCGTCCCCATCATATTATATTACTTTTCCCAGCTAGTCGGCCGTCCCCGTCTTAGCTCTACCTTTTATCCCCAGCATGTCGGTCGTCCCCGTCATCGCTTTACTTCACATTTACCCCAGCATGTCGGCCGTTCCCGTCATTGCTCTTTACCCAGCAGTCGTCCTCTGCTCGGCAGTCGTCCTCTGCTCGACGGTCGTCCTCCGTCGCCCACACCTTACAATATACTCTACTTTTTTCATTTACAATCTATATCCCTTTTCTTCTTCATTCCGTGAGTGCAAATTTTGGACTGTCTTTGGTATTCAACCACAAGTTATCTTGTTTGTCTGTTAAGCCGTCGCTTACATCCTGCACAGTTAACTCATGTTTGAATAGGGGCAGCTGTAAACACCCCAAATTTGCCCTCACCCATTTCACCATGGCTTGTGATCATTCTCATATGCATAAACACAATCATATCATCTCATATCTCACTTTTGATTCACTGGATAGTTTCTAGGGCATCTGCACCCAGGGTTTGTGATCTGAGCAATCCCAAAGCATCTTGAGCCACTCCAAAGGCCACCAATCAACTCAAAGGGGATCCATGTGTGTTCTTATATCATATTTCATCTTCTCAAAGTCAAAAATGCAGAGGAATCACAAGAACTAGGGTTTGAGGTGAGGCAGAGCAAGTTTAGACTGCACAGTTGACTGAAAATTAGGGTTTTGGTTTCAGAGGCCATAACACCAAATTTTTTGGTCATTCTTGTTTCCATTGATCTCTATATGGTATGGGGAGTATGCATATCAATTTTCATGAAGAAATTCCATGGGGAAGTCACCTGATCAAAGGTTGACTTTTCAGACAAGTCAGTGTAAAATCAGGGCATCTGAGGCCCCCAATGACCCAACCAATGGGTGATCTTCATCATTTTGAGTGTATATGATCTTTGTTTGATCATGGAAGAAGGTTGAAGTTCATAGAAATCAATAATTTAGGGTTTTTGCAAATGTTGACTTTTGGAGCATAGTTGACTTTTCAAGAATGCATCATTTTAGGTCATTTTTCAAGCCATGATTCATGATCCAAAAATGCTTCAAATGGAAAAACTTTGGTCATGAAAGTTGTAGATCTCATCTTTCCCTTTTCAAAAAGTACAAGAACATGATCAAACTCTTCTTGGATCAAAAGTTATGGCAATGCAAAGTTGGCAAAAATCACTTATTTTCAAGATATGCACCAAGTGTGAAAATTGCAAAATCATGTGCTAAGTCAAATTGCAACTTCTAATTGGTATCAAACCAGCACATATGCATTCTCTAAGTCCTAAAAATCAAATTTGAACCAAGATCACATGTGTTTAGTTCATGTAACAAGGCATTTTTATCATGAAAGTCCATAAAGCAACAACTTGCAAAAGCACTCATAACACTTCACCAACTTGTCACATTGGGTGCTGAACCAAGCTGACTCTTTCCCCTCATTTTGCTGCGCATAGCCCAATGCCTTGTACCAAGCCTAGATCAAGCCATGCTTTCTCTTACAAAGAAATGGACATTTTGCAAAAGTAAACTTACCAATCACTATAGGCCAGGTCACATCACCTGACCTATAGGATTATAATACAATATCCCTTGGCAAGCCAAAGATATGAGAAGGCAAGGCTGAAACATCTCATACAGACACAAACACAAGAACACTCCATTTTTGCTTTTGCCTTCGAAACTCTCTGCCCAGCTCACATACATCCAAACCATCTTTACCAATCATCTCACCATGTCTCATTGAGCCCAAAGCAACCAAGAACCAAGCCTTAAACAAGCTACAACATCACTGCACCATTTTGACACCAGCTTGCAGTTTCATTCGAAACTCTCATCCTAGCTCACAAACAGTCAAACAAACTTTGTAAAGCTTCTCCATTCACCCTCAGGATCACATAGAACCCATCACCATGACCTGAAACTGCCTAAAGCTCCATTGCCATTTTTGACTGAGCTTGAGCAGAAGCTATCGAAACTCATCAACCAGCCAACTTAAACTCCTTTTGAGCATTCAAACATCTTCTGGGGACCAAGTGGAGTAGTTTGCACTGAAGGAGGTGGCCAGAAAGTCTTCAAACTGAAAGCTTCAAATCTCAGGTAGCTTGAAAATTATTTTTCCAGAAATCATTTTTCTTGTTACAAACTTGTTCTTTGTGTTGTCCTGATCATGAATATGTCTTTGGTTTTGAAAATGGCTTTGATTTGAGAGTTTAATTTGTCTCTGAAACCTGCGTGCCCTAGAACTCATTTTCTTCGATTCAGCTTGTTTAGGAAAAATAAATTTGTTTTGAGAGAGGGGTTTGATTCGTGAGAGATTGGGGAACATTTCCATGGTTTTAGATTTCATTTTAGTGACCTAGGGAAGGATTTGGAAGTTTTCAGGGGAGAAGGTCACCGGAGAAGACGACCGGAGCTCGTCTCCGGTGACCTGAAAGTCATTAATGGGTAATTAGGGTTAGGGCTTCAGGTTTGAATTTCAGGCGTTGGATGAGTTGACCAGGTCTTTTCCCGCGCGCATCCAATGGCCCAGATCTTGTCATTAACTTAATTAGGTTTAATTTATTTAATTAATTAAGTTTAGCCCAGTTTGAATGTGGCCCATTGGATCTGGCGCGCAGTCAACCCTCTCATTTCCAGATTGAATCCTGGCCTTCCATGCTGCATACTTTCATTTTATTTAATTTTTATTTCATTTTCTTTCATTTAATTTGCATAATTATTTAAAAATAGCAAAAATGTCTTAAAAATTATGAAACTTTTTCTTTAAAGTTTTATTAATTTTTAAGACCCAAAAATATTTTTATTTTATTTTTTATCATCAAAAAAGTATTTTTAAATATTTAAAAGATTATTTTTAATTGATTAATGGGAATTAATTAATTAAAAATACTTTTAAGTATTTAAAAATTACAAAAAAATTCATGAAGTGTTCTAAGACATTTAGAAACATTGTCCAACCTTCAAACCAAATTTCGTTTTTGATCTTGATGCATTTTAAGAATTTTTCATTGAATTAAATCATTTTTTATGCATTATTTTGATCATAAGTTCAAAAATTCATTTCTGCCTATTGGAGGAGGTTGAGACATTGATTCTTCTTGCATTGTGTTATGTTTAGCATGTAGTTTCTAGGGTAAAATGGCCATGATTTGATCTTGCATTTTCTAATTGTTTGGCATTTCTTTTGTTAAGAACCCTAAAAAACCTTAATAACTTGTAAAATTCATATCTTGAATTTGGTTGAGAGTTGAGAGCTCCCCTTTGGGCAGTGGTTTATTATAGGTTTAGGGTTTCTTTGGGTGCCATTTTCCATTTTTTATCTTAAGGTTTGCTTCTGTTTTGAATTTTTGTTTGATGTTTGGTCCATGAACCCTAATTTGGGAGTTCTCTTGCATCCTTCTTGCATTTCCTTGCATAACATGACTTGTCTTTGCATTTTGTGCATTCTTGTGATTCATTTGACATCTTAAGACATATAGAAAGCATCTTTGATCATTGCATCTCATATTTGCCATGTCATTTGTCTTGTATGATTCATAACTTTCCATGCTTGTTCATGCTCCTTAGCTTGCATCATTTGCATTCATAATCTTGTATGAACATCTCCATGTCTTGCCTCATGTTGGCAGCACCTCATAGCATCATTTTCATCATCACCATGCTTCTGGTTTGGTCTAGCATCATGTCATTTCATTTCATCTTGCATTGCATTGCATTTCTTTCTAACATTTCAGGTGGTAAGTAAACTTGAGAAGTGAATTTGCCTTCACTTCTCATAACTTTTCTTTTCATCTCCCTTGCATCCATTGCTGCATTCTTATATGTGTTTGAGTTTGAGCTTGCTCATTCTTCTTCCTCCCACTTTCTTTCTTCAAGTGACTTGACTTCTTGAATGAAGCAAGTCACTTTGCTTCTCTTGATTCTGTTCATCTGCTTCCTGGTGGCTCCTTTGAAGTTTGTTCTTGTAAACCTCACAAACCTTAGGAACAACCAAGCATGACAATGAATTAGGGTTTTGGTTAGTATCCCCTCTTAGTTTTACCTTTGTGTCTCTCTTTGAGTCTTCTCTTCTCATCTCATAATCAGGGACTAAACCCTAAAGGCTTCAAGACTTTGTGATTAAGCTTATGCCTGCATCCTTCTCTTAGGATGGAGTGTATAACTTTAATCCTAAGTCTTGAACCCTTAATGTGTTTAAATCTCTTAATCAATTCACTTAATAATCATCAAGACATTACTTGTAACTTGGGCCTTGCATTAGGGTTCTAATTCTTCCTTAATTGGTTAAGAAGGACTAACCCTAGTGTTAATGGACAAGTCCCCCTCAAGTTGTCTTACAAACCATAAAACTCACTTCATCACCATATCATTAATCTAAAATCCACTTAATCAAAGGTTTGTTTTGTCATGGGTTTAATCCCTAATCATAGATTAAGTTGAGGAGTCTTCCTCAGCTTAAACACTCTCATCTATCATCCTTCTTTTAGGATGGTGTAATGGGTCTGTTTAATCCATGATTATGGCTTAACCTCACTACTCAACACTAAACAAAAACTCCAAAAACATCTAAATAATCACAAGTAGGTTAATGATCTTAATCCTACACCAAAGGTGATTAAGTGTGAGAATCTGACTTCACACTTAAGGTATTCTCATTACCCCTAATCAGAGGGAAGATGTGATGAGTTTACTAACCCATTGGTTTAGACTTAAGCTCATTATCTTATGACAAACTTCAAAAAGCAATAAAAGACTGAAAACACAAAAAACAAGCAATAATCGTCTCCTCCGGGATTCTCTTCTCATCATCTTCACTCACAATCGAGAACTTGCTTCTTCCGTCTAATGCAAGACAGTAAGCACCTGAGCCAGACAGGTCATACACTTGAGCATAGGCAAGTAAGCAGTTCACAAGTCAATTCACCTTTCAGTCTCTTTGGGTCGAACTACGGTGTTCTGACTTCCTCATTGCACGAGAGGATACGTAGGCATAACTTAACGGTTATCGAACAAAAGTCTCTGTATATTCCCCCTCCTTTCAGCATTATTCTTTAAGCCTCATCGTCATGAGCATTTCACTCTTGTCCTTACACTGACACTGTATATATTACACTGCACTTCCTTTACACTGACACCTGTACATCCTTTTCCAGCTCTTTTGCACACAAATTGCACTGACACTACCCCTTTAAACACAAATCTTTTAAGCGTGGATCCCGTCGAGTACGGCGGACAATCTGGGTGCTAATACCTTCCCAGGTTGTAACCAACCCCCTTTCTCAGTCTCTCTGGTTCGCAAACCGTCTTATCCGTCTCTTTCTAGGTCTATGCAGCATTGCCTTTCCTCCGGGATAAAAATGCCTAGCTGGCGACTCTATTCATTCTCTAGTGAGTTCACGGCTGTGTGTTCTCATTGTCCCCTTCGCCGACCGTTCGCGCTTGTACCGGGATGCAAATCTTCGGGAGCGACAGAGGGTCCAGGCCCTGATTACTCCAGACCATATACCACTATTCAGAGAACATTATGGAGGCATCCTTGATGTGATTATGGATTTGGACCCTTCCCAGAGAAGCTTGATTCATACTTGCCTGCAGTTCTATGATCCCCCTCTGAGGTGCTTCACCTTCCAGAATTTTCAGTTGGGACCCTTATTGGAAGAGTATTCATCACTGATTGGTGTACCTATCAGGAGTGGAGTCCCCTTCAACCCTGAGATGGATTTTCCTAGTAATGAAGAGGTGGCAAAGGCACTGTATCTGGAGCCTTTTCTGATTGAGCAAAACATGACAGCAAAGGCTGGAATCTCTGGTCTACACTTGGATTTCTTGACCTCTCAAGCTATTCTGAAGGCCTCCTTGGGGGAGTGGAAGGCAGTCTGTGCATTATTAGCCCTTAGCATATATGGGGTTATATTATTTGCAGATGAGCCTAAGTTTATTAGCAAGAATGCAATCCATCTTTTCATTCTGAGGAACCCAGTGCCCACCTTACTGGGAGATTTCTACTACTCTGTTCACCAAAGGAATGAAAAGCAAAGGGGAAGATTGGTGAGATGCTGTGCTCCTTTGTTCCATACCTGGTTACTCAAACACCTGCCCAAGACTGATGCATTCTTGAATCCTCACCAACAAAAGAACTGGGCTAGGAGGCTTGTTGCTTTGACCTCAGATGACATCAGGTGGTGCACCCAGAGCACCAAGGGCAGGGACATCATTTCTAGTTGTGGGCAGTTCCCCAATGTACCTCTGATAGGAGTGAAGGGTTGCATCAACTACAACCCTCTGCTATTCAAAAGACAACTGGGCTATGCATTGGTCCACCCTCCTAGAGTACAAGATCTAGCTGAGACCCTTTATTGTGAGAATAAGCCTAATCTGGCTGTTGTCAGACAAGCATCCTGGGCTTGGGACAATGTCCAGACTAAAGGGGTAACCATTCTTGGGAGATGCAACAATGTGGCCTCAGCTCAGTATTATGAGTGGTCTCATGCCAGGGCTCAAGTTTCTGGGATGCCCTTCACCATTGAAGATGTACCTGGACCTTCCACAGCACCACCTCCAGCCACTGTCGGCCTGGAGGAGTTTGAGAAGCTCAAAGAGAGGAATGAGAATTTGTCTGAAGCCTTGAAAAGAACCCTCTGGGAGAGGAGTGATGGTCGTCTGGACATTGAAAGGTTAGAAAAGATTAAGGTGGGGAATCTAGCCAGGATTGAAAAGTCAGAGGACTACATCAAGAAGTCTAGGGCTGGAGAACAGATTTTGAAGAATGCCTGCAAAGAGGCCCAGTTCCAGAGAGCTAGGACTGTTCTTTATCTGAAGGAGAGCCAAGCTAGGTGGGCCAGGATCACTGAAGCTCGCACTCAGGAGGATAGGAGAACTCAGGACAAGATTGAGCAGTTGGAGGCTAATGCAAAGGAGCAGCAGGAAGCCCTAGTAGCAGCCCAGAGGGAGATCTCAGAATTGAAACTCAGAGCTGGTGTGAAGAGGTCAAAGGACCAGGGCAGACACAAGAAGCTAACCACTGCTATCACCACCAGGAATCTTCTCATCAGGAACCTCACAGACCATCCAGCTAATCCTGTGACTGAAGCACTTTTGAAGGAAGTTCAGGAGGATGAGTTTGGTCTTGATGTCTGACTTTTGCTTGCTGTTGCTTTCATTTCATGTACTTTTCTTTTTCTTATGTTGTATTTTTGCCCCCTCAGAGGGCATATATTGTAAAAAACAAGCTATGTATGTTTTTCCATTTGTAATATATTCATTAGTTTGTTTTATCTGAGTTCTTTTTCTCTCAAGCAACATCAAAGCAACTTCCTCAGGGGTCTGGAAAGGTCAAAACCAAATGCCAAGCCGGATACCTTGGAAACAAATGAGCATACTGCATTGCATACTAACTTTTGTTTTGTTTTGTAGGTTTTTGTTTCGTTGTTACTAACTCTGTTGTGATTCAGGAACTATTGCTCGACGTCGGGTGTTCCCACTCAACCGTCCGCACAGATATCCTACTCGCAACAACCTTCCGGGTATACAGATGGACCAGGTACAACAGGATCTTACAGAGGTCAGGACTCAAATGGCCAATGAGAGACTGGAAATGAGGAATCAGATGACCCAGTTTATGGAGGTGATGAATGGATTGGCACAGAGCCAAGAAAGATTAAGAGCATTGGTAGAGAGGCAGACTCAGGAAGACCCCCATCTAGGGACTGGTGGAACAAGCAACAATGAGAGGGTTCAGCCTCATGTCAACCCACCTGTGTATGGCCCTCATCTTCACCCAGGGATCAACATCCCTGCTAATGTACAGGGGAATGCTACTACAGGTAGGGTACTGCAAGAAGACCCCCAGGAAGATCAGTTCACTGTGATGGGAGCTGGGGATGAAGCCTATGACAGAAGGCTAGATGAAATTGCTGAAAAATTAAGGTCCTTGGAGTCTCAAAACTCCTTGGGTTTTGATGTCATGGACATGGGCTTAGTGGACGGGGTCAGGATTCCCCACAAGTTTAAACCTCCGTGCTTTGAGAAGTACAACGGAACTTCCTGTCCGCGAACCCACTTACAATCCTTTCTGGGGAGGCTGAAGGCATATACCATGGATGAAAAGCTATGGATGTTTTATTTCGAAGATAGCTTAACAGGAGCTTCAAGGGAATGGTACTCTCACTTGACTAGAGCAACCATCAGATGCTGGAAGGACCTGGCTGAGGCTTTCATTAGACAATACCAGTACAACTTGGATATGGCTCCTAACAGGACTCTCCTGATGGGAATGTCCCAGTCATCTAGGGAAAGCTTCCGGGAGTATGCCCAGAGGTGGAGACAGCTTGCTGCTGCTGTCCAGCCACCCATGTCGAAAAGGGAGATGGCCAACATGTTTATGAACACCCTCCAGGGAACATACATTGATAGGCTAGCTGCCTTTTCTTCCACCAGCTTCGCGGATGTAGTTATAGCTGGAGAAAGAATTGAGAGCCTATTAAAGATGGGCAAGATTTCTGACAACGGTGCGAGCTCGTCCAGCAACCCCAAAAAACCTTTTGTAGGTTCAAGAAGAACTGGTGAGACCAATGCTATTCAGGCCAGCAGGGGCAGACCATAATATGTTCATAGGTCAGTGGCAGAAGTCACCATTCCCTCTCCACTTCCTCAACAACCAGCATATCAACCACAACAACAAAATTACCAGCAACAAACTCAGTATCCTCCTCAGAGAAACTACAACAACAACAACAACAACAATCAGCAAAGACCATTTCAACAGAGACCGTCTCAGGCCAATAGGGTGATTGATCCAATCCCTATGCCTTATGCCGCTTTACTGCCACAGTTCCTTCCAGTTTGCCAAGAAATTACGACGCCAACGCCAGATGCGCTTTTCACTCAAATGCACCTGGCCACAGTACAGAGAAGTGCAGAGCTTTGCACATGAAAGTACAGGATCTAGTGGATTCCAAAGCTCTAAACTTTGCACCCCCACCAAATGTCAGTAAGAACCCTATGCCCAACCACGGTGGACCCAGAATCAATTCTATTGAAGAAGATAAGCCGTCTTACTTGATAACTAGTGTGGGGCAGATTCGGACGCCCCTGGTAGAGATTAAAGCTCAACTCCTTGAATGTCAAATGTTCCCCGGGTGTGAGCTAGGATGTGCTTATTGCAACATCTCGGTAAATGGGTGTGATAACCTAAGAAGCGGCATAGATGGTCTCATCCAGAGTAGCTTACTTCAAATCACAACATCAATACCTTCAAATCCAGCAATCTCTCTAACAACAGTTCCCGAGTCTCCTACAACTGCAACAACAATTATTCCAAGCAATTCTTCAGTTTCATCGACAAATGCTTCTTCTGTCACTTCAACGGACCAAATATCAACAACTATCTCTTCTACAACTTCAACATCCATCCAGTCAACAGTGCCTCCTACAACATCAACAGCAAACAATGAAAGTGTCTCAATGGTTACAATTTATTATGATCCTGCAAATGATTCTGCCTACAACGCACAAAATGCCACTCCTATCAGAGCACCAGTTACAATATACTATGATCCACATAGCATCATGGTCCCTTCTGCAGCTGCTATCAGTCCAGTCACTATCACAGTGCCTGGGCCAGTTCCTTATGAAAGCAATAATGCCATCCCTTGGCATTACGGCTCCGATCTATACTGCGAAGGACAGAAAATCACTCTGGAATCATCAACTTCTTCACCACAAATAGACAATGTGGGGGGAGGCGGAGGCTTCACTCGGAGCGGACGTCTCTTTGCCCCGCAAATTCCAAGACCCATTGCTGAAGCAGAAGCTGCTGCCAAAGCAAAAGGGAAGGGCCTGGTGCAAGAAGAACAAGTTGCTAAAGAAGCTTTGAAAACCCCTTTTGATCAAGAGGTTGATGAATTCATGAGAATCATCAAGAAAAGTGATTACAAGATAGTGGACCAGCTTCACCAGACACCTTCCAAAATCTCCATTTTATCATTGCTAATGTGTTCCGAGGCTCACCGGAACGCATTATTAAAAGTCTTGCACGCAGCTTATGTGCCAGAGGAGATTACCGTCAATCAGTTAGAGGCTGTGGTTGGAAATGTTAACGCTAGTAACGGACTAGGATTTACCAACACTGATTTGACTACGGAAGGCCGCAATCACAACAAGGCTTTGCACATTACCTTGGAGTGTAAGGGTGCAGTTCTTTCCCATGTACTGGTAGACACAGGGTCATCCCTCAATGTCTTACCTAAGAAAGCCCTTGTGAAGCTGGAGTATGAAGGATTGGCATTACGTCCCAGAAACTTGGTAGTGAGAGCCTTTGACGACTCTAAGAGATCAGTTCTGGGAGAAATTGAGTTGCCTATAACGATTGGCCCACAGACTTTCAAAACGACCTTCTTCGTGATGGATATACAGCCTGCCTACAGCTGTCTATTGGGTAGACCGTGGATACACGCCGCTGGCGCCGTGACCTCAACCCTTCACCAGAAGTTAAAATTCGAGTGGGAGGGCCAAGTCGTTACCATTTGTGGAGAGGAAGATATCTTTGTTAGCCATCTGGCTACATACAAATACATTGAGATGGATGGGGAGATCCACGAAACTATGAGTCAAGGGTTTGAGGCCTTGAACATAAATGAAGCATCCGCTGTGCCTGGAACCTCAATGACATCTTATCAGCAAGCCCGAAAGGTTGTTGAAGAAGGGACTGCCCAAGGCTGGGGCAAGTTGCTGCCCGTAGAGAAGAAGGAAGATAGATTTGGGTTGGGTTACAAACCAACTCAACAAGATCAAGCAGAGGCTGCTAAGAAGCCTAATTTTGTCAGTGGGGGGATGCTCACCCCAGATGCCGTGAACAACTTGGAAGACGAGGATGAAAGCAACCGCAACCTGGAGAGTTGGATACGTCCAAGGATCCCGGGGAGCAGTATCTCAAACTGGTCTTCCCAAGAAATTATAAGAGTTACTCCTGCAGAGTAATTATTATTTCCTGTATTTTTAAGCATGCATCAAGTCTTGCATCTTGCCCAAGATGACAAGACTCATTTTGTAATCGGGCCATCTGTAATTTTGTGCAAACAGATCAATCAATGATAATCATACATCTTTTGCAAATGAGTCTTTTTCTTTTCCGCTCACTGTTTTTCCATTTTTCTTTTTGTACAAAAAATAAATGGCAATGTTTTCAAAATGATAACTTTATTTCACTTTTCTAAACAAAATTAAAATCAATCACTAAAATAAACAAACTGAACCCTTGCAGAGAGTGCCTTCCAGACCGCACCGACAACAGCACGGCTATGACTTCGTATGACTTTGACAATCCGATCAATCAAGCTGATGAAGGGGTTGAAGAAGATTACGAGCTTCCTGAAGAGCTAGCCAGGTTGTTGAGACAAGAGGAGAAAGTTATTACTCCTCATCAGGAGGAGGTCGAAACAATTAATCTTGGTACGGATGAAGATGTGAAAGAGGTTAAAATCGGGGCCTGCTTACAAGACTCAGTGAAGAAACAACTGATTGACCTGCTTCAGGAATATGTGGATGTGTTTGCTTGGTCTTATCAAGATATGCCAGGGTTGGACACCGACATTGTTATGCACAAGCTGCCTTTAAGAGAAGATTGCCCGCCAGTTAAACAGAAACTGCGCCGTACTCTCCCGGACATGGCAATGAAAATCAAAGAAGAGGTACAAAAGCAGTGGGACGCCGGGTTCCTTGCTGTAACTAGCTATCCGCCGTGGGTTGCTAATATAGTACCTGTGCCTAAGAAGGACGGCAAAGTAAGAATGTGTGTTGATTACCGGGATCTGAACAGAGCCAGCCCGAAAGATGACTTCCCATTACCTCACATCGATGTATTGGTAGATAACACGGCCCAGTTCTCGGTATTCTCCTTCATGGACGGATTTTCAGGATACAATCAGATCAAAATGTCACCTGAAGACATGGAGAAGACAACCTTCATCACACCCTGGGGCACGTTCTGTTACAAGGTGATGCCATTCGGACTGAAGAATGCTGGTGCAACGTATCAACGGGCTATGGTGACATTATTCCACGATATGATCCATAAAGAAATCGAATGTTATGTGGATGACATGATGGCCAAGTCCCTCACTGAAGAAGACCACCTGGTAAATTTGCTGAAGCTATTCAAGCGTCTGAGGAAGTACCAACTGAAGCTGAATCCCAACAAATGCACATTCGGGGTGCGATCCGGTAAACTGCTGGGGTTTATTGTAAGTGAGAAAAGGATTGAAGTTGACCCTGATAAAGTCAAAGCCATTCAAGAAATGCCTTCACCGAAGTCAGAAAAAGAAGTTCGGGGGTTCTTAGGTCGATTGAACTACATTTCACGGTTCATATCTCACCTTACAGCAACTTACGAGCCTTTGTTCAAACTGTTAAGAAAAGAACAAACGGTCAGTTGGAACGAAGATTGCCAGAGGGCTTTTGACAAGATAAAGGAATACTTACAAGAGCCTCCAATCCTTATGCCTCCAGTTGAAGGAAGACCTTTGATAATGTACTTGACAGTATTAGAAGAGTCAATGGGGTGTGTGCTGGGCCAGCATGACGAGTCTGGTCGAAAAGAGTATGCAATTTACTACCTAAGCAAAAAGTTTACCGACTGTGAACAATGTTATTCACTGCTCGAGAAAACTTGTTGTGCTTTAGCGTGGGCTGCTCGCCGACTAAGGCAGTATATGTTGACCCACACCACTTTATTGATATCAAAGATGGACCCAGTCAAGTATATTTTCGAGAAGCCAGCACTTACCGGACGGGTTGCAAGATGGCAAATGATCCTCACAGAATATGACATCCAGTACACATCTCAGAAAGCCATCAAAGGCAGTGTATTGTCTGAATATCTTGCTGAGCAACCTATTGATGATTACCAGCCTATGAGATTTGACTTCCCCGATGAAGACATCTAGTTCATAAAAGCAAAAGATCATGAAGAGCCTGTTCACACTGAAGGGCCTGACCCGGAAGAAGAATGGACTATGATGTTTGACGGGGCTGTTAACATGAATGGTCGTGGTGTTGGTGCAGTACTCATTACACCTAAGGGAGTTCACATGCCTTTCTCGGCAAAGCTCACCTTTAACTGCACTAACAACGAAGCTGAATACGAAGCTTGCAATATGGGTCTTGAGGAAGCCATTGACCTCAGGATCAAGACTTTAACTGTGTTCGGAGATTCAGCTTTGGTAATTAATCAAACTAACGGCAAATGGTACACCCACCAGGATCATCTGATACCTTATAGGGATTATACAAGGAGGTTATTGACTTTCTTTACAACAGTCAAGCTTGAGTATATCCCTCGGGACGAGAATCAGTTCGCAGATGCTCTGGCTACCATTTCATTCATGATCAAAGTTCAAGCTGCCAACTTTGCACCTCAAATTTCAGTCTCCAGGCTTGACAGACCAGCATACGTATTTGCAGCAGATGTTGTTAAAGATGATAAGCCTTGGTTTCACGACATCAAGTGCTTTTTGGAGGATCAAACATACCCACCTGGGGCATCTTCCAATGATAAGAAGACTTTGAGAAGGCTTGCTGGCAGTTTCTTTCTGAACACTGATGGTTCCCTGTACAAGAGAAACTTTGATATGGTACTCCTCAGATGCGTTGACAGAACAGAAGCAGACTTGCTGATGCACGAGGTACATGAAGGATCCTTTGGTACCCATGCAGGAGGACATGCAATGGCCAAGAAATTGCTAAGATCAGGTTATTATTGGATCACAATGGATGCCGACTGTTGTGCATACGCCAGAAAATGCCATAAATGCCAGATTTATGCGGATAAGGTGCATGTGCCTCCCAATCCTCTGAATGTGATGTCTTCACCCTGGCCTTTTGCTATGTGGGGCATTGATATGATTGGCAAGATTGAACCAACCGCTTCGAATGGCCACAGATTCATCTTGGTTGCCATTGACTATTTCACCAAGTGGGTCGAAGCAGCTTCCTATGCAAACGTTACAAGACAAGTGGTAGCCCGATTTCTGAAGAGAGATATCATCTGTCGATATGGAGTTCCCGAGCGAATCATTACTGATAATGGTTCCAACTTAAACAACAAAATGATGGCAGAGTTGTGCCGGGACTTCAAGATTCAACACCACAATTCTTCCCCTTACAGGCCAAAGATGAATGGCGCTGTTGAGGCAGCTAATAAGAATATCAAGAAGATTGTGCAGAAGATGGTAGTCACCTATAAAGACTGGCATGAAATGCTACCGTTTGCCTTGCATGGGTACCGCACGTCAATCAGAACATCTACCGGGGCAACACCGTATCAGCTTGTGTATGGTATGGAAGCATTCCTACCAGTTGAAGTTGAATTACCCTCCCTACGGGTACTGATGGATGTTAAACTGAATGAAGCAGAATGGGTTCGATCCCGGTACGAGCAACTGAGTCTGATTGAAGAGAAAAGATTGGCTGCAATCTGTCATGGGCAGTTGTATCAGAAAAGAATGAAGAGAGCCTTCGATCAGAAAGTCAGGCACCGAGAGTACCAAGTAGGAGATCTTGTGCTAAAAATAATCCTCCCTCCGCATACAGACCACAGGGGCAAGTGGACTCCGAATTACGAAGGACCATTTGTAATAAAGAAAGTTTTCTCGGGTGGAGCACTCATGCTCAGCACTATGGATGGTGAAGACTTCCCGTCCCCTGTGAATTCGGACGCAGTTAAAAAATACTTCGCATAAAATGACCCGCTGGACACAAAAAACAGAATGTAAGTTCAGGCAAAAATAGGGCATCCCGGCGAGTCAAAAACAGAATAAAAGACTCGGGCAAAAATAAGGGAAAATAAACAAAAAAATGTACACCCGCTGAGTTGAAAAGCCGCATTGGACAACTCAGGCAAAAATGGGTATCCCGATGGATTGAAAACCCGAAAGGGCGATTCATGCAAAATAAGGGAATAAGCGAACAACTGCATTCTGAATTCGTCTGCATCACTTACAACTTGGTAAGCTTCAGAAGGATCAAGCTTCTTTCAGAATCAGCCTTCTTCAGAAAGCAAGACGAGAAGAACGTCAAATGTCATACGAGTCATAGCATAAGGGAAGCTCCTTGAAGCGTCGTCAACATTGCCAGCATTTTGTTTCTCAATTTGTAACAATCTCCTCATTTTAGGAGATATGTTTCTTTGACTGTATCTTGCCAATTCAGGGCACATGAATTAATAAAATCAGATTTTTAGTCACACATTGTCTCGTACTCTTTATTTGCAAAAATGTCTGATGTCACTAATATATCGACTGCATAAATACAGATGTGTCTCTCTGAAACTACGTGCTTGCAGGAAATGTATTTACTCCCGGGAGTGTCTGAACTCCTATGACGGAATCCGGTCAGGGATACCTCGGGATTACTTGTGCATTTCTTGTCTCTGCAGGATTGCAGGTATTCAAAACGCAACATGGGACACGTAAACTTCACCCCAGCAAGCTGGCAAATCAATACCCACTCAGTCTTAGCACCCAAAGTGTTTCCTCCCCAGCTGAGGTGCCACTTGTTATTTCTCCCCAGCCGAGAACAAAAGCCAGGGAACCACTTCCCCACAGAGTTTCAGCCTCTATCCAGAAGAGCAACGCACGAAGGAATCACAACAGAGTGACGAAAGCTTCTACAAACCCCAGTTGGGTCCCTTATTACTAGGATGGGTCTATCAGTGACCTATTTCCCCAAGCAGATACATCTGGTCAGATCTACCAATGATCTCATCCCCAGCTGGGATGTCCATTTCAAGCAGATCGGCCAGAGATCTTCACAGCAACGGGATCCGAATACCGGATTGGTATCCTTGCATAATCATGGCATTCGCATCATATTCACCCCACAAAGCGTAGCATTCCATCTAAATACGGAGCATTACGGCAAAAATCCAACATATTGCATAATCGTAAGCCATGTTCTGAATCAAACACTTGTGACTAATGACAACCTGCCAAAGATATACAGAATGCTCCCCAGATTCCCTAGCGGAGAGCTAAAGCCAAAGCAGTTGCCTTACATTCACAAACATCAGTATATACTCCTTGTGGCACCCGTCCGTGTCATATCCCCAGCAGAAAGCCAAAGTATCCCCTTTGCACTCACAGATACATATGTATATAATTTTCTTGACATCCGTCCGTGTCACCTCCCCCAGCATAATTACTTAAATATTTTGTAAAGCATATACTTGTTTATAATATGCCTCTTGACACTCGTCTGTGTCACTCTCCCCAGCAGGTTGAACACTCAAATATACACCACTCATACTTATTTCACTTATACAGATACTCGTCTGTATCTTGTATACACCTTTCTTGCCTTCGCAGATTCGACACTCGTCTGTGTTCTTTGTTAACCCGTTGGTACTCGTCCGTATCATCATCTCAGAACATGCGTCTAGCGTTTGTTTATACCTGATACTCGTCCGTATCGTAGTCTTAGGGATGCTCGTCCGCATCTTTAATTTATACACCGTGTCAAACACTTATGTCTTCTTGAATTGGACACTCGTCTGTGTCTACTATTCCCCAGAAGAGTCCCCTCATAATCAACACTCGTCCGTGTTCATTGTTAACTAGTTGATACTCGTCTGTATCATCATCTCTGAACACGTGTCAGTATTTGTTTCTACCCGATACTCGTCCGTATCGTAATCTTAAGGATGCTCGTCCGCATCTTTAATCTATACACAACGTCAAAACACTTATACCTTTACTTCTTGGATATAAACACTCGTCCGTGTTTACTATTCCCCAATAGATCGCCATCAAAGCAGAATTTCTTTTCTATCTGACATTCTTCCTATGTCATGATAAACTTTGAGAGCAGCCGTACCCTGTTAGGTGATCGTCCTTCACCTCTTGATGATCGTCCTTCATCATGCTCATCTGATGGCCGTCCCCATCGTTGACCTTTTCTATCCGACATTCGTCCTATGTCGTGATATTTAGCAGCCGTCCCCTGCTAAGGTGATCGTCCTTCACCTTTTGATGATCGTCCTTCATCATTTTATCCGATGGCCGTCCCCATCGTTGATCTTGTTATCTGGCGTTCTTCCTACGTCATGATAAACCTTGAGAGCAGCCGTCCCCTGCTAGGTGATCGTCCTTCACCTCCTGATGATCGTCCTTCATCATGCTCGTCCGATGGCCGTCCCCATCGTCGACCTTTTATCCGGAATTCGTCCTATGTCGCGATATTTTCGGCAGCCGTACCCTGCCAGGTGATCGTCCTTCACCTTTGATGACCGTCCCTCATCATTATTTCATTTATTCTTTAACCCGATGGTCGTCCCCGTAGTGGTCCCTTTTCCTTTTCCTGATGATCGTCCTTCATCAGTTTAGCCCGATGGCCGTCCCCATCGTTGTTTACGTTACCTTTTGAACTTGATGGCCGTCCCCATCATTTTTCATTAATCCCCAGAGAATATTATAACTTTACTTGATGGCCGTCCCCATCATAATCCCTCTTATCCCCAGCATGTCGGCCGTCCCCGTCATTGCTTTATTTCCCGCACTTTTCCCAGCGTGTCGGCCGTCCCCGTCATTGCTCACTCCCCAGCAGTCGTCCTCTGCTCGACGGTCGTCCTCCGTCGCCTACACTTTATAATATACTTTATTGTCCTTTACAATCTATATCCCTTTTCTTCTTCATTCTATGAGCGCAAATTTTGGACTGTCTTTGGTATTCAACCACAAGTTATCTTGTTTGCCTGTTAAGCCGTTGCTTACATCCTACACAGCTAACTCATGTTTGAATAGGGGCAGCTGTAAACACCCCAAATTTTCCCTCACCCATTCACACCATGGCTTGTGATCTTCTCATATGCATAAACTCAATCATACCATCTCATATCACATTTTTGATTCATTGCATTGGTTCAAAGTCATCTGCATCTAGGGTTTGTGATCTGAGCAATCCAAGAGCTTCTTGAGCCACTCCAAAGGTCATCAATCACTTCAAAGGGGTCCATGTATGTTCAAGCATCATATTATATCCCCCCAAAGTCAAGAATGTCAAAAATCACAAGAACTGAGAATGGCATGGAAGCAGAGCCAGGTTTAACTACACAGATGACCTAGAATTAGGGTTTTGGTTTCAGAGGCCATAACTCCAAATTTTTTGGTCATTCTTGTTTCTATTGGTCTCTATATGGGATAGGGAGCATGCATATCAATTTTCATGAAGAAATTCAATGGGGAAGTCATCTGATCAAGGGTTGACTTTCTAAGCAAGTCAGTGTAAAATCAGGGCATCTGAGGCCCTCAATGACCCAACCAAAGGGTGTTCTTCATCATTTTGATTGTGTATGATCTTTATTTGATCATGTAAGATGTTAGAAGTTCACAAATTTGAAGAATTTCAAGTCATTTGCAAAGTTGACTTTTTGGGAAAGTTTGACTTTTAATGAAATTGCCATTTTGGGAAACTTTTTCAACCCTTGCTTTTTGATCCAAAAATGCTTCAAATGGAAAAACTTTGGTCATGAAAGTTGTATAATGGATCATTCCCTTTTCAAAAAGTACAAGAACATGATCTAATTCATTTTGGATCAAAAATTATGGCTTGTCAAAGTTGGCTAAAATCACAAAATTTGAAGTTTTCTACCAAAGAGACATTTTGCAAAATGGTTTGTTCAAGTGTTCTAAAGGCCTCAAATGTGTATCATTTCTTCACAACATGATCATATGACCTCTAAAATTCAGAATGGGCCAAAGAACTTTTCACTTTGATGCATTGAAACTCAAGAAATCTCAAAGGAACCAAGCTTGAACCAACTTGCAAAACTCATCATAAGTTACAAACCACTTGCTGCATTGCCTCTAAACCTTTTTCACAGCATCCCTTGATTCAAGCTGAGCAAAAGCAAGCCAAAAAGCAAGTCATACCATAGCCCATACCTCAAGTACACATCAAGTTGACATTTTGGCCAAAGACCCATACCAATCACCATAGGCCACCAACAACTTTCTGACCTATCCCCTTTTGATACATGGACAAAACCCAGCCTAACACATCACACAACACACTCTGATCTTGCCCACAAGCCATAGTTATCATTTTTGCTCAAACTTGCAAAAGCTTTCGAAGCACTCAGCACAGCTAGCAAACATACAAACCAACTTCACAAATCAACTCAGCACACTTCCCTGGTCACAAACCACCCATCACCATTGCCTAAAACTCCCTGAACCAGAAATACGATTTCCATCCCACCTTGAACAGAACTCCTGTAATCTTCCAAACCAGCCACCACAAACTTCTTCTAAGCATCAAGACTTCATCAGGGGCCTAAGAGGAGTGGTTTGCACAAAAAGAGAGGGTCAGAAAGTTGCAAACTGAGAAAGCTCAAAGCTCAGGTATATCAAGAACTTTTTTTCCAGAAATGAGTTTTTAAGTTTCTAAATTGTTCCTCATGCTTTGCTGATCACTCTGATGCTTTTACTTTTTGAAATGGTTGAGAAATAAGCATTTAATCATGTTCTGAAACTTTTCTGACCTAAACATGTTTGGCTTCGATTCGCATGATTAATGAATGAAAAATGATTTTTGTTTAGGGGTTTTGTTTTAGTTTCGAATGGGGATGATTTCTGGGTGATTAGTTTTCATTTTCATGGAGTTTTGAGGATTTTAGCAACTTTCAGGTGAGGGTCTTGCCGGAGAAGACGACCGGAAGTCTTCTCCGGCCACCTGAAAGTGATTAGGGTTTAATCTGTGTAATTAATGTAGTTTGAATATGGTGCGTTGATCTGGCTGACTTAGTCAACTCCCGCGCGTGTTCAAGGGTCCAGATCATTTGATTAGCCCTAATCTCATTTTATTTAATTTAATTAATTCAGATTAGGTTAATTAGGTAAGTTTGAATATCAGCCTTTGGATGTGGCGCCAGTCAACGCGCGCGTTTCCCAGTTTAAACCTCAGCCATTGATCATGCTTACTTCTCATTTTATTTCATTTTATTTTCTTTTTATTTCATTTGTTTTCTATAATTTATTTAAAATAGCAAAAATCATTTAAAAATTCTGAAAATTTTTATACAACCTTTTATTAATTTTCAGAAACCAAAAACATTTTTATTTTTATTTTTTGCATTAAAAAATATTTTTAAATCATTTAAAAGATTATTTTTAATTAATTAATGAGAATTAATTAATTAAAAATACTTTTAGGTATTTAAAAATCACCAAAAAATTCATGAGACCTTTAAAATCATTTAGAAACATTATCCAACCTTCAAACCAAATTTCGTTTTTGATCTTGATGTCTTTTGACAATTTTTCATGGAATTAATTTCATTTCAAGGCATTATTTTGATCCAATCTTTGAAAATTCATTTCTGCCTAGTCTTTAAGAGTTGTACTTTGATTCTTTTTGCATTGCATCTTGCATATCATGTATTTTATAGGATTAAATTGGCATGATTTGATCTTGCATTTTCAATTAATTTGACATTTTTCTTGACAAGGTACCTTAAAACCCTAGAAATCTTAGGAAATTCATAACTTTCATTAGGTTAAGAATTGGATCCCCTCCTTTGGGCAGTGAGTTTGTATAGGTTTAGGGTTCCTTTGAATGCATTTTCAATTTTTTATCTTAATGTTTGCTTCTGGTTTTGTTTTTTTGTTTTGTGCATTGATCATAAACCCTAATTTGGGCTTCCTTTTGCATTCATCTTGCATTTGCTTACATACCATGACTTTCCATGACATTCTATGCATCCATTTGATTCATAACACATCTTAGGACATATTGGAATCATGTTTGATCATTGCATCTTTCATTTGCCACTTTGTATGTCATTTGCATTTCATAACTTTTCATGTACATCCATGATTCTAAGCATGCTTCTTTTGCATCCATATGTTTGTATGATCATCCCCATGCCTTGTTTCATGTTTGTGTCATCTCATAGCATCATTATCATCACACACATGCTTCTGGTTTTGGTTTGCATCATCACATTGCATTCCATTTGCATTGCATTTCATTCCTTTTGCTAACTTTTCAGGTGGTAAGTCACTTTGAGAAGTGAATTTGCCTTCACTTCTCACAATTTCTTTTCATCTTTTCTTATGCATCATTGCTGCATTTTGTTTTATGTTTGAGATTGAGCTTGCTCATTCTTCTTCTTCTTACTTTCTTTCTTCAAGTGACTTGTCTTCTTAAATGAAGCAAGTTACTTTGCTTCTCTCTGCTCCTTTCATCTGCTTCCTGGTGGTTCCTTTGAAGATTTCTCTTGTTAAACCTCACAAACCTTAGGAACAACCAAGCATGAAAATAATTAGGGTTTTGTTTAGTCCCCCATTTAGCTTTTACCTTTGTGTCATCTTTGAGTCTTCTCTTCTCATCTCATAATCAAGGACTAAACCTTAAAGGTTTTAAGGCTTTGTGATTAAGCTTATGCCTGCATCCTTCTATTAGGATGGAGTGTATAACTTTAATCCTAAGTGTTAAACCCTTAATGTGTTTAACTCCTTTAACCAATCCACATAATAATCACTAAGACATCAAGCTTGTAACTTGGGCCTTGCATTAGGGTTCTAATTCTTCCTTAATTGGTTAAGAAGGACTAACCCTAGTGTTAATGGACAAGTCCCCCTCAAGTTGTCTTACAAACCGTAAAATTCACTTCTTAATCTTACCATTAACTAAAATCCACTTTAATAAAGGATTTGTTTTGTCATGAGGTTAATCCCTAAACATGGATTAAGTTGAGGAGCCTTCCTCAGCTTAAATGTTCTCATCTATTATCCTTCTATTAGGATGGTGTAATGAGTCTGTTTAATCCCTGATTATGGCTTAATCTCATTACCTAACACTAAACAAAAACAACAAAAACATCTAAATAATCACAAGTAGGTTAATGATCTTAATCCTGCAATCAAAGGTGATTAAGTGTGAGATGCTGACTTCACACTTAAGGTATTCTCATTACCCCTAATCAGAGGGAAGATGTGATGAGTTTACTAAATCCATTGGTTTAGGCTTAAGCTCATTAACTTATGACAAACTTTCAAAAAGAAATAAAAGACTGAAAACTCAAAAAACAAACAATAATCGTCTCCTTCGGGATTCTTTTCTCATCATCTTCACTCACAAACGAGAACTCGCTTCTTCCGTCTAATGCAAGACAGTTTGCATCTGAGCCAGACAGGTCATACACTTGAGCATAGGCAAGTAAGCAGTTCATCAGTCAATTCATCTTTCAGTCTCTTTGGGTCGAACTACGGTGTTCTGACTTCCTCATTGCACGAGAGGATACGTAGGCATAACTTAACAGTTATCGAACAAAAGTCCCTGTATATTCCCCCTCTTTCCAGCATAATTCTTTTAGCCTCATGATCTTGAGCATCTTATTCTTGTTCTTACACTGACACTGTACATTTATACACTTCACATTTCTTTTACACTGACACTTGCATCCTTTCCAGTTTTGATACACAGATTACACTGACACTACCCCTTTAAAACACAAATCTTTTAAGCGTGGATCCCGTCGAGTACGAAGGACAATCTGGGTGCTAATACCTTCCCAGGTTGTAACCAACCCCCTTTCTCAGTCTCTCTGGTTCGCAACCGTCTTATCCGTATCTTTCTAGGTCTATGCAGCATTACCTTTCCTCCGGGATAAAAATGCCTAGCTGGCGACTCTTTTCTTTTCCTGTGAGTTCACTCCTGTGTGTTCCCACACCCTCCTTTCGCCGACCGTTCGCGTCTGTACCTCATTTGAGCCCAGTCTCATCTTTTGGGAGCGACATCGCCCTTTCAGGTTTTCGACTTGCCGGGTGTACATTTTTTATATATATCCCTAATTTTTGCCCGAACCCTTCTGGTTCGCCGGGATGCCCTTACTTTTGCCTAGGCCAGTCAACCTAGCAGGTCTCTTTTTATGCGTAGTATTTTTTAACTATGTCTGCGTTTACAGGCTGTGGAAAGTCTTCACCATCCATAGTAGTAAGCATCATGGCGCCTCCTGAGAATACTCTTTTGACCATAAATGGTCCTTCATATGTAGGAGTCTACTTGCCCCTAGGATCACCCTGTGGTAGTATGATATGCTTGATTACCAAATCACCAACCTGATATACCTTTTGCTTAACCTTCTTATTAAAAGCTTTGATCATCCGTTTCTGGTACATCTGGCCATGACAAACAGCTGCCAGCCTTTTCTCATCAATAAAATTTATCTGGTCAAGTCGAGTTTGAATCCACTCATCCTCATCCAAGCCTGCATCCCTCATGATTCTTAAGGAGGGGATCTGAACTTCAATGGGCAGAACTGCTTCCATACCATAGACAAAGGAGAATGGGGTTGCCCCTGTTGAAGTGCGTATTGTAGTACGATAACCATGAAGAGCAAATGGTAACATCTCGTGCCAATCTTTATAAGTGACAGTCATTTTCTGTAAAATCTTCTTAATGTTCTTATTAGCAGCTTTTACTGCCCCATTCATCTTCGGACGATACGGAGAAGAGTTGTGATGCTTAATCTTGAACTGCGTACAGAGATCAGTAATCATAGTGTTGTTCAGATTAGAGCCATTGTTAGTAATAATCCTTTCAGGGATGCCTTACCTACATATGAGATTATTCTTAATGAATCGAGCCACCACGTTCTTAGTAACAGATGCAAATGAAGCTGCTTCCACCCACTTTGTAAAGTAATCAATAGCAACCAGGATGAAACGATGCCCATTAGAAGCAGTAGGTTTGATCTCACCAATCATATCAATGCCCCACATGGCAAAAGGCCAAGGAGCAGTCAACACATTCAATGGAGCTGGAGGTATATGTACTTTATCAGCATAGATTTGACACTTGTGACATGTTCTGGAATGTTGATAGCAATCAGCTTCCATGGTAGACCAATAATAACCTGCTCTCAATATCTTCTTTGCCATGGTATGACCACTAGAATGAGTGCCAAAGATCCCATCATGCATGTCTTCCATAATCTCTGTTGCTTCCTTCTTATCCACACAACGAAGCAAAGTTGAATCATGATTGCGCTTGTACAAAATTCCATTACTCAAGAAGAATTTAGCAGAAAACCTCCTCATAAACTTCTTATCTTTGACAGATGCCCCTTCAGGGAACTCCTGAGCTTCAAGATATCTTTTCACTTCATAGAACCAAGGCTTCCCCTCTGCTTCTTCAGTATCAATCTCATTGCAGTATGCAAGCTTCTCAAATCTATCAATAGTAATCTTGGGAGCTTCATCATCCCAGCTAATTTCAAACATAGATGCCATGGTGGCTAATGCATCTGCCAACTGATTTTCTCCTCGTGGAATATGTCCAAAGGTAATCTCTTCAAAATATGGGATCAAAGACAACACATGCTCTCTGTAAGGAATGAGATTTTCATGCTTGGTATCCCAATCTCCTTTAATCTGACTTACTACCAGGGTTGGATCTCCATACACGTCCAGGAACTGAATCTTCATATCAATGGCAGCTTTGATACCCAGGATACATGCCTCATACTCAGCCATGTTATTGGTACAATAGAAACAAAGTCTTGCAGTAATCGGGGTATGACAACCTTCAGGGGAAATGATCACAATACCAACACCATTACCAAGTGAATTAGAAGCTCCGTCAAAAACCATAGTCCATCGGGATCCTTGTTCAGGTCCGTCATATTGTCCAGGTTCTTTGGTAATAATCATAATGTCTTCATCAGGGAACTCAAAACTCATTTACTGATAATCATCCACTGCTTGATGAGCCAAATGATTAGCTACAACACTTCCTTTAATGGCCTTCTGAGTAGTATATTGTATATCATATTCTGTTAAGATCATTTGCCATCTTGCTATTCGTCCGGAGAGAGCAGGTTTCTCGAATATGTACTTGATTGGATCCATCTTTGAAATCAATAAGGTAGTATGAGTCAACATATACTGTCTTAGTCGGCGAGCAGCCCATGCCAAAGTGCAGCAAGTTTTCTCGAGCAGTGAGTATCTTGTTTCACAGTCGATAAACTTTTTGCTAAGGTAGTATATTGCCTGCTCTTTTCGACCAGACTCGTCATGCTGCCCCAATACACACCCCATTGAGTTGTCTAACACTGTTAAGTACATAATCAAGGGTCTTCCATCAACTGGTGGCATCAAAATTGGAGGTTCTAGAAGGTATCTCTTGATTTCATCAAAGGTTGTCTGGCACTCATCATTCCACTCCATTACCTGATCTTTCTTCAACAACTTGAAGATTGGCTCACAGGTAGCAGTTAATTGGGAAATAAACCTTGCAATGTAATTCAATCGTCCCAAGAAACCTCTAACTTCCTTCTCAGTACGGGGAGCTGGCATCTCTTGTATGGCTTTCACTTTTGCAGGATCTACTTCAATACCTTTTCCACTGACAATAAAACCCAGGAGTTTACCAGATCTAACTCCAAAAGTACATTTGTTTGGGTTCAATCTCAACTTGTATTTCTTCAACCTCTCAAACAACTTATGCAGATGATCAAGGTGTTGCTCTTCATTCTGGGACCTGGCTATCATATCATCCACATATACCTCTATCTCATGATGAATCATATCATGAAACAAAGCCACCATAGCACGCTGATATGTTGCCCCGGCGTTCTTCAAACCAAATGGCATCACTTTATAACAAAAAGTGCCCCACTGTGTAACAAATGTAGTCTTCTCCATATCTTCAGGTGCCATCTTGATTTGATTGTAACCAGAGAAACCATCCATGAAAGAGAATACTTTGTGTTGAGCAGTGTTGTCTACCAGAACATCAATATGAGGAAGTGGAAAGTCATCTTTGGGGCTGGCCTTATTCAAATCCCTGTAGTCTACACACATACGTACTTTACCATCTTTTTTAGGTACCGTTACCACATTTGCAACCCATTGAGGATAAGAAGTCACAGCTAAGAACCCTGCATCAAACTGTTTCATCACCTCTGCTTTAATCTTCTCTGACATCTCAGGACGCATGCGACGAACCTTCTGCTTCTTTGGACGACAATCTTCTTTTACCGGTAAACGGTGAACCACAATGTCTGTATCCAACCCTGGCATATCTTCATAGGACCAAGCAAAGATCTCCACATAATCACATAACATCTGAACTAATCTGCTTTTAACACCATCCTCTAATTCAGCCCCTATCTTGACCTCTTTCCTGTTTTCTTCAGTTCCCAGATTCACAATTTCGATTGGCTCTTCATGTGGCTGTATAGCTTTCTCTTCTTGTTGTAATAACCTATCAAGCTCTATAGGTACCTCACAATCTTCCTCCTTTCCATCTTCAGCTTGGTAGATCGGATTCTCGAAATTATAATTGGCATTAGTAGAACTGTTATCAACAGGATCCAGAGTGGATGAGGATCTGCATTTTAGTGATGTGGGTGTGTGTAAGAACACATAGCTGATAAAACCAAAAAAAATAAAATAAAAGAAAGACAATGAGCACAATATTTACGAAAACGAAACGTCCATTGATTTTTATTGAATGAAGTATGCAAATGAAATGACATCCCGAAACAAGCATACCATTGTGCCCCGGGTAAGGCACAAGGCTTAGAAGTTTAATTGTTCAAAAATTACAAACTTAAAAATAACAACACAGTAATAGTATTTACTCCTGACTAAAGGAGATAGGAATAACGTCTTCGTCCTTCCAATTGTTGAGCCCATCACCCACAGTAGGGAAAATCCAGTCATTCAGGTTGTAGTCTTCATTACAATCACCCACAGCATTGATTTGATCTTTCCTGATCCCTTGATTGGTGATACGAACAGCACGAGCACGACGGAAAGCCTTCTGGGGCTCTGCAGTGAAACCCAAACCAAACTTGTCAGACTTGTAAGGAATGTCAAGAAGCTGACCCCAAATAGTACAACCACCTTCTTCAACCACAACTCTAGCATCTTTGAGGGAAGCCATTGTAGGAGGTACTCTGGTAACCACGGGAACTCTTTTAACAACAGGAGGAGCTTCAGTAGCAGGAACGACCCAAGGAACAACTTCAAATGTCTGGCAAGGAGTCTCAACATATTCACCTTCCACTTCAACATACTTAAATGTATTCACATGACTGACCATATATTCTTCCTCTCCATAAACAGTGACGATCTTTCCCTTTACTGGATATCTCAACTTCTGATGTAGAGTAGAAGTCACAGCACCTGCCCCGAGGATCCAGGGGAGCCCAAGCAAACAGGAGTACGCAGGACGAATATCCATTACGTAGAAGGTAGAATTGAAGACTTTAGAGCCTACTTTGATCGGGAGATCTATTTCTCCATGTACTACTCTTCTTGAGCCATCAAAGGCCCTCACCACTATATTACTTGGTCTTAACACAGCATCTTCAGGACTGAGCTTGTTCAGAACCTCTTTGGGAAGTACATTCAATGAAGAGCCATTGTCTATCAACACATGAGACAAGGTAGTGCCCCTACATTCAATGGAGATATGCAAAGCTCTGTTATGGTTTCTCTTGGCAGGAGTCAAATCAGCATCAGAAAAGCCTAATCCATTATCATAAGTCAAATGTGCCACGCAAATCTCAAATTGATCCACAGAAATCTCATTTGGCACATGAGCAGTTTTCAGGAACTTAATTAAGGCTTTAGCATGAGCCTCAGAACACAGCAACAAAGACAACATGGAAATTTTAGAGGGAGTATGCCCCAACTGGTCAACAATATCATAATCACTCTTGCGAATGATCTTCAGCACTTCTTCCATCTGTTTAGAAAGATTCTCAGCAGTCGGTGCCTCAGCTTGCACAGGTTCAACCACAGGACCTTTGCCCCGAGCATCAGCATTTGGCTCAGAAGTGGAGGTAGTAGTTGGAGTAAGTGTATTCTTTGAGGTAGCCGGAGGAGAGAAAATTCTTCCACTTCTGGTGATCTTACTAGATCCAGCAATATTATCAACATCAAGGTTATCATCAGTAACAGGTGTATCAGTCAAAGGTTCTTGTTTAACACCATGGATATAAACGTCAGAACCGTAATTCCAGGGTATAGCTTTATCAGAAGTATAAGGAATAGGGCCAGGAGTGGTAATAATCATGGGAGCCACTCTAGCTTCAGCAACAGTCTTCACCAGACCTTCTGCAGTAATCTTGATAGGTCCCTTGGAAGTGATCTTGACAGGGCCTTTGGAGGTAATCCTCACTGGCACTTTATCAACCATGTCCACATCTTCAACCTTCGTACCTCGAGTTAGATGTTCAACCATACTTTCCACAGAAGGTGTCCTCTCAAACAATATAGTGTAATTGTCCATGAGGCCTTGAATACCATCTTTCAACTTCCAGCAACTGTCAGGTTTGTAGGCACAATAAAAAAAATCTTCATTACAACCTGGAAAGAATCCAGCCTGTACCAGCTTCTTCTTGATAACGGATAATGGAGTAGTCACATCTGCAACTGAGGAAATATATGAAACTTCATCAATAGCATTAACAGTCTTCTCATGATTGGGCACGGGAGCAGTAATCACATTTGGAGTACCAGGAGGGTCAAACTCAATCTCTCCAGCTTCAATCATATCTTGAATCTTGTTTTTCAATATCCAGCAGTTGTTGGTATCATGTCCCGGACAATTAGAGTGATAAGCACATCTTGCATTAGGATTGTATCGAGGAGAGGAAGTATTAGGATTCTGAGGGTCCTTCAAAGTAATGAGTTCCCATTTCAACAGGTGTTGCAAGGCTTGGGCCAGTGACATGTTGATCTTGGTAAATTATCTTCTAGGCTTTGGTTGATGGTTTTGTGGTGGCTCTGGTGTTGCAGGAGTAGGATTAGAGATGTGAACTGCTCCCACAGATTGATGACTTCTGTTACGACTGGGTTGACCATACACAGCATTGGACTCCTTCTTCCCACTAGGGGGCTTCTTGGCAGTGCTTGATGCAGAGGCACCCACCTGTATCTTACCACTTCTTATACCACTTTCAACATGTTCTCCAGTCATTATTAGTTCAGTGAAACTAGATGATGAGCTTCCAATGAGGTGACTATAGAAAGGACCATTCAGCGTACTCATAAACATATCCACTAGCTCCCTGTCAGTCAGAGGAGGTTGAACTCTGCCAGCCAGGTCTCTCCATTTTTGGGCATACTCCTTGAAATTCTCCTTAGCACCCATTGACATGCTTTGGAGCTGCATGCGAGTAGGTGCTAAATCAGCATTATATTGGTATTGCCTATAGAAGGCCTCAGCAAGATCATTCCAATCATGAATATTGGCACTTTCCAGTTGGTAGTACCATTCCAATTGAGCTCCGGACAAGCTCTCTTGGAAGAAATGAATCCACAATTTCTTATCAGCAGTATGTGGTTGAATTCTCCGGACATAGGACCTTAGATGCAGTTTGGGACATGAGACACCATCATACACCACAAAAACAGGAACCTTGAAACCAATAGGTATAACCACTCCATATATTAAGCTCAGATCTTCAAAATCAAGCCCAGAAGATTTTTGTAATTCCATGGCATTCATTCTATCCACCAGCATCTTGAACTTATCTTCATTAGGATCATGATAATAATTTGCTTCAGAATCAGAATCTCCCACAGTATCATGGAGACTGCCTCTCTCTTTTTCAGAATTTTCAGACTCATAATCATCAACCTGTTCCTTTGTCTTGACAGGACCTTTGAACTTTCTTCCCAGATTAATAAGGCCTCCTGATCTTCTAGTCTTCTTATTTTTCTTAGCCAGCAGTGTCTTCAACTCATCTTGTCCCTTGGACAAGTTCAGAATCAACTCTTGGAATTGTGCATTCTGAGCCTGGAGGTCTTTGACAGTCTGTTCAAGATCCATTTCTGCTGAAATAAACAGCGAGAAGATAAGATACCTGTACATAAGAAACCTGTGATGCAATGATATGGTATGTAGATGCATATGCAATGTTTTCAAGGACCGCAGGATTTAAATTTGTTTAAACAATCAAAAAGGTAAACTTTTATTAGTAAACAAATAAACTTGTTTTCCCTTTGGGCTTACAATAAAAATGAAATGAATACAACTATGGGGTTTTAAGTCTCCCATGGACGTTTCCTCTTTGTGTTGAGGTATGAGTTGAGATTTCATTCCTCGTGAAGCTGTTTGGTTAGCTCCAAGATTCTTTCTTGACTTGCTTTGTAATGAGTCTCCTACAAAGTTGGTCCTGATAGTATTCCTACGAGCAGAAGCCATGACCTGCAACAAAGAACAAAGATAAATCCTTTGGTCCTTGAAATGGTTAGTGAAAATGTTATGCTTATGATGCATGATGATGCTATGATGTTATGCTCAATCACAAACATGTGGCACACACAAACAACTCACACAATAGCCCTAGGTTTGAAGGCTTGCATGAGGTTTAAAGGTAAGTACCCTCCCCTGAAGTTTAGTTGGTTCATCCTGTCCTATAAAGTAACCAGGTTCTAAGGAATCTCAATATCATTGATCCTTCACAAGGGTGGTTGTTCAGTAGGCAACTTACTTGCCAACCAAAACCCTCCAAGTTTAGGATCTCAATGAGCGTAGTATCGAGTATCAACCAACTTCAATCTTCACCAAATCCGGTTATCTCACTACTTTCAAAAGGCCAAGATGGGATGACTAGGGTTTTAAAAGTCAGTTAGTGTATTGATAACATATGGCAGCCTCATATTATCCTCAACTTTCTTAAGGAACATAAGCACCAACCAAGAAATCACACTAACTATGGCCACCGGATCAACCATATCGGTATACGTCGTACAGTTTCCTTGGTCTATTGCCATTTACCTAAGGTACACTAGATCCGGGTTAGGATCTTTCACACATAAGAGCACCCAACAAGTAAAGTAAAGCAAACAAAGCAAACAAATTTAAAGTGATCTAATTCCTAAGGGTACCCCTCTTTAATATTTTCCCCAGCAGAGTCGTCAGTTCTGTAACACGGTGGGAGAACTGACTTTAGTTAAATGTTGCGGATAGCAAGAGTCGCCACCAACTTTTATTTTATCCAAAAGGAAAGGGCATAAAAGAACAGGAAAGACCTTAAAAAAAAGTTTGAGTTCGGGGGGTAGGTTATATAAAGGGAAGGTGTTAGCACCCTTTATATCCATGGTTATCCATGGGCTCTTAGTTACTTAACTCACTTTAAATTGTTTTTGAAGAGTGTAGTGTGTGATTAGAAATTTTCTAAGTACTTTATAATGATCCTCGAATGGATGTATATAAAGACTTTGTTTTGAAAATTTGTTTGGAATGTGAAGTGTAATGAAGTATTTTAAAGAAAAGTGAGCAAGTACTTAAGTGAAACCTACCCTATTCTAAGTCTTTACTGTTCTTATATGTTCTTTCAATGGTAAGACTATCCCTATTATTAAGTAATAGGTAGTCATTACCTTGGATGTGTTTAAGGGACAGGCGTAGGATCATCGTATGGTCAATGAAGGCAACTTAAGGGGTGTCTTTAGCAATTCGTAGGGACTATCACCATTTATTCGAAGGGACAAGATCATTATTCCGTAGGCAACCTCGAAGGGACTTGATCTTATAATCTTAAAAGGGACTTGATGATATTTCATGAGAAGGGACTTTTCTTTTTAGACACCTTACTTGACCTTTTGATTTAGGCAACATGAGGGATAACCTTAGGAAGTGAGAGATGGCGATCAAAGATCGACTTACGTGTGTGAGTGTTCATATATTTATCTTATTAAATTAGTGATTCTAAATTAATTTTAAAGTACAAACATGTTATCACTCCCTATAGTTACTAACCATGGCAAGAATATTTATAAACAAACAAACGATAAAAAAAACTACGACTATTACACAGCTTTTGCAGTTACATTACAATAATAAAAATAATTAAATAATAACTATATAATAAAATAAGCAATTAAATAAAGGTTAGTGATAAAATAATTATAAAAAAAAAGAAAGGTTAGCACAAATATAAAATATATACAAGTGAAGATAATATTTTTAAATTAAATAAACATTTTTAATGAATTTTTGAAAGAAAATAATATAATGAGAATAATAAAAAATCATAGAATAAATATTTACAAAGAAAACATTATTAATTATTTAATTAGATATTAAAGAAAATTAATTAAGTTTAATATTTAAGTTTAAAAAAATTAAGATTAGAAATTAGGGTTACATATTTTAGAAAATAGAATTAGGGTTTATAATTTAAATTACAATATTAATTTGATTATTTACAAAAATAAATATATAATAATAATATATACATATTTTAATTTAAATATAAACTAGGATTAAAGTTTTAGAAAATAAATTAGAGATTTTTTTTAGAAAATATGAAGTTAATATATATTTACATATTATTAAAATATATTTTTATTATAAGAAATATAATTAGAATTATTTATAAAATAAAATAACAAAACAAAATAATTAAAAAAAACAATGACACAAAAACTTACCTGGGGCAGGGATTGAACCCACGCCCTATGCCTTGCTTCCCCTGGACGCACACTGTTGCCACCAGGCTATGCGCACGCTTGTGATAATGTTTAGGGAAAACATTCTTTTATTTTTTAACCTGTAAAACACTGAAAATAAAACAAAAAAACAAAATGGCCTGGGGGAGGTTTGAACCCAGGACCATTCACTTACAAGCTAAACGTACAAACCAGCTGAGCCAAGCGCGTTAGTTGTAATATAACATAAACAAATTCAAAAAATATTAAATTGCAAATTTGAATTTTCCAGATGGCGCCAATGGTCTTCATCTTCCTCATCGTACCTGCGAATTTTCCTGCAATTATACCTGCGAATTTTCCTGTGTTTTCTCACCTTCAAGAACCTACGAAACTTGGATCTTTCTTAATACGTAAAATTTCAACAAATTGATCACATAAACTTGATCCTTACATCATACACAATTCATTGACGTTCTTAAAATTCATTTATGTTAGTTCAATTGAGTAACCCTAAACGAAGTCCGTAAACCCTAACTATGGCATAATTCGATTCAGTCCATGAAACTCCAATTCAATAGCCCAGAAAGCTTCAGTACAATGAAACAAACAATGTTAAACAATCAAAATCAATTAAAAACCAATAAACTCGTGAAACCAAAAAATTCAAATATGACATGAATATCCATTCGGTTTATGCGAATGGGGGTGTTTTAGATGTTGTTTATGATCCAGACATGTTCAATAAACATCATAGAGTGCATTACAACCTTTAGAACCCTTTGAAATCACCTCTAGCTTGAAATCCGAATATGGTTTTTTGGATGAAATTTTGAAATTTGAGAGTGATCTTTGAGGCTCTGAATTCGTCTCTAGGGCTTAGCTTAATGTTGTATATATACCATATAATGAAATTAGGTCAAGAAATCAACCAAACTTTGGGATTTTTGGACCTTGTGAGATTGAAAAAGATTTGTCATCAAAACTTGAATTTTTTTTATCTAACATTGCTATTTTGGTATGATCTGAAATATTATGGTATCAATCAAGTTTAAATGAGTATTAAGACTTTCTAGAATCCAAATCTTTTTCAAATATATGACTTTCATATTTTATTTTAATTTAATTTGTATTTTAATGAATAAAATTCAAATAAATATTAAATAAAATATAAAAAATCAAAAACGGTGTGGGTTGGGTCGTGCTTGGTGATATTGTAAAGATTGGATGGCAATTTGGTGGGCTCATTTAGCAAAAATTGGTTTTAAGGCCTTATTTGCTTCATAAATTTCCCAAAAATTTCCCAACTTTGCAAGGGCACAAATCCTTAAATTTTAAGGCTATGAAGGTGTTCTTGGACATTTTAGAAAGCTTAGAGAGTCCTCTAACCAACCTCTTTGGTCTCATGTCCATATATTTTACCATTCTCAAGTTATGCTCTTTGGAAGTTGTTGACTTTTTGTTGACTTTTAAAAGGACCTATAATGTCCTAGCTCATACCTTCCAAATGAAGCATTTTTGGGCTTGGTTTTTGAGACACAAAGTTGTAGAGAATTCAATTTACTTCAAAATGAGCTTTGGATGGAAAAAAAATTGATGAAGCATGTGAAAGTTATGGCTGGTCAAAGTTCAGTTGACTTTTCCTATGAAAACCCTAATTTAGAAACTCCTGATTCTTGATGATCTGAAATATCCTTGATGAATCATGATCAACCCTTGATCAAATGATGAATTTTACTTCATATAATTGATGTTGGCAAAAAATCATGAAGTTTGACTTTGGTTTGACCACAGTTGACCTCAGTTTGACTTTTTGACTGCCTTGACTGATTTTAACCTATCTGATCATCTGACTGAACAAACCTTTGGGGAAAGTCTTGAAACTTGAAATGGGGATTCTTGAACATATATAGGGTGTCATGAAGCTCATTTTAAGCCTTGGAAGTCCATTTAGCCTGATGAAAGTCAAAACCCTAGTTTAGGATGCATTGCTTAGGAGGATGCATTGTCTGAGGGAATTGTCAAATTTTCTGACTAATTGTGAACTTTGTGAACCTCATGAGATGTCTTGTGAACCTTGTGAACCTTATGAACCTCTTAGTACACAATGTCTTGTCTTGTGGAGGGAAAATTTTGGGGTGCAACAGTGAGGTAATGGAAAGTCGTCCTTTGGACTTGCTCTGTTTAGATCCCTATAATCAACACACATCCGGACCTTGCCATCTTTCTTTGATACAGGCACAATGTTAGCTACCCAAGGTGGGTAACTGGTTACAGCAAGGAATTCGGCATCCCACTGCTTTTGAACCTCCTCCTTGATCTTCATTGCCATGTCAGGGCGAGTTTTTCTCAACTTTTGTTTCATTGGAGGGCAGTTTTCTCTTAGTGGCAGCTTGTGTACAACAATGTCAGTATCCAGTCCTGGCATATCTTGATACGAACAGGCGAAGATATCCATATATTCTCGTAGAATACCAATCAATTCCTTCTTTACCTCGGCCTGCAGACTAGCCCCAATCTTTATCTCTTTCTTTACATCCTCAGACCCGATGTTGACTATCTCTACTTCTTCCTGATGAGGCTGAATTACCCTTTCCTCTTATTTCAACAACCTAGCCAATTCTTCCGGGAGTTCACAGTCTTCCTCAACCCTTTCGTCGACTTGGTAGATAGGATTGTCGAAGTCATGCATGGTCATAGCAGGAACGTTATCACAGGAATCCGAATGATCAACACTGCACAAATGATGTGCTTATTTCAGAATCGGTTTTTTTTCAAAGGAGACGCAAACACACAAAAACACAGGAAAAAGAAAAACATTGCCATTTTATTTCTGTGAAAACTTTTAAAACGAAAGAAAGAGAACACAATTTGCTTGAAAAATGTCCTTTATTTCATGGGAAAAATAAATGCATTAAAAGCATGGTGGCCCTACAGATGGATCCATGCACCTTAGGCAGAGTGCAGGATTTGACATGCAGTATGATAAATGGAAACAAAGAAAATTACTTTGACTTCCAAGTAACTTGAACAAAATCTTCAGCCGACCAGTTCCGGAGCTCCTCCCCAGGTGGACATGGGTGAATCCAGTTATCCAAGTTGTATCCATTATCCCCCTCTTCTTTTGTTGCACAAATGTTGTTGTAGTCGAGCATTCCAGCACTTGTGAACGTTATGGACTTACTACCTTGAGACTAGTTGGACCCACCAGGTTGATAACCAAGACCGAACTTGTCATCTTTCTTTTCCATTTCTAGCAACTTTCCCCAGCCCTGTGCCTTTCCGGATTGGACTACTTCCTTGGCTTGCTTGTAGGAGTAAATAGGAGTCCCTTCCTTTTCATTGCTCTGGACTGCAGCCACCGGAGACAAAGTACTAACATTAACCGTCTCAAAAGCCTGGAAAAGTGTTTCATGGATCTCCCCGTCCATTTCCACGTACTTGAAAGTAGACAGATGACTTATAAAAATATCTTCTTCTCCGCATACAGTAACAACCTGGCCGTCTACCACATACTTCAACTTCTGATGCAACGTGGATGTTACCGCGCCAGCAGCATGAATCTAAGGACGTCCTAGCAGACAACTATAAGCGGGTTGAATATCCATAACATAGAATGTACTCTTGAATACCTGAGAGCCAATCTTTACCGGTAGCTCAACCTCCTCGAACACAGACCTTCGGGACCCGTCAAAGGCTTTTACAATCAAATCACTGGGTCGTAAGACAATACCCTCCACATTCAACTTCATTAGGGCCTTCTTAGGAAGCACATTAAGAGAAGAGCCTGTGTCTACCAAAACATGTGATAGAACAACACCCATACACTCCATGGTGATGTGTAGGGCCTTGTTGTGATTGCGTCCTTCAGAAGTGAGATCTCTATCTGTGAATCCCAACCCATGGTTGGCGTTCACACTGGCTACCACGGCCTCCAACTGGTTAACAGTTATCTCCTGTGGTACATATGCCATTTGTAAAACTTTTAACAGAGCCTCCTGGTGAGCCTGAGAACACATTAAAAATGACAGAATAGATATCTTGGACGGAGTTTGATTTAGCTGTTCAACCACCTTATAGTCGCTTTTCTTAATTATTCTCATGAACTCTTCAACTTCTTTTTCAAATATGCCTTGACTAGGAGCAGGAGTTTTCACCTCTTCAGTTGCTATCTGCTTACCCTTAGCTTTTGCGGCAGCCTCAACTTCGGGATCACCTCTAAGAGCTTGAGGAGAAAAGAGACGCCTACTCCTTGTAAATCCACCAACTCCTCCGACATTCATAACAGTCGGGTCAATCGTCACCATTTTACTCTCCACCTTCTGACCATCTACATACACGTCCGAGCCATAGTGCCAAGGGATAGCCTTGTCATCAGCATAAGGGAGTGGTCCTGGAACAGTAATGGTAACAGGACTTACTTCTGGAACATAGATAGTCATAGGCTCTCTCCGGGAAGGAACCTCAGCAAGATTAAAATAAATTATTATGGCAGACACGCAATCACTTCTATTGTCAACCCTATCGAACTGTAGGGACCCTTCGTTAATCAAACACTGCAACCCAGCTCTTAAAACCTCACAACCATTAACGGAATTCATGCAACCCTCGCAGTTATAATCACACCCTAGGAATACCTGCCCTTTCAGCAATATATCTCTCACGACTAGCAACGAAGTCTTCACTTCATTCACATTCAAGATCAAGTTTAACCTCTCACCGCCATCAACGGCATTTATCCGGGCTCCTCCATGATTTGGAATGGGGTTTGATGTAACATCGGGATGACCTCAAGCACCCTATTATATGGGCAAGCTTGTCTCTGTTGATAGGGTTTTTGCTGATAGTTATTGCGTTGTGGCTGTTGTTGTTGTTGTCGTTGTTGGGTTTGTTGCACAGGACTTGATGGAATGGTAACAGCTGCCACTTGCTCGTAAGATCCTCTATATCCGCGGCCCCGACCTCGACCGTACACAACATTAGTTTCTCCTTCCCTTCTTCTTAAAGGTCCATTGAAAGCCTTTCGAACACCACTTGAGCTACCTACACCACTGTCCTGAATCTTCCCCATTTTCAGAAGAGTTTCAACCCTCTCTCCAGCTATCATGATGTCATTAAATTTTGTTGCTGAACAAGACGCCAACCTCTCTATATACACACCCTGCAATGTTCCCATGAACATGTCTGCCATTTCATTTTCCAATAAGGGAGGTTGCACCCGAGCAGCAAGCTGACGCCACCTCTGGGCGTACTCTTTGAACCCTTCTTTCGCACTCTGAGACATTGTCTGCAACTGGGTACGATTTGGAGCCATATCCAAATTTTACTGATACTGTTTCACAAACGCCTCAGCTAAATCCTTCCAGCTTCGAATATTGACTCTGCTCAGCTTCATGTACCATTCCAAGGAAGCTCCTACAAGACTATCCTGGAAGTAATACATCCACAGCTTCTCACTGTCTGTATGTGCGACAATCCTTCCTACAAAAGATTGAAGGTGAGTTTTCGGGAAATTCGTGCCGTTATACTTATCAAAAGTAGGGACCTTGAATTTGTAGGGAATTCTCACCCCTGGCACCAAGCCCAGATCAGTGATGTCAAACCCTAGAGAACTCTGAGATTGAATGGCGTGAATTTGCTCGGTCATTTCTTCAAACCTCCTATTCATGTCAACCCCCTGGCCTTCTGCCTCATCCAGCAAAGTGAATTGTTCGTCCTGCCCATCCATCTGCATGTTATTCATTCCATCATTGATAATAGTGACCCCTGGTTGCACTACAGGGATTTCAACGTGACGGGCGCCAGCCCCATTGCGATTACCTCCATCTGTTGTCCCATTATTCCTAGCTTGATTGTTTTCTACCATTTCGCGCAGGCGCTCTTGAGTTTGACCCATCCCAGCCATGAAAGTCATGAAGTTGTCCATTCTTGTCCTTAAGTCAGCCAGATATGCTTGCATCTGATCCATTGCTCTCTCTCTCTCTCTGTTCACTTTTGTAGGGTATCTGTGCACCGTTGGCTGTCTCTGAACCTTCTTAGGAGCTATAGTGCCTGAAATTGATATAAACGTTAGAAAACTGATGAACTACCTGCAAAACAAACGAAAACGTTATATGAAATGCAATCTTCATGCTTTCATTATCAGAGTTTCATTGCCCTAGTTCTGGCATCTCATGAAGAATCCAGATGGCCTTTGGAATCAATCTGTTATGATCCTCTCTTTCACTGTTTTCCACACCATTTCCATAACCAAACTATGAAAAGAAACATACAGCTCGAGGAATTTTGACAAAAGAAAGATGCAATAAGATAAAGGCCCTAAGGCACAAACAACATCCCCATAAGGTTTAAAGTCTTACACAGCAAAAAATACAGTAATCAAAATAAATCCCTACAACAATTCTGTAGGTGATCAGAAGTACACAAAAAAAAAACTAGAACTCCAAGCTAAAAGAAGACTCTGGCTCTTCCTCCATCTTTACTCGAGTTCTCTTCACATCTGCTCTTCTTCTGAGATCTGCTACCTCTTCAAGAGCCTCATGCAGCTGCTGAGACACCTCTTGTTGCCTCCTATAAGCCTGTTCTAACTCTTCTCCCTGAGCAACAATCTGCAGCTTGAACATCTCTTCTTTCTTCTTGTACTCTGCTTGATCTTGCTCTCTTTGACCATACACCCAAATAAGAGATTGTCTAGCATCCTTGAGAGCCTTCTTATTTTTCTTGAGCAGTTCTTCTCTCTTGATGTCCATCAACCCTCTTCTTTGGAAGTAAGCCTCCCTTTCTGCTAACTCTTTTTCCTTAGCCTCTTGTTCTACCTGTACCTTGTGTATATTTTCTTCTATAGTCAACTTGGAGAGTGCTAATTGATGATGCAAGCTAACCATTTCTGTATGCTCCAACTTCAACTCTTTCAGCTGAGCCTCAAGCCTTTGATAGTCTTCTAAAGGAACAGTGCTTGGTGCTACTGGGATCTGTGAAATTATTTCCTTTGGATAGAGAGGAAGCTCCAAAGAAAAAGGCAATAAAGTAATCTTGACACGCTTCTTTAACCATGATGCAAAAGGTTCATACATATTGGGGTCTACTCTTCCAAACTCTTTTTTTCCTTTTTGAGTCCTGATATCTCAAGCTTGGAATACCTAGATGGCCATGTCAATATTCCCCTCAATAGAAGATACAAAGACTCTCTCACATCCTCATCAGAAGGGAACTCTCTCAAAGGATATCCAAATTGCCTTCTTGCCAGAACTGGATTATAATTGATCATTCCCTTCCTACCAATCAAAGGAACATTAGGAAACCAATTACACTTTACAATCATCTCCTTTCCTAACACATCCCTATCATACCCCCAACTTATATCACTTGCAGTCAATCCCATCAATCTTCGAGACCATTTCCATTCTCCCCTCAAATCCTTAAAGGGTCCCACTTTAGGCAATTGTCTAGCAAACCAGTCAGCAAACAAAGGCACACAACAACTCACATGACCTCCCTTCTTCTCATTCCTGTAGTGAACCCCATAATAAAAGTCACCTAGCAATGTAGGTGTGGGATTCCTTCTGAAGAAAATGGAAATAGCCTCCAGACTTACCATCCCTTGATCACTTGGGAAGAGACTAATTCCATAGACCATAAAGGCTAAGAGTACACTGAACTGTGCCCATTGATCACCTTGAGCATACACCAAAGCTTCCTGAATCAGCATATTGCCAGACAACCCCTTCCCTTTACTACTTCTCAAGCTCTGCTCTACTTTGCTTAAAGGCAAGTGACACCTTTGAGCAATCTCCTCTGCCTGGAGTACTCTCCCTGAGTTGTAGTAAGGTTGTCTTCCACTAAGGGGAGCATGCAACAAACTAGCAATTTCTTCCAGTGTAGGTGCTAAGACATGATCTTGGAATACAAAACAACATAATGGAGCATCATAGAACTAAAGTAGAGTGTGAATGCTATCCCTTTGGTCTTCTGTTGGCTTCTCCATGTACCTGAGAATCTGCCCAAACCTAGCCCTGAAATCTCCTAGAATCTTATCATTCATCAGTCCCTTCAGCTGGTGTAATTTCTTCACCTCTGGTTGTGGAAATGTGTAATGTGCATTATTCTTTTTGAGAGTTGTGATGATGCTTGCCATCTGGATATGAGAGACTAACAAATACCAAAACAAGGTGTGCAAATGTAACCTGAAAAATGAAAACACTAAGATGTTAAGGATGCTATGATATGATGCAGATGCAAATGCAAGGCAAGTATGATCAATCTGGAACTGTCTGGGTACTGTCTGCAAGAGTCAAGTGATACCAAACTATAAGTCCTCTGAATAACAGCCCATATACCCTTGGATGAGTCACAGATATCCTCAAATCAAACTACCAAACCATCTAGACCAAGAACTCCAAAGGTTAAAATATCAGATCAACACATACAACTGTACTGGCAGTGGGTATGATGAGGTTAAAAGGGTTCCTGCAAACCTGTAAACCCCTCCCAATCTCACTGGTGTGCTCCGGGTCAAACATCACGGACTCTCAAAGCCGAATAGCAATAATACGTTCACCATCTCCGAGAAATGGCTCATGACTAAATCAGGGAATCGGTTTGGCATTATGTACTACTCAGGGAGGTCTCAGCTGAGTCCGGGAAAAACAAGCAACCCTTATAAGTCCCCAGCTTCGAGCGCTGAAATCGAGAAACAATAGTACATTCAGCCCGTAGGATACAGTACTATTGTCATACGACCAGATGCTTTGACTGAGTTCCTATAAGAGAACCAGGCCATCCTATGCGAGTTCCTAGTGGACCCTCGGGTGCGAATGTGTTTGCCACAGAATGTGGTCTGCCACTATCACCACTGGAGAGGGTTGTTTCCACAAAGGTTCACAATGATCGGTCCCCAGCCGCACATAACTATCAAGGTTATGTAATGAAGTGGGGAAGATCCCTATATCAAGACATTTCCAAGACGGTTGCGAATCTGGGTGTGAACGCACTAATACCCCCATGACAAGATGACATAGGGCCAAAGTGATTGTCCACGCTAAATCCTATGGTGCACTCAAGTCGGGTATTTGGCTAGTCTCATCTCACCACACACAAGTAACACCTAAGTCCCACCAAATAGAAAACCAGTCCAGACTCCAGTACAATATATGATGCATAAAAATAAATACTGAAACTGTAAATAAAGTTGTAAATAAACCGTAAATGAAACAACAGTAAAATATACATAACAACAAACAATCAACACCCAATAAACAGAAACAAACAAGCGCTAGGAGAGACTCTCAAGGGAACCAGAGATTCTGGGTTCGGTCCCCAGCAGATTCTCCAGCTGTCGCTCCCTGGATTTCCATCCTGGTACAAACGCGAAAGTGGCGCGGAAAAGGTTAGAGTCGCCAGCCAAGCATTTTTATCCCGAAGGAATGGGAATGGTAATGCTGCACAAACCAGAAGAAAAGAAAAGGAAGGACACAGGTCCTGCAAACCAAAGAGACTGAGTTCGGGAGTCAGTTATGAACTGGGAAGGTATTAGCACCCCAGATCGTCCGTCGTACCCGACGGGATCCACGCTTACAAAGAAACTGTTCAAAGGGTGAAGAAATGAAATCTGCTGCAAAAGAAAGGACTGAAACTGGAAAAGGAACTGAGAAAGAAAACAAAGAGGAAAAATGTAGGAAAAATAAGGATTATGCTCGAACGGGCCCTACCCCGCTGCCTACGTACCTCACTGGACATGAGGATCAGAGTCGTTGTAGTTCCCCTAACTAGGGGTGGAAAGATTGCTTGTGTCTTAAGGCTTGAACTGCCTATGTCAATGCTCAGGTATTGCAGGCTCGGACGACAAGTGCGTTACCGTCTTGCAAAGTGACAAGTAGGAGCAAGTTCTTACGTAAAGAGTGAGGGTGATGAGGAAATAAGTCCCAGAGGAGAGACGCTTATTGTTTGTTTATGTCTTTTAGAAGAGTTTTTAGAGTGTGGCACAAGGAAGTTAAGGTAAAGCCTTTTCTAAGGACATGTCCTTATTACCATATCACAAGATAGAATGAGTAACAAGTCCATCAAGAATGAAGAAGATCCTCAAACTTGTTTCCTAAGATTAGGATTTAAATTCACTAACTTGTTTGTATTATTAAATTTTTTGGTGGATTAAAGTGAAGAAATATTTTTTATGCTTTTCTTTGAGAGGATGACAAAAGGGAATGTCACCTCAACTATTATGAATGCTTTTTATGATTTTGTATGAAGACGAGAAGAGAGAGAGAACCACAAAGGATCTTAAAGGTAAAAACTAAAGGGGAAATATAATCCTAAAGTTATCATGCATGGGAGTCCTAAGTTAGTGTGGTTTGAACTGTATCCTAAGAAAGAGGAAGAAAAGAAGAAGAAGAAAAGGAAGAAGAAGAAAGAAAAAGAAAATCAACTTACTTCTCCTAAAGAAGTTAAGTTGTTTTCTAAGAGGGATGGAAAGAAGCTAAGCAAGTGATGGCATAAGGCACATCTTAAACACAAGTGAGAAAGCATATTGAAAGATGAAGAGAAAAGAGCTGGAGATGTGGGAATCTCATCCACACCTCCACTTACCACAGCCCCTTAAATGGTTATAAGCATAAACAAGTGGTAAGACAAAAGCAAGTAGAATCAAAGGAGATGCAAATGAGCAAAAGATCAACCTTAAACATCACAACCAGAATTGAAGTGTCACCCTCAAGTGCCAAGATCAAGCATACAACATAAGATGATAAATGGATCAATCAAATTACAATAAACCCACAATAGCTATCATGGAAGAAACAAAAGCAAACATGGAGTAGAAAATATTACACAAGCTACACATGCTCCACAATCATCAAGACCAGAACCATATCATCACAAGAATGTGCACAAACAAATCAAGATAACAAAGTAAGGTTCATACAAGTTCAAACACAAACACTATAAGAATGGGAAGTGAAGTGGACATGTGAACAAGTGTAAGGACAAACAAACATAAACCAAATCAAGGCATAAGCATCATGTGAAAAACCAGGGACCTAATCATATTAAGATGTGACTAAGAAGCATGATAAAACATGGGGAAGAAGCATACAAACTCAATCATAAGCATCATGAAGGGCAAATGAACAATGAAGGTGAACATGCATACATTTGTGAGAAACTTCAAAGGCAAGTATCACAAAACTTTCCAAAGTAACAACACCAAACAAGGACCAGGGATCAAACCTCATACAAAAAGAACTCAAAACATCCTATAGGAGTTGGCACAAGTGCCCTCCTAGCCTAAGAACTAAGCATGCCAACAAGAAGAAGCAAAATTAAGGCAATCTCACATGAAAATTCAAATCAAATCAAAAACTCATTCAAAAATTCTACAATTAATCTCAAATGTTCATTAACCAAGTGGTAACATCATGCCAAAAGAGCAAAGTCAGAATCAATAAGCAACTAGGTCAAAGGACCTCAAGAACACCAAATTAGGGTTTTGAAACTTCACACACAAGTCAACTATAAAAAATATTCACACAAGCTTCTAAAAATCAGAAGAAAACTCAACCAAAAACTACATTTTAATAGGAATCAAATGCAAAAAGAACCAAGTCAAAATTCAAATTGATGATCAAGATATAAATTCTACAAGTCAGCATGTAATTAAAATGAATTAAAAAACAATTAATAAAAGAGGAAATTAATTCCTACGCGAAAAATAAAAATAAATGAAAAATAAAAATATCAAAAATTAAAGAAAACTAAAAGGAATGATCATGAATTATTTTGGAATTTATGAGAACTTCTAACTATTTTTTAAAATTAAAAACCAAACTGATATAAAAATAAAATAAAATAAAAGGAAAAATGAACCAGGGGTGCAATCAGTAATGGTTTCAGTGCAAATCAAATGGGCTTAGGAGAGGGAGGGGTGTGAATAGGAGTTTGAGCCCAATAGCCTGTGCAGGCTTATGAATGTTACCATGGAAATTCAATAAAAGCTGGGAAAAACAAAGGCCAATGGATCAGAGTAACGCACCAGATTGAGTCAACAAAAACCCTAGGTAAACCAGATCAACACATCAGCGTGTGTGCACATGATACTTATGGTGAGGTACTTCACACAATGATTAATCAGAAAATAAAACATGAGAGAGAGCATGTGCATGGGATGAGGTCTTTTTAATGCGTTGGCAGGCTGAGGACCATCCAGATTGAAGCATCGCACGACTAGGGAGTCATCTTCTTCAATTCAAACATTCAAACAAATTCCAGAATCCGGCCACCGGAGCCCTAGCTCTGGCGCTGGAAAACTCAAACATATGAACAAAAACACACAGAAATGGCTATAACTCTCCAGATTAAATAAATCAAACACTGAGTTCAAATATGAGCTTAGTTTTTCCAATAGATCTATGCACAAGCCAGATCGAAGACAAACAGTTTCAAACATCAAACTTAAATTCAACACAACATGCTCATTTCTTGCCCAAATCAAAATTTAAACACATCAGAATCATCAGCATAGCACGTAGATCACATTGCAAGCATCTAATTTCAAATCCAGATCAAAGAATTCCAAAGCATACCTGAGGTTGCAGATCCTTCAAAACACCAAGAAAATACTTCTCCAGCTGCAGATCTACTCCTTTAACTTCTATTTGCAAAATAAATGAAAAAGAAGCCTTGAAACCTCCTAGATCTTGAGATTCAATAACAACTACACATGAATGGCACTTGATGAAAACCTTGCTTTCAGCTTGAATTGGTGGTATATTTATGATCCTTAGAACTCACTGAACAAGAATATGGAAAGAGATTGAAGAATGAGAGCCTGAATAGAGAGATTCGAAGGCTTTTGTTTTTGTGCATAAAACTTTGAAGTTGATAAATGAGAGAGAGCTAGGGCTGAAGTTTGTGTGCAATAGACTTTATATGATCCATGTATCACACTGATTAGGGTTTTTGAAAGGATGCACGTGGGAACCATGAGGTTGAGGTGATTTTGCAAAATGGCATGAGAATTGTGATCTCCTCATTTACTCGTGCGTTTCCCTCTCTCTTTGCACATGCTAGTCATGCTTGATTCACTAATACAAAAGTGATTTAATCCTGGCCATTGAATGCTTGAGTCATGCATTTTTCATGCTTATGCATATTTGCACTTTATGGAATATTTACTTATCCATACACGAATTCCATGAGTTTTGTTGAGCCAAATGATCTTCATGTCTTGCCTTTGATGCTTATGATCAAAATTAGCCCATAGGTTGGCTTGAAAATGAATTAAGTGAGTTTTTGCAAATGGTGTAAACATGGAAATATGGTGAAACCCTAAAAATGAATTAATTTCGATTGGCCATAACTTTCAAACCATGAGGGCTATGAACATGTACTTGTACTTTTTAAAAATGGGAGATCATACTCTACAGCTTTCATGTTCAATGGAAATTCATTTGGAGTCATCTTGACCATGTAAGAATCACTTGAAGATTAGGGCAAAACTTGCTAAATTTGGAAAGTTTACTTACATGCCATATGCCAAAAATAGAAAATATTGCCAAAACCCTAAATTCTTGATCTTTGACTTTGCCAAACCTCTTCTATGACCTTAAGGACATCCATTGGCTTGAAAAATGGGATTGGAACCCTTGAATTGCCACAGTTGACTTTTCAAATAATCAGTTTGACTAATTTCTTCTTATGCAAGCAACTGATGAAATAACTGCCTTCCTCAATGAGTTTTCTCACCAAATTTCATCCATAGCATTCTTATATCATATGAAGGACTTTGCCCGCATGAAATGACCAAAGTCACAAAGAATCCCTGCTTGACATGAAACCCTAATTTGAGGATCATTTGTGTAGGAGCTTGTCCTTCCTTGGACCATCTGATAACCTCCCAAGCCCTTGGGCTCTTGTAAAATATCTTGAGCTTGTATAAGACATAAGAGCACCTTGTGAGACTTGGACAAGGTCACTTATCCTCGATTTGACTTGTACAACTTCAAATGCACCAATGATTGATCATATGCCCAATGTGAGGACATGAGAATGTTATGTTTCATTTTTCTATGCAAAAATGCTAAGGATATGTCATGCTTATGATAATTATGATATGAGGATGATGCTAGAAAGAAGAGGGCAAATTTGGGGTGTTATAATATATATATATATATATATATATATATATATATATATATATATATATATATATATATATATATATATATATATCATCAAGTTTGATTCACCAAATATTCATGTTTACATAAACATTCACCACCAAAATACATATACAAAATGTATCACAAAAAGGCATCAAGCCGACCCTAGCTACCCGGTGCTACATATCAGAGCCGACCGACCAAAAGAATGAAGACAAGCTTCACAAAAGACCTCCAGCAAACATACTATGCAATGCCTCACATAGCATCATAAAACAGCAGAAGGGTGAGAAATATTATCATAATAACAAAGCATATAATTATATATTTCAACATAAAAATGCACTTATACATATTCTCACCACAACTCATCACCCATCACAGATATACATCACAATGTATATATACAAACTAGCATATTCATCATGCACAATTTCACATTATCTCACATAAACATAGATATATTAAAGTTTATTCACCAATATCAATCACTCCGCATAAACATACATTATTCATGTTTATTCACCAATTCTCAATTATAGATGATAAATGCAAATCATAGAGACCGACTCACGACTCTATGCAAATGCAATGCGGTACCGACTCAATCATCTCAAGTTCACCCATTGCTCACACCCCACATGGGCACATAATGTTTATGGATTGCTCACACCCCACACGGGCACACAATCATTTGTGAATAAATCAACCATTGCTCACACCCCACATGGGTACACAATGTTTATGGATTGCTCACACCCCACACGGGCACACAATCCGATTGCTCACACCCCACACGGGCACACAATCATGTTGTAATCATCGCTCACACCCCACATGGGCACACGATGTTACAACAGATTCACATAGAATCCCACAACACAAGAATTCATACATTATGCTTCACATGCAAAATGACACACAACATTCTTGAAAATTCATACATTTTCACAATATAATTATGCATTCATCTCATACAATCACAAACAAACCATACACATTCGCATCAATTATGCCAAACGGCAACAAATTCATTCACTAACAACATGCATTCATATTCACTTCACGAAATGCATCTATTTGCCAAATGGCCACCATACCACAATCAAACCCACAATTCTATAATTAACTTAATTAAATTTTATCGGAAAAGTCGGTTAAAAGTCGGCTAAAAATTACATATTTTAGCATCAATAAATTCTACATGTTTTTAGCTTCGAATCGATATAAAGAACACTAAAAACGGATAACCGAAACTCAAGTTACGAACCAAAAACACCCAACTAAAAACCCCCAGGCTCGCTGAGCGACAGGCTCGCTCACTGAGCGAGAAAATCTCTAGAAAACTCGCTGAGCGAGGGATTGCTCGCTGAGTGAGAGCTACGATTTCAGCAGCATCTCAGCTGCGCAACAATCCACTCTAACACTTCCAAAACTCAATCAAACTTCCATAAACATGATCAATAACACATATTCAACATCATACTTCGATTATATCAAGTTCTAACCGATTAATCTACCAATTTCTTCGATTTTCATCAAAAACCCTAAAACCTAACATTCTCTAAACTCTTTCAAAACAAAAACCCAATCAATCTAACACATACATAATCATATACAATGTTAAGATAACAATATTTCACACCCTTACCCGATTGTTTCGATTCCTAGAAGCAATCCTGAAGAAATCCAAGCTTTTCCTCTTTTTCCCCTCTTTTCTCTTATCTTCCTTTTCTTTCTATTCTCTCTTTTCTTTCTCTTTCTCACAACTTATAACTTTCTTTCTATTTCTATTTTCTCAACAAAATATCATTTTCTCACAAAATCTAATTCCACCTAATTTCTAACTTATCACTAATTAGCAAATGTCTAAAATAGCCTCCAATCTAATTTTACCCGAAAATTCTCAAAAACGGTAAAATAATATAACACATTAACATATCACATAAACACACCAATCTCATCATTAAAACAATTATCATTCAATTTAAATAAAAGACTCAACAAAAATGGGAAATAATCGAATCAGGGCGTTACAACTCTCCCCCACTTTAGAAATATTTGTCCTCGAAAATAATACCTGATTCAAACAACTCCGGATACGACTCGCGCATCCCACTCTCTAATTCCCAAGTCATATTGCCTTTTGCAGCGCCTCCCCACACTACTTTCACAAGCGCAATATCCTTGCCTCTTAGCCTCTTGACTTCACGGTCCAAAATCCTAACCGGCAAAGCTTCAACCGTAAGGTTATCTCTTACTTCAACCTCGTCCATAGGAATAGCATGTGACAGATCCAGAACATACTTCCGAAGTTGCGAAATATGGAACACATCATGCAAATTCGAAAGATTCGGAGGCAACACCATATGGTAAGCCATAGCACCAACTCGTGTAGTAATTTGATACAGCCCAATAAAACGAGAAGTCAACTTCTTCGACTTCAAAGCACGACCCACACCCGTAACCGGTGTAACTCTAAAAAACACATGGTCGCCTTCCTGAAACTCAAGATCTTTCCTTCGCTTGTCATGATAACTCTTCTGTCTACTTTGCGAAGCTCTCATCTTCTCCCGAATAAACTTCACCTTTTCCGTCGTTTGTTGTACCATCTCCGGTCCAACTACCGTTCTCTCACCGTTTTCATGCCAACACAAAGGTGTTCGACATCTCCGACCATACAAATCCTCAAATGGTGCCATACCTATACTTGAATGAAAACTGTTATTGTAGATGAACTCAATCAACGCTAAATAACTATCCCAAGAACCACCTTGCTCTAGCACACAAGCACGCAACAAATCCTCCAACGGTTGAATTGTCCTCTCGGTTTGACCGCCCGTTTGCGGATGGTAAGCCGAACTCAATCTTAGCTTAGAACCCAAAGACTTTTGCAAACTATCCCAAAACCTCGATGTAAATCTAGGATCTCTATCCGATACAATACTCTTAGGAACTCCATGTAGCTACACAACCACAGAAACATAAATATCGGCTAACTTCTCCAAAGGATAACTAATATCAATCAGAATAAAGTGAGCAGATTTAGTAAGTCTATCAACAATCACCCAAATAACATTATGACCTCTTTGCGTATTCGGAAATCCCGTAACAAAATCCATCGATATACTATCCCATTTCCATTCCGGAATATCCAACGGTTGCATCAAACCACTAGGCTTCTGATGTTCTACCTTAGACTTCTGACAAGTCAAACACGCATAAACAAAATGAGCTACATCTCTCTTCAATCCGGACCACCAAAAGATCTTCTTCAAATCTTGATACATCTTACTCGCTCCCGGATTTTCATTTCCTTGTAAGCCATCAACAACATGTGGAAGATCAAATACAATACATTTCAATTGTGGGAATAATTTGAAAATGGCCTTTCCTAGGATCCCTGTGTTTCCTCCAACATCAACCAATGACTCCAATCCATTGAAAATTCCACTAGACTTTTCAATAATCACACATGTTGCCAATCGAGAATCACTCGCCATTACATCATTAAGAAAATTGTTAAATTTTGCTTCACGTTATATATCAACATTCCGTGTACAGTTTAAAATGTTGTTGGATCATCAGTTTTTAACCAAGAAGACAATTCTTGCCACGGACTCGCCAAAAATGGATGGTGTATTGCTTGCAAAAAGGGTGTCACACTGATAGGGTGATCCTTAAGCAACAACATAGAATCATCGGTTAACATATACTCGGTCTCTTGATCATTTTCAGTAACATTTTCCTCAACGAAAACTCCCAATTGAGTCATGATTCGCATCAAACGAAAAATATACGGTTTTTTTGAAGATGAATTGGTAGTGAAGAAATAAGTTTTGAGAGTGACATGGGTTTTCCATAGTTGCGTATGATATCTGATATGCCTAAATCCTCAACACATTTAAGTGACATGGAATTAATGAAGTTGAGAATGTGATTCCACATGTGGCTTTGAGCTTCGAGCAAATTCAAAGAATTGTGAGAATCTATTTTATGTTTAATTGCTAATAAATATTTAAGGTATGAAACCTCTCTTTATTTGAGCCTCTATTTATAAGGCTAGTCGGTTTATAATCAACACTTCAAGAATGCAATTATCTTACAGGAAAAATAAACTTAATTAGGTATAACTCCTTTAAATTATTATAGGCAACGCCTAATTTTATTATATGTCATTAATTAATGAAATTATTATAGACAACACCTAATTTTATTATATGTCATCAATTGATGAAATTATTATAGGCAACACCTAATTTTATTATATGTCATCAATTTATGAAATTATTATAGGCAACACCTAATTTTATTAGTGAGTTACATATAAGTTGTACACATCCATTGTTTTCAAAATGGCTGAAAATTTTAATAATTCTAGAAAATAGACTAGAACCGTACATTATAAATATAGTGCATACAAAAATTGACTTGAAACTGAAATTTGATGCATGAAATGGAAAATTCCAAATTGAGTTAGTGCACTTTCATGTGGAATGTTACAGTTAGTATGATTTCCTGTGATGTTGGATATTTATAAAGGTTCTATGAAATGATAACTTTTATCCTTTTAAATCACTTCTCTAGAGCGTTGTGTGGAATACTATCTTTCTTGAAGTCCCATCGACTTTTCCATGGCTCAAATTAATTTTATCTCATAAAAATGTGATGTGATCCAAATGTGAAGAATGAAAATCTATATTAAAAATATTAACAAAACATTATTGAAGTATTTATAGAAGTATTTTTCATTAATGATCTTATTACATAAAAATGTTGTGTCTTATACCATAAAGGAAACTGCACCTTATTGTTACTTCACTGTCGATTAATTAATTTAACTAATTTTAACTCCTATAAATAATATATTTTATAACAAAATTTTCACTTCAACCAATACATAACTGAGACATAATTTTTGGACGCGTTATAATTTAATTTTTTATTTATCATTATCTATTTTCTCAGTTGATATTAATGATTGAGAGGAAAACTAATTCAAGACATGTTTCGAATTCCAACAACTACAACTCATATTTTATATATTTAAAAATGACATCTTTATTTTTATTTAAAGAAAACATATATTTATTCTTACAATCTATCTCACATGGTGGTGCTCTTGTTTTGGTTGTTGTCTTTGTTGTTGTTTTTGTTTTTTGTTGTTGTTATAGAAAAGTAAAGGTATTGATGAAATTGATACTGCTATTAGTTTACAATAGTGTAAATATATACAAGTTTGATAAACCTAATTTGGAGTGAATCAAGGTAACTAATTTCCTATTGATTCTCCACTAATTAAGCAATTGATATTTGACTATATAATGAGTAAATAACATATTTACAAATCTGAATAATTAAAGGAATTTTAAATTCTAATTATTATTGATATCCTCCCGCAAGTTTGATAACTTGGAAGAAAGATGCAACTTGGATAGTAGAAACTCGAACCGAGGGCGAAGCAGAGGCTTTGTTAGAATATCAGCTAGTTGATCATCAATAGAGAGAAAGGATACGCGAAAGTTGTCGTGTTGAACATTTTCGCGGACAAAGTGATAGGCTAAGGCTATATGTTTCATTCGAGAGTGAAAAACAGGATTAGCACTTAGATGTGTGGCACCGAGATTGTCACAATATATAACTGGATTAGTAGTTGGAGTGTGACCAAGTTCTATAAATAAGGACATAACCCATAGTAATTTACTAGTTGTGTCAGCCAAGGCTTTATATTCTTCTTCCGTGGATGATCGAACAACCGAACGTTGTTTGCGAGAGCTCCAAGAGATGGGAGTGCTGCCAAGATACAACATATAACCAATAGTTGAAACATAATCGTCCTTGTCACCTGCCCAGTCCACATCCGAGTATGCATGAAAATTCAGTGGAGCAGTTTCCGAGATGAAGATTCTTTTATCAAATGTGTTAGCCAGATAGCGGATCACTCTTTTAAGAGCAGATTAATGCACCATTCTTGGATTCTGCATGAACTATGTAAGTTTGTTGGTGCGGAAGGCGATGTCTGGGCGAGTAAGGTTTAAGTATTGGAGACTTCCAACTAGCGCTCGGTACTCAGTTGGGGAAGGCAGAAAATCACCAGAATCCTTGAGTAATTGAACAGTTGCAGACAACGGAGTGGATGCTGGTTTCGCATCTGCCATGCCTGATTTATGTAGCAAATCAGTGATATATTTTCTTTGAGAAAGAAACATACCTACAGCGGAAGGAATTACTTAGACACTTAGGAAATAGTTGAGGCATCCAAGATCTTTCAACGAGAAGCGAGAAGCAAGTGTGGCAATGAGGCTTGATAACTCTGCAGAATAACTCTCGGTGACAATTATATCATCAACATATACTAATAAGTATAAAATGACACCCGGTTTTCGGTGGATGAATTAAGATGCATCTGCAATTGAATTAATGAAGTCAATGGAGAGCAGAAATACTCGAAGTTCCGTATACCAGGCGTGAGGTGCATGCTTCAACCCATAAAGTGCCTTTTTGAGGCGCCAAACATGATTAGGAAAGTTTTTGTTGACAAAACCAGGTGGTTGTACCTTAAAGACTTCCTCCTTGAGCGTCCCTTGAAGAAATGCATTATTGACATCAAGCTGACGGATGGACCACCCTTGATGAACTACAAGTGTTAGAACAATTCGAATGGTCACCGTTTTAACAATGGGGCTGAATATTTCCGTATAGTCCCTACCAGGACGTTGGTGAAACCCTTTAGCAACTAACCGAGCCTTGTAACGATAAATTGATCCATCCGGATTCTGTTTGATTCGAAAGACCCATTTACAACCAACCAAATTTTGAGCACAAGACCTACTTACAAGATCCCAAGTGTTGTTTTCTTGTAAAGCATCAAATTCAGCTTGCATAGCCATGCGCCAATCAGGGTCACGTAGAGCCTGGGTGATGGTGTTGGGTTCAATAGGAGAGGAGGGTCGAACATGCATGTTGAGTTTTTTAAGAGGTTTAACGATGTTGTTTTTAGACCGGGTGATGATAGCACAACCATTGGTTTGCTATCCCGGGTTTGGGTTGATGGTGGATGGGGGTGGATGGGATGGAGGAGGTTGAAGGGAGTGTGATGATGGAGTTTGAGTATTATTGATGGGTTCATTTGAGGTTGATGATTGAGCCAAGTCCGATACGTGGGTGACGGATGGAGAGGGATGGGCAGCGGATAAATTTTCTGGTGTGTTTAAAGTGGTATTATCAGTGGGTTGAACTACGGACGGTAAAATAGAGATTTGAAGTGGGATTGTTTGTTGTTCTACATGTAAATTAGGTTGGGCTACTAGAGAGCTGAATGGAAATTTAGATTCAACAAAATTCACATGGCGAGAGGTATAAATCCTTCCGGTTGTGGGATCGAGACACATATACGCGTGTTGATCAGCTGAATAACCTACAAAAAACACATAGCAGACTTTGGCGAAGGTTTATGGTTAGCATATGGTTTAATTCAGGGAAAACACAAACATCCAAATCATTTTAGTTTATGATAATCCGGACTAATGTAGAATAATTTGGAATAAGGTGACTTGTAACCGAGAATTGGAGTTGTGAGACAATTTATGAGGTAGGCTACAATAGTCATGGCGTGAGGCCAATAGGTGAGGGGAAAGCCCGAGTGATGAAGAAGAGAAAGTATGGTTTCGGTGATGTGATGATTCTGGCGTTCAGAGATTCCATTGTGTTCAGGGGTATGAGGTGGGGTGGTGTGATGACTTATATCATGAGTGCTTAAAAAAGGACGAAGTCTAATATATTCGCCACCATAATCTGTGTATAAGATTTTGATTTTGTGGTGATAGAAATTTTCAACTAGTGATTTAAATTTGGGAAATATATCTTGGACATCAGATTTGTGCTTTATTGGATATAACCAAATATAGTGAGTAAAATGATCAAAAAACATGCAATAATAACGAAGACCGTTAATAGATAAAACAGGAGATGTCCATACATCTGGAAAAAATATTTCTAATGGATAAGAAGACTTAAGAGTGGATTCATGAAAAGGAAGTTTGTGACACTTGCTAATTTGACATGAATTACAATCATATTGCAGGAATTTATTTGAACCCAAACAAAAATGTTGTTGAATAAATTTTAAGATAGAGGATGAAAGGTGCCCAAGCCTATGGTGCCATGATGCAGAGGATTCCGCACGGATGGTGAAGTGGTGGGCCAAAAATAAAGTCCATCCACACATGAGCCCTCATGGGTTGTTTGGCCTGTCTACAAGTTCCTTACATAAAATGAATTTGGTAGAAAAACAACAACAAAGTCAGTTTGTTTGGTAAGTTTAGAGACAGAAATAATTTGTTATTTCATGGAAGGAACACACAGAGCATTAGACATGGATAAATCATGAAGTAATAGTGTTCTAGAATGAGAGATGTTTAAACATGGACATCGAGTCAGGACTAGTGTATGGATGGTGAAGTGCCATATTTGCAAGATCATTGGTTACATGATGTGTTGATCAACTATCAACAAAGAAATCAGTATGGCATGGACGAGCAATTGCAATGTTGGCATGAGTCGGTCCAGTGTGAGCCAGAAAGTTTCGAGATGGTGGCAGGATATCAGGATGTTGCTGCTTGAAGATTTGGCACTGAGATAGAACATGTCCTTTGATATTAAACCACTGACAATGTCCGAGAAATGGTTTGCGATTGCCGATTTGTTGATTAGACGATGCAGCGAATTGACCAGACCGAGACATGTTGTTGTTGTTGGGTCGAGTCTGAGCATTCGAGGTTGTAACCGGAGCAGGAGTTTGTCTCTGAGCAGCAACAATGGAGAGTTCCTGGATGAGTAGTTTCTCGAGGAGATCATCAAAGTTAGTTGGGGTATCTCTTGCATTTATTCCATTAATGACTGCTCTGTAGCTGTCGTCGAGACCGTGTAAAACATGATCAGTCATGTCTTCAACCGAGACAGGAGATCCGAGTGAAGCGAGAAGATATTTTGTTTGCTTCAGAGAGTGCATATAGGCTTGTAATAGATTGGGTACCTTTGGAAGCTATTCGCAGACGCTCTTTGAGTTGCTTGAGATGGCTGCGAGATGCCTTGGCATATGTGTTCTTGAGGAGAGTCCATAGATTATGCGAAGTCTTTGTTTGAGACACCAGAGAAGCCACTTCGTTGGAGAGAGTAGTGAGGATAGCGCCATAAATGAGTCGATCTAGTCGATGCCATGTTTGATAAGCAGGATTTGGCGTAGGGAAAGATCCATCTGGATATTTTAGGAGATCAAAGCCATCAAGAAAAGCTTCAACTTGGAATTACCAATTAAGATAATTAGTGGGAAGAAGCTTGGTGAACTGCTAAGAGTGATGCACACAAAGGGTTTGGATGGCTCATAGGGGTTGGTGATGTAATGGGAACTGTCGGTGGCCACGGGAGGCGAGTTTGATAGTAAGAATGAGAAACAACGTTCTGAATTAAATGAATAGGGTTGGATCGTTTCCAACTGATACCATATAGAAAAGTAAAGGTATTGATGAAATTGATACTGCTATTAGTTTACAGTACTGTAAATATATACAAGTTTGATAGACCTAATTTGGAGTGAATCAAGATAACTAATTTCCTATTGATTCTCCACTAATTAAGCAATTGATATTTGACTATATAATGAGTAAATAATAGATTTACAAATCTGAATAATTAAAGGAATTTTAAATTCTAATTATTATTGATAGTTGTTTCCACCCCTTGCTAGGTCGTTGGTATATTTGGAATAATTTTCCAATATTGTCATTCAAATAAAAAAAATTCTATTATTTATTACTTTTCTCAATTCAAAACATCGAATAATTTATTTCTATATAATCATATTAATAATATATTGAAAACAATGTTTTTGTTACCTAACACAAGATCTTGACTATTTTGATTTGAATATAATCATTTGTTTGAATATCGCAACACACAAAGAAATCAGTTATTGGTAAAATTTTAAAAAAGAAAAAATACATGTTACTTATAATTTTTTCATTCACTTTTGATGTAATAGAAATAATCTATTACCTCAATGAGTTTAGAAATCGAAGGGAAAAGTCTCTATTTTATTTATTTAAAATATAAATAACATCTTACCTCGGTTTTACTTAAGAACCGAAAGGAAAAGTAGCTCTATAATGAATCTTTCTTGTCCATTTATAAAGTAACAATGCTAAAGATATTGCCAATAATTAATCTACAAGAAACCCTCAACATCCAATTAAAACGGGAACTATAACACCCTGATTTGTGATCTTTGTAACTGTTTTGCTGAAAATTCTTCTCATTTCTTTATGGACTATGCTAGAGTTGTTAGTGTGTGGAAGGGTGTGGAGAAATGGCTTGGTTATTACAGAAAAATGAAAGATTATAATATGAAAAATCACAAAATATTTATTATTTAGAAATATGAAAAATTAAAATAAAATAAAAACAAGTTGAAAAGAACTGGTGAAATAGAAAAATTACAAAAACTCATGAATCTTCACAGTGATAACTCATTCTTATTCAAAACATAAATTACGACTATATATATATATATATATATATATATATATATATATATATATATATATATATATATATATATATATATATATATCTTGATAGCGTCGATGCAATCTTATTCAATACATAAATTACGTTCACATATATGAATCTTCTTATTCTTGACTCATACTTATTCACCTCTCATATGAAACCTAAGAATATAACACTTGGAATATATTTTAGTATTATGGATAAATCTCAATGACAGACCTTAGGCCCATAATAGGAGTTATCTTGTAGTCACTGAAACCTGCAAGAGCAATCGAGTTAATCCATTCTTTCTTAGTCCTCTCTTTACCGTCTGCCAACACCATCATTAGCATATCAAAGAAAAGTTGTGTTTCAACCATTTCATTGGATCCCTTTTCGTTATTCACCACCATGTCTATGATAATCACTTTTCCAACTTTACCTTCATTTGCTATTGCATCCTTACAATTTTTTAATATCTTTACACATTCCTCGTCATTCCAGTCATGCAATATCCACTGATTTGTCATTCAAAGTAATAAGGATCATAATCATCATAAGAAAATATTATAGTATTCAACAAAATATTAGGTTATAAAGTTTTACCTTCAACAAAATAGCATCAGCATTAGGGATTTTTTTAAACATATCTCCTCCAACATATTTTAGATTTTCATTTCCTTGTAGGCCATCAACAACATGTGGAAGATCAAATACAATATATTTCAATTGTGGGAATAATTTAGAAATGGCCTTTCCTAGGATCCCTGTGTTTCCACCAACATCAACCAATGACTCCAATCCATTGAAAATTCCACTAGACTTTTCAATAATCACACTTGTCGCCAATCGAGTATCACTCGCCATTGCATCATTAAACAAATTGTTAAATTTTGGCTCACGTGATACATAATCCCATATCAACATTCTGTGTGCAGTTTGAAATGTTGTAGGATCATCGGTTTTTAACCAAGACGACAATTCTTGCCACGGGCTCATCAAAGTTGGATGATGTATTGCTTGCAAAAAGGGTGTCACACTCAAGGGGTGATCCTTAAGCAACAACATAGAATCATCTGATAACATATACTCAATCTCTAGGTCATTTTCAGTAACATTGTCATCAATGAAAATTCCTAATTGAGTCATGATTCGCATCAAGCGAGGGATGTAAGATGTTTTTGAAGGGTGGATTGGTAGTGAAGAAATGAGTTTTGAGAGTGACATGGGTTTGCCATAGTTGTGTACGATATCTGGTATGCCTAAATCAACAACACATTTAAGTGATATGGAATTGATGAAGCTGAGAATGTGATTCCACATGTGGCTTTGAGCTTTGAGCAAATTCAAAGAATTGTGAGAATCCATTTTATGTTTGCTAGTAAATATTTAAGGTATGAAACCTCTCTTTATTTGAGCCTCTATTTATAAGGCTAGTTGGTTTATAATCAACACTTCAAGAATGCAATTATCTTATAGACAAAATAAACTTAATTAGGTATAATTCCTTTAAATTATTATAGGCAACACCTAATTTTATAAGCAACACCTAATTTTATTATATGTCATCAATTAATGAAATTATTATAGGCAACACCTAATTTTATTATATGTCATCAATTAATGAAATTATTATAGGCAACACCTAATTTTATTATATGTCATCAATTAATGAAATTATTATAGGCAACACCTAATTTTATTAGTGAGTTACACATAAACTTTACACATCCATTGTTGTCAAGATGGCTGAAAATTTTAATAATTCTAGAAAATAGACTAGAACCGTACATTATAAATATAGTGCATACTAAAATTGACTTGAAACTGAAATTTGATGCATGAAATGGAAAATTTCAAATTGAGTTAGTTAAAATTTTTTTTAGTTAGTTAAAATTTGTTTTCAAGGTTGTGTGTTGTTGTTGTTGTTCCATACACTCATTGGAGAAACTAATTTTATCAACTTTAAAGAAAACATATATTTATTCTTACAATCTATCTCACATGGTGGTGTTCTAGTTTTGGTTGTTGTCTTTGTTGTTGTTTTTGTTTTTTGTTGTTGTTATAGAAAAGTAAAGGTATTGATGAAATTGATACTGCTATTAGTTTACAGTAGTGTAAATACATACAAGTCTGATAGACCTAATTTGGAGTGAATCAAGGTAACTAATTTCCTATTGATTCCCCACTAATTAAGCAATCGATATTTAACTATATAATGAGTAAATAACAAATTTACAAATTTGAATAATTAAAGGGATTTTAAATTCTATTTATTATTGATACCCTCCCGCAAGTTTGATAACTTGGAAGAGAGATGCAACTTGGATAGTAGAAACTCGAACCGAGGGCGAAGCAGAGGCTTTGTTAGAATATCAGCTAGTTGATCATCAGTAGAGAGAAAGGATACGTGAAAGTTGTTGTGTTGAACATATTCGCGGGCAAAGTGATAGGCTAAGGCTATATGTTTCATTCGAGAGTGAAAAATAGGATTAGCACTTAGATGTGTGGCACCGAGATTGTCACAATATATAACTGGATTAGTAGTTGGAGTGTGACCAAGTTCTGTAAATAAGGACAGAACCCCTAGTAATTTACTAGCTGTGTCAGCCAAGGCTTTATATTCTGCTTCCGTGGATGATCGAGCAACCAGACGTTGTTTGTGAGAGCTCCAAGAGATGGGAGTGCTACCAAGATACAACATATAACCAGTAGTTGAAACATAATTGTCCTTATCACTTGCCCAGTCTGCATCCGAGTATGCATGAAAATTCTGTGGAGCAGTTGCCGAGATGAAGATTCCTTTGTCAAATGTGCCAGCCAGATAGCGAAGCACTTACTTGAGTGCAAACCAATGCACCATTCTTGGAATCAGCATGAACTGTGCAAGTTTGTTGGTATTGAAAGCAATGTCTGGGCGAGTAAGATTTAATTATTGGAGACTTCCAACTAGCGCTCGGTACTCAGTTGGGGAAGACAGAAGATCACCAAAATGCTTGAGTAATTGAATAGTTGCAGACAACGGAGTGGATGCTGTTTTCGCATCTGCCATGCCTGATTTATGTAGAAAATCAGTGATATATTTCCTTTGAGAAAGAAACATACCTGCAGCGGAAGAAATTACTTCGACACCCAGGAAATAGTTGAGGCATCACTACGGGAAAACAAGGCTTAGAGAGCGCTTTTTTGACCTTACAAAGCGCTTTAAAGCGTTGTAAAAGGTTGCGATGTCTTAGATAAAGACATCACTTTTTTTTAAGGAAAAAGCGCTTTAAAAGGTCCCAAATAGAGAGCGCTTTTTAGAAAAAACGCTTTCTAAAGTAGGCCTTATAAATCTTTTTTTCCTTAAAAAGCGCTCTCTAAGTTATGCCATTAGACAACGTTTTTAAAGTGCTTTCTATTGTATACGTTGAAAATTTTAATAATTATTTTTACATTACTTTAGAGAGCGCTTTTATGAAAAAAGCGCTTTCTTTGGTCCCTCATTAGAGAGCGCTTTTGAAAAGCGCTTTCTAAAGGCTACCTATAATTTTTATTTTATTTTTTGTATCACTTTATTATAAACCATTCCAAACCATTTTTTCAAACCATTTCATCATTTATATAAACCAATTCATTTCTATCCATTTCAAACCAATATAAACAATCTCAATATTATCGGTATTTATCACCGGAAACTATATATATACCTTAAACCAATTCATTTCTATCCATTCCAAACCAATTCATTTACACCACAAGTCATGTACATATATACCACAATATTAACCTATTTATATCTTAAATTATCCGTTTTTCTATAATAAATTCACTCAATTCCTCCATAATTTCACAAATTTTTGCGGCTGTATAACGAGGACACGCGAATTCTTCAAAGTACTACATAACAAAACAAAATATGCATTAATTAGTTAATATCCGATAATATGCATAATATACGATATTAAAATAAATCCTAATTTATAAATCTATGCATACCTGATTAGGAATCTCTAATTGATCCAATTGAATGATTTCTCTCATGAACCTCAAAATGTAGTACTCGCAGTCTATGCCCTTTTTCTGTCGAGGGCACTACACAAGACAAACAAATTTGTGTTATCAAGTAGCATCACTAATAAGTACTCCCTCCATCTCATAAAAAATGTCTTATTTGAGCAATGCGCGGTTCTTAAGAAAATGATTGGATGTGTTGGTTTTAGTGAAAAAAACTAATATCATTTACTAGAATACCCCTATTAAAACTAAGTAATAAAGTAGTTGAAAAACGTGAAAGTTAATAAATAGGGGTATAGTAGTGGAAAAAAATAATAAATATTGTGTTGGGATTCTAAAGAGACATTTATTTTAAGGCATAGAAAAAGTGCAAATAAGACACTTTTTATGAGACGGAGGGAGTAACATTATGAAAATTAAATTAATTACCTGCACATGGATCCATGGAATAATGTTTGCTTTAGCCCGTGCAACTCGATAATCTTTTTGTGCTCGGTACACTAGTATAGATCTATACAAGAAAAACGTAAATTTAGAACAATCTCACAGAAATAATTAAATATACAAATACACACGAATTTTTCGAACAATCTCACTTACGTATCAACCACTTCCTTCATACTTGGATATGTTGACCAATCATGCTCCATTGAATTCAAATAATAGACCACTTCTCTTGTAGGATTAATGGCAACCAACAACCAGTGTCCACTGTAAAATATAACAAAGGTTTAGATGGATAACTTATACGTAAAAGATACAAAGATTAGAATGAAATTAGAATGACAATCTTACTTGTGTCAAGTATTATACGGTAAAAAAACAAAGTTTCTATATTGGATGCCATGTATCTGTCAACTAAGTATTGTTTTACTGTATCCACATTCAAACCAATTGTCGTACAGTTGACACTAGTGGAAGCAAGGAAACATAATCGGTTTAACAATTCCGACCCGCGCATGAGTTTGTCATACAAGTACCTTAAATAAAAACAAATAATAGACATTAGACTATTTTCATTGAAATGTTCCAATAAATTGTTCAAGTAAATAAATAATAGATTGATCGGAGTACCAGATGTAGAAATGCATAACACCGATGCCTAATGTTTGATGCTTGAGAATCTGCTCAATGTCCTCTATTACGATTATCTCCGAATGAGGAAAACCAAAAACACCTTTGTCCAAGTCTATTTGACGAATACAACCTTGCATCACATCTGATACTGATAAAAGTGTATCAAGACACGACCGGAAGCAAGTTGCAGCAGTTCTTCTTGCAGGAACCTTTTTCTTGCTCTCGACCTGTTGTGAAGCTTGAGCAGGAAGAACTTTTGAAGCTTGAGCAGGAGGAACTTGTGAAGCTTGAGCAGGAGGAACTTGTGAAGCTTGAGTAGAAGAAACTTGTGAAGCTTGAGCAGAAGGAAACTAACAATCATATAAGATAGGTAAAGTAGAAAATCATAAAACTTTTGAATCTAGATCATAGAATAACACTTTAAATGTACCTCTATTTTTTGTGATGCAACAGACTCTTTTTCCAGAAAAAGCCTTTTAGATGGGGGTTTTGTATGAGTCTAAAATTACCATATTGCAAAAAAATGTACGTAAGGTTCAAAATGATTTTCATAATGGTTCAGAATTGACATTTGAATTCTAAGAGATTCATAATGATTTTAACCTTACCTCATCATCTATAATAATGAGGTTTGACGGCCATGCAACAAACGAGCCTAAACCTCTCCCAACGATGTTATCTCTGTAACCGTGTTAGGTATAGGCAGTGTCGCACCCATATCTACATCAATATCAACTGACACTTTCAGACATCCATGAGGGAGTGGATTATGGTGAAGTAACTCTCCCGCTATGTTATACACTTTTCCTTTTCCAACCATGCGATAAGTCGGTAACGACAAATACAGCTGACAAGAGGAAATGCCCTGAAGCAATAGTGAAAGCATAATTGTTAATGTGTGTAAAGGTTAATTAAAATAAAAGTTTTAATTTAATTAAGATAAATATGTGCTATAATTACCTCAGGAATTTTATTTTCACAATTGATACTAGCTTTGTCACTAGTATCTTTCAACCCAGAACTGCGCTTAGACGCCTCATACATCTCTTTATCCTTTTGCAATGCATAGACTTACGCCTTAAGTTCCTCCAATGTTTTCATCACTTCTTGATTGCTAGGATTTTTTCTTTTTGGATGCTTATATAAGGAAGAGGGCATCACACCAAATCCTTTACCCCTCACTCGACCGAAATACTCAGGAACATTTAGTACTCAACTAAGAATGCTCATGCAATCCTGATCCTCACATATGGTTAAGGATTTAGATAGACTCTCCTGAAATTCATTGACAAATAGAAAATTATTAGTGGGGATTAAAGACATAATGTTATACTTAATGTTATACTTACACATTTCTCATAAACTTGTTGAACGTCTTCACTAGGAACTTCACTCTTTACCACACGAGCAGCCTTCCACAAAACATGTTCCGGAAGAGATTTTTCTGCACTTTTCTCCTCTTCCAACTACAAATTGAGAAAAATAATAAGATCGTCAATTATAACATATTGAGACAATTAATAAGATCATATCATTTATATATAGTTACCATTTGTTGTTGTAAGCGTGCATATCCCTTTCGGCTTTTTCTGTATGGATATGTGAGTTTTGAGGCTCTTTTGCGATTAGTGGCACTCAAATCCTGGATAAACAAGTTTAAGGCATATCAGAACAAACTAATTCAAAGATAAACAAGTATATAATACAATTAATAGACATGAAATTAAAAGATAAATAATTTTACATTGAATTTTGCGCTTTTTTGTTTGACTACAAAAGCTTTCCATTCTTCCGGTGTAATCAAATCCGCATACAATGGTGGAAGTTCTGCTTCAACAAATTTTTTTTGATCATCCCTCAGATATTTGTTTGATAATAAGGCTCGAAATCCCCTATGTCTCTTTCCGGCCAATTGGAGACAATACTTTTTGTGGCTTTCATCAATATTAAAGGACCTCTACAAAAAACACATACACATATAAACATAAAATGTGTTAGTATAAGTGTGTTAGTATAAGTCAAAAGAAATCTAATAACGCATCAATCATGTTTGATAATCAAGTACCTCTATCTCACTCCATATCTTATCTTTACCAGCTTCCAACATTGAATTCCTCCAATCATCACTGGTAATTGGAATGTGCTGGCGGATAAGTGAACCAATGTATGAAGCCAACATTGAACCGTTAGGATCAATTAGTTGGTCCTCATCACTCCAATGTACATCAAATTTCACTCATTTGTCTCTAGCACGGTGAATTGACCTCATAATTGTTATTCCACGTTTTATTTCACTTTCTACATTCAAAGCTTTTTCTTGAGTTTCATTTGCATCATGTGTATCGTGTGTCTCGGGTGTCTCGTGTGTCTCGTGTGTCCCATGTGCGTCTTCCTCATTACTAGCCATTATACCTGTAAGAAAGAAAAAACAAAAATTAAATGACAAATTATAATGACAAATCTAAAATTAAACATGTCAAATCTAAAATCCATAATCTATAATCCATCGAATGATATAACATGTCAAATTATAATGACAAATCTAAAATCCAAAAATTAAATGACAAATCTAAATTCATCAACAATGTACAACATAAATATCATTAGTACCTTTTTTAGGCAAATCTAAATTCATAATCTATAATCAATTACAAGCCATTAGTACCTTTTTTAGGCACGTCTCTTTCTTTTCTTGGTTGAAATATGTTCTACCCGTCTCTTAACAACACTGACGGTTGGATTGATCTAAATACCCTAATTATGATCATTTCTAGTAAATGATTTAATATCACCATCAATATCAACTTGATCGTTTCTAGTCAATGATTCAATATCTACATCAATATCACCTTGATCTACAATGTTATCATCAAGTACTTTGTTCGATAAAAGCACTATAGACCACTTTGTACTTGTCGGAACATTAACATAGAACACTTGTTTAGCTTGAGAGGCAAGAATAAAAGGCTCATCTTTGTATCCCACCCTATTAAGATCCACTTGCAAAAATCCCGACTTATCCATTCGTACACCATTATTGTTTTCAACCCACTTGCAACGAAATATAGGAATCTGAAACTTCTCATAATCAAACACCCAAATGCGCTCGATAACCCCAAAATATGACAGATTTGCAAATTTGGGGTTTAAGTCTTTCACACTTGAAATGTGCATTGCTTCAACTACCACAGTGACACCACTATTTTGCATTGTACTTTTATCATCTTGTTCTTTGGTATAAAATGTGTATCCATTAATTGCATATGCGCTATAAGAAAATGCAACCAAACTTGGACCATATGCTAAACATCTTAATCTTTCTGTTATTGAAGCGGGATCTGAATAATACCTTTCAAAAATGTGACTCTTAAACCAAGGTATGAAACTTCGGTTGTGCTCTCGTACTATCCAATTCTCATTTCTATTCGTATTTAAACCTCAGAGAACATCTTTGTGCATTTCAACATACGGCTCAACTTCATTCTCATTGTGCAGAACATACAAATGCACTTGATCCCATTCGACCCTTGATATTTTCATAACTTCATTCCCAAATAGCTTTTTTCCTGCTTTTTTTCCGACAACATTAGATTTGGGGAGCCCAATTGATTGTACATTGGACAAATATTCAGTACAAAACTCAATTGATTCTTCAACAATGTATCGTTCGGAAATACAACCCTCTGGTCGACTATGGTTTTTCACATACCCTTTTTATATTTTCATATAACGTTCAGCAGGGTACATCCATCTCATATATGTCGGTCCACACAATTGTGTCTCTTTCACTAGATGAACCATTATGTCAAAAAAGGAGGGAGGAAAATACATTTCAAGGTCACACAAAGTAATAACTATTTTGTTTTGCAATGTTGCTAAGATCGCAGAATCGATCACCTTACTGCAAATTGACTTGAAGAAAAAATACAATTTAGTTATTGCACTTCTTACTTTTTCAGGCAGAATAGAACGTATACCTATTGGTAGAAAATGTTCCATTATAACATGGCAGTCATGCGTCTTCAAACTCTTTAACCTGAGGTCTTTCAAGGACACAAGTCTTCTAATATCTGAAGAGTATCCTTCTGGAACTTTAACTTCACTTAGAAACTTACACAATATCTTTTTCTTCTTTCTAGATAGAGTATATGCAGCAGGTGGTAGATATTTTTGTTTTCCTTTCTTCACGGGCCCTAATTCAGTTCGTATCCCCATCGCTACCAAGTCCTTTCTTGCTTTAAGGCCATCCTTAGACTTTCCAGGTATATTGAGTAACGTACCAATAACACTGTCAAACACATTTTTTTTAATATGCATAACATCGAGAAAATGTCTTACATACAAAGACTTCCAATATGGCAGTTCAAAAAAAATTGACCTCTTCTTCCACCCTTTCTTGACAAGTGTATGTGCAAAAGGCTTGCCAAACTGAGTATTCACATCTTTCACCTTTTCAAAAATTTGATCACCTGTCAATATAGGTGGAGCTCAACTTTGTTATGTGTCTCCATTGGAGGCTTTTCTCCATCCACCGTTGTGATGTCTCGAATGTAAGAATCTACGACGACCGAGAAAGACATTCTTCTGACCAAACTCCAATCACGTCGAATCTGTTTTATCTTCACAAATAGGACACACACATTGACCTTTTATGTTGTACCATGATAGATTTCCGTATGATGGAAAATCATTAATTGTGCCAAATAACATCGCCCTCAAGTTGAAACTTTCTTTCCTATACCCATCATAAACCTCCACACCGTTCTCCCACAAAACTTTAAATCTTCGATTAAGGGTGCCAAATAAATGTCTATGTCATTCCCTGGTTGTCTAGGCCCATAAATTAACATAGATAACATCATGTACTTACGTTTCATATATAGCCATGGAGGTAGGTTATAAATCATTAAAATTACAGGCCAAGTGCTATGTGAGATACTTTGAAGACCGTGTGGGTTCATTCCATCAGTAGATAATGCCAAATGAAGTTTTCTTGCTTATTTTCCAAATTCAGGATAATCATCATCAATTTTCATCCAATGTGGTGAATCTTCCGGATGTCGAAACTTTCCATCAATAATCATTCATCTGCATGCCAAGTCAAGTGTCTTGAATCGGTTTCACTATGAAACATGCGTCTGAATCTCAGAATTATAGGAAAATACCATAAGACTTTTGTTGGAGACAACTTCTTCTTATATCGAGAGACACCGCATTTAGGACACTCATTTAACAATGCATACTCGTTTCGAAACAAGACGCAATCGTTTGGACAAGCATGTATCTTATCATAGCTCATTCCAATAGAGCACAACATCTTTTTGGCCTCATATGTTCGATTGGGAAGAATATTATCCTCTAGAAGCATATCTTTCATAAGGGCCAATAACTCTGTGAAACTTTTATCCGACCATCCATTGCCCACCTTTAAGTTGTACAACTTTAATACCGCAGACAAACTTGTGAATTTAGTGCAACCATTATACAACGGTTTCTCTGCATCGCTTACCAACCTCTCAAACATTTCAGGACAATCCTTAAGATCATCTTCAAGTGCTTCTGCAATCTCTTCGACTCGATCATAATCGTATGTATCTGTGCCATTATCGTTTAAAGCATAGGTCGTATTATCCCCCGGTTCAACATTCTCGTTACTTTTCTCACCATGCAAATCCCAACATGTATAACTTTGATCAATTCCATACCTCAGTAAATGCGATAACAGCTAACTCGCGTTAACCCGACCCACAAAACAACAGTCCAAGCACGAACATTTCATTAGATTGGGGTCTTCGACGTGCACAACAACAAACTTAACAAATTCCTTGACCCTATTCTCATACTCTTTCGTCAATTGATTTGAAAACATCCATTTCTTATCCATATTTACACTAATTAAACTAAAGAGAAACAAAAAAAAAAAAAAAAACAAAAAACAAATATACTTGTAGAGATGTAAACAACTTCTAGACCTCACCTCAAAATCTAGATGTAAACAATTTCTAGAGCTCACCTCAAAATCTACCTTCAATTTGCATAAAAAAATGAAGATTATTAGAATTTGATATCGTCTCTTAATATACAAATCAATAATCAAGAACGAAAACAACAACAATATCATCAAGAACGATAAGATAGTGGTTCCTAAACTTATCATTCTAACATGTTAAAAGAACGATAAATCATAATCAATTTGAGAAATCTTCATTGATACCATGAATAAAAAATGTATACTTCTCATTTAATGAAATAATGAATTAGAGCAAGTATTTATGTTTTTCCATTACATTGCAGGTCCTATGTGTATGCTTTATGCTTGCAACAACTATTTTTGTATCAATGGTTATAACATAAATGGTATCATCAACAACAAAACTGTATCATCACAAATAACCTTGAGCTTACCATTAAACCAAATTAGTTCAATCTACAACATAAATGGTATCATCAACAACAAACACAACATCATCAACACAATATCATCAACATAACATCAACACAATATAGGAAAATTCTTCAACATCAGCAATGAGCAACATCAGCAATAGTAAGGAAAATCAACACAACATTAGCAATGAGTAACATCAGCAATTAGCAACATCAACAATATCATCAACACAACAACAAAATCAACATCAACACAATATCATCAAGAACGGACGGCAACAACAATGTACAACATAAATATCATCGAGAACGGACGACGACAACAACAATGTACAACATCATCAACACAATATCATCAAGAACGGACGAACGAACAATGTACCTCAACAACGAACGGACGAACAAACAATGAGAAAGCAATATCGTTTTAAGAACTTCGACAATGATTAACGAACTTCAGCAATGATCAATATAGTTTTAAGAACGAACAATGAGAAAGCAAGAAAAGGGTTTAAGAGCGAAAATGATTCTAGTTTCTGAAAAAGAAAATGATTAGAAACGTTTTATATTTTAATAAATGATTGACATTAGAGAGCGCTTTTTAGAAAGGGTGCTTTCTAAGGTCTTTTGATAGATTAACCTTTGAGGGCGCTTTTTGTTAAAAGCGCTTTCTAAGGTCTCTAAAATAAAATAATATAAAATATTTTAATAAATAACCTTAGAAGGCGCTTTCACTGGAAAGCGCTTTCTAAATTTGAAAGTATAAAATAAAAAATAAAGAGTATGGGGCGAAGGGGATTCGAACCCCAGACCCAAAGCATTCACATAAACCTCTTTGAGGAGCGGTACTACGCCCTATTCCATTAATTATATTCACATTAAATATATATAACATAAGTTATCATATATATTTTAAATTATATATTAATATAATTTGTATATATTAATTAATATATTTTAAATTATATATTAATATAATTTGTATATATTAGTAATAATATTAAATTATATATTAATATAATTTGAATATATTAATTAATATATTTTATTAAATAACCTTAGAGAGCGCTTTCTCAAGAAAGCACTTTCTAAGGTCTTTTGATAGCTTTACCTTAGAGGGCGCTTTTTAATAAAAGCGCTTTCTAAGGTAGATAATATGAATAAAAAAAATTAATATAATTTCTATATATTAACTAATATATTTTAAATTATATATTAATATAATTTCTATATATTAATTAATATATTTTAAATTATATATTAATATAATTTCTATATCTTAATTAATTAATTTTAAATTATATATTAATATAATTTCTATATATCAATTGATATATTTTAAATTATATATTAAATATTTAAATATATTATTTGAATATATTAATATATTATTTGAATATATTAATATATTATTTGAATATATTATTAAAATATATTATTTTAATATATTAAAATAATATTTTGATATATTAATATAATTTTAAATATATTAATTATATTTTGATAAATTAATAAAATTTTATATATTAATTAATATATTTTATATATTTAAATATATTAATGAATACATTATTTAAATATATTATTTGAATATATTAAAAAAAATATTTGTATATATTTGAATATATTATTTAAATACATTATTTGAATATATAAAAAAAATATTTGAATATATTATTTGAATATAATTTATATATATTTGAATATATTATTTAAATATATTATTTGAATATATTAAAAAAAATATTTTGACATATTAATATAATTTTAAATATATGAATTATATTTTGATAGATTAATATAATTTTAAATATATTTTAAATTATATATTAATATAATTTTAATAAATTAAAATGTTTGTATTTAAAACATATATTTGAATAATTATAAATATAATTTAAAATAAATTAAAATTTAATTTAATATGATTTAAATATATTAAATATAATTAGATATATTAATATAATTTAAAATTTCTTTCCCTACCTAAAGGGCGTGGATTCGATACCCCATTTTGCAATATTTTGTGATACTTTACATGGTTCAGTATATTTGTACCAAAAACAAAAGACAACGCTTTTGTAACAAAGCGCTTTTATAGGTCTTTTGTAAAATAATTTAAAATAAAGTAATTTCTTAATTTACACTTTAGAAAGCGCTTAAGGTGAAAGCGCTCTCTAAAGTGGTCACCTTAGAAAGCGCTTTTAGAAAGCGCTGTCTAATGTGCCCTTTAGAGAGCGCTTTTTTTAAGCGAATTTTCAATTGACATATAGTAGCGCTTTGCATTAGAAGCGCTGTCTTTTGTGCGCTGCGAAATGCCATTTTTGGCGTAGTGCATCCAAGATCTTTCAACGAGAAGCGAGAAGCAAGTGTGGCAATGAGGCTTGATAACTCTGCAGAAGAACTCCCAGTGACAATTATAGCATCAACATATACTAATAAGTACAAAGTGACACCCGTATTTTGGTGGATGAATTAAGATGCATCTGCAGTTGAATTAACGAAGCCAATGGAGAGCATAAATACTCGAAGTTCCGTATACCAGACGCGAGGTGCCTGCTTCAACCCATAAAGTTCCTTTTTGAGGCGCCAAACATGATTAGGAAAGTTTTTGTTGACAAAACCAGGTGGTTGTTGTAACACCCCAAATCTACCCGGCGGAAAATCATAATTCAGAGTTTCAAAAATTTCAACAACAAAACAGGATGCTACATTTTTCAACTTTAACAAATTCATTTAATTTCGTAAACATCGATACATAACACTTTTAATCAGGATGAAACCATAACGTCAACTCTCTTATTCATTTCTTTAAAATAAAGCAACTTTTACAAATAGGCAACGGATTCACAATATTCAACTTTGCATCAGTTAACATCTTATTCAACCTATCAACTTGGTAATAACACATTTCGCATTGAAACAACTTAACATCAACAACAACATAATATAATAACAAAACAACTAAGCGTTCATCCCCCCCCGAGTGTTACGTATCAGAGCGACGACATCGACTTGATTACGAAAGTAAGCAACTCTAAACTGGAGTACCTGCACGTTACCAATCAAGGTAACATTTAACAACAGAAAGGGGTGAGATATCCAACCATATAAACAAGAGTATGATAATTAATACGCTAGATAGAATCATACAATTTTCACACTATCCACAACAACGTCTTACTAAACACCCCAAACAACCAACATATTTTATCATCTTAATTGACACATCAACATAATCAATTCCAACTATAACCTTAGCATACACACCTTCATCAACTTCGACAAACGTTTACAACATATTCAACTCCTTCAATATCAGCATAATCGACATTACAACCATAAATATATAAACAACTCAGGCAACATAATCCTATAATCAACTCATCCATCATAATAATATAATCAACTTAGCAACATAATCAACTTATCCAACGTAATAATATAATCAATTTAGCAACATAGTCAACTTGTCCAACATAATAATATAATCAACTTAGCAACATAATCAACTTCTCCAACATAATAATATAATCAACTTAGCATGAACCACTTACTCGACATAATCAACCTAAACCACATAATCCACTTAAATATACATAAACAACTTATTCCACTTGAGCAACGTACACAACTTTATCAATGTAAGTAACAAGAACAACTTTATCAACTCGGCAACATAAACAACACAAACAACATAACTAATGCGACACGGAATGTGACTCGACTGTGCATATGCATGTGGTACCATTGGAGTTAAACTCCCAACTTAAAATATACCAGGTTATCGAGGTATCTGCAAGGCATAAGCCTTCAACTTAATAAATTTGCCAATCCAGGCCAACGTGGTGAGCATCCGCTCCAACTTAGAAATGCAGTGTATGCCATGATACAACGACTCAACACATCACAACAATCAACTCCAACAACATACAACAAATAACATTGCTACTTTAATTCAACACCGATTCAACTTTGGCCATAGGCCTACAACTTTCAACGATGGTCATACGACCTACAACTTGAACATCAACATTGGTCTTACAACCTACAACTCAAATAATCAACATGGGTCCTTCGACCTTCAACTTAAAAATACCCAAATACCGGGACAAAATGACATAAGCAACTATACTAGAAAATTCACACGTTCAACACTAATTAATAAAATACACCGACTAAGATCACCTATTTATTATTCCGAACTAACTCGACAATTTTCATTAAATTCCGGACAACTAATTTCTCCGCTTAAATTCACTTATTCGGCTAAACAGACAAACTGAATTGTTTTATACTCCACGGCTATTACTAATCAATTTTACAAATTATGTTCAATTTCCAACTTACTGATACCAACACATCATACTGCCAATTATACTATCATAAGAATTCAGCCCGATACCAAAATGCCAACACCTGCTAAATCTCATGTTACTGATTTCTTACTTCTGTCTCTCTTAAGGATCTGCTAAAGTATGCTACTTCTATACTCCACCTCTTACAAACTAATTAACATTATTATTTAATTATAATAAACATTTATGTTAATTTTATTAAGAATAAAATGATAAATAATCCTTTATTTATTTTCTTATTATAAAATTTGTATGACTTAATTAAATATATTTACTTATTTCTTTCAAACTAACGTTAAAACAAATAATACTAACTACTAAAATCATGGCCCTTGCCATGAAACCACGGCCTGGGCCATAGGATTATGGCCTACGCCATACAAGGACATGGCATGCGTCATGAATTGCTTCCCTGCCACATGGCCTGCGCCACATAGGGCTGTGGCCTGCGCCACATGCTCCTCTCATAATGGGTGGCCTGCGCCACCCCTTTCTTGAATGATTGTGCATAATTTTCCCCAATTAATTTTTCCGAAAACTCGAATAACTTTACAGCAGCATCTACCGATTCAATTCGGTAATAAAATACAACCGAAATTGACAATTCAACCACAACAAAGAACACACATAATTCACCAAATCAAGCAACGTAAAAAGTACTAATTCAACAACGGATAACATGAATTATTCAATCCCAATCCTACATACTAATTATCATAATCCCGGTTATATAATTCAAACCCCACCCTTACCTTAATCGATGACCGCTTCGAATCTCCGATCGAAATTCCAACCCCTTTGCATATGTGGCCCTTTTCCTCTCCTCTTTCATCCATGGAGATTAGAAATACGAACACGCTGCCATTGAGTTCCTATATTGACCAAAATTTAGCCATCATCACCATCAATCCCGTAATTACTATTTGACCAATTTCCAGCATGAACTTCCAAACTTCAAATGCGTTTTTATCCTTCGATACATAACTTATTGACACAAAATTATATATCAAATCGAAGGGAATTTCGTAAGCTTTCCAGAAATTCAAGAATCGCTTTAATCAGAATTACGAGTAAAAAGTTATCACCTTATTAGTGGAAGCTGTACCGAATGTGCGAAAATTAAGATATGAACATGAATCCTTCTTTCTCCTTCTTTTCTCCCAAGTTGTTTTCTCACCTCTAAAACCTTTATTTTTCTCTAAGACTTTTTCCTCGTTTTCCCTAATTTCCACGATTCCCTTTTCTCAACTTCTACTGATTCCAACTTCTCCTCTTGACTAATTCTCCTTTTTATTTTTATTTTTATTATAATTATTATTATTATTATAATTCAATCTTAATTGGGCTTTCTAATCCGCACCCACGACTTCTATCATCCACGCCACAACTAGGCCCACTTAAATCAATACTCTCATAATTCCATAATATTAATTCGAATATTATTTCTCCCGACTAAACCGACTAATTACCGACTATCAATTAAATCGCCCAACTACCAAATCAATATAATCAACCATAAATGCAAAATATTCAATATTATTATCTACAACTTAAATCAACTTATTTAATAAAATTCAACTTGAATCAACTTATAAACATCCACGAATTATTCTGATATTTCGGAAACCAACTTAAATCAACTTCAAATACACAAGGCATCACAAATCAACACAACTTAATTCACTTATATTTAATTAAATTAATTAATTAAATAAACGGGCGTTACAACTCTCCCCCACTTAGAATATTTTCATCCTTGAAAATTTATCCGATTCAACTACTTCAACTACTTATTTAATCTGACTAATTCAACTTTCATCCTCGAAGGCAACCCCACTTATAACACAGACAACAATTCATAACATAATGTTAACTACAACATAAACAACAATCAAACAATAACTTGACAACCATTAACACAACATAACGAGTAACCAACTTACAATTTAAAACACATCAACACAAGAACTTCCAACTTAAACACAACATCAAATCAATCAATTATCAAAATCTCCACTCATTCACATAAGAATAACCATGCTACGCCACGCGTTTGTTGCGCGCTCTGATTACTTCCAAAATGCCAAGTTTACCGAGTGTAAATCCAACTTACAATCACCAAAATCGACATATCAACAAAGCCTCTGACTCACTCCTCGGAATTTTCATTTCAATTGGTATTCTAACTCTTGTAGTTACCGAATAGTTACAAATTAGCTCCTTAAGATAACACCTCTAAACATTCAACCAATTACAACTGCGACTACTTCCAAATCTTGGATAAAATATTCATATACTTCCATGAATTCCCAATTATCATCAACATAGACTACAACTTTACTATCTTTTAACAAAACGTCCTGCAAAATTCATCTTAACCACGCAACATCATTACACCAATATAAGATACAAGGGTCCAACGAATCTCCATTAGATAACTCATACCCTTCGATTCCAACTAATTCAACTCGCCGACTACTCGATCCTTACTCATACCGACATAACCTTTTATAGATTCTTATCTGAATCAACACAACCAAACAACTTTTCTTATTCCAACCAAAACCTCTCTTTAATAAACCAACTTATAATTTCACTTCTAATACTTGCAACTCAATTTATCTGACATTCTTATCAAATTATCATTTCACATTTCCACCTACTTTCCTTTCCAATCATCTCACGAGAACTTTAAGTCTCATGCTACTTAATTCATCATTAAACATCATTCCAATTATTCCGAGTCCAACTATGAATTTCCTTATTACAATTCAATCCAAGCGCAACTTCATACTTCCCTCTTAAATTCCAACTAATACTCTCATATAATAACTTGCATCAACAAAACAAACAATACTCAAGCACTCGGCTTGACTTCAACCAATTCGACGTACATACTATACTAGTTGTCATGACACATCTATCCATCAATCATGATTATGTCTGCTATCAACAATAGATTAAGGGTGATCAGTTCCTCAATTTATCGATAGACATCCGACAACCATAACAGAGGCATCAATCATCATTACCCAACACAATAGTGTACTTCAACTTGTGCTCAGAGTCCGTAAGCATAATGCTCTGCCAACTCTCCACGGATTATCAACTCCTTCTTAGTCTCCTTAATTCCAACTTCATCAATGATACAAAACATCCAAAAATCCAATACACATTCTCTTATGTACACACATAGTGCCACACGACTTTCAATATCCATCTAACACCAGAGTCGTTACAACAAGTACCATCCAAAACGGTCTGTTCCAATTACAACTTTCGTCCAAGTTAAAATATTTAACAACACTAATCAACTTCGGTCTTCCTCTCAACATCACCATCATCTAGCATAGGCACTTTAATTGTTCTTATTCGACATAAATCGTATCTCTATGCATTCTCCGATACCAACATTTTATTATTTAATAACATTTTCATCTTTCCAAATTTTCAGCAATAGACGTTCAACTTCGAACACAATTATTTCTTCCAATAAAGACCTCCAAATCACAAAATTATATTCTAAAATGAAGAGAAGTTTGTGCAGATTCCAGAACTTCAAGAATCGCTCGAATCCGACTTACGAGTAAAATGTTATTCTCCTTGCAATGGGGCTGGTCAACGATTCCCGTATGCAGAATTTTCCAAAAATCCGCAGCAGACCCAACTATTAAAATGCACTTATCTCCCTCATTATAAACCTCCTGAATGCAAATCTTATATGCAAACTGTAGGGAATTTAGTAAGCTTTCCAAAAAGTCCTAAAACGCTTCAATCCGAATCACGGTTAAAATGTTATGCCACTTCTTGTGATAGCTGCTCCAAGATTGCAAAAACCAGAATTTTTGAGATTGATGAATGTAAATTCCACCTCTCTCCATCTTACTTCCAAGTTCTACCAAAATTCTTGCTCTACATCCAACTTCGAAAATTACTCGACTTTAATCCAACTACACTCAAGGCATAGCAATCTACCGACTTGATCCTTCCACTTGATCCATCAAATTGTCTTTTTAATTGGAATAAATCCTTCTTCTTAAACAATCTCCATCAAAAATACACGCACTTCTCAACCCGACCGACACGAATTCATGAATTCATGCTCTCGCCGGTCTGCAACAACATCTCTTCAACAACCTTGCACTCTTGCAATCAACATTAACTTCGAACCAACTTCGACGTTCCAACAACAGTCCGGAAGTCACCTTCTTTCCCACTTAATTCCAACCAATACCTACAGACATCGACTAGAAACTAACAACAAGTACCGACAGTGTTTCACACACATGCCGTGTACCAAGGAATTAACAACACTAGACAACATTGGTCGGACGGACCGACCTGCTCTGATACCACTATTGTAACACCCCAAATCTACCCGATGGAAAATCATAATTCAGAGTTTCAAAAATTTCAACAACAAAACAGGATGCTACATTTTTCAACTTTAACAAATTCATTTAATTTCGTAAACATCGATACATAACACTTTTAATCAGGATGAAACCATAATGTCAACTCTCTTATTCATTTCTTTAAAATAAAGCAACTTTTACAAATAGGCAGCGGATTAACAATATTCAACTTTGCATCAGTTAACATCTTATTCAACCTATCAACTTGGTAATAACACATTTCGCATTGAAACAACTTAACATCAACAACAACATAATATAATAACAAAACAACTAAGCGTTCATCCCCCCTGAGTGTTACGTATCAGAGCGACGACATCGACTTGATTACGAAAGTAAGCAACTCTAAACTGGAGTACCTGCACGTAACCAATCAAGGTAACATTTAACAACAGAAAGGGGTGAGATATCCAACCATATAAACAAGAGTATGATAATTAAAATGCTAGATGGAATCATACAATTTTCACACTATCCACAACAACGTCTTACTAAACACCCCAAACAACCAACATATTTTATCATCTTAATTGACACATCAACATAATCAATTCCAACTATAACCTTAGCATACACACCTTCATCAACTTCGACGAACGTTTACAACATATTCAACTCCTTCAATATCAGCATAATCGACATTACAACCATAAATATATAAACAACTCAGGCAACATAATCCTATAATCAACTCATCCATCATAATAATATAATCAACTTAGCAACATAATCAACTTAGCAACATAATCAACTTATCCAACGTAATAATATAATCAACTTAGCAACATAGTCAACTTGTCCAACATAATAATATAATCAACTTAGCTACATAATCAACTTCTCCAACATAATAATATAATCAACTTAGCATGAACCACTTACTCGACATAATCAACCTAAACTACATAATCCACTTAAATATACATAAACAACTTATTCCACTTGAGCAACGTACACAACTTTATCAATGTAAGCAACAAGAACAACTTTATCAACTCGGCAACATAAACAACACAAACAACATAACTAATGCGACACGGAATGTGACTCGACTGTGCATATGCATGTGGTACCATTGGAGTTAAACTCCCAACTTAAAATATACCAGGTTATCGAGGTATCTGCAAGGCATAATCCTTCAACTTAATAAATTTGCCAATCCAGGCCAACGTGGTGAGCATCCGCTCCAACTTAGAAATGCAGTGTATGCCATGATACAACGACTCAACACATCACAACAATCAACTCCAACAACATATAACAAATAACATTGCTACTTTAATTCAACACCGATTCAACTTTGGCCATAGGCCTACAACTTTCAACGATGGTCATACGACCTATAACTTGAACATCAACATTGGTCTTACAACCTACAACTCAAATAATCAACATGGGTCCTTCGACCTTCAACTTAAAAATACCCAAATACCGGGACAAAATGACATAAGCAACTATACTAGAAAATTCACACGTTCAACACTAATTAACAAAATACACCGACTAAGATCACCTATTTATTATTCCGAACTAACTCGACAATTTTCATTAAATTCCGGACAACTAATTTCTCCGCTTAAATTCACTTATTCGGCTAAACAGACAAACTGAATTGTTTTATACTCCACGGCTATTACTAATCAATTTTACAAATTATGTTCAATTTCCAACTTACTGATACCAACACATCATACTGCGAATTATACTATCATAAGAATTCAGCCCGATACCAAAATGCCAACACCTGCTAAATCTCATGTTACTGATTTCTTACTTCTGTCTCTCTTAAGGATCTGCTAAAGTATGCTACTTCTATACTCCACCTCTTACAAACTAATTAACATTATTATTTAATTATAATAAACATTTATGTTAATTTTATTAAGAATAAAATGATAAATAATCCTTTATTTATTTTCTTATTATAAAATTTGTATGACTTAATTAAATATATTTACTTATTTCTTTCAAACTAACGTTAAAACAAATAATACTAACTACTAAAATCATGGCCCTTGCCATGAAACCACGGCCTGGGCCATAGGATTATGGCCTACGCCATACAAGGACATGGCCTGCGTCATGAATTGCTTCCCTGCCACATGGCCTGCGCCACATAGGGCTGTGGCCTGCGCCACATGCCCCTCTCATAATGGGTGGCCTGCGCCACCCCTTTCTTGAATGATTGTGCATAATTTTCCCCAATTAATTTTTCCGAAAACTCGAATAACTTTACAGCAGCATCTACCGATTCAATTCGGTAATAAAATACAACCGAAATTGACAATTCAACCACAACAAAGAACACACATGATTCACCAAATCAAGCAACGTAAAAAGTACTAATTCAACAACGGATAACATGAATTATTCAATCCCAATCCTACATACTAATTATCATAATCCCGGTTATATAATTCGAACCCCACCCTTACCTTAATCGATGACCGCTTCGAATCTCCGATCGAAATTCCAACCCCTTTGCATATGTGGCCCTTTTCCTCTCCTATTTCATCCATGGAGATTAGAAATACGAACACGCTGCCATTGAGTTCCTATATTGACCAAAATTTAGCCATCATCACCATCAATCCCGTAACTACTATTTGACCAATTTCCAGCATGAACTTCCAAACTTCAAATGCGTTTTTCTCCTTCGATACAAAACTTATTGACACGAAATTATATATCAAATCGAAGGGAATTTCGTAAGCTTTCCAGAAATTCAAGAATAGCTTTAATCAGAATTACGAGTAAAAAGTTATCACCTTATTAGTGGAAGTTGTACCGAATGTGCGAAAATTAAGATATGAACATGAATCCTTCTTTCTCCTTCTTTTCTCCCAAGTTGTTTTCTCTCCTCTAAAACCTTTATTTTTCTCTAAGAATTTTTCCTCGTTTTCCCTAATTTCCACGATTCCCTTTTCTCAACTTCTACTGATTCCAACTTCTCCTCTTGACTAATTCTCTTTCTTATTTTTATTTTTATTATAATTATTATTATTATTATTATTATTATAATTCAATCTTAATTGGGCTTTCTAATCCGCACCCACGACTTCTATCATCCACGCCACAACTAGGCTCACTTCAATCAATACTCTCATAATTCCATAATATTAATTCGAATATTATTTCTCCCGACTAAACCGACTAATTACCGACTATCAATTAAATCGCCCAACTACCAAATCAATATAATCAACCATAAATGCAAAATATTCAATATTATTATCTACAACTTAAATCAACTTATTTAATAAAATTCAACTTGAATCAACTTATAAACATCCACGAATTATTCCGATATTTCGGAAACCAACTTAAATCAACTTCAAATACATAAGGCATCACAAATCAACACAACGTAATTGACTTATATTTAATTAAATAAATTAATTAAATAAACGGGCGTTACAGTTGTACCATAAAGACTTCCTCCTTGAGCGTCCCTTGAAGAAATACATTACTGACATCAAGCTGACGGATGGACCACCCTTGACGAACTGCAAGTGTTAGAACAATTTGAATGGTCATCGGTTTAACAATGGGGTTGAATGTTTTTGTATAGTCACTACCAGGACGTTGGTGAAACCCTTTAGCAACTAACTGAGCCTTGTAACGATCGATCGATCCACCCGGATTCCGTTTGATTTAAAAGACCCATTTATAACCAACCAAATTTTGAGCAGAGGACCTACTTACAAGATCCCAAGTGTTGTTTTGTTGTAATGCATCAAATTCGGCTTGCATAGCCGTGCTCCAATTAGGGTCACGTAGAGCCTGCGTGATGGTGTTGGGTTCAATAGGAGAGGAGGGTCAAACATGTAGGTTGAGTTTTTTTTAAGAGGTTTGACAATGTTGGTTTTAGATCGGGTGATGATACCGCCACCATTGGTTTGTTGTCTCGGGTTTGGGTTGATGGTGGATGGGGGAGGATGAGATGGAGGAGGTTGAGGGGAGTGTGATGATGGAGTTTGAGTATTATTGGTGGGTTCATTTGAGGTTGATGGTTGAGCCAAGTCCGATATGTGGGTGACGGATGGAGAGGGATGGGCAACAGATAAATTTTCTGGTGTGTTTAAAGTGGTATTATCAATGGGTTGAGCTACGGACGGTAAAATAGAGATTTAAAGTGGGTTTGTTTATTATTCTACATGTAAATTAGGTTGGGCTACTAGAGTGCTGAATGGGAATTTAGATCCAACAAACTTCACATGGCGAGAGGTATAAATCCTTCTGGTTGTTGGATCGAGACACAAATACGCGTGTTGATCAGCTGAATAACCTAAAAAAACACATTGCAGACTTTGGCGCAAGTTTATGGTTAGCATATGGTTTAATCCAGGGAAAACACAAACATCCAAAACATTTTAGTTTATGATAATCCGGACTAATGTGGAGTAATTTGGAATAAGGGGACTTGTAACCGAGAATTGGAGTTGGGAGACGATTTATGAGGTAGGCTGCAATAGTCATGGCGTGAGGCCAATAGGTGAGGGGAAATACTAAGTGATGAAGAAGAGAAAGACTAGTTTTGGCGATGTGACGATTCTGGCATTCAGAGATTCCATTGTGCTCAAGGGTATGAGGTAGGGTGGTGTGATGACTTATACCATGAGTGCTTAAAATAGGACGAAGTCCAATATATTCGCCACCATTATCTGTGTATAAGATTTTGATTTTGTGGTGATAGAAATTTTCAACTAGTGATTTAAATTTGGGAAATATATCTTGGACATCTTGTGCTTTATTGGATATAACCAAATATAGCGAGTAAAATGATCAAAAAACATGAAATAATAACGAAGACCGTCAATAGATAAAATAGGACATGTCCATACATCTGAAAAAATTATTTCTAATGGATAAGAAGACTTAAGAGTGGATTCATGAAAAGGAAGTTTGTGACACTTGCTAATTTGACATGAATTACAATCATATTGCGGGTATTTATTTGAACCCAAACAAAAATGTTGTTGAATAAATTTGAAGATAGAGGATGAAGGGTGCCCAAGCCTATGGTTCCATGATGCAGAGGATTTCGCACGGACGGTATGGACAGATGGTGAAATGGTGGGCCAGAGATAAATTCCATCCACACATGAGCCCTCATGGGTTGTTTGGCCTGTCTACAAGTTCTTTACATAAAAACAGTTTGGTAGAAAAACAACAGCAGAGTAAATTTTTTTGGTAAGTTTAGAGACAGAAATAATTTGTTGTTTCATAGAATGAACACACAGAGCATTAGACATGGATAAATCATGAAGTAATAGTGTTCTAGAATGAGAGATGTTTAAACATGAACAACAAGTCAGGACCAGTGTATGGATGATGAAGTGCAATATTTTGCAAGATCATTGATTACGTGATGTGTTGCTTCACTATCAACCAAGAAATCAGTATTGCATGGACCAGCAGCTGCAGTGTTGGCATGAGTTGGTCCAGTGTGAGCCAGAAAGTTTCGAGACAGTGGTCGGATATCGGGATGTTGTTGCTTGAAGATTTGGCACTGAGATAGAACATGTCCTTTGACATTACACCACTGACAACGTCCGAGAAATGGTTTCTGATTGCCGGTGTGTTGATTAGACAATGCAGCGAATTGACCAAACCGAGACTTGTTGTTGTAGTTGGGTCGAGTCTGAGCATTCAAGGCTGTAACCAGAGCAAGAATTTCTCTCTGAGTAGCAATAATGGAGAGTTCTTGGATGAGTAGTTTCTCGAGGAGATCATCAAAGTTAATTGGGGTATCCCTTGCATTTATTCCATCAATGACCGCTCTGTAGCTGTCGTCGAGACCGTGCAAAACATGATCAGTCGTGTCTTCAATCAAGACAGGAGATCCGAGTGAAGCGAGAAGATCTTTTGTTTGCTTCAGAGAGTGCATATAGGTTGTAATAGATTGGGTACCTTTGGAAGCCATTCACATACGCTCTTTGAGTTTCTTGAGATGGCTGCGAGATGCCTTGGCATATGTGTTCTTGAGGAGAGTTCATAGATTATGCGACATCTTTGTTTGAGACACCAGAGAAGCAACTTTGTTGGAGAGAGTGGTGAGGATAATGCTATAAATGAGCCGATCCTGTCAATGCCAAGTTTGAAATGTAGGATTTGTTGTTGTCACTAAAGGTGTTGCAGTGGTAGAGATCGTTTTTGTAACACCCCCTTTCTATACCCCAAATAAGCAATTAAATCATTTATACACATATTAAAAATTTCATCAGAGTATATTTGAAACATGGTATAAAAGAGCAATTCCACATTATACTTGAAAATAAAATCATACAGCACCTGCTCAAGAAAGATATGCAACAAACGGGGTAACTTGCACACACAAGGATTTCATCCTTACACCCGTATTCATTTAATTCAAATAACAGCGGAAACCACATAAAAATTTCAAACTTATATACTTATCATAAATATATCCACAAGTTTGAATCACCAAAATAATGCCATGTTTACATAAAACATCTATCATAAAAATACATATACAAATGCATTCACAAAAAGGCATCAAGCCAACCCTAGCTACCCGGTGCTACATATCAGAGCCGACCGACCAAAAGATGAAGACGAGCTTCACAAAAATACCATCCAGCAACCTACTCTGCAATGCCTCGTAGAGCATCATAAAACAGCTGAAGAGTGAGAAACATTATCATAATAACATTGCATATAATTATATATCTCAACATATAAAATACACATAAAACATATTCTCACCACAATTCATACCTCATCACCTATATACATCGCAACGTGTACATACACAAAAGCAAGCATATTGATCATGCACCAATTCACTAATTCACATAAACTTACATTATTTATGTTTATTCCTCAACTCTATTCATTCCGCATAAACATACGTCTAGCTATGTTTAATCACACATATACATTACAAATGTATAAATTACATACATATACATATATCAAACATGCATATATACAAACAAGTATGTTTCATCACACATACTATCATTTCCATAATGCTCCAAATAAACATATGCACATTCATGTTTATTTCTGCATATCATAATTAAAATAATAAAAATGCAACTCATAGAGACCGACACACGACTCTATGCAGATGCAATGTGGTACCGACTCAACATTTCAGCAGGTTCACTCAGGAACCAAATGGAATCATCGCTTGTTTCCTAAAGTAACTCCCCGTCGGGCACACGATGTTACCCATTGCTCACACCCCACATGGGCACACAATGTTTATGGATTGCTCACACCCCACATGGTCACACAATGTTTATGGATTTCTCACACCCCACATGGGCACACAACCCGATTGCTCACACCTCACACAGGCATACAATCAATGTGAATAAATCACCCATCGCTCACACCCCACACAGGCACACGATGTTTCTGGATTGCTCACACCCCACACGGGCACACAATCTGATCGCTCACACCCCACATGGGGGCACGATCTTGCTTTAGTCATCGCTCACACTCCACATGAGCACATGATGCTACAACAGATTCGCAAAGAATCCCACAACACAAGAATGCATACATTATGCTTTACATGCAAAATGACACACAACATTCTTGAAAATGCATATGTTATTCACAACATAATTATGCATTCATCTCATTCAATTAACATACATTGACATTCAATTCAAATGATGCATTCATTTGCCAAACGGCCATAACATCACATCAACCCACATTTCCATAATTAATTCATTTACGTTTTTATCGGAAAAGTCGGGTGAAAGTCGGCTAAACATTACCTTTCTTAGCATCATTAGTTTCTACACATTTCTAGCTTCGAATCGATATAAGGAACACTAAAAACGGATACCTGAAACTAAAGCTACGGATTAAAATACAATTTTCTCAAAACCCTACAGGCTCGCTGAGCGCCCTCTCGCTCGGTGAGCGAGGAAAACCCCGGAACTTTCGCTGAGCGAGGGATAGCTCGTTGAGCGACCACTGCGAATTCCAGAATTTCCAACTGCGTAACAGTCAATTCAAAACACCCCAAATCTCCAAAATACTTCCATAAACATGATCTAAGCATATATTTAACATCATACTTCGATTATAAAAATTTCTAGCCGATTAATCTACCAATTTTTCACATTTTCTCTAAAACCCTAACTATTCATCTTCTCTTAAACTTCCATCAAAACCAAAACTCAACAATCAAACAAATACATAATCATACACAATATTAAGATAACAATGCTTATCACCCTTACCCGATTATACCGATTCCTAGGAGTAATCTTGAAGCTTTTCCAACTTTCCCTATTTTCTCTTCTTTTTCTCTTCTCTCCTTTTCTTTCTTCTCTTTTTCTTTCTCTACTTACTAACTTTCTATTTCACTCTTTCTGACTCTCTTATATTCTTTTTCTTTCTATTTCTATTTTCTACTCTTTCCAACCAAATATCATTTTTCTCTCAAAAATACCAATCCTACTAATTTCTAACTTATCATTAATTAACAAATATCTAAAATACCCTCTTATCCAATTTTACTCAAAAATTCACAAAACGGTAAAATCACATATCACACCAACATATCACATTAATTCCTTAACATAAAATATCATCATGATAATTTCACAAATAAAACAATTATCATACAAATAAAATAAAAGACTCCACAAAAATTTGGGAAAATCGAATCTGGGCGTTACAACTCTCCCCCACTTTAGAAATTTTCGTCCTAAAAAATATTACCTGATCCAAACAACTCCGGATACGACTCGCGCATCCTACTCTCCAATTTCCACATCATATTGCCTTCCGCAGCGCCTTCCCACGCCACTTTCACAAGCGCAATATCCTTTCCTTTTAGCTTCTTAATTTCACGATCCAAAGTCCTAACCGGCAAAGCTTCCACCGTAAGGTTATCTCTTACTTCAACCTCGTCCATAGTAATAACATGTGACGGATCCAGAACATACTTCCGAAGTTACGAAACATGGAACACATCATGCAAATTCGAAAGATTCGGAGGCAACGCCACATGATAAACCACAGTACCCACTCGTACAGTAATCTGATACGGTCCAATAAAACGAGAAGTCAACTTCTTCGACTTCAAAGCACGACCCACACCCGTAACCGGTGTAACTCTTAAGAACACATGGTCGCCGTCCTGAAACTCAAGATCCTTCCTTCTCTTGTCATGATAACTCTTTTGTCTACTCTGAGAAGCTCTCATCTTCTCCCGAATAAACTTTACTTTTTCTGTCGTTTGTTGTACCATCTCCGGTCTAACTACCGTTCTCTCTCTGGTTTCATGCCAACACAAAGGTGTTCGACATCTCCGACCATACAAAGCCTCAAATGGTGCCATACCAATACTCGAATGAAAACTGTTATTGTAGGTGAACTCAATCAACGCTAAATAACTATCCCAAACACCACCTTGTTCTAGCACACAAGCACGCAACAAATCCTATAATGATTGAATTGTCCTCTCGGTTTGACCGTCCGTTTGTGGATGGTAAGCCGGACTTGATCTTAGCTTAGAACCTAAAGCCTTTTACAAACTTTCCCAAAACCTCGATGTAAATCTAGGATCTCTATCCGATACAATACTCTTAGGAACTCCATGTAACTTCACAATCACAAAAACATAAATCTCGGCTAGCTTCTCCAAAGAATAACTAATATCAATTGGAATAAAGTGAGCAGATTTAGTAAGCCTATCCACAATTACCCAAATAGCATTATGAACTCTTTGCGTATTCGGCAAACCTGTAACAAAATCCATCGATATATTATCCCATTTCCATTCCAAAATATCCAACGGTTGCATTAAACCACTAGGCTTCTGATGTTCCACCTTAGACTTCTGATAAGTCAAACACGCATACACAAAATGAGCTACATCTCTCTTCAATCTGGACCACCAAAAGATCTTTTTCAAATCTTGGTACATCTTATTCGCTCCCGAATGTATACTTAAATTACTCCGGTGTCCCTCTTCCAATATCATCTTTTTCAACTCCTCATCATCGGGAATACAAATACGGCCACAGAATCTCAAAACTCCAAAATTATCAACCTTGAAATCCCCACTCTCATTCATCATCAAATCAACATATTTCAAATCCAACTTTTGCTTTTCACAAACGGTTGCAAGAAAATCATTCGTAACACGTAGCATACCAAGTCTCACGCTTCTCGGCGTCATCTCGCCAACCAAACTCAAGTCTCTAAAATTCTCCAAAAGTTCCCATTCCCTTATCATCAATGCGGACATATGTAACAACTTACGACTCAAGGCATTGGCCACCACATTTGCCTTACCCGGATGGTAATTCAAACCAAAATCATAATCCTTCAAAAGTTCTAACCATCTCCTTTGTCTCATGTTCAATTCCTTTTGACCGAATAAATACTTCAAACTTTTGTGATCACTAAAAACATCAAACCTTGCACCATAAAGATAATGCCTCCAAATATTTAGAGCAAAAACCACAGCCGCTAATCCAAATCATGCGTAGGATAATTCTTTTCATGCACCCTCAATTGTCTTGAAGCATAAGCTACAACTTTTCCATCTTGCATCAAAACACCACCTAACCCAAACAATGAAGTATCACAAAACACCACAAATGGTTCCGTCGGATTCGGCAAAATCAAGATCGGAGCCGTTGTTAACCTTCTCTTAAGTTCCATGAAACTCTCTTCACACTAAATATCCCAAATGAAAGCCTTTCCTTTACAAGTCAACTACGTTAACGGAAGTGCCAACTTTGAAAATCCTTCAATAAACCTCCGATAATAACCTGTCAAGCCTAAAAAGCTTCGAATCTCTGTAACCGATCTAGGAACTTTCCATTGCATTACCGCATCAATCTTGGATGGATCAATACTAATACCACCATCGGAAATAACATGCCCAAGAAAACTTACCTTCGACAACCAAAACTCGCACTTTGACAACTTAGCATACAAAATCTTCTCTTTCAAAATCTGTAACACAATCCTTAAATGCTCTTCATGCTCTTCTTGAGACTTAGAATAAATCAAAATATCGTCGATGAACACAACCACAAAACGATCCAACTTTTCATGAAATGTATTCCATAAACACACCCGGCGCATTAGAAACTCCGAATGGCATCACAAAATACTCGTAATGACCATACCATGTCCTAAAAGCCGTCTTTTGAATATCCTCCTCTTTCACACGAATCTGGTGATATCCTGATCTCAAATCAATCTTACTAAAAACACGCGCGCCAACCAATTGGTCCATCAAATCAACGATCCTCGGAAGCGGATACTTGTTCTTAATTGTCACCTTGTTCAACTGTCGATAATCAATACATAACCGCATACTTCCATCCTTCTTCTTTACCAACAATATTGACGCACCCCAAGGAGAAACACTCGGCCTAACAAACCTCTTATCCAACAAGTCATTCAACTGTTTCTTCAATTCTACCAACTCTGAAGCTGACATACGATACGGTGTCATCGAAATCGGTCTAGTACCCGGAACTAGATCAATAGAAAACTCGACTTCTCTTTCTGGCGGTACATCCTTAATATCATCCGGAAACACTTCTGGAAAATCACACACCACTGGAAACCTACTTATCTCCACTTCGCTTTCCACTGACCACGATGCAAACAAACCAAACAATTGAACTTCGTCCACTAAAAGTTTCTTCAACTCTTTCGTGGATAGGAAACTCTCTTCTTCATCATCCAAATAAGGAAAACTTACTAACTTATGATAACAATCTATATGAACTCGATTAAATTGCAACCAATTCATACTCAAGATCACGTCCAAACCTTCCAAAGGCAAACAAACTAAATCCATAACAAAATCTTTACCATACATGGTCAAAGAACAACTTACACACACCAAAGAAGTAATTACCGACCCTGAAGCAGGAGTCTCAATAACCATCTCACCACCCCAAGAAGACATGAAAAAATTCAAACGCTTAGCGCACTCAAGAGAAATAAATGAATGAGTCGCTCCCGTATCAATAATAGTAACTAAAGGCGTACTATTAATAAAACATGTACCTTTAATCAAACAGTCTGCACTAGTAGTATCCTTCCCTGCTAATGCAAACACCTTTCCGCCCACCTGAGCTTGCTTCGGCTTAGTACACTTAGTACTAATGTGACCAACTTCCCCATAATTGAAGCACTTCACAACATTCCTCCTACACTCGGTAGTAGCATGTCCAAGACCTCCACAGTTTGAACATTTCACAATATTCTTCCCACACTCAAAAGACTTGTGGCCTAGATCTCCACACTTGTAACACTTAACGGGACCAGAACTCCCTCCACCAGATCTCCTATCAAAGTTTCCCATATGTTTGCCATTATCAGCGGGTGTCACATAAGGTCCACTTCTAGCTTGATGCTTACTTTTCCTCTCATTCACACTCTTGTAATGCGTAGAACGAGCTTTGCTATCTTCTTTAAAGATTCTACAACATTCAGTCAAATCTGAAAACCTTCTAATCCTCTGATATCCCACAACTTGCTTAATATCAGGACGCAAACAATTCTCGTACTTAATACACTTAGAAAACTCATCAGTAGCAGCAGCATAATGAGGATGAAACTGAACTAATTCCACAAACTTAGCAGTATAGTCAACTACCAACATACTACCTTGCTTCAGCTCAAGGAATTCCATCTCTTTCTTTCCCTTCACACTCTTAGGGTAGTACTTCCCTAAGAACTCGGTACAAAAAACTTCCCAAGTTATCTCTTCATCATCCTCCTCAAGAGCTTGACTTCTACCGACCCACCAATCATCGGCTTCTTCCTTCAGCATGTGAGAACCAAGCCTCACCTTACTCTCTTCAGCACAATCCATGACTCTGAAGATTCTTTTAATCTCCTTCAGCCAATTCTGAGCACCATCAGGATCGAATCATCCTTTTAAGACCGGCAGTTGGTTCTTCCTGAACTCATCATTAGCATTCACATTTGGCGCTCCCTGCACCGCCCTAGCCATTGCTTCCAAAGCAGCAATCATAGCGTTGTCGTTTCTACCAGTCATATTCTGATTGTTCCCAAAGACAACAACAAGATTAAACAAAAGTTCAATCATAACAACATCAAGACAGACACAACAAACTCGAACACTGGCTCTGATACCACTTAATGTAACACCCCCTTTCTATACCCCAAATAAGCAATTAAATCATTTAGACACATATTAAAAAATTTATCAGAGTATATTTGAAACATGGTATAAAAGAGCAATGCCACATTATACTTGAAAATAAAATCATACAACACCTGCTCAAGAAAGATATGCAACAAACGGGGTAACTTGCACACACAAGGATTTCATCCTTACACCCGTATTCATTTAATTCAAATAACAGCGGAAACCACATAACAATTTCAAACTTATATACTTATCATAAATATATTCACAAGTTTGAATCACCAAAATAATGCCATGTTTACATAAAAAATCTATCATAAAAATACATATACAAATGCATTCACAAAAAGGCATGAAGCCAACCCTAGTTACCCGATGCTACATATCAGAGCCGACCGACCAAAAGATGAAGACGAGCTTCACAAAAATACCATCCAACAACCTACTCTGCAATGCCTCGTAGAGCATCATAAAACAGCAGAAGGGTGAGAAACATTATCATAATAACATTGCATATAATTATATATCTCAACATATAAAATACACATAAAACATATTCTCACCACAATTCAAACCTTATCACCTATATACATCGCAACGTGTACATACACAAAATCAAGCATATTCATCATGCACCAATTCACTAATTCACATAAATTTACATTATTTATGTTTATTCCTCAACTCTATTCATTCCGCATAAACATACGTCTAACTATGTTTAATCACACATATACATTACAAATGTATAAATTACATACATATACATATATCAAACATGCATATATACAAACAAGTATGTTTCATCACACATACTATCATTTCCATAATACTCCAAATAAACATATGCACATTCATGTTTATTTCTGCATATCATAATTAAAATGATAAAAATGCAACTCATAGAGACCGACACACGACTCTATGCAGATGCAATGCGGTACCGACTCAACATTTCAGCAGGTTCACTCAGGAACCAAATGGAATCATCGCTTGTTACCTAAAGTAACTCCCCGTCGGGCACACGATGTTCCCCATTGCTCACACCCCACATGGGCACACAATGTTTATGGATTTCTCACACCCCACATGGGCACACAACCTGATTGCTCACACCCCACACGAGCATATAATCAATGTGAATAAATCACCCATCGCTCACACCCCACACAGGCACACGATGTTTCTGGATTGCTCACGCCCTACATAGGCACACAATCCGATCGCTCACACCCCACATGGGCACACGATCCAGTTGTAGTCATCGCTCACACTCCACATGAGCACACGATGCTACAACAGATTCACAAAGAATCCCACAACACAAGAATGCATACATTATGCTTTACATGCAAAATGACACACAACATTCTTGAAAATGCATATGTTATTCACAACATAATTATGCATTCATCTCATTCAATTAACATGCATTGACATTCAATTCAAACGATGCATTCATTTGCCAAACGGACACAACATCACATCAACCCATATTTCCATAATTAATTCATTTACGTTTTATTGGAAAAGTCGGGTGAAAGTCGGCTAAACATTACCTTTCTTAGCATCATTAGTTTCTACGCGTTTCTAGCTTCGAATCGATATAAGGAACACTAAAAACGGATACCCGAAACTAAAGCTACGAATTAAAACACAATTTTCTCAAAAACCTACAGGCTCGCTGAGCGCCCTCTTGCTCGTTGAGCGAGGAAAACCCCGGAACTTTCGCTGAGCAACCACTGCGAATTCCAGAATTTCCAGCTGCGTAACAGTCAACTCAAAACACCCCAAATCTCCAAAATACTTCCATAAACATGATCTAAAGCATATATCTAACATCATACTTCGATTATAACGATTTCTAGCCGATTAATCTACCAATTTCTCACATTTTCTCTAAAACCCTAACTATTCATCTTCTCTTAAACTTCCATCAAAATCAAAACTCAACCAATCAAACACATACATAATCATACACAATATTAAGATAACAATGCTTATCACCCTTACCCGATTATACCGATTCCTAGGAGCAATCTTGAAGCTTTTCCAACTTTCCCTCTTTTCTCTTCTTTTTCTCTTATCTCCTTTTCTTTCTTCTCTTTTTCGTTCTCTTCTTACTAACTTTCTATTTCACTCTTTCTGACTCTCTTATATTCTTTTTCTTTCTATTTCTATTTTCTACTCTTTCCAACCAAATATCATTTTTCTCTCAAAAATACCAATCCTACTAATTTCTAACTTATCACTAATTAACAAATATCTAAAACACCATTTTATCCAATTTTACCCGAAAATTCACAAAACGGTAAAATCACATATCACACCAACATATCACATTAATTCCTCAACATAAAATATCATCATGATAATTTCACAAATAAAACAATTATCATACAAATAAAATAAAAGACTCCACAAAAATTTGGGAAAATCGAATCGGGGCGTTACAGTTTTCGACGGCGCGGGGAAAGATCCATCTGGATATTTTAGGAGATCAAAACCATCAAGAAAAGCTTTAACTTGGACTTTCCAATTAAGATAATTAGTGGGAAGAAGCTTGGTGACACTGCTAAGAGTGATGCACACAAAAGGGTTTGGATGGCTCACAGGGGTTAGTGATGTAGTGGGAACTGTCGGTGGCCATGGGAGACGAGTTTGACAGTAAGAATGAGAAACAACTTTATGAATTAAAAGAATAGAGTTGGATCGTTTCCAACTGATACCATATAGAAAAGTAAAGGTATTTATGAAATTGATACTGCTATTAGTTTCTATTAGTTTACAGTAGTGTAAATATATACAAGTTTGATAGACCTAATTTGGAGTGAATCAAGGTAACTAACTTCCTATTGATTCTCCACTAATTAAGCAATTGATATTTGACTATATAATGAGTAAATAACAAATTTACAAATCTGAATAATTAAAGGAATTTTAAATTCTAATTATTATTGATAGTTGTTTCCACCCCTTGCTAGGTCGTTGGTATATTTGGAATAATTTTCCAATATTGTCATTCAAATAAAAAATTCTATTATTTATTACTTTTCTCAATTCAAAACACTGAGTAATTTATTTATAATAATCATATTGATAATATATTGCAAACAATGTTTTTGTTACCTAACACAAGATTTGGATAATTTTGATTTGAATATAGTCATTTGTTTGAATATCGCAACACACAAAGAAATCAGTTAATGGTAAAAAAATTGAAAAAGAAAAAATACATATTACTTATAACTTTTTCATTCACTTTTGTTGTATTAGAAATAATCTATTACCTCAATGAGTTTAGAAATAGAAGGGAAAAGTCTCTATTTTATATATTTAAAATATAAATAACATCTTACCTCGGTTTTACTTAAGAACCGAAAGGAAAAGTAGCTCAGTTTTGTCTATAATGAATCTTTCTTGTCCATTTATAAAGTAACAATGCTAAAGATATTGCCAATAATTAATCTACAAGAAACCCTTAACATCCAATCAAAACGGGAACTATAACACCCTGATTTGTGATCTTTGTAACTGTTTTGCTGAAAATTCTTCGCATCTCTTTATGGACTATGCTAGAGTTGTTAGTGTGTGGAAGGGTGTGGAGAAGTGGCTTGGTTATTACAAAAAAATGAAAGATTATAATATCAAAAATAACAAAATATTGATTATTTAGAAATATGAAATATTAAAATAAAATAAAAACAAGTTTAAAAGAGCTGATGACATAGAAAAATTACAAAAACTCATGAATCTTCACAGTGATAACTCATTCTTATTCAAAACATAAATTACGAATATATATATATATATATATATATATATATATATATATATATATATATATATATATATATATATATATATATATATATATATATATATATATATATATATATATATATATCTTGATAGCGTCGACACAATCTTATTCAATACATAAATTACGTTCACATATATGAATCTTCTTATTCTTGACTCATACTTATTCACCTCTCATATGAAACCTGAGAATATAACACTTAAATATATTTTAGTATTATGGATAAATCTCAATGACAGACCTTAGGCCCATAATAGGAGTTATCTTGTAGTCACTGAAACCTGCAAGAGCAATCAAGTTAATCCATTCTTTCTTAGTCCTCTCTTTACCGTCGGCCAACACCATCATGAGCATATCAAAGAAAAGTTGTGTTTCAACCATTTCATTGGATCCCTTCTCATTATTCACCACCATGTCTATGATAATCACTTTTCCAACTTTACCTTCATTTGCTATTGCATCCTTACAATTTTTTAATATCTTTACACATTCCTCGTCGTTCCAATCATGCAATATCCACTGATTTGTCATTCAAAGTAATAAGGATCATAATCATCATAAGAAAATATTATAGTATTCAATAAAATATTAGGTTATAAAGTTTTACCTTCAACAAAATAGCATCAGCACTAGGGATTTTTTTAAACATATCTCCTCCAACATATTTTAGATTTCCATTTCCTTGTAAGCCATCAACAACATGTGGTAGATCAAATACAATGTATTTCAATTGTGGGAATAATTTGGAAATTGTCTTTCCTAGGATCCCTGTGTTTCCTCCAACATCAACCAATGACTCCAATCCATTGAAAATTCCACTAGACTTTTCAATAATCACACTTGTCGCCAATCGAGAATCACTCGCCATTGCATCATTAAACAAATTGTTAAATTTTGGCTCACGTGCTGCATAATCCCATATCAACATTCCGTGTGCAGTTTGAAATGTTGTAGGATCATCGGTTTTTAACCAAGACGACAATTCTTGCCACGGGCTCGTCAAAGTTGGATGATGTATTGCTTGCAAAAAGGGTGTCACACTCAAGGGGTGATCCTTAAGCAACAACATAGAATCATTTGATAACATATACTCAATCTCTAGGTCATTTTCAGTAACATTGTCATCAATGAAAATTCCTAATTGAGTCATGATTCGCATCAAGCGATGGATGTAAGGTTTTTTTGAAGGGTGGATTGGTAGTGAAGAAATGAGTTTTGAGAGTGACATGGGTTTGCCATAGTTGTGTATGATATCAGGTATGCCTAAATCAACAACACATTTAAGTGACATGGAATTGATGAAGCTTAAAATATGATTCCACATGTGGCTTTGTGCTTTGAGCAAATTCAAAGAATTTTGAGAATCCATTTTATGTTTGCTAGTAAATAATTGAGGTATGTAACCTCTCTTCATTTGAGCCTCTATTTATAAGGCTAGTTGGTCTATAAACAACACTTCTAGAATGCAATTATCTTATCTTATAGAAAATTAAACTTAATCACGTAAAATTCCTTTATGTACTAATTAATTTTTATTATATGTCATCAATATTCAACATATGTGTGTATTGTTTAGTATTAATTAATGAAATTATTAGATTGGCTTATAAAAAAAAAATTATTATAACTTCTAATTAACACATACATTTACAGACAACACTTTATTAGTGAGTTACACATAAACTGTACTATTCCATTGATTTCAAGGTGGCTGAAAAAAAATTCTGGTTTAATTATTCTAGAAAAGAAATTAGAACAATAAAATGAATATAGCGCATACTATAATTGAATTGAAACTGAAATTTGAAGTATGAAATTGAAAACTCCAAATTGAGTTTGTGCACTTATAATTACTAGGAGTGGATTCATGTGGTCAGTTTGTATGATTTCATGTGATGTTGGATTTTTATAAAGGTTTTATGAAATAACATTTTTTTCCCTTTTAAATTACTTCTCTTATTATAATTTGTTATATCTATTTATTTTCAATTTGTCGTTAAAGTCAATGAAGGACAAATATCCTACCTGGAACCAAATGGATGGATATCTATATTATTTCTAAATATTAACAAAACATTATTGAAGTATTGATATAAGATTTTTTTTATTAATGATCTTGTTTTATACAAAATGTTGTTCTTGCACCATAAAAGGAAGTTGCAATTTATTTATATTTCACAATCAAGTAATAAATTTAAATATTTTGACAATTATAAATAAAGATTCTATGATAAAGATGGCTTAATTTTCCATTTGGTTGTGACAAAAAACCAAGATAAATATATTTTTTCAATAAAAATTAAAATAAAAGAGAGATTTCCCCGGTTTCTAATTAAACCGAGATAATGAATAACTTCTATGGCCAAAAATGAGTGAATGGTAAAAAATTGAAAGTAAGAAGTATTTTTTATTTATTTATTTATTTTTACCATTCATTAATGGGTTAAATATGTATAGTCTCTATAAATATCTCAATTTTCTGGTTTGGTCCCTCTAAATTTTTCCTTAAAATTTTGGCCCTCTTAAAGTTTCTCGTCCCTAACTTTGATTCATCCTGTTAGTTTCCACTAACGGTGGATTATGTGGCACACTACATGTATAATAATCTCATGTCAACTGTGTAATAATGAAATTCCACGTCAGAAATGCGTTGGTATTATATTCTTTGTTTCATAAGTAGCAGAGTTATTACCCTAGCGAACTTCATAGTGATGCTACTTGAAACTTCTCAATCAATTCGTTTGAACATCAATACGCATAATTTCGAAACCTAATACCAAGAACTAAACTATAGAGCACAAACATAAACGATGAAGAAGAAGGAGCAGATAGAGATACTTACCTTGATTCGAAGTCCTTTCAGGTACGAATTCAAACTTTAATATGCAAATTTTGTTTGTTTCGTTCCGATTCTGCGATTTCTCCTTCTTCCTTGATCTTTGCTTGTTGTTGTCGTTGTGTTTCAAGTCGTTGAAGCTGGATTTGAGATCCTTGCGTTCTGTTCTAATTCTTCTTCGTCGTTGTTCTAAGATGTCTTTGTGTTTATTTTGCTTTTGAGATGTTGTTGTTGACGCGTGAAATTGCAGGCTATATGAATGTTGAATTGATGACGATGAAGGTGTTAACAGTGTTAGATTTCAGTTAAGTTAGCTATTAGATTGAATTATGTTCATTTTTTTATAGGAAAAAGATTATATTACTAAGAGAATAGAGGGATTCTCCAACCCAATACAATCACCAATCAAAAGGAGAAAAGCTACAACTAACAAAAGAAACTATATAAAATATAAGGGAAACTTAGACCAATAATACAAGCTACACGACCGACTTTTGTTAGTACCAATAGTCAACCAATTCAACGACAAAAGCACGATAAGGTGGAAAATTGCCTCGACATTACAAATCTCATCCTCATAAATAATACAATTCCTCGAATACCAAATGATCCAACAAGATATGAACCAAATGGAAGTTACCAACTTTTGTTTACACTTCCCAATAAGGGCCAAAACCCACAAGAGCGCATGGTCACAACAATTGTTATCCGAAAGAGTAGAGATACTTATCCAAGATAACACTTTAGACCAAACCAACTATGATTTAATACACGAAATAAAAACATGATTTGCATCTTCTATCTCCATGAAACAAAGAACACAGACCTTGGCATGATTGGGTATTACGATTCCTCTTTCAGCAAGATTCTATTGTGAGGGTAATATATTAAAATAAACCTCCATCCAAATATCTTGATGCACAATGGAATGTTTGAAGACCAAAGAAGGTTTAAAATCTGAAATTCTGGTATGACCGACTCAAATGTCGAATATGATGTTGAGACATCGTATTTGTTACATATAAACATGGAAAGGCATAAACACAAACACTTTTAAAATTCTGATATATCAGATTCAAACATTCTTCAGGATGTTTAAGCATCTGATATGACATTCAACACATATACTGCATAAAATAAATTGAAAGTTGTAAAGAACACATTCAAATTGTAAAGATCCTGTACAAACACACTGTTGCTATATTTTTTTTACAAAATTATTGCCAACCTAAAAATATAGAACTTACAATCTCCCCCTTTGGCAAATTTTGGTTAAAACAAATATTACAAAAATAAATAAAAAAACAGCAGCAGCAGGAACAAAAAAATAGGCAATCAACAAACTTTCCATTATGCCAGGTATGTTGTTTGACATTTTCAGCATCATTCACAAAAACAAACAGCAGTCACCTATTCTTTCAGTGGACAAGTTGCAACTACCTCTTCCTCCAATGGAAACAGAAGTAATAACATAAGGAGTAGAAACTCCTAAACTCTTGACTGAACAAATCCATTAATACTTCCTTTCTTTTCAGATTCTGAGAAACATTCTTCACAGGCTGATGAACATCTTCCATCAAGAAGACCAATGGTGACATAAGAGAACAACATGTCCTTCCCTTATGTAACTCAGAATACAAGTCACAATTGTGTTCTTCAACTCAAGACACAAGTCACAAAGACTAGCATACAACATCCACCTTGATATCCTGGTAACCACCACACATAATAGATGCAACTGACGTGACAACAACTCGGAGCACAACATCTGTACACAATCTTTCTCCCCTTTTTTAGCCAAAACTTGGCAAACACAACCCTCACAACACCATACCCACGAATTATTCATCCAAAGACAACCCATTAAAAGGAAAGGTGAAATGATGAAAAACAAATAAAACTCACATGCTGGAGGAGGAGGAAATACGCTTCTATAAATAGGGAGCAAGGACATAGATAGTAATAACCTATCCTTGAAAAAGAAGCATTCTTGGTCCAAGATCTTTATGATAGGAGCAAACACTTATGCACCATTCAATGTGGAACACAAAACTGACCTTGACCAGCTGACTTGCTCTCCCAAAATAAACGGCCCAATAATCAACACACATGAATAAACATGTGTTTCACATTTTTTTGCTAGCGCCGTCCATAAATATTCCTCAAAAGGAAACAATATACACATGTTGTGAAACATGTTCTGACATCCACCCATATACTATCTACTAGCAGTGCAACAATAAGGTTCACAACTCCTGAAGAATCCAACATAAACTGCATATAGCAACTTTATTCCATAAGCCTATTGGATACACATGACACTTCTCATCTAGATCACAAGGACATGCACACCACAATCACTAAGTAAGAAAAATTAATCAGGAAAACATACTCAGTATCACATGTCACAACATGATGTGTAACATCATAGAACCTGGTTAAGGCGCAACTCCCCCTTAACTTCACAAAATCATCTGCACATAATTGTAACATACTCCCCCTATCAAAGATACTACATGCTTCTTTGCACTTTGATGAAAGGAAAACATAAGACGCATCTTCATGTCTTCAAGAGCTCACCCTCTGTTCAATTCCCAATTGAACACATTCACTTCTTGTACCAAAGCACACTTGATCCCTTCTAAGTTTGTTGTTACCACAAACTACACAAGCTGAACATCTTCAAACAAACAAGTTCTTCACACAACAGTGGCCTTTATAACCAATAGCCAACCAATCCAGACAAACATCATTCAATCTAATTCTGAAATTAGAAAGAATGTCTACAAACAGACTTCCAAGCAATCAACACCCGATCTACTTCAGTCTACTCTACATATTTCTTCCAAACAAAACATTTACTTCATCATTCTCCATATGATTAGGTAGGCTAAAAATAGAAACCATGTAGACAAACACCCAGGATAATGTACTAACACCTAGTTAGAACATTTACCACACACTAAGACCTTATCACCATGATCCTAGATGTGCTCCACAAACTGGACTTACTATAGCATAATAATCCAAGAACTGAAAATCTTCAACTACATTATGCCACTAGCTTGAATCAGAAATCCAGAAATAGAGATAAACTCTCACCCACCTTCAAGAAGAAAAAATCTCCTTGTGTCTTTAATTCATCACTCTACAGCCTAAGAGTAATTTTTTCCAAGACAATCCTCAAGAACAACCAGCTGTCACACTCTAATTATCTTGATTCTTCTATTTCACTTTAGAGATCAACCAATTGCCACATTTTGATCACCTCCTTTATGAATCCTCATATGAAAAAGCCAATTTCCACACTTGTCTTCTTCACTTTTATCATAAATCTTCCAAAGATATCCTAATCAATAAAGTTGATCTTCAGCAAGTTGTCAAGATTGCAGTCCTTTTGAAGCATTCAATCCCTGTAGATCATTCTATCTTAAATTGATGTGCCACTCCACCAATTAGATTCTGATATTGAACTAGATGTTTGAACATTGTTAGTCCACATCCAGTTGTTAAATTCAACTCCTTCTTCTGCCACTTGAAATAACCTCCTTCCTTTACAGAACAAAAGTTCCATGCTCTCATAGACTTGATTCATCAATCAAGTTTGAGTAAACAACCTCCATTCTGTTGGTTTTGCAGAAATTCCTACCAATATCATATAATGATGAGAAACTTCCAATGTTTCTCCAAAGTCTTCAAACCTGCCACTTTCTGAATCTTCAGAAGGAATAGTTTAGAACTACACCTTGCAGCTATACCAAGGATGACATTTCTCCTTGGGTAAAGCAATATTCACAAAGCCCTGATGATTTATCAATTATAACTTCATGATTATGAACACCTTTCTTGTCAAGGGAAGAACAAAACTCTAGCTTCACACACCATACAATAATCTGCATCCTTGCACCAATAGACCACAAATAGCACTTCTTAACTCCCCATTTCATGAACAACCAAAGCTCCTTTTGAAGATGGGTATTAGTTACTCATAACACTTTCTGAACCACAAGATTCATACTGTAGATATGCATATTTCCCAGATAAATACTAAGTCTCCCTTAAAATTATTCACTTTTATGCATCATACAAACAATAGACAAACATCAATTCTCCCGTCAAGGTATTTACTATAGGTCAGATAGGATTACCTTCTCACACAAGGTAGGACATGAGTCTGACTTCTTCTTCTGCATGCATATGACACTTTCTGAGATGATGTTCTAACATCCTTTCAGACTTCAGTATCAATCACAAACATCTCCACAAAAGCTCATGCAGGTAAACATAGGGGAATTAACCATTAGTAGTTGATCAGGCCAACATACACACAAGAAGCAGCTGGAACACTTCAATAGACTTCTTCTTTAGACCTAGTATTTAGACTGTCTGACTTGAGATGTCTTTATACACAATATAGCTACTAATTAGCTATATCCACATCAGTCAATTCCACAAGTTGACACAACTTGGCCTTTATGTACAAGGAGTCTCTCTAAAATCCCACCCCTTGAAGCTCAAGTACTTCACTCCTGCAACAAGGAATGGAAATAAACTATCCTCAGGAGAAAAAGACATGTTGATCACTCCTTGATCAACACACACAACTAAGAGAAGCTCCAGGGCCATAACCTTCTTAGACACACCATACAAATGCCTCCTCTTCCAGATCAGGAGTAGGTTCCAAACATGTGTGAAATAAACACAATATTTTAGCACCCAAGCATCTATATAGTTATTCCGTGGACAATTGAATCATGTCTAATTCTGATGTGATGTTCTATCATGGGATAAGACATCATTCCAAGGATCACACAGAGATCTGTAGACAAGAGATATGTCTGTTTAAAATAGTCTTCAGATCTCCAAACAACCACTTCTCTTCACCGTGCCTTGGGTGGACTTGAAAAAAAGTCTTCAAGTATCATTAGCACAGTTGACAGAAGTAGATAGATATATATCCCCAACATCATATGATATATCTCCAGAGAAGAGCAGTATTCTCGCACAAAAGAAGTTATCAGAAGATAAGCAGCGAATACAAACTCCTCAGAAACTTCAAGTGTCACACCATAGCCCTAGCAAAATATCCAGGTGACACTAACAACAATAAGTTTGAAAATAAATCAAACTTGTCACAGTAGCAGCACAACCCCATGCTACAACATCTTAACAGTCCATCCTCCACTTCTAAGGACCATTAACATATCAAAACAACTTTTTAGAAGAACCTTTCTACCTTGACCATAAACCAGAAAGTATCCCCTTTGGATCTCATCCAGAAACAGACTAGGATGCTTGCTCTGATACAAATTGAAATTCTGGTATGACAGATTCAGATGTAGAAAATGATGTTGAGACATCTTATCTGTTACATATAAGCATGACAAGGTACAAACAACAACACTTTTAAAATTCTCATATATCAGATTCAAACATTCTTCAGGATGTTTAAACATCTGATATGACATTCAACACATATATTGCATGAAATAAACTGAAAGCTGTAAAAAAACACATTCAAATTATTAACCCAGTTCAATGTTAACTTGTCTACTCTGGGGGCTATTAAGCCTAGAAGGAAATACACTATGTAGTATCAATTCAAAGACTTCTCAGCAAACACCTACAGTTTACAGTCTTCTCACTTAATCACTACTCGTGCAACTTCTACTTAGGAACTCCTAAATATGTGAAACTCATCCCCACTTCCAATCACCTCAGTGATATCTCACAGTCCTCAATAGTCAGTTGATGATATTGACGGCTCTTTACCTACACAACAATCTAAAATAGAAGCCACATTTCCATTACAATATATTAACCTTGCTTCACAACTTCAGTTAAGTACATAACTTTTCTTGCTTACAAGCTTCGATAATCACAAATAAAATAGCCACAACAGGGTTCCTTGTTGCGCACGGCTGCCACAAGAACACAACCCTAATAATATTTACATTTTCGGTTGGTTGGTTCTAAACCTAGGTTACAAGGTTTCTTTCTATAACCTATTCCCAAATGGATTTGGGCCTAAAAACTCACAACAACAGCTGCTACAAATATGCAGAAAAATCTACTACAAGTATACAAAAAGATCTTCAATATAAAAAGTTCTAAAATATCTCTAAATATAGAAACTCTATATTTTTCAATATTTGTCTTCAATTTAAATTTGAGTCTTCAAGATCTTTTACATCAGCGCCATTAGATTGATTTAAATCTTCAAAAATATTTTGTTTCTGTTAAAACCTAACAAAATATTCAATCCATCTTCAGCAGTTCATGATGTCGAATGAACTGTCTTGACATCTTCTTCGACATGTTGTTCCAAATGTTAAAACATTTCAACACAACATGTTTGGACGCACACAAGAGGATTCTTTGCTTAATGTTTTCTTTTCTTTTTCAAAGATCCTGTACAAACACACTGCTGCTGTATTTGTTTTACGAAATTAATGCCAACCTAAAAATACAGAACTTACAAAATCAATTGTTTCGGTTGAGGCAAAGGAGAACTAACTTCAGGACGAGAACTCTCATCATAAAGGGATTTGACAAAAAAAATACCGATTAGTATCAATAATATAATCCCAACTGTCAACACCTTCCTTAGTAGGCCCGCGGTTGGCAAGAAATTTTGTAACATAAAGTAAATCCATGGATGCATCAACAGAAGTAACAATACTGCTCTTAAGAACAGACCCTGGGATATTCCACTACCAAATATTGCCCACCCACATTCCCATTTCCTTGACAGGACAATACTTGGTACACTTTTAAGAATACAAGTGGGGATACAGGAGCTTAAGAACCCCTGCTCCTGACCAATATGAATTCCATAATGGAATTGCAGTGTCGACACCTAAAACCGGCTGAATTAAGTTCCAAAATTCCACCATGTTTCCAAAAATACAGGCCTTACCAATATCTTTCAACCAAAGAGAATCTGACGCATATTTAGAGAAAGGATCAACTCTACTAGCAAGATAACCATACCTATGATGGATAATAGGTCTCCAAATCTCTTTACCTTCATGAATAATTTCCACATCCATTTAACCAACAAAACCTTATTAAACATGCCAACATGTTTAATACCAAGGCCACCATTCTCTTTATATCTACATATCCGACTCCAACTAACCCACGCGATACTGTCTCTATTTCTCAAATTGGACCAAAGAAATCTTCGTTGAATAACAATAATCTCTTTGGCAATATGCAACGGAGCTTTAAAAAAAGGAGAGGTGATGAATAGGTAAATTCAAAAGAACCGAATTAATAAGGGTGACCCTACCACCTATTGTCGCTCTCAGGATTTTCATCCTAGTACAAACGCGAAAGTGGCACGGAAAAGGTAGAGTCCCCAACCAGACATTTTTATCCCGAATGAATGAGTAAGGTAATGCTGCACAAACTGAGGAGAAAAGGACAAGGTCCTGCAAACTAGAGATTCTGGGTTCGGGAGTCGATTACAAACTGGGAAGGTATTATCACCCCAGATCGTCCTCTATACCCGACGGGATCCACGCTTGTTAATTTGTTTCAAAGGGTAAGGAATAAAACTGCTACTGAATAAAAACCGCTATTGGAACTGGATTGAAAAGAAAGAACTGGAAAAAGAGAACGAAAAGGTACGGGAAAAATGTAGGGAAAATAAAGAATATGCTCGAATGGGCCCTACCCCACTGCCTACATATCTCATGGGAAATGAGAATAAGAGTCGACGTAGTTTTCCTAACTAAGGCGGAAACTTGTTTGTGCTTTTTATAAATTGAACTACTTATGTCCATGCTCAGGTGTCGTAGGCTCGTCTCGTACGAGTGCGTTACCGTCTTGCAAAGAGACAATTCGTAGCAAATTCGCGTTTAGAATGAATGAGGTGATAAGAGAATTCTCGCAGGAAAGTCGCTCGTTGTTAGTTTGTAGCTTTTATAAGCTTTTATTGAATTTGGCATAGGAGAGTGTATCTGAGTCTTACTCAATGAGCAGAAGTGAACAAATTGTTTCCTAAGAAAGATGTTAACTTGGAACACAAGTCAAACATGGACAAGAGAAGATAAAATTCCAATACAAAAGTCAGAATCTAAAAGGCATATTTATGTGAAGATTAGAGTCACAAATTATCCTCAAGTGAGCAAGCATAAGCCCTAATTGGATGGCATAAATGCCTTCCTCAAACTAGGTTAGGAGGAGGGTAGAAAGAAGCATGAAAAGTTACTTGAGAATCAAGGCATCAAACAAATAAAAATGGTCATAAAAAAATTAGCAAATTAGGTCCCTAAAGTCACCAACAAGAAGCCAACATTGTGTCAAAATATCCCTACAAAATTCACACTTAAACTCCACCAAATGGTCACTCAAAGTTACCTAAGGATGACTAGAGAACTTTCACAAACATGGCTTCCAAAACTATGGACAAAATGAGCTTAAAAATATGACAAAACTATTTTTAGGTTCCTTTTTGAGTCTTTTAAAGATGTAAAAAGAATGGTGTGAAAATGTTGCTTGAGGTGGGAGAATTAAATTGGATAAGATAGAGTGTTCCTATGGAAATCAAATGAAAAAAGAAATCAAATGAAAAATAAAAATAAAAAATTGAAGAAATCAGAAAATAAAAAGACACAAAATTTCTGAAATGTGTTGAGATGTTAAAATGATTTTTGTGGAATTTTATCACGAGTTCTGATATTTTTTGGATATTAAAAGGAAACTATGTTGAAAAAATAAAGTGAAAAGAAAATGAATTGGGAGACAGGTGCTAAACCAGTAATTTGTAGTTAAAACAATAGAATGGGCTTAAAGCATGGGGGCGGATAACAAAAGATTCCAGGCCCAAATGCACCAAGGCCTGAGGGAGTATGGTGGGAATTCAGTAAACATATTTGACTTGGTATGGATCGTTGGATCTATGGACTTCTAAGGTAATTGCATCCAAAGGTTAAGGGAGTGAGGATGTATGATAACTATGTAATGCTAACACATACGGGATCACAATGGAAAGGTCCTACCGGGCGGTGACAAGTGTCACCCCCGGTATGGACAGAATCAACAAAATCCATTAAACCTTATCTGAATCCTCATCTAATTCTTATATCTCTTTATCATATTCTCCTAAAAATCAAAATCAAAACAAATGAAAATACAAACTCACGAAACACTCACAATCTTTCTCCCTACATACACCGCTCGTCCGCTTCCTCTTTCTAACATGACACTGCCAACACGTCTGAGAAGGCGGTGGCGCATGGTGTCGTCCTTTGTCGGCCATTCACGTTCAAACACCAAAACTTAAACACAAACCCTACCTCAAATTTCTCTCTCATTCCAAATCTGAAACCAATTTCTCCTAAAAATCTCTCAAAATATTAGATCGGTGCAATCAAAAAACACAACCACGGAATTAACGAACAAGATTCAACGAGAAGCAAATAAACTAGCGGTCTCACATTGGATCCTAGGTCCAAAAGCCATAGCTACGAGAGAGAGTGAGCAATTCGTACCTGTGATTTTACCGATGATGAAAAGTACAATTCAGGTATGGATTCTGTTTGATCCACATCACACTCTATCTTCCACTTTTCAAATCCGCGTTGTTGTTCTTGTTATGTTGATAAACGAAGTCGTGGATGAATCGCTCTTGAACTCCTTCTCCTTCTTTACCGTTACGATTCGATGATGCTTCTTGAATTTGAATTCGTCGAGTTTTGTGCTTGCGGATTATTGGAGATTTGAAAGTTGAATTTGTTTTGTTCTATTGATTATTGTGTTGTAGGTAGATGAGGAAAGTGTGAAATGAAGATGATGATCGTCGAGGAATGATGAATTCAGTTATGTGGGAGATTGAAGAACAATGACGAATTTTCGATTTTCCGATGAAGTGATGATGAAGATAGAGAACTAATATGAAGATGATGGTGATGTTTGAAAGAGATGATGAAGTCGATGAAGATCAATCAGAGAGAATAGAGGTTTCTGAGTTTTTTCTGTGTAATCTTTGTAACTGAAAAATCTTATCTGTAACTGAATCCTCTTTATATCAATTGGAGTTTGTTGTGAGTTTCTGTTATGTTGATTGAATGAAGAGCGATGGAAAATGGTTAGATGCAGAATCATGAATCAGATTTTTAACAGAAATTGGTTATCCCGTCCCTTTTTCTTTCTGATTTTCATTTAGGTCCTCCTTCATCCATTCTAATGAAAACCAAAAACTCATTGATTCTGAATTCTTATGTTATTTTCAATTTTCTGTTTCATTCCTCATTTTGTTATGATTTTCTGCGTTTTTAACCGTTCTCTCGTGTGTTTTGGATGTGTTTTATATCAATTGTCACTGTGTTTTTGTATGCATTTGGGTGCATGAAGCTTGTACTTGGGCACTATACTGACGTGAGTTGGGAAGTGGCTGCAAGCTGAAGAACTTTCATATCATATTTTTGTATTTAATTAGTAAAAAACTAATGGGTTTTGTGGTGGACTAAAACGGGTTTGAAAGTTCTTAGAAATTGGACAAAAATGAATGTGGTTATTGGGTTTAATTTGAGTAAAAAAAATGGACTTTATGGACACCTGACTTTGAAATGGGGGTTGGTAATTAAAAAATGATTCTCGGACATCTAAAATAGAATGTATAAACGAAAAATGAATTGAAATTGTTCAGTTGACTTTATTCTTGAAAATGAATTTTGTTTTTTTAGAAAAGATTGATGACGAGATATGATCCAAAACTCCAAGGAATCCAAACTTTGAATCCGTAGCAAAATTTCTCAATCAAACCTCCAACACTAATTGCACATCACAACAAGCCCTAAGCAATTGACACGACCATAATGCTTGCATCACAACATAGACCCACAACTTGATTTCTTGTATCCTGAATACCAATACCCATTTGCCGTGAATCTTAAGTCATCTTGGACACACATTGGTATACAATACCCTGCTTCCCAAGTGATGAAAAAAATCTCTTGAAAATAAAAAGATCCACTGATGAACAAACCTCGCACTGAAGAAACTCTCTTGAGGACCACATGGTCAGGTAAATAAAACCTAACTCCTGTTATGAGACGAAGTAGGTTCAGAAATATAGAAAATCACTAAGATCCTTGTTCAGAAATCAAATCCCATGAAGCTATGATGAACCCTTAAACACTTGACACTCTTTGAGAAATATTGGAGAAAATAACCCTGATGCTTTGATAGGAAAATATGCATGACGTCGAGGGTTCAACCTTTTGTCTCACTCTGAATGTAATGGCCAGATAAATCACCTTTAGACTGGAAACTTCCCACCACAAGAAGATGCCTCGATCCCATGTCTCAGGAGCTCAATGAAATGCATGATTGTGAATGTTATGACCTAATGGAGAATGCAGATGAACATGAAGCAAGAGCCAGTTAGGATATTGAATATGAGGGAAAATTTTAGGGTGTTACACTTATAGATAAATTCATCCCCCTCCAACAGGATAATTTCGACTTGAAACACGAGATGACTGGTTTCCAAAATGAAACTCTCCTTTGGTTTCCTCCTATGGTAATACCCAGAAACTTGAATGTAACCGAACCAAACCTACAACAAAGAAAATCTTCAGCAACCTTCATGAACTCTTCCTTCAAACCCACCCGAAAAATACAGCTCTTATGAAAAATCACTCTAAGGCCATAAATCATCTCAAAACCACGTAATATGGTTTTAATGGCCCACAAATTCTCGTACGATCCATCACAGACCAAGAGAGTATGATATGTGAATTGAAGGATATTATAAGAATATTGATTATTAACTTTAAAATCCAACAACATATTCATAGCAACAATCCTTTTAACTAAAACCGCCAAGCATTCTGCAATGATAGAAAACAAGAGCAGGGATAAAGGATTACCATGTTTTAAACCTCTAGACGTTTTAAAATCGTTAGAGGGACTACCATTGATCAGAATAGAAAAGTAACTAGAGAACACCGCACCCTTAATCCAACACATCCAAGAAGGACCAAAACCCATTGCGATAAGCACTTCAGATAAAAACTCCTAATCCACACAATCATATGCTTGGGAGAAATCTAATTTAAAAAGTAAGCAAGCGTGCTTTTTCCTTTTATCCAAATCAAAGATTTCATTATGTCGCTACCTGGATTTCCATCCTGGTACAAATGCGAAAGTGGCGCGGAAAAGGTAGAGTCACCAGCCAGACATTTTTATCCCGAAGGAACGGGAATGGTAATGCTTCACAAACCAGGAGAAAAGAATAGGAAGGAAAAAGGTCCTGCGAACCAAAGAGACTGAGTTCGGGAGTCGATTACGGCCTGGGAAGGTATTAGCACCCCAGATCGTCTGTCGTACCCGACGGGATCCACGTTTGCAAAGAAACTGTTTCAAAGGGTGAAGAACTGAAAGCCGCTGCAAAAGAAAGACTGAAACTGGATAAGAAAAGAAAAGAAAGGGGGAAAATATAGGGAAAATAAAAGAGTGCTCAAACGGGCCCTACCCTGCTGCCTACGTACCTCATCTGGACATGAGGATCAGAGTCGTCGTAGTTCCCCTAACTAGGGGTGGAAAGATTTATTGTGTCTTAAGGCTTGAACTGCCTATATCAATGCTCAGGTGTTGTAGGCTTGGACGACGAGTGCGTTACCGTCTTGCAAAGTGACAACTAGGAGCAAGTTCGTACGTAATGAGTCAGGGTGATGAGAAAAAAAGTCCCAGAGGAGAGACCTTTATTCTTTTTCCAATGTTTTTATAAGTTTTTATGAGTGTGGCACAAGGAAGTGAACTCAAGATCTTTTCCATGGAATGTGTACTTGCTACTACATTCCAAGATGGAATAATAGAACAAGCACACCAAGTAAGGAGAATTTATCCAAGACTTGTTTCAAAGGACAAGGGCCTAAGCTCACTAACTTGTTGAACTTATTAGATGTTTTAGTGATTAAGAATGAAGAAGTAGTTTTTATGATTTTCTTGATGAAGATGACCTCATGATCAGACTTGTTCATCATGCTAGACAAGTGTAATATTCCAAGATGGAATGAATACATATGCCCCATGGAATAAGGCTATACACAAGAAGCCACTTCTTTCTTTATTAAGGTGTTTTTTTATGGTTTTTGTTTCGAGATGAGAAAGGAAAGAAACAAAAGGATCTTAAAGTTAAAATCTAATGGGGAAAGTCTAATCCTAAAGTTATCATACAAAGGTGGTCCAAGGTTAGTGTGGTTTGAAATATATCCTAATGAAGAAGGAAAGAAGAAAGAAGCAGAAGAAAAAAGAACTAGAATACAACTTACTCCTCTAAAGGAGATGAATTGTTTCTAAAGGGGGAAAGATGAAGTTAAACAAAAGATGGCATAAGGCATATCACAAAAACAGATGAGAAAGCAAAGAATAAAAAGATGAGATGAATACTTGAAATGTGGATATCATCCACACTTCACTTACCATGAGCCCCTACATGGAAAGGTTAGATAATGCACAAGTAATAAGATGAAACAAATAAAACCAAAAGATCAATTTAAAACATCACAACCAGAAGTAACACACACCATTCATACGCTATGATCACACACACAAAACCATGAGAGGATTAGAGAAAACAACTCATCATAAAGAAATTCAAGTCACTATGAAAGAACAAAACACCTATGAGATAACACAAGGCATACAAAGTGAACAAGCATCATACAATTCAAGAACAGAACCCTAACATATCAAAGGAGTGCCTAAACAATAAAAGAAATCAAGAAAGGGAGCATACAAGTTCAATTATTGTCAATATGGGAAGCAAATAAGCATAAGAAGTGAAGTGAGCATACATACAAATGTGAGAATCTTCAAGAACAAGTACTTCAAAGCAAATCAAGATGCAAACATCATACAAGGACCAGGGACCAGGGACCTATACACATGTCAAGAGGACTCTAAACATCCTATAGGAGTTGGCACAAGTGCCCTCCTAACCTAAGAAGCAAGCATGTAACAAGAAAAGACACAAATTAAGGCAAGAAAACAAGAAAATTCACATTAAATCAAAACTTCATTCAAAAATTCCATAATTAAGCACAACTATTCCTTAAACTCCTAAAAACAACATACCAAAAGGAGAGGTCCACAAACAGAAGCAAACTAGGGTAATGGAGGGCATACATTACAATTAGGATTTTGAAGATCATGCACCAAGAAACTTGACAAAATTCAACTTAAAAATTCCTAAAAAAATGTGAGATAAATCACTAACAAACTACATCATGTCCATGATCCAGAGCAAAAAGAACCAAATCAAAATTCAAATCTATGATCAAGATAAAAAATAAACAATACAACATGCATTTTCTAAAAGAATTAAAAGAAATATTAAACTAAATAATTAATTCTACCACGAAAAATAAAAATAAATGGAAAAGAAAAGTATACAAAATTAAAGAAAATTAAAATTGATGTCCATGATATTTTGGTGATTTTTTAGAAATCTCTAGCTATTTTTATGAATTAAACAAAACAAATCAAATAAAAGAAAAATAAAATAAAATAAAATAACAAAAGTAATAAGATCCTGTGGCTAAGATTCAAAGACAAACAGATCAATGGTTACGCGTGCTGGTCAGCAAGACTCCTAAGTATTTACATCTAACACACCACATTCAAACTAACTAATTAAATGACATCCTACGACTATGACTTAAAATTAACTTAAACTTAATTAATTAAACTAATTAAGCAAATCTGGCTTGATTAAACAAAATCCGACGGTTGTGAATCAAACTGGGTTTATAAACCATAATTAGCAAGATCATCGGCCGGAGAAGCGCTGGTCATCTTCTCCGGCCATCCACACACATGCAAATATCAAAACTCCACCAAAATACACAAACCAATTATCAAAATGATCACAAGGTCACGTAGAACACAAATCCAGTCTCCAAATTCACTAAACATTCCTAAATAAGCTGAATCGAAGAGATAAAGTTTGCATAAAAAAATCCAGATCCAACATACAACCATAATATGCGTTCAAACACTCCACAAATAACTTCAGAGTAACCATCACCACACAAGGATCAATATGCACACAAGAAAAACAAGAAATACATGGATCAATTTGAAGGTCACCTGAAGTTATGCAGATCTGGAAACACCTTCAAAAATCCAAGGAGAAGCTGCAGATCCACTCCAAATGAACTCTAATTGCAAAATAAATGCAATTAGAGCCTTGAGAATGGCTAGATCTTGAAATTCGAATCAACTTGCACTGAACTTGGACCTTGTGAAATCCTTGACTAGAGCTTGCACCAATGACTGATCTGAGTTCCTTAGAGTTCACTGATCACGAATGTGTGAAGAAAACTTGTTGAAGCCCTAAAAGAAGCTTGATTCAAAGAGAAACAATTTTGGAGCAAAAAACTTGTGATCTCAGTGTTGTGTGAACCTTCCACCCTTAACTATGATCAGATGGAGTTTATATGAGGTGAAATTTGGGTCTGACTAGGGTTAAATGCCCAATGGAAGCGTGGTTAACACAATGTATGAGATTTTGAAATTTTTCAAATTGAATCTCCACTCCCCTTCAGCACGTGCATGGCCTTACTTTTTCTCATGTAATGCTCACACTTCATGCATTGATCACAAAGGGATGGACTTTGGGCCTTGTGGTTGCACAACTTGCAAGTTTGACATGCTTTTGCCATTTTGCCACTTAGGGTGCAACTCTTAATTCTCACGCGCGTGCTGGATAACACTCGTGCACATGGCTCTCATATTATGTGTAATTCATCATGGCAAAAGGTTTATGACTTATTATGGCCTTGATCATGAAGTATGATGTATTTTTCAAAAAAAACACATGATGATAAAGCATGCATACAAGGCACGAAAACACTTGTTTCCTTGGAGAAAAATGAAAGTGAGGAAGTGTCCTTGAATGTTCCAATTAGAAATGATATACCAGAACCCTTGAATATGATTTACAAGCCTTTTTGCATCATGGTAACAACTTAAAATTATGGTAATACCCCAAAACATGCCCAAATTCAAAATGTCATAACTTCTTAACCACAAATGCTATGGATGAGTTCTTGTACTTTTTGGAAATGCGAGAAAAAGCCCAACAAGTTTCGTCTTTGAGGAAAAATCATTTGAGGTCATCTTGGTCATGAAATAGGCCTTTGAAAACTAGGGCAAAACTTACCAAAAATGGAAATTTTCATTATAAGTCATTTTCCAAAAATAGAAACCCTTTCAAAACCTCTTGATTCTTGATTTTTGACACCAACAAAGTTCTTCTTTGACCTTAAGAATGTCCCTTGGCTTGAAAAATAGGATTGGAACCCTTGAATTCCCACAGTTGACTTTTCAGATGCCCAATTTGACCAATTTCTTCCTCCACAAGTAACTGATGAATTGCTTGACTTCCTCAATGAGTTTTCTCACCAAATTTCATCCATAGGCTTAAAATACCATATAAGGACTTTGACCACAAGAATTGGTCAAAAATGAAAGAGATCCATGCTCAAAAGCAAAACCCTAATTTAGGGTTCATTAGTGTAGGAAGTGACTGCATCTTTGATCTTCTAGTGATCTTTCACCCTTCTTGGATCTTGTAAGAAACTTTGAACTTGTATGGGGTATGAGGAATCCTTGTGAATATTTTTCAATGTCACTTGGCCCCTTTGCTTTGACTTATAGAATCATGAATTCTCAGATGATTCATATGCCCAATGCTAGAACATGTGAGTGTTATGCCTCATTTTTCTATGCTAGATGCTAAGGATATGATGTGCTTATGATGATTATGATTTGAAAATGATGATAAAAGGGAGAGGGAAAATTTAGGGTGTTACAGATGCCCCTATTCAAACATCTGTTAATCTGAAAAGGATGAAAGCCTAGGTTTTCGGCCGTTCGAGATGAACTTTGATTGAATACCCATAAAAACCAAAATTTGCACTCCGCCGGAGAATAAGAAAGGGAATGGGAAATAAACCCAATCCAAACCAACAAATTGCTTGAGACCCTTGCTGAAAAGTAACTCAAAACCAAAATCTTGTGTAAATTCAACATCAAACGGAGCAGACGAGCTTCCTTCAAACAAACCTGTTATGCCACGTGGATAAATAACAAACCCGTTATGCCTGCTGAATAAAATCCAGGACGGATGAGCCCTCATCATACATCTTTCTCAAATATATGGTGCCTAAGACGACAAAGTCTTCTTCGGATAACCTGTTACTCTAGGACCGGTAGTGCACTTAAGCTTGTGGGATAGACATGCACAAATAGGATAGACAAACCCTCTTCATATACCTTGCGTAGATATATGGTTCTAGGACGGACGAACCCTCTTCAGAAATCTTGCTTAGATATGTGGTACTCAAGATGGACGAGTCTTCTTCGGATAACCTGTTACGCTAGGAAACCGGTAAACATTTTGACGTTTAATCCCACCGTCAGGATTTAGAACCTCCTCAATACGGACGAGTATTGGATGATCATCAAGGAAAACACGAACGAATGCCCTAAGTCAATGATACAGATGAGTATCATACCATGATCAAGGAAACACGGACGAGTGTTTCAGGCAATGATACGGACGAGTATCAGCCACTGATACAGAGGAGTATCAGAAAGGTCTCAAACACGGACGAGTGTTTTTCAAAAGATAACACGGACGAGTGTTAAGGACGATATGGACAAGTATCAGAAAGGTATCAAACACAGACGAGTGTTTGTCAAAAGATAACACGGATGAGTGTTAAAACGATACAGACGAGTATCAGAAAGGCATCAAACACGGACGGGTGTTTGTCAAAAGATAAAACTGATGAGTGTTAACAACGATACAGACGAATATCGGAAAGGTATCAAACATGGACGAGTGTTTGTCAAAAGATAACACGGACGAGTGTTAAAACGATACGGACGAGTATCGGGAAGGTATCAAACACGAACGAGTGTTTCTCAAAAGATAACACAGACAAGTGTTTAAAACGATACGGACGAATATGAGAAAGGTATCAAACACGGACGAGTGTTTGTCAAAAGATAACACGGACGAGTGTTAAACATGATACAGACGAGTATCAACAAAAAGAAACTCGATTTGAGAGGAGAATGGCAACTCTGTATGGGAGAATAATATCTGTAGAATACTCTACTGAGGAACGAGATCAAGATGCTCTGGCAATGCTTGACTCTGGCTGAGGATAAGAACAACTGGCTGAGTTGTCACAAGGGCCATAAATAAATTGGCAACTTCCTGGGGAATATTTCAATGATGGACAACTTCCAAACATGAAAATCTATGGGGAATATCATCTTCAGGCTTGGTTGGAGAAGATGCTTGGTTAAATAACCCTTGCCGGGAAACGAATTCTGACATTCTGAACTCTGTGGAGAAATGCAAGGCCTTCGGCTACCTACTAGGAATACTTTATTGCTGACTCCGTTTGGGGAAAAGAACTGTTTATTTAACCTTGAAGTTCTGCTTGGGATATCATATGCTCTAACTCAGCTGTGGAAAGGCTAAATGGGACCAAACACTCATTGTTTGTACCTGCAACAACAAAAGTGCATTCATATGCCCCGGGAAATTACATGGCATGAGTTAATCCTCATATGTCACCTGCCGTTCAAAGCATTTTTAGATGTTTTCCTTTCGCACGCCATTCATAAAACCAACAAGTTTATATGCAATGTTCTTTTACCAAAAATTCAGGACATTTTTGCAAATAATGTAAATAAAACAAGAAACAAAGACTAAGATTTTTGACTGAATATTCTTTTATTGATGAGCCTCTGAATAGGCGAGAATTTACATCAGGAAGCAACCACCTGGAAAGAGGTAGCCACCACAAAATTGAGAAGAAGAAACTATCCTAAAGGCAATGTACACGACATTTCAATGTGTTTCCTTTTTGCTATGACCAGTATATCTTCATGACTTTTCGTTCCTGCCTTCGCCTTCTGAAGAGGAAGATGAAACGGATCCCTATCCTTTGGATATTGCCAGATTAACTGAGATGATGATGTGGTACAAATTACCCGGATCGCAGTCATTCGCTTATTCCCTTATTTTGCGTGGATTGCCCTTTCGGGTTTTCAATCCACCGGGATACCCTTTTTTGCCTGAGCTGTCCAATGTGGCTTTTCAACTTAGCGGGTGTACAATTTTTTATTTATTTCCCTAACTTTTGCTCGAGCTTTTTATTATGTTTTTAGCTCGCCAGGATGCCCTTTTTTTGCCTAGACTTATAATTCTGTTTTTTGTGTCCAGCGAGTCCTTTTTTATGCGAAGTATTTTTTAACTGCGTCCGATTTAACAGGGGACTGGAAGTCTTCACCATCCATAGTAGTGAGCATCAGTGCTCCATCAGAGAAAACTTTATTTACTATGAATGGGACTTCATAATTTGGTGTCCACTTGCCCCTGTGATCTAAACCTGGAGGAATGATCCTTTTGAGTACCAGCTCACCAACTTGGTACTCCCGAGTACGTACTCGTTGATCAAAAGCTCGCTTCATTCTTCTCTGATAAAGCTGCCCATGACACACAGCTGCTAATCCTTTTTCATCAATTAGACAAAATTGGTCATATCGGGCACGCACCCATTCGGCCTCGTCAAGCTTGACGTCCATCATCACACGTAAACAAGGAATTTCCACCTCCACTGGTAAGACTCCATCCATACCATACACTAGGGAAAACGGAGTTTCCCCAGTAGACGTCATGACTGAAATACGGTACCCATGCAATGCAAATGGTAACATCTCATGCCAATCCTTATAAGTGACGACCATCTTCTGCACAATCTTCTTAATATTCTTATTTTCCGCCTCGACCGTACCATTCATCTTTGGTCGGTAAGGAGAAGAATTGTGGTGTTGGATTTTGAAGTCCCGACACAGTTCTGCCATCATTTTGTTATTCAAATTGAAACCATTATCAGTAATGATTCGCTCGGGAACTCCATATCGGCAAATGATATCTCTTTTCAGAAATTTGGCCACCACTTGGCGAGTGACATTGGCATAAGACGCTGCTTTGACCCATTTGATGAAATAGTCGATGGCGACAAAGATGAAACGATGGCCATTTGAAGTAGTAAGCTCTATTTTTCTGATCATGTCAATGCCCCACATAGAAAAGGGCCAAGGAGATGACATGACGTTGAGCGGGCTTGGAGGTACATGCACCTTGTCTGCATAGATCTGGCATTTATGACATTTACGGGCATATGAACAATAGTCTGCATCCATTGTTAGCCAATAGTACCCTGACCTCAACAATTTCTTAGCCATTGCATGTCCTCCTGCATGAGTATCGAAGGATCCCTCGTGGACTTCCTGCATTAACATGTTCGCTTCCTGCTTGTCCACATATCTGAGCAAGACCATGTCAAAGTTTCTCTTGTATAGAACACCGTCAGTGTTTAGAAAAAAACTAGCAGCAAGCCGCCTTAAGGTCTTCTTGTCATTGGAAATTGCCCCAGCTGGATATTCTTTGATTTCCAAGAAATGTTTGATATCATGATACCAAGGCTTCTCATTAGACACCACGTCTACAGAAAATACATAAGCTGGTACATCAAACCTGGAGATGTCAATTCTGGGGACGTAATTCCAACACATGACCTTGATTGATGAAGAGAGCGTAGCCAATGCATCGGCAAATTGATTTTCATCTCGTGGTATATATTGAAGCATTACCGTTGTTAAGAATGTCAATAGTCTTCTGGAATAATCCCTATAAGGAATTAAGTGTTCTTGATGTGTATACCACTTGCCGGTAATCTGGTTTATCACGAGGGCGGAGTCTTCGAATATATCGAGGGTCTTAATCCTGAGATTAATAGCCTCTTCTATTCTCATAATGCATGCCTCGTATTCCGCTCCATTGTTGGTGCAACCAAAAGTAATTCTGGCAGCGAAGGGAAAATGAACACCTTCGGGAGTAATAAGAACAACACCAACTCCACATCCATTGATATTGACTGCCCCATCAAACATCTGTAGGATCAAGCGCTTACCACTGCACTAAAAGCAATTGCTGTTAGTGAAGGCGCAACTTTTATTTCCTTATAGTATAGAGTCTTTCAAGGGGCTGCGCCTATTAAGCGCCATGGGTTGGGATGTTAAGCCCATCGAATCCCTAAGGGTGACGCTGAATTAATAAATCCAACAATCTCCCCCCCAGTGTCAGCCGGGGGGATTCGAACCCATGACCTGGCTCTGATACCACTTGTAGGATCAAGCGCTTACCACTGCACTAAAAGCAATTGCTGTTAGTGAAGGCGCAACTTTTATTTCCTTATAGTATAGAGTCTTTCAAGGGGCTGCGCCTATTAAGCGCCATGGGTTGGGATGTTAAGCCCATCGAATCCCTAAGGGTGACGCTGAATTAATAAATCCAACAATCTCCCCCCCAGTGTCAGCCGGGGGGATTCGAACCCATGACCTGGCTCTGATACCACTTGTAGGATCAAGCGCTTACCACTGCACTAAAAGCAATTGCTGTTAGTGAAGGCGCAACTTTTATTTCCTTATAGTATAGAGTCTTTCAAGGGGCTGCGCCTATTAAGCGCCATGGGTTGGGATGTTAAGCCCATCGAATCCCTAAGGGTGACGCTGAATTAATAAATCCAACAATCTCCCCCCCAGTGTCAGCCGGGGGGATTCGAACCCATGACCTGGCTCTGATACCACTTGTAGGATCAAGCGCTTACCACTGCACTAAAAGCAATTGCTGTTAGTGAAGGCGCAACTTTTATTTCCTTATAGTATAGAGTCTTTCAAGGGGCTGCGCCTATTAAGCGCCATGGGTTGGGATGTTAAGCCCATCGAATCCCTAAGGGTGACGCTGAATTAATAAATCCAACAACATCAACTTCCATTTGGATTTAGGGTCTGTCCCCTCCTCCGGAAGTGGTTCCTCGCAATCTTTTTCTTTGAGGTACATGATGTCCTTATCAGGGAAATCAAATCTCATTGGCTAATAATCGTCTTCAAGGGGTTGTTGCGCAAGATAGTCTGAAAGTATACTTCCCTCGATGGCTTTCTGAGAAGTGTATTGAATGTCATACTCTATAAGCACCATATGCCACCTAGCAACCCTTCCAGTTAATGTTGGTTTCTCAAAAATGTATTTAACAGGATCCATCTTTGAAATAAACAGGGTTGTGTGAGTCAACATGTGCTGTCTCAGTCGGCGAGCAGCCCATGCCAAAGCGCAACAAGTTTTCTCTAGGAGTGAATAACGGGATTCACAGTCGGTAAACGTTTTGCTAAGGTAGTATATTGCATGCTCTTTTCGACCAGACTCGTCATGTTGGCCTAGAACACACCCCATTGATCCTTCTAGCACAGTTAAATACATGATTAATGGCCTTCCTGGAACTGGAGGCATTAGAATTGGAGGTTCCTGCAACTATTCTTTTATCTTTTCGAATGCTCTTTGACAATCTTCATTCCACCTGACCGTTTGTTCTTTTCTCAATAGTTTGAATATTGGCTCACATGTGGCTGTTAGGTGAGATATGAACCGAGTGATGTAGTTCAATCTCCCCAAGAAACCACACACTTCTTTTTCAGTTCGCGGTGCAGGCATATCTTGTATTGCTTTAACCTTTGCGGGATCTACCTCAATTCCTCTTTGACTAACAATGAAACCCAGCAACTTACCAGAACGCACCCCAAAGGTGCACTTGTATGGATTTAACCTCAAACGATACTTTCTTAATCTTTCAAACAATTTCTTGAGGTTAACCAAATGCTTTTCGTCATCACGGGACTTGGCTATCATGTCATCCACATAGCATTCAATTTCCTTATGGATCATATCATGAAACGGAGTCACCAATTCCCGTTGGTACGTTGCCCCGACGTTCTTCAAACCAAAGGGCATAACCTTATAGCAGAATGTTCCCCAAGGGGTAATAAATGTTGTCTTCTCCGTGTCTTCCAGCGCCATTTTGATCTGATTATAACCAGAAAAGCCATCCATGAAGGAGAATACCGAGAATTGAGCTGTATTATCCACCAATACATCAATGTGAGGTAATGGGAAATCATCCTTTGGGCTTGCTCTATTCAAATCTCGGTAATCAACGCACATTCGGACCTTGCCGTCCTTCTTCGATACAAGTACAATGTTAGCTACCCAAGGTGGATAACTAGTCACGTCAAGGAAATCGACATCCCATTGCTTCTGAACCTCGTCTTTAATCTTTAACGCCATGTTAGGATGGGTTCTTCTAAGCTTTTGCTTGACAGGAGGGCAGTCTTCCCTCAATGGCATCTTATGCATAACGATGTCGGTATCTAAACCTGGCATATCTTGATATGACCAAGCAAAAATATCCACATACTCTCAAAGCATGCCAATCAGTTCTTCCTTTACCTTGGCCTGCAGACTGGCCCCAATCTTAATTTTCCTCTTTACGTCTTCAGACCCAATGTTGATGACTTCAAGCTCTTCTTGATGAGGCTGAATAACCCTTTCCTCTTGTCTCAATAACCTGGTAATTCCTCGGGGAGTTCACAATCTTCTTCAACCCCTTCATCAGCATGGTAGATAGGATTATCAAAGTCATACTTGGTCATAGCAAAAGAGTTATCAGAGAAATCCGAATGATTGACTTTGCATAAGGATGTGCTTATTTTACATTCTGCTTTTTGAAAATGAACAAAATAAAATGAAAATATTTCCATTTTTATATTTTTTGTGAAAAATTTAAAAAGAAAGAAAAGGAACGCAATTTGTATAAAAAAATGTTCTTTATTCATGGTAAAATTAACTGCATAGAATGCAATGGTGGACCTACAATGGGTCCATACACCTTGGGTAGAGTGTAGGACTTGACATGAAAATGAATAAAAAGGAAAACAAGAAAAATTACTCTGTTGGACCGGTGACTTGAATGATCTCTTCAGCAAACCAGTTTTGTAATTCTTCCCCAGGAGCACATGGGTGCACCCAATTGTCCAGATCACAGTCACTGTCAGCATCTTCGTCCATGGCACACACATGATTGGGGTCAACCATCCCAACATTCTTGAAGTTCATTACCTTTCTATTCTGGGACCATCCAGCCTGCCCTGGTTGATAACCAATACCAAACTTATCATTCTTATTCTCAACCTCTAGCAACCTACCCCAGCCTTGGGCCTGCCCTGATTGTAACACTTCCTTAGCATGCTTATACAAAGAGATAGAAGTTCCCTCTTTTTCACTGCTCTAAAACATAGAAGTGGTAGACACTGAACTAACATTTTCCGCTTCAAACGTATGGGACAGGGTTTCATGGATTTCTCCGTCCATCTCAACATACTTAAATGTAGACAGGTGGCTAACAAAAATATCCTCCTCGCCACAAACAGTCACCACTTGTCCGTCCACCACATATTTTATTTTCTGGTGAAGAGTAGATGTCACGGCTCCAGCAGCATGAATCCAGGGATGTCCCAACAAACAACTATAAGCCGGCTGAATGTCCATCACATAGAAAATACACTTAAACACTTGGGACCCAATCTTCACTGGTAACTCTACTTCCCTGAAAACAGACCTCCTAGAGCCATCAAAAGCCTTTACCACTAAATCATTGGGCAGGAGGATAAGACCATCAACCTCCAATTTCATCAGAGCCTTCTTTGGCAGTACGTTTTGGGAGGAACCTGTGTCAACCAAGACATGTGACAGAACAACGCCTTTGTACTCCATTGTGATGTGCAAAACTTTGTTATGGTTCCTTCCTTCAGTTGTAAGGTCTCTGTCAGTAAACCCTAGAGCTTCTTTGTGTGCTTGCGAGCACATCAGCATCGATAATATGGAGACTACGGTAATCTCTTGAGGCACGTATGCAGACTGCAGTACCTTTAATAGAGATTCTCTATGTGCTTGCGAGCACATCAGCAACGATAGTATGTAAATCTTAGACTACGTTTGGTTCAGTTGATCCACTATCTTATAGTCACTCTTCTTTATTATCCTCATAAACTCCTCTACTTCCTTTTCAAAGACATTCTGATCAGCATTCGGGGTTACCACCTCCTCAGTAGCTACTTGATTGCCTTTAGCTTTGGCAGATGCTTCAACTTCATCGTTGTTCCGGAGAGTCTGTGGAGAAAACAATCGCCCACTTCTAGTGAAACCACCCAAGCCTCCAACACTAGCAACAACATGATTTATAGTCACAAGCTTATCCTCCACCTTTCGTCCTTGTACATACATATCTGGCCCATAATGCCATGGCACAACTTTGTCATCATCATAAGGTACATGACCAGGTACAGTGATTGTAACAGGACTGACTTCCTGTGGCACATAGATTCTAACAGGCTCTCTCCGGACTGGGGCTGGTATATCATCTGGATCATAGAAGATAGTCACAGTAGAAACACAGTCACTTTGTTTGTTAACTCTGTCAAACTACAATGTCCCTTTATTTATCAAATTTTGCAACCCAATTTTCAACTTTTCACAGCCATTAACAGACATCTCACATTCCTCACAATCAAAATCACATCCTGGAAATTCATATCCTCTTAACAACTTCTCCTTCACAAACAAGAGGGGAGTATGCACCTCCTTTATATCCAAAATCAAATTCAAGTGTTCTCCACCATCAATAACATTAATCCTAGCCCCACCATGATTTAGGATAGGATTAGAATTAACATTTGGTGGCGGCACAAAGTTGATAGCCTTTGAATCTACCAGGTCCTGAACTTTGTTGTGCAATGCCCTGCATTTCTCTGTTGAGTGTCCAGGAGCTCCTGAGTGGAAAGCATATCGTAAATTAGTGTCATACCCTGGTGGAAGATCACCTGGTGGTGGTGGAGCCAACGTCCTCAGTTGTATCATGTTCAAGTCTATCAACCTCTGTAGCAATGTTGTGTAGGTCATGGGAATAGCTTCGAAAACACGGTCAGCAGGGCGAGGCTGACGTTGTTGGTAAGGCCTCTGTTGATAATTGTTGTGTTGTTGTTGTGGTTGAGGAGCATGACTGGTGGGTATAGTGACAGCTGCCACTTGGTCATTTGAGTTCCTGTATCCACGACCCCTTCCTCTTCCATAGACAACATTAGTCTCCCCTTCTCTTCTTCTCTGAGGGCCAACAAAAGTCTTTCTCGCTCCAGAAGAACTTCAAGTTCCGTTGTCTTGGATCTTACCCATCTTCAATAGGGTTTCAACCTTCTCCCCTGCTATAACAATATCATTGAATTTTGTCGCCGAACATGACGTTAAACATTCAATGAACACTCCTTGTAAAGTTCCCATGAACATGTCATCCATCTCGTTTTCTAGCAGTGGAGGTTGTACTCTGGCAGCAAGCTGGCACCATCTTTAAGCGTACTCTTTAAAACTCTCCTTTGCATTCTGTGACATGCTTTGCAACTGCGTGCGATTGGGAGCCATGTCCAAATTATATTGGTATTGCTTAACAAATGCCTCCGCCAAATCTTTCCAACTTCTGACAGTAACCCTGCTTAGCTTCATATACCATTCCAAAGACGCCCCCAACAAGACTGTCTTGGAAATAGTACATCTATAGCTTTTCATCGTCCGTGTGGGCAGCAATTCTTCCAACGGAAGATTGAAGATGGGTTTTGGGGCATGCAGTGCCGTTGTACTTATCAAACGTTGGAGCCTTAAACTTGTAAGGGATCCTCACCCCGGGTACCAGCCCCAAATCAGTAATATCAAATCCCAAGGAATTCTGGGATTGGATAGAACGAATTTGTTCAGCCATCTCTTCAAATCGACGATTCATATCAACCCTTTGTCCTTCAGCCTCATCTAACAGTGTAAACTGTTCATCTTGTCCATCCATCTGAAGATTGTTCACTCCATCGTTAATAATGGTAACACCAGGTTGTACCACAGGAATTTCAGCATGACGGGCGCCTTCCCCATTGCGATTGCCTCCATCTCCTTGACCATTGTTCCTAGCTTGATTGCCCTCTACCAACTCGCGCAAGCGCTCCTGAGTTTGACCCATACCGGCCATAAGGGTCATGAATTGATCCATTCTTGTACGTAAGTCTGCCAAATCAGCCTGCATCTGATCCATCACTCTTTCTCTGTTCTCCTTTGTTGAATATCTGTGAATCTTCTTGGGACCCTTCTTTGGAGCTATAATGCCTGAAATCAGAAGAGACGTTAGAAACCTGGTAACTGTACCTGCAAAACAAACACCAAGTTATATGCATGCAATGCAACTATTCATGTTTCCATGGTCAGACATTTGGTGCCCCAGTTCCATTATTTTAGCAGGATGATCCAGATGGCCTTTTGTGGAAATTGATTTTCCATCACGAAATTTCTTTGAGAGGTATTCAGATCCTGATGGCTTTGGACAAACAAGTTTTAGCATACTCAGAGAAACACCAGAAGACTAAACATAGAAAGCTACTATAATAAACAAAACTTCAAAGAACTGTCCTTCCATCGGGCAATCGCCGATGAATATATCTGTCACGCCCTCTGATTCGAGACACTGTAAAGAAAACAAAAAAATATTAACAAACAAATAAATTTTTTTTACGAAACACACCGGAAGTAGCATAGATGCTACATCCGGTGTGTATTAACATAAAATTCCTCAACCGGAAGACGCATAGAGGCTACTTCCGATGAGTATTTAAAAAAAAACAAAACCGGAAGTAGCACAGAGGCTACATCCGGTTTGTAAATTTTAAAAAACGTGAACCAGATTTAACTTAAGTTATTCGGTGTGTATATTCACTGACCCGGAAGTAGAAGGGCTGGGTTATCCGGGAGCGAAAAATATAGAAATTTTTTTGGAGAGTTTGTTTCTTGCAAAAATAATCAGAAAAAATTTAAATTTTTAAAATACAAATTATTTATATAAAGACAATTTCGTCCAAAAAAAATTTATGTAAAAATACAAGGAATTATAGGAATACAAGATTTAATTTCCCTAAACTATAGACCGTCTTACCCATGCCCGACCCCAACCCTGTAATTCAAGAAGTATACTAAACACATTTTATATACAATTCTGGTATTGCTTTAGAGTCAATATAAAACGTTTCCGCCATTGATTTATTTGAATAAATTAAAAAAATATATATGAATTATGATTTTGGTTTTCACAAATTTTACCACTCCAACAAAAATGATATTTCACATAATGCTCTAGGAAGGACTACCTCCATTTTTTATTATAAATCATTTTGATATTTTCACACGTACTAAAAAAACATAAACAATAATATCATATAGAAAAGAGAAATTATAAAAAAATTATTTAAAATTATTTTTATTAATGATATGATGAAGATAAATTTAAAGAATTGATATAAATAAAAAGTATGTATATTTGAAAATATATTGGAAAAGATTAAATTAATAATTTATTAATATTATAAAATAAACATTTAACCATATATAAGAAAAAATAATTTTAATAATTTATTTATATTGTAAATCTATTTATAATTTAATACAAAAGAAAATCCAAAATGATTTATAATAAAAAGTGAATAGAATAATATTTAAAGGTTATTTGACTATAAATTTGAAAAAAAGTAAAGATGTATACTCTGAGAAATGATATAAAGACAAAAAAAAAAATGTCATTTCATAGACCCACATGCATGAAACCAGACTATAATAGACCACATGAACCCCCTATTCAGAATTTAAAGGAGAGTATTCATTCAGAATTTTCAACGAGAAAATTAGGTGTTGTCTATAAGTGTTGATTAAAATGAGCAGTTATCACAAGTCACATTGATTAAAATATTCAATTAAATTTATAATCTCACTATATATTAATTAGTTCATGAAGAAATTCTACGTAATTAAATATGATTTTTAATAACATACTTATAAAGAATTTTTTTATAAAAAATAACCTAGTTTTATAAAAATATTTTTAAAATAACAATGTTTTGAAAAAATTTACCAAAATGACATAGTTTGCCAACATATCTGCCAAACCAATGGGCGAACATGCATAAAGTATAAAACAGTTCGTTAATCCAAGTGACTAAAGTGTGAATTTGTTCACACATTCAACAAACCAATTGGCGAACATGCATGAATTATAAGGCAATTCGCCAAATAATGTGGCGAACATGTTGATTTTGAAGCCACACTCTTTGCACACATACATGTTAATATCTTAATTTAATTTCTCTATGTTAAACACTTATATTTTGATTTTTTTTAGTATATATGAAAAGAATTATTATTTTTTTACTTAATAATAATAATTTAATAAATTAAATTAAAAGAATTTGACAAAGAGAAATATAATATAAAATTATTATTGATAATTCAACAGTGATATTACAAAGATTAATTTCCCGTCCGATCTAAATGTCCCCCAGTACCACATCCACGGGGATGACCCCGCCTTCGAACTTTACCACGAGGTGGTTGAGGTGCCTCCTGTCGTTGTGTGTTTGGTGGAGGCGGTTGTTTTTGAGCCGATGATTCTGTTATGTTTGCCCAATAACCAGGAGTGTTGCTGCCAAAGGCGCTGTTGTAACTCAGTTGAGCGCCCATGTTTTCAAAGTTGAGCCGTATTGGTTGGGCTGGGTTGGATTGGGTTTGGTGAGGACAATACACTTGACCGAATGAGGATATTGCCTCATTTTGAGAACGAAACAAAGGTGGGGGGCTATGGTAGGTTGGTGTGGGGTTGAAGTAGTTGTCAGGGGTATATTGGAATGGGTTAGGCTCTTGTTGTTGTGATTGGGTTTGTGGCATGAATGGGTTACGTGTTTGGAAGAATGGTCTATGGGTGTTTGAAGTTGATGGCTGGAATTGGGTGGGTAAGTCATGGTGTGGGGTTGGTGGTTGGGCGTATGCTGCGGCCTGCGAGCGGGGGTCAATCAAGTATGGGTTATCAGACACCCATTGTTGTGTAGTAACTCACCTAAACCAAACTAAATATTCTCTAGTTGGTGTGACATTTTGCAGCACTGGGTCAGTTAGGACATGTTGGTGACGATTGGTGTTTTTGCTGAATTCCAATCGTAGTGAACCGGATGATTGGTGTTTTTGCTGTCCAAATTGCAGCATCCTCTGGGTTAGGTTCATGGTCGAGGGCTAAATAGGGCCTCCAGATGAACTACAATAAAAAAATAATTCGTTCAGTAGATAACTTTTTTAGTAAATAAATTGCATTAAAAAGAAAAGATATTTTTTTTAGATGACAATACTTGATCGACCCCAACATGGTCTAACAAATTGCGATAGAGAACTATGGAACTTCTTGGATTTCTGCTGTAATCCATCCCAAGATCGGACCAGCTAAACAGAACAGATTTAAAAGCATTTAGTTACAATAATATTTGAATATTTAAAATTTAATATGTTTGGAAATGAATAATAATAGTAGACTTACTGGTTGGCGTAGGGGAACAGGCATGGATTCATATTGCGTGGGGCGAGCATCGGCAGTCTTGAATACCCCCAAGCTTGTAATAGAAATGCACAACCAAAAAATGTACAAGTATCCTTTGTGGCATTTTTACAAAGGCTACTGTACAAATGAGCAAAAACAACCAAACCCCAACTATATGTATTTACATTGTTGATGTTTCGCAACAATGGTAAATACATCATATTTATTGTGTTTCCGGTACCGTCAGGAAATAAAAAATGACCGAATAAAAGCATAATATGACACCGAGTCTTTTGAATTTTTGCTAACTCGGTTGATTCATTGTTTAAAATTAAACTAGCATAATGGGCTATAAGGACTCCTAGATTAATCCCTGAACCCCTGCTACGAGTATTTGATGGCTGCTCCGTGTCAATGAGAGGGGCACCCAACAAATCCTCTACTATACACATTTCATGGTTAACCTTACCGAAGACAACTTTACCGGATACACGTAACCCCAAAAGCATGTAGACGTCTTCCAATGTGACCGTGCATTCACCGAATGACAGGTGAAAGGTGTGTGTCTCTGGTCTCCACCTCTCTTGTAGTGCCAAAATGAATTTTGTGTCTATAGAATTGTTGTGCACCTTTATGACTTCACCAAATCCGCATGAACGTAGATACGGTTCAATGATCGGATCAAACTCTATGTAGTCGTGCACCCGACACCGAAATCTTTTTACATTCTGTAAAATTATTTTCGAAATAAGTAAAAATATACATGAGTAAAAAATATATATAATTGTATATATGTAAAAAATATACATAAGTATTTATTAGATATAACAAAAACTTACAAATGACGCAATATTTTAGATTGTGCCTCGATGTTGATCTCCCATTGTTAGTAGAGCCATTGGAAATATTTTATAAGAAATGCTAAGGACTAATTAGGAGAGTATTAGAAGAATTAAGTGTGATATATAATTGTTGAGGAGACGGATTTATAGAAAAAATTATATGCATGTGTTCGCCACGTTGATTGGCGAATTGCATGAAAATATGCATGTGTTCGCCACGTTGATTGGCGAATTGCATGGAAATACAACCCTAACACCTCCTGATTGGTTGTCGCTCCCGATAAGTGAGACCGGCTCAAATAAAGGTACAGACGCGAACGGTCGGCGAAAGGGTGATGCGAGAACACACAGGAGTGAACTCACAGGAAAAGAAAAGAGTCGCCAGCTAGGCATTTTTATCCTGGAGGAAAGGTAATGCTGCATAGACCTAAGAAAAGATATGGATAAGACGGTTGCGAACCAGAGAGACCGAGAAAGGGGGTTGGTTACAACCTGGGAAGGTATTAGCACCCAGATTGTCCGTCGTACTCGACGGGATCCACGCTTAAAAGATTTGTGTTTTAAAGGGGTGGTGTCAGTGCAATTTGTGTATAAAAGAGCTGGAAAAGGATGTACAGGTGTCAGTGTAAAAGAAAGTGATGTGTGATATGTACAGTGTCAGTGTAAGAACAAGAGTGAAATGCTCATGATAATGAGGCTAAGAAAATAATGCTGGAAGGAGGGGGAATATACAGAGACTTTTGTTCGATAACTGTTAAGTTATGCCTACGTATCCTCTTGTGCAATGAGGAAGTCAGAACACCGTAGTTCGACCCAAAGAGACTGAAAGGTAAATTGACTGATGAACTGCTTACTTGCCTATGCTCAAGTGTATGACCTGTCTGGCTCAGGTGCAAACTGTCTTGCATTAGACGGAAGAAGCAAGTTCTCGCTTGTGAGTGAATGAGATGAGAAAAGAATCCCGGAGGAGACGATCATTGTCTGTTTTTGTGTTTTCAGTCTTTTATTGCTTTTTGGAGTTTGTCTTAAGTTAATGAGCTTGAGCCTAAACCAATGGATTAGTAAACTCATCACATCTTCCCTCTGATTAGGGGTAATGAGAGTACCTTAAGTGTGAAGTCAGCTTCTCACACTTAATCGCCATGATGTAGGATTAAGATCATTAACCTACTTGTGATTATTTAGATGTTTTTGTTGTTTTTGTTTAGTGTTAAGTAATGAGATTAAGCCATAATCAGGGATTAAACAGACTCATTACACCATCCTAATAGAAGGATAATAGATGAGAAAGTTTAAGCTGAGGAAAGCTCCTCAACTTAATCCATGATTAGGGATTAAACTCATGACAAAACAAAGCCGTTATTAGATGGATTTTAATTAATGGTATGATGAAGAAATGTTTTTTAGGGTTTGTAAGACAACTTGAGGGGGACTTGTCCATTAACACTAGGGTTAGTCCTTCTTGACCAATTAAGGAAGAATTAGAACCCTAATGCAAGGCCCAAGTTACAAGTGTGATGTCTTGATGATTATTAGGTGGATTAATTAAAGGATTTAAACACATTAAGGGTTTAACACTTAGGATTAAAGTTATACACTCCATCCTAATAGAAGGATGCAGGCATAAGCTTAATCACAAAGCCTTAAAGCCTTTAGGGTTTAGTCCCTGATTATGAGATGAGAAGAGAAGACTCAAAGATGACACAAAGGTAAAAGCTAAATGGGGGACTAATCAAACCCTAATTATGATCATGCTTAGTTGTTCCTAAGGTTTATGAGGTTTACAAGAAAGATCTTCAGAGGAACCACCAGGAAGCAGATGAAAGGAGCCAGGAGAAGCAAAGTAACTTGCTTCATTTAAGAAGACAAGTCACTTGAAGAAAGAAAGTAAGAAGAAGAAGAAAGAGCAAGCTCAATCTCAAACACAAGACAAAATGCAGCAATGATGCATAAGAGAGATGAAAAGAAATTGTGAGAAGTGAAGGCAAATTCACTTCTCAAAGTGACTTACCACCTGAAAAGTTAATGAAAGGAATGCAATGCAATGCAAGATGAGATGAAATTACATGATGCAAACCAAAACCAGAAGCATATGTATGATGATAATGATGCTATGAGATGATGTAAACATGAAACAAAGCATGGGGATGATCATACAAACTTATGGATGCAAATGAAGCAAGTTTAGAACCATGAACATACATGAAAAGATATGAAGTGCAAATGACATACAAAGTGGCAAATGAAAGATGCAATGATCAAACATGCTTCTAATATGTCTTAAGATGTCTAATGAATCAAATGGATGCATAAAATGCTATGGCAAGTCATGGTATGCAAGCAAATGCAAGATGAATGCAAAAGGAAGCCCAAATTAGGGTTTATGATCAATGCACAAAACAAAAACCAAAACCAGAAGCAAACATCAAGATAAAAAATTGAAAATGCAACAAAGGGAACCCTAAACCTATACAAACACACTGCCCAAAGGAGGGGATCCAATTCTTAACTTAGTGAAAGTTATGAATTTCCTAAGATTTCTAGGGTTTCATGGTACCTTGTCAAGAAAAATGTCAAACAAATTGAAAATGAAAAATCAAATCATGCCAATTTAATCCTATGAACTACATGATATGCAAGACACAATGCAAAAAGAATCAAAGTCCAACTCTCAATGGTTAGGCAGAAATGAATTTTTGAACATTGGATCAAAATAATGCTTTGAAATAGAATTAATTCCATGGAAAATTGTCAAAAGACATCAAGATCAAAAAAGAAATTTGGTTTGAGGGTTGGACAATGTTTCTAAATGATTTTAAAGGTTTCATGAATTTTTTGGTGATTTTTAAATACCTAAAAGTATTTTTAATTAATTAATTCTCATTAATTAAATAAAAATAAACTTTTAAATGATTTAAAAATATTTTTTAATGCAAAAAATAAAAATAAAAATGTTTTTGGTTTCTGAAAATTAATAAAAGTTTGCATAAAAATTTTCAGAATTTTTGAATGATTTTTACTATTTTAAATAAAATGTAGAAAACAAATGAATTAAAATGAAAATAAAATTGAATAAAAATGAAAGTATGCGCATCCAAGGGACAGGATTGGTTCTAGGGATATTTGGCTTGACTTCGCGCGCAATCTAATGGCCACAATTCAAACTGAGCTAATTTCCAATTAAATTTAATTAAACTGAATTAATTAGATTAATTATGGATTAGGGTTTCTAATGGTGCATCCTGACCATTCAAACACGCGCCAGTCAGCCTAAGTCAACTCATCCAACGCACCAAATTCAAACCTCACTTAATGACACAGATTAGGGCTAATCAACTTCAGGTGGCCGGAGAAGACTTCCGGTCGTCTTCTCCGGCGAACCAAAACCCTAGATTTTGCTATATGTCACCAAACATGAAATTTCTTCCACAGAAATGATCCTCCCCCCCATCTAAACCTAACCCCTCTTTCAAAAATCATTTATTTTCATTAACAAGCTTGAATCGAAGGCAAATGCGAAACACGGGCAAACTTTCAGAGAGGCATGAAATGGTCATCTCTTACTTATTTTCAAATCTAAATACATCCAGATGATCAGTGAAACATATAGATTCAATTTGTAACAAGAAAATGAAGTTCTGGAAAATTTGTTCTTGAGCTATACCTGAGATGGAGCTTTCTGGTTCTGGGCTTTCTGGGCTGTTTCTTGGTGCAAACTCACTCCTTTGAACCCTCTGATGATGAAATGAAGCTTATGAAGCTTTGAGAATGGCTAGTTTTTGAAATGGCAGAAGTTCTGCTCAAGGGAGGGTGGTGATCGTGTTTTTGATTTAGTGACTTTCAGGCTATGGTGATGGGTGATTTGTGTCCAGGGAAGTGTGCTGAGTTGATTTGTGAAGTTGGTTTTTGTGTTTGAGGCTTGTGCAATCAGTTTCGAAAGCTTTTGCAAATGGAGCATAAACTTGGAACTAGGGCTTGGGGGCAAGATCAGAGTGTGTTGTGTTATGTGTTAGGCTGGGTTTTGTCCATGTATCAAAAGGGGATAGGTCAGAAAGTTGTTGGTGGCCTATGGTGATTGGTATGGGTCTTTGGCCAAAATGTCAACTTGATGTGTACTTGAAGCATGGGCTATGGTACAACTTGCTTTTTGGCATGATTGGGCTCAGCTTGAATCAAGGAATGCTGTGAAAATAGTTTAGAGGCAAGGTAGCAAGTGGTTTGTAACTTATGATGAGTTTTGCAAGTTGGTTCAAGTTTGGTTCCTTTGAGATTTCATGAGTTTCAATGCATCAAAGTGCAAAGTTCTTTGGCCCATTCTGAATTTTAGGGGTCACATGATCATGTTGTGAAGAAATTGTACACATTTGAGGCCTTTAGAACACTTGATCAAGTCATTTTGCAAAATGCCTCTTTGGTAGAAAACTTCAAATTTTGTGATTTTAGCCAACTTTGACAAGCCATAACTTTTGATCCAAAATGAATTAGGTCATGTTCTTGTACTTTTTGAAAAGGGAATGATCCATTCTACAACTTTCATGACCAAAGTTTTTCCATTTGAAGCATTTTTGAATCAAAAAGTAAAGGTTGAAAAAGTTTCCCAAAATGGCAATTTCATTAAAAGTCAAACTTTCCCAAAAAGTCAACTTTGCAAAAGACTTGAAATTCCTCAATTTTGTGAACTTCCAACTTCTTCTATGATCAAATAAAGATCATATACAATCAAAATGATGAAGAACACCCTTTGGTTGGGTCATTGGGGGCCTCAGATGCCCTGATTTTGCACTGACTTGCTTGAAAAGTCAACTCTTGATCAGATGACTTCCCCATGGAATTTCTTCATGAAAATTGATATGCATACTCCCTATACCATATAGAGACCAATAGAAACAAGAATGAGCAAAAAATTTGGAGTTGTGGCCTCTGAAACCAAAACCCTAATTCTAGGTCATCTGTGCAGTCAAGCCTGGCTCTGCTTCCATACCATTCTCAGTTCTTGTGATTTTTTGACATTCTTGACTTTGAGAGGATATAATATGATGCTTGAACATACATGAACCCCTTTGAAGTGATTGATGGCCTTTGGAGTGGCTCAAGAAGCTCTTGGATTGCTCAGATCACAAACCCTAGGTGCATATGACTTTGAATCTATGCAGTGAATCACAAATATGGTATGAGATGGTATGATTGGATTTATGCATATGAAGAGATCACAAGCCATGGTGTGAATGGGTGAGGGCAAATTTGGGGTGTTTACAGCTGCCCCTATTCAAACATGAGTTAGCTGTGCAGGATGTAAGCGACGGCTTATCAGGCAAACAAGATAACTTGTGGTTGAATACCAAAGACAGTCCAAAATTTGCACTCACAGAATGAAGAAGAAAAGGGATATAGATTGTAAAAGAAAATAAAGTATATTTATAAAGTGCAGGCGACGGAGAACGACCGTCGAGCAGAGGACGACTGCTGGGGAAAGTGTGGAACATAAAGCAATGACGGGGACAGCCGACATGCTGGGGATATAAGAGATTATGATGGGGACGGCCATCAAGTAAAGCTGTAAGATTCTGGGGAGTAATGAAAAATGATGGGGATGGCCATCAAGTTCATAAAGTAATGCAAGCAACGATGGGGACGGCCATCAGGCTAAACTGATGAAGGACGATCATCAGGAAAAGGAAAAGGGACCACGACGGGGACGGCCATCGGGCTAAACTGATGAAGGACGATCATCAGGAAAAGGAAAAGGGACCACGACGGGGACGGCCATCGGGTTAAAGAATGAATGAAATAATGATGAGGGACAGTCATCAAAGGTGAAGGACGATCACCTAGCAGGGGACGGCTGCTCTGCTGGGGATAAGATGAGGGACGGTCATCTAAGGTGAAGGACGATCACCTGGCAGGGTACGGCTGCCGAAAGTATTGCGACATAGAACGAATGCCGGATAAAAGGTCAATGATGGGGACGGCCATCGGACGAGCATGATGAAGGACGATCATCAAGAGGTGAAGGACGATCACCTAGCAGGGGACGACTGCTCTCAAGGCTTATCATGACATAGGACGAATGTCAGATAAGAATAGATCAACGATGGGGACGGCCATCGGATAAAAATGATGAAAGACGATCATCAAAAGGTGAAGGACGATCACCTAGCAGGGGACGGCTGCTAAAGATATCACGACATAGGACGAATGTCGGATAAAAAGTCGACGATGGGGACGGCCATCGGATGAGCATGATGAAGGACGATCATCAAGAGGTGAAGGACGATCACCTAGCAGGGTACGGCTGCTCTCAGGGTTTATCATGACATAGGACGAATGTCAGATAAAAAAGAAATTTTGCTTTGCGGGCGATCTACTGGGGAATAGTAAACACGGACGAGTGTTCATATCCAAGAAATAAAAGGTATAGGTGTTTGGTGTTTGTGTATAGATTAAAGACGCGGACGAGCATCCCTAAGACTACGATACGGACGAGTATCGGGTAGAGACAAATACTGACACATGTTCAGAGATGATGATACGGACGAGTATCAACTGGTTAACAAGGAACACGGGCGAGTGTTGATTCCGAGGGGACTCTTCTGGGGAAAAGTAGACACAGACGAGTGTCTAAGTTCAAGAAGACAAGAGTGTTTGACACAGTGTATGGATTAAAGATGCGGACGAGCATCCTTAGGACTGTGATACGGACGAGTATCAAGTAGAAACAAACGCTTGACGCATGTTCTGAGATGATGGTACGGACGAGTACCAACGGGTTAACAAAGAACACGGACGAGTGTCGAATCTGTGGGGATATAAATGGTGTATACAAGATACGGACGAGTATCTATATAAGTAAAATAAGTATGAGTGGTGTATAGATGAGTGTTCAACCTGCTGGAGAGAGTGACACGGACGAGTGTCAAAAGGAGAAGAGTATAGTATAAACAAGTATCTGATATACAAAGTGTTTAAGTAATTATGTTGGGGAAGGTGACACGGACGGATGTCAAGAAAATTATATATATATATATATATATATATATATATATATATATATATATATATATATATATATATATATATATATATATTGTGAGTGCAAAGAGGATGCTTTGGCTTTCTGCTGGGGACATAACACGGACGGGTGCCATAAGGAGTATGTACCGATGTTTGGTGAGTGTAAGGCAACTGCTTTAGCTCTTTGCTGGGGAATCTGGGGAGCATTCTGTATATTGTTGATGGATTGTCATTATTCACAAGTGTTTGGTTCAGACCACGACTTATGATTATGCAACATGTTTGATTTTTGCCGTAATGCTCCGTATTAGACGGAATGCTACGCTTTGTGGGTGAATATGATGCGAATGCTATGTGTCGCACCTCGAAAAATACGATCCTAAAATAAACAACAGAGTCGCCACCTAATTCTATTTATTCTACGAGAGAAAAGGGAGATATAGACACAACCTAAATAAAGGATAAGAATGGTCAACGAAACCACTAATCTAAGTTCGGGAGTCAGTTACGCAAGGGGAAGGTATTAGGCACCCTTCACGTCCGTTGTATTCAACGGGAACCTCTTAGTCTAGTTTGCGCTTAAAACGTTAACTTGTTATTATTGTCTTCTTTTACTGATTAAGATTGCTTATTAATTATAATTTGTTATGGGAAAAGGTTAAGTTTTTTATTATTGTGGTGGGAAAATAATTAATTTTTATTTATTGTGATTTATGACGGAGAAAAGATTAATTTTTTTATTATTATGACGGAGAGATAGTTAATTTTTATTTATTGTGATTTATGACGGAGAAAAGATTAAGTTTTTTATTATTATGACGGAGAGATAGTTAATTTTTATTTATTGTGCTCGCGAAGGATTAAAATCCCCGTGCCTACGTATTCCCTTGTGCAATGGGAAAGTCAGAGCTTCGTAGTTCGTGCTACTACGATTTGTGTTTTTTAATTGAACGATTGTTTGAAAATGCATTCTACTGCTAAGCGTTGGCTTATCTGCGAGATAGAAAGATTTAAACAACATTCGTTTTGAGAAAAGATGTTTGATCTTTGTTAAAGATGTTTTAAAACGAGAGGGCGAATGGACCACGCGTGGGGCTAGCCCATGTTGCGGTTGCATTCAAGAACGTGCGGAGTGCGAGACTCCGGAGTTCAGTTACTCGCTAATTAATTATGAAAACGATTTGAATTGGTTGGTAGGTTTTAATTTGTATTTGAAAGAAAGAGACAAGTCGTCATCTTTAAGAGAAGTATCTCACCTATTCCACCACAAACGTTTGAGAAATGAGAAATCGAAAGAAGCTTTAAACTTGGATATAAGATCGACAAGCAATGCCACATTCTTTCTTTGAGAATAAATAAAATCGGAAGAAGCTTTAAACTTGGATATAAGATCGACAAGCAATGCCACGTTCTTCCTTTTGAAAGTAAATGTTTGTAAGATTTTTGTTTGTGTTTGTGGGGATAGGAGGAACAACTTTCCTATGGAGATGAATCATGCCTGATCCTTTAAGATTGTTGAATTGTTTTGAATACGAATGGTGATTGAACCATCGCGTGGGGCTAGCCCATTTGCGGTTCAATCCAGAACGTGCGGAATGCTAGACTCCGGAGTTCCTTTTTTTTCGTAAATTAATTTATAAGATAGTTTGAATATTTTTTATACGAACGGTGATTGAACCAACGCGTGGGGCTAGCCCATTTGCGGTTCAATCTAGAACGTGCGGAATGCTAGACTCCGGAGTTCTGTTTTCGTAAATTAATTTAATTAAAGAAATGCGAAACGTGCAGATGGCGATCATAAGACCGACTTACGTGTGTGCAATGTAGGCGAGATTGTTCACTTGGCCTTGGACCAAGGAAAATAATAATTATTTTTTCATGGAATTAGTTAAGATTAGGGTAAATATATTCATTGTTATTTATTTGACAGTTTGAGATTATAGTGCTGCACTAAATCATTCGTGTGAGCAAGACATTCAAATAGACATAAATATCCAATGATTGTCCCGCATATACCAATAGGCATCCCATAAACAAGAAGAACCGTGTAAGAGTTTATTTAATAAATTTCCTAAAAGATAAATAATAAGTTAACATAGAAAAAAAAAAGATAGATTAAGCAAAAATAATAATAATAATATGCAAGTAACATCTCTTGTGTGTTTTTATCATAAGAAGAACAAATACATAAAATTAAGATAGTTAAATCACATAGTATTATCCTTATCTCTTTAGACTTTTACAAGAAAAATAAATAATAAATAAATAAACAAATGAAAAGAAAGAAATAAAAAAGAACTCTAAAGTAAAGGAAAAGGGGCTGGATAGAAAAGAGAAAAAACTAAAACAAAACTAGGCCCAGCAAGGGCGCTGGTTATTGGATTGGGGCAGGGACCGAACGGGTCGGGTCATCCAGATCCGGTCGGATTGCTTTCTAAAAGGGGGTCTACCTAGGGTTCCATCTAAATCATGTTATAACCTAAAAGAGGAAACAAATCTGGGAACGAACTCCCCTCCTTGCAGAACAACGTGATGCCTCTCCCACAACCGACGATCAAAAACGACTGCAATCCATCGTCGCTCACCCTCACCTCTCATTCATTTCACCCTGATTCACTCTACTTAGAGCGGCGCACGGCAGCCTTCAGCGAAACAACAAGGCTTAAACGAAACCCTAACCCCCTTTTTCTGTGGGCTAATCTTCCCAAAAAATGCCCTAACGCAGAAACCAAACTCTCAATCTAAAAAAAACCTAAACTTACCCAAAAATCCTTCGAATCTCGCATTTTCCCGAGGAAAAAAAATTCAACAAGTAGTCTCGAGAAGAATAAAACAGAAAGTGAGAAAAGGGGAGGAGAAATACCTGACTGGAGTTCGTCCGATCCAAATTTCGGTGAGGCTTTTCCGGCGAGGACAAGATGACGTGCTCAGATAAGTTTTTTCTCTTCACTTCCCTATTTCTTCTTATTTTCGCCGTGTGTAGTTGAGGGCCACGCCTTTGGATATTAACGAGGTTGGTTTGGTTTATTAGTAACGTTCGGTGTTTACTCTTGCAGAATGCTAGAATTTGCTCGGATCTGTTTCCACTTCAACTCGGGTTTATGGAAAGTTCGTCAGCCTCTGGTTGTGAGTTTCAATGGTTTCGATTTAGAAGAGTCTCTGGCTTTTTTTCACTTGGCGAACATCGATTCTCAAAGGGTAAGTTTTTTTGTTGTTGTTGTTCACTGATGAATTTCCATTTGAAAAAGGAGCCCCTTTTGGTTGTTGATGTCCTGCTGAACTATTGTTGTTGCGAGTGTTGTTGAGACTGGGTTGAAAACTTATCAGTGCCTTTTATTATGATTTTTGTGGCTCTATTTCTTGCTCTGAAACCTTGTTTGTATGAATTTGGTTACTAGGTATTTCCTTTGAGTTATGTTGCGGTTTTCTTCTGATGTTGTGTTGGTCTGTATGGTGCATTCCTGGCGACAGGGCGGTACATGGCAGAGGTTTTGGTTGTCATCTTGAAGAGAGGGTGGTGCGAGTTGAAGAGCAGCTGTGGTTTGCTTTCAAGAAGGCGGGACCTAATGGCTTATGGGATCGACGAATGAAGGTGGTGTGTTTTTTTAAGCTGGAGTTTATTTTGTGGTTGTTAATATGAAGTTATGATATGAAGTTTTTTTGGTTTTGTGGCTGCCGTGTTTTCGTGTTAATATGAAGTTATGTCTGGTTGAGGAAGTTTGGCTATGAGGTCTTTTTGATGTTTTGGGGCTGCTGGTTTTTTTATGTGAAACTGTCTTCGGATTTTTTGTTGTTGTTGATGTTTTTTGATCTGGTTTTCTTTATGGAGATTTTTGTATGAAGTTTGAATGTGTTTTTGGTTGGTTGTATGGCTGCCTTTGGTTTCGGATTTTGGTTGTTTTCGTAAGTTTGTTGTCTGAAGTCTGATTGTGTTTTTGGTTGGTTGAGAAAGCTTGGCTATGAGAGTTTTTGATGTTTTGTGGCCGCCCCTTTGTATGAACTCCTGGCCTTCCTTTTATATCCAAAACCTTAGGGTTTGCAAATTGAAAGATTCTTATTTGAATTGAAATGAATTAGTTGGGTTATGACTCCCTCCGTTTGTTTTGGACTGAATCCTTTTTTGTGAAGTTTTTGAGGCTAGTCTGAAGTATAAGGTGATTCTATTCTGGTGAATAGCTTCCTGTTCATAAAGACAGTGGCGCAGGGTACCCTTTAGGTCTGTGTGTAGGGATAGAGGAAGATCTCCAAACCTTGGCTTGTTATGCTTTGATAAGTCACTTCATCCCTTTTTGACTTTTGCTTTTTGTTGGTTCTGATATAACCTTTTATGATGTCTGTCCCCTTTTGTTTTTTTTCAAAAGGTATTTGTACATTTGCTTGTTAATGTGGCTGAGGCAGGCTTACATACTTTGGCGTATTACGTGTCGCAGGGGCGTCATCTAAAAGTATTGTGGAATCAAGCTTTAAGTTTGAAGTATGAAGGCTTTCTTTATTGTTTCAAGGTCAATAAAATGTAAAACACGTTATGACTTATTTAAATGGTGTCCACAACTAACAATTTTTTGTGGGATTCAAGTGGTGTCATGTAGTTAAAATCCTGTTATTAAAATATATGCTTTGTTTTTCCATCTTTGTACCAAAAAATGAACCTTGTAAATGACACCTTTATTTCTTTTGAAACTTGCCTTGGAGAACTTTGTGGCTTCAACAAAGTAGTCCGTATTTGACATGGTATCACATAACATGACATCAAGACATGATCAAATTTGTGAGAACAAAATCTTCATACCAACTTCAAAGAAAAAACAAATGGCCCTGCATGGCCACAAGTTCTAGCTTGGTTTTAGCAATCTCAACAAAACAAAATTGGCCCATGTAAACAACATGGCTTAAATTAATTGAATTGAAAATAGAATGAATTCTTATGACTTCAAAAATGAATTTAAAAACCACCCATGAAGACAATATATGAACTTTGAATCAAATTTTCATGTACTTTGAACTTAACACGTTTCTTCGCAAACCTTCCATTTCAACCGAACACATAACTAAATCCTTAGCAGCAAAGGATGAAATGGGCCTAAAGAATGGATGTTTCTTTATAACCACCTTAATTGCTTGAAATTGGCTTTGGCTGGAATCAAACCTAAATATTTCTATCATGAGGCATTTGGAATCCAACACAAATTGATGACTTTAAAAAAATGAGACAAAACTGTCGTTTTGACCAAAATTAGATCGATCTCAACTTAAATTTTGTCCATCAGCGCGCACACACTTGACCTAATAAGCATGTCTGCATTTCAACCCATAACTTGATTTGAACAAAAAGGAAATGAAAGTAACAAAGATAGTAATCTCAATGAGATCGGCGATATGCATATGTAAAAATGTAAAATGTTATGCACCTGATGCAAATAAGAAATACAAACTAGTGTATACAAAAAAAAGAAAATTTTTGGTCAAAATTTAGGGTATGACAGCTGCCCCTATTTAATCATCCTGAATCTGAATGTCTGAGTAACAAAGAGATTTTTTTGGACATTCAAGCTGGAGGAGGATTAAATATCAGAATACCTAAAATTTTGACCGAAAATGCAGATGAAGATGATATGATATGCAATGCGAAGATGCGAGACGAAAGCTACAACGCTGCCGGGAGGAAAAGTTGACCCTACTGGGGATGAGACGCACATGACTGGAATACAAACCACACGAGGGATTCATCTTGAGCGAAGCCAGATGACAAATGTCTACAGATCCTAAGATGACTCGAGATCTTTGAACAAAATTCCACTTTGAGGAAATCTACTGCCGAGATTCGAAACCTCATTTGGAAAAACCTTTTGTTGGTGCATCGAAACAGAAATCTACTGTCGAGATTCTGGGACGAAAACCAAATCTTCTGAAGTCTACTGGAGATCCAACTGCCGAGATGACCAGAGATTTTAAGAACGAGATACCTTCTGCCGAGGTATCAAAATGAACCAACAATCTACTGCCGAGATCTTGGTAAGAAAACAAATTCTTTCGAAATCTGCTGGAGATCTGCTGCCGAGATGACCAGAGATTACCAAAAAAATGGAGTACCTTCTGCCGAGGTATCCTAAATGAACCAAAAATCTACTGCCGAGATCTTGGTAAGAAATACATCCTGTTGAAGTCTGCCGGAAGTCTACTGCCGAGATTACCAGAGATTCTAAGAATGAGATACCTTCTGCCGAGGTATACTAAATAAAATTCCTACTGCCGAGGATTAACTGAGGATATTCCTGTCGCCAAATCTTCTGCCGAGATTTAACTAAGGATTCCATTGTCGAGATCATACAAAGTAAATACCTTCTGGTAGACTGGAAATCTTCTGCCGAGACTTGCCAGAAATAAAAGGAATCACCCGTTGTCAAATCTTCTGCCGAGATTTAACTAAGGATGCCATTGAACAAAACTCTCACCATACTTCCCTTCTTCTGAAAGAGACAGCCATATGATGGAGAAAACAAAACCTCACGCTCAAAACTTCTCAACTTGTATGGAAGAGATGTCCATTTGGCGGAAATTGGAAAATTCACAACAAACTTCTCAACTTGTATGGAAGAGATAGCCATTTATTGGATAAATAAAAGAGATTCATATCAAACTTCTCGACTTGTATGGAAGAGACAGCCATTTGATAGAAAAATTCACAACAAACTTCTCGACTTGTATGGAAGAGATAGCCATTTGTTGGAAAAATAAAAGAGGTTCATATCAAACTTCTCGACTTGTATGGAAGAGACAGCCATTTGATAGAACATTCATCATACTTCCCTTCTTCTGAAAGAGACAGCCATATGATGAAGAACAACTTCACATTCAAACTTCTCGACTTGTATGGAAGAGATAGCCATTTGACGGAAATTGGAAAAATTCACAACAAACTTCTCGACTTGTATGGAAGAGATAGCCATTTGTTGGAAATATAAAAGAGGTTCATATCAAACTTCTCGACCTGTATGGAAGAGACAGCCATTTGATAGAACATTCATCATACTTCCCTTCTTCTGAAAGAGACAGCCATATGATGAAGAACAACTTCACGTTCAAACTTCTCGACTTGTATGGAAGAGATAGCCATTTGACGGAAATTGGAAAAATTCACAACAAACTTCTCGACTTGTATGGAAGAGATAGCCATTTGTTGGAAAAATAAAAGAGGTTCATATCAAACTTCTCGACTTGTATGGAAGAGACAGCCATTTGATAGAACATTCATCATACTTCCCTTCTTCTGAAAGAGACAGCCATATGATGAAGAACAACTTCACATTCAAACTTCTCGACTTGTATGGAAGAGATAGCCATTTGACGGAAATTGGAAAAATCACAACAAACTTCTCAACTTGTCTGGGTGAGATGCCATTTGCCGTACAAACTTCTCACCTTGTCTGGATGAGATGCCATTTGTTGATAATTGGAATCACGACAAACTTCCCACCGTGTCTAGATGAGATGCCATTTGCCGAACAAACTTCTCACCTTGTCTGGATGAGATGCCATTTGTTGAAAGTTGGAATCACGACAAACTTCCCACCTTGTCTGGATGAGATGCCATTTGCCGAACAAACTTCTCACCTTGTCTAGATGAGATGCCATTTGTTGATAATTGGAATCACGACAAACTTCCCACCGTGTCTAGATGAGATGCCATTTGCCGAACAAACTTCTCACCTTGTCTGGATGAGATGCCATTTGTTGAAAGTTGGAATCACGACAAACTTCCCACCTTGTCTGGATGAGATGCCATTTGCCGAACAAACTTCTCACCTTGTCTAGATGAGATGCCATTTGTTGATAATTGGAATCACGACAAACTTCCCACCGTGTCTAGATGAGATGCCATTTGCCGAACAAACTTCTCACCTTGTCTGGATGAGATGCCATTTGTTGAAAGTTGGAATCACGACAAACTTCCCACCTTGTCTGGATGAGATGCCATTTGCCGAACAAACTTCTCACCTTGTCTAGATGAGATGCCATTTGTTGAAAATTAAATTCATACCAAACTTCTCCGCTGAACAGGGGAGATGCCATTTGATAGAACAGAAACCTTGCTGAGGATGAACAAATTGCTCGAAAAGAGAATGTCATCTGTTGATTTACTGGGAATTCTGTGGATAAGAAACAAGCTTCTCAAATAAGGAGACGGCCACTTGTTGATTCCGATTAGATGTCCAGGGATAAGAACAAGCTTCTCCAATAAAGAGACTGCCACTTGCTGTCAGGTATAAGTACTCCAAGAGGATGTTGCAACAACACTGCTAGAAGACCAAGTTTGTCTTCAATGGAAGCCTTCAATAAATTTCTTCTGGGGAACTAAGCATCCGAAGGTGCAAAATGAATCCACTTTCCATCTGGAATTGCTGGGGATGGAATGACTGCTCGGAAAGAGACCGCCATCTGTTGATTTACCCAAAAGTTCGAAGAAAAAACAAGCTTCTCAAATAAAGAGACGACCACTTGTTGTTGGGTATAAGTAATCCAAGGGAATGTTGTAGTAACACTGCTAGAAGACCAAGTTTGTCTTCAATGGAAGCCTTCAATAAATTTCTTCTGGGGAACTAAGCATCCGAAGGTACAAAATAAATGCATTTTCCAAATGGTAGTTCAATTATCAAAAATTGCCAACGACCAAAATTCAATCCAGGAAGGAGCTGGAAAGAAACTGTCAAGCAAGACACTAACCCATGAGGAATAAACTCAATTGGGGATTAATCCTATCCAAGTGTGGAAAGGGGAACTAAAGCAAAAATCTTCCACGAGGGTAAGAACTCAGTGGGGAATTAGAAAGAATGTACATTTTTTGCCTAAGGCTGACAACTCTATTTTGAGAGAGACACATCACTTGGGGATAAACACGACCAAGGTAAAGGAGGTATGCATTAATGAATGCGACATGAATATGCATATGAGTATGAATTCAAATATGTTGTACATGTATGTATATGCGTTGTGTTTATGCTGACAGACAGACAAAACAGACACAAGAGGTAAACTGGTGATGAAATAAACATCACAACAAACGAATACTCGACCAATCTCGTCAAAGTGTATGTAATCACTGAAGATAGGGTAATGAGCCATCCATGGAACAAAGTCATGCTACAAAGTGAAAATCTCTTTAAGGATAGAAAGATACTTCAATCGGGAAATAAGACTCAAGCAAATCTTCTAACTTTAATGTCCATCAGAAGGAAACAAACATACAAACTAAGTTTGCTTAGGATGAAGTAAATTTGTACTCTGTTGGGGAGAGCAAATCAGATTCAGCTGGAGAAGCTTGAATCAAGGCTCAAATGGGAATACTAGACTTAGTATCTCGCTGGAAACACTAAGTAGCAAAAACAATCCATCAGAATATACTGAGTCATGCCCCTGACACATCATAGCAACCTGGCGTAAGGATCCAGTCATCTGGAGATACTTGCAATGTAGATCACAAAAGCGTATTGCTTAGGAGAACACGTGGACATGCACCCAAAAAATGGTTTGTGAGAAGAGATCATCTCAAGAGGATTTTATAGAAGACTTGGCATTCAAGTTGCCCCAGTGTCTTCAAACTCTTGTAGAGATTCGTCGAATCTCAACGTCACTGCCTCAGATTAACTGTACTTGGCACAAATGAGTCTTCAATACTTATCCTTTTAGGGATGATAAGAATATGTAAGCATAATTTAGGAAACGACTTGCCCATATCTGACAAAGTATTCCAACAACATGCCCCTGTCTAGCAGAGTCTTCAGGCAAAATGCCCCTGGCTGGCAAAGTATTAAGGCAATCTGCCCCTGGCTGGCGAAGTACTAAGGCAACCTGCCCCTGGCTGGCTAAATCTTCAAACAACTTGGCCCTGTATAGCAGAGTCTTCAAGCAACTTGCCTCTGTCTGGCAAAGTCTTCAAACAACTTGCCCCTGTCTGGCAAAGTCTTCAAACAACTTGCCCCTGGGGATGATCATTCTCTGAAATGGTTGTTCAACTACTCATCAGAGTCTCAAACCTCAAGAGATTAACTCATCACTGGTGCTCATACATAGGTTTCTATGATATCAAGCAAATGCTAACAAGCAAAAGGTTAATGTCAAGACTGCTAATGCAACACACATGTTTGTCTCGAAGCTTTTTTTGTTTTTTTGAAAAGATTTTCACAATAGCCTGTGACCAAATCACTAGCTAGGAGGTGATATTCATTTTTTTTATAAAGCCAACACAAATTTTTTTTAGCAAAGCTCATGGGAGTCGGGAAACACTTTCTCATCGAGTGTGCTTTCGAAATAAACCCTACTTCAATTAGGACTTTTGAGGGTTGTAATGTGGTTTGGTTCACGGTTTTAGAAACAAAGGATAAAGGCTCAAAGTTTATTTGGTGCCCACCCACTCTCCGTGATATTCTCCAATCCTAGGTTCAGCTAAAACGCCACATACATTTGTCTTTGATAGCGTAGAGATGATGCTCCAAGGTCCGCTTTAAATGGCAGTCATCTTATTTGTCCTCTATGGATATCAGTGACCCTTTGATTTTGGTATGGCGGTCACTAAATCTTATGTATTTGGGTTGAGGATTGAAAGGCCTCTTCTAATTCGAATTTCTCTTTGGTCCCTGATTTTTGCCTAAGTCTCTTTTTTGGGTGTTTGACTTAGCGGGATTTTATTTTCTCTTTTTTTATTGGAAGGCTGAAAATTGTGACTGTCAAGTCATTAATTGTAGTGGATTCCCTGATGGGATGTTTCACCTCATGATTTGAATGTGTAACCAGATTAACTGAACACTACCCTGCCCCAGGTTAAGCGTAAGGGTTTTGAAATATCTGAAAGAAACTCCTACTTCTAGGCTCGAAGTGGTTGACTAGGGATTAACTCCTTATTTCTCCAGTGTTTGGGAATTTGAAACAATGCCTATACATCGTCAGTAGGGTTTTATTCAAAAGCATTCAACTAGAGAATTTGTGTTTTAATTTCGTCATCCTCCCTCCAATTCTCTGCCTAGGAAAGAGATGGGATAATGTTGGCGTTATAAAGTTGAAAAAGCATTATGAGTGGATACGAATGGATTACTTCAAGACAAACATATTCATTGCATTAATCATTCGAAACAAATAAGTTCTTACATGCCAAAACAAATGCATTAACAAAACATAGCAAAATACATATGAAAAGCAGCAAACGAGCTAAACATCTAAGAGGATAGCTCCAAAGCATCGAACGATCAGGTGTATGGAGGAACTGGTCCCAGGCTCCAGTAACAAACTGATTTGGAAAGGACTTTCTTGAGTTTTCTATCAGCACAAAGGCACTCCGTCCACAGATGGGATTCCTCCATTGAAGGCCAACACCCCGTAGTCGATCATCTCTTGAACCTTTTCCTGGAAGACTTTGCACTCTTCAATTGGATGCCCCTGTACTCCATTATGAAACTCACAACTGGTATTTGGATTGATTCCACGGGGTCGAGACCTCGTGGCTCTGGTCTTTCTGGGTGTCATTATTGAGTTCCGGGCGAAATGAGACCACAATTGACTGTAAGTCATTGGGATTGGGTCAAACTGATGGGCCGCTCCTTTAGGACTGTTTGGAGACCTCCGCTGATTCTGACGTCGCTGACGAGTAGAGGTAGAATTTGACCGACGCTGGAAAATGGCCAAATCTTTGGCTAAAGAAATCAGTCGCCCTCTATCAATCTTCAAGATGTGAATCTCTTCCTGGAGTTCAGTGTTCTCCTGCACAAGGCTGTCTATTAGAGTCTTCATTGTAGTTGAGAACATTCCCATACGATTTCTCAACATGGTGACCTCGTTTCTAAGCTCCCTGTTTTCCTGCTCAAGTTGATCCATCCTCCTCTGGTGACTGGTCGAGTACAGTTGACTGACTGGGAATAAGACATGAGTGAGTTGGATTGTTGGAAGATGATATGCAATGCAAATGCAAATGGTATGCGAATGAATGCAATACTCAGAACACTCAAAATCACAAACAGCTCCAGAATTGAATATAAAGGCAAGGTGTTGGATTCAAGGTGCAAGTAACTTGGAACCTCCTAACTGGTAAGCCTCAAGTGGAGAGTTCTAAATTCTTTACCCATAAAGCCCACTCACAGGGTAGCTTCTATGGTGATGATGTAAGGATACTCAAGGTCACGGACGTTTATCGTACTAACGCCCCGCCGCAGGCTAGCTGCATTGTGACGATAATAACGATAAGGTCTACCTTGAGTGGAGTTCTCATGCTAGGCGTGCAAGGAGCGAGTCCTTGGAGCCTAACATTACACAACTACCAAAATTGAAACAGGTTCTAAGGGGTCCCAGAACCACAGCCCTTTCGTGAATCAGGTCACGCGACAGGCTAGCTGTGTTGTGACAAGATCTAAGAAAAGTCTAACTATCTGGGGGAGCTTTCATGCTAGGCGTGCAAGGAGCGAGTCCTTGGAGACTAGCACTAATAACATCCAATTCTAACTTAGGTGTTCCCTCTTCTTTTTCAAAACTCAAGTACCAATTCAAACCCGTGATATCCCGAGATCCAACAGGCAAATATAATGAGCAAATAATAAAGAAGGAAGCAATAGATAGAATACCAACAGTAAATAAAGAAGACAATCAAACAAATCAGCAAACAAACGCAAACTGTCCTAAGCTAGGCTCGACTCTCTTATGCACAAGGCATCGGTCCCCAGCAGAGTCGCCAGCTGTCGCACCTCGAAAAATACGATCCTAAAATAAACAACAGAGTCGCCACCTAATTCTATTTATTCTACGAGAGAAAAGGGAGATATAGACACAACCTAAATAAAGGATAAGAATGGTCAACGAAACCACTAATCTAAGTTCGGGAGTCAGTTACGCAAGGGGAAGGTATTAGGCACCCTTCACGTCCGTTGTATTCAACGGGAACCTCTTAGTCTAGTTTGCGCTTAAAACGTTAACTTGTTATTATTGTCTTCTTTTACTGATTAAGATTGCTTATTAATTATAATTTGTTATGGGAAAAGGTTAAGTTTTTTATTATTGTGGTGGGAAAATAATTAATTTTTATTTATTGTGATTTATGACGGAGAAAAGATTAAGTTTTTTATTATTATGACGGAGAGATAGTTAATTTTTATTTATTGTGATTTATGACGGAGAAAAGATTAAGTTTTTTATTATTATGACGGAGAGATAGTTAATTTTTATTTATTGTGCTCGCGAAGGATTAAAATCCCCGTGCCTACGTATTCCCTTGTGCAATGGGAAAGTCAGAGCTTCGTAGTTCGTGCTACTACGATTTGTGTTTTTTAATTGAACGATTGTTTGAAAATGCATTCTACTGCTAAGCGTTGGCTTATCTGCGAGATAGAAAGATTTAAACAACATTCGTTTTGAGAAAAGATGTTTGATCTTTGTTAAAGATGTTTTAAAACGAGAGGGCGAATGGACCACGCGTGGGGCTAGCCCATGTTGCGGTTGCATTCAAGAACGTGCGGAGTGCGAGACTCCGGAGTTCAGTTACTCGCTAATTAATTATGAAAACGATTTGAATTGGTTGGTAGGTTTTAATTTGTATTTGAAAGAAAGAGACAAGTCGTCATCTTTAAGAGAAGTATCTCACCTATTCCACCACAAACGTTTGAGAAATGAGAAATCGAAAGAAGCTTTAAACTTGGATATAAGATCGACAAGAAATGCCACATTCTTTCTTTGAGAATAAATAAAATCGGAAGAAGCTTTAAACTTGGATATAAGATCGACAAGCAATGCCACGTTCTTCCTTTTGAAAGTAAATGTTTGTAAGATTTTTGTTTGTGTTTGTGGGGATAGGAGGAACAACTTTCCTATGGAGATGAATCATGCCTGATCCTTTAAGATTGTTGAATTGTTTTGAATACGAATGGTGATTGAACCATCGCGTGGGGCTAGCCCATTTGCGGTTCAATCCAGAACGTGCGGAATGCTAGACTCCGGAGTTCCTTTTTTTCGTAAATTAATTTATAAGATAGTTTGAATATTTTTTATACGAACGGTGATTGAACCAACGCGTGGGGCTAGCCCATTTGCGGTTCAATCTAGAACGTGCGGAATGCTAGACTCCGGAGTTCTGTTTTCGTAAATTAATTTAATTAAAGAAATGCGAAACGTGCAGATGGCGATCATAAGACCGACTTACGTGTGTGCAATGTAGGCGAGATTGTTCACTTGGCCTTGGACCAAGGAAAATAATAATTATTTTTTCATGGAATTAGTTAAGATTAGGGTAAATATATTCATTGTTATTTATTTGACAGTTTGAGATTATAGTGCTGCACTAAATCATTCGTGTGAGCAAGACATTCAAATAGACATAAATATCCAATGATTGTCCCGCATATACCAATAGGCATCCCATAAACAAGAAGAACCGTGTAAGAGTTTATTTAATAAATTTCCTAAAAGATAAATAATAAGTTAACATAGAAAAAAAAAGATAGATTAAGCAAAAATAATAATAATAATATGCAAGTAACATCTCTTGTGTGTTTTTATCATAAGAAGAACAAATACATAAAATTAAGATAGTTAAATCACATAGTATTATCCTTATCTCTTTAGACTTTTACAAGAAAAATAAATAATAAATAAATAAACAAATGAAAAGAAAGAAATAAAAAAGAACTCTAAAGTAAAGGAAAAGGGGCTGGATAGAAAAGAGAAAAAACTAAAACAAAACTAGGCCCAGCAAGGGCGCTGGTTATTGGATTGGGGCAGGGACCGAACGGGTCGGGTCATCCAGATCCGGTCGGATTGCTTTCTAAAAGGGGATCTACCTAGGGTTCCATCTAAATCATGTTATAACCTAAAAGAGGAAACAAATCTGGGAACGAACTCCCCTCCTTGCAGAACAACGTGATGCCTCTCCCACAACCGACGATCAAAAACGACTGCAATCCATCGTCGCTCACCCTCACCTCTCATTCATTTCACCCTGATTCACTCTACTTAGAGCGGCGCACGACAGCCTTCAGCGAAACAACAAGGCTTAAACGAAACCCTAACCCCCTTTTTCTGTGGGCTAATCTTCCCAAAAAATGCCCTAACGCAGAAACCAAACTCTCAATCTAAAAAAAACCTAAACTTACCCAAAAATCCTTCGAATCTCGCATTTTCCCGAGGAAAAAAAATTCAACAAGTAGTCTCGAGAAGAATAAAACAGAAAGTGAGAAAAGGGGAGGAGAAATACCTGACTGGAGTTCGTCCGATCCAAATTTCGGTGAGGCTTTTCCGGCGAGGACAAGATGACGTGCTCAGATAAGTTTTTTCTCTTCACTTCCCTATTTCTTCTTATTTTCGCCGTGTGTAGTTGAGGGCCACGCCTTTGGATATTAACGAGGTTGGTTTGGTTTATTAGTAACGTTCGGTGTTTACTCTTGCAGAATGCTAGAATTTGCTCGGATCTGTTTCCACTTCAACTCGGGTTTATGGAAAGTTCGTCAGCCTCTGGTTGTGAGTTTCAATGGTTTCGATTTAGAAGAGTCTCTGGCTTTTTTTCACTTGGCGAACATCGATTCTCAAAGGGTAAGTTTTTTTGTTGTTGTTGTTCACTGATGAATTTCCATTTGAAAAAGGAGCCCCTTTTGGTTGTTGATGTCCTGCTGAACTATTGTTGTTGCGAGTGTTGTTGAGACTGGGTTGAAAACTTATCAGTGCCTTTTATTATGATTTTTGTGGCTCTATTTCTTGCTCTGAAACCTTGTTTGTATGAATTTGGTTACTAGGTATTTCCTTTGAGTTATGTTGCGGTTTTCTTCTGATGTTGTGTTGGTCTGTATGGTGCATTCCTGGCGACAGGGCGGTACATGGCAGAGGTTTTGGTTGTCATCTTGAAGAGAGGGTGGTGCGAGTTGAAGAGCAGCTGTGGTTTGCTTTCAAGAAGGCGGGACCTAATGGCTTATGAGATCGACGAATGAAGGTGGTGTGTTTTTTTAAGCTGGAGTTTATTTTGTGGTTGTTAATATGAAGTTATGATATGAAGTTTTTTTGGTTTTGTGGCTGCCGTGTTTTCGTGTTAATATGAAGTTATGTCTGGTTGAGGAAGTTTGGCTATGAGGTCTTTTTGATGTTTTGGGGCTGCTGTTTTTTTTATGTGAAACTGTCTTCGGATTTTTTGTTGTTGTTGATGTTTTTTGATCAGGTTTTCTTTATGGAGATTTTTGTATGAAGTTTGAATGTGTTTTTGGTTGGTTGTATGGCTGCCTTTGGTTTCGGATTTTGGTTGTTTTCGTAAGTTTGTTGTCTGAAGTCTGATTGTGTTTTTGGTTGGTTGAGAAAGCTTGGCTATGAGAGTTTTTGATGTTTTGTGGCCGCCCCTTTGTATGAACTCATGGCCTTCCTTTTATATCCAAAACCTTAGGGTTTGCAAATTGAAAGATTCTTATTTGAATTGAAATGAATTAGTTGGGTTATGACTCCCTCCGTTTGTTTTGGACTGAATCCTTTTTTGTGAAGTTTTTGAGGCTAGTCTGAAGTATAAGGTGATTCTATTCTGGTGAATAGCTTCCTGTTCATAAAGACAGTGGCGCAGGGTACCCTTTAGGTCTGTGTGTAGGGATAGAGGCAGATCTCCAAACCTTGGCTTGTTATGCTTTGATAAGTCACTTCATCCCTTTTTGACTTTTGCTTTTTGTTGGTTCTGATATAACCTTTTATGATGTCTGTCCCCTTTTGTTTTTTTTCAAAAGGTATTTGTACATTTGCTTGTTAATGTGGCTGAGGCAGGCTTACATACTTTGGCGTATTACGTGTCGCAGGGGCGTCATCTAAAAGTATTGTGGAATCAAGCTTTAAGTTTGAAGTATGAAGGCTTTCTTTATTGTTTCAAGGTCAATAAAATGTAAAACACGTTATGACTTATTTAAATGGTGTCCACAACTAACAATTTTTTGTGGGATTCAAGTGGTGTCATGTAGTTAAAATCCTGTTATTAAAATATATGCTTTGTTTTTCCATCTTTGTACCAAAAAATGAACCTTGTAAATGACACCTTTATTTCTTTTGAAACTTGCCTTGGAGAACTTTGTGGCTTCAACAAAGTAGTCCGTATTTGACATGGTATCACATAACATGACATCAAGACATGATCAAATTTGTGAGAACAAAATCTTCATACCAACTTCAAAGAAAAAACAAATGGCCCTGCATGGCCACAAGTTCTAGCTTGGTTTTAGCAATCTCAACAAAACAAAATTGGCCCATGTAAACAACATGGCTTAAATTAATTGAATTGAAAATAGAATGAATTCTTATGACTTCAAAAATGAATTTAAAAACCACCCATGAAGACAATATATGAACTTTGAATCAAATTTTCATGTACTTTGAACTTAACACGTTTCTTCGCAAACCTTCCATTTCAACCGAACACATAACTAAATCCTTAGCAGCAAAGGATGAAATGGGCCTAAAGAATGGATGTTTCTTTATAACCACCTTAATTGCTTGAAATTGGCTTTGGCTGGAATCAAACCTAAATATTTCTATCATGAGGCATTTGGAATCCAACACAAATTGATGACTTTAAAAAAATGAGACAAAACTGTCGTTTTGACCAAAATTAGATCGATCTCAACTTAAATTTTGTCCATCAGCGCGCACACACTTGACCTAATAAGCATGTCTGCATTTCAACCCATAACTTGATTTGAACAAAAAGGAAATGAAAGTAACAAAGATAGTAATCTCAATGAGATCGGCGATATGCATATGTAAAAATGTAAAATGTTATGCACCTGATGCAAATAAGAAATACAAACTAGTGTATACAAAAAAAAGAAAATTTTTGGTCAAAATTTAGGGTATGACACTATGATTATGCAAAAGATAACGATCCGGGATTCGGGTCCCGCTGCCACGAAGATCTCTGGCTGTTCTGCTTGAAATGGACGTCCCAGCTGGGGATAAGATCATTGGTAGATCTGACGAGATGATTTTGCTTGGGGAAATGGGTCAATGATAGACCTTTTCCAGTAATGAGGGACCCAGCTGGGGGTTTGTAGAAGCTTTCTTCACTCTGTTGTGATTCCTTCGGGCATGGCTCTTCTGGATAGAGGCTGAGTCTCTGTGGGGAGGTGGTTTCCTAGGCTTATGTACTTGGCTGAAGAGGAAGAATGATTGGCATCTCGGCTGGGCGAAGCAACAAGTGGCAACTCAGCTGGGGAGAAAACACTTTGAGTGAGTGCTAAGGCTGAGTGAGTATTGATTTTCCAGCTTGCTGGGAGTGAAGCCTTCATGCCCCATGTTGTGCTTTGGATACCTGCAATTCTGCAAAGATAGAAACGTACAAGTAATCCCGAGGTATCCTTTACCGGATTCCATCATAGGGGTCTAGATACTCCCGGGAGTAAACATATTTCCTGCAAGCACGTATTTTAAAAGAAGCATCTGTATTTATGTAATCAGCATCTTATAGACATCGTACATTTTGCAAATGAAAATAAAACGGACGAGACGAGACATGACTGAAAATCTGATTTTATTAATTCATATGCCCTGAATTGGCAAGATACAGTCAAAGAAACATATCCCCTAGAATGAGGAGATTGTTACAAATTGAGAAGCAAAATGTTGGCAATGTTGACGACGCTTCAAGGAGCTTCCCTTTTGCTATGACTCGTATGACATTTGACACTCTTCTCGTCTTGCTTTCTGAAGAAGGTTGATTCTGACCGGCGCTTGATCCTTTTGAAGCTTACCAAGTTGTAGGTGATACAGACGAATTCAGAATGCAGTTGTTCGCTTATTCCCTTATTTTGCATGGATCGCCCTTTCGGGTTTTCAATCCATCGGGATTCCCATTTTTGCCTGAGTTGTCCAATGCGGCTTTTCAACTCAACGGGTGTACATTTTTTATTTATTTCCCTTATTTTTGCCCGAGTCTTTTATTCTGTTTTTGACTCGCCGGGATGCCCTATTTTTGCCTGGACTTACATTCTGTTTTTATGTCCAGCGGGTCATTTTTATACGAAGTATTTTTTAATTGCATCTGAATTTACAGGGGACGGGAAGTCTTCACCATCCATGGTGCTGAGTGTTGCACCCCAAAATTTGCCCTCACAATACAAGACTTTGTGTGCTAAGAAGGTTCACAAGATTCACAAGATTCACAATACTTACAAGACCTTTCATGAGGTTCATGAAGTCTACAAGTCACTTTATGAGGTTCACAAGGTTCACAAGATTCACAATGCTTACAAGACCTTTCATGAGGTTCATGAAGTCTACAAGATACTTTATGAGGTTCACAAGGTTCACAAGGTTCATAAGACCTCCCATGAGGTTCACAAGACATCTTATGATGATTCACAAGGTTCACAAAGTTCACAATTGGTCAGAAGAGTTGACAATTCCCTCATACAATGCACCTCCTAAGTAGTGCATCCAAAACTAGGGTTTTGACTTTAATCAGGCTAAATGAACTTCCAAGACTTCAAGTGAGCTTCATAACATCTTACATGTGTCTAAGAATCCCCATGGCAAGTTTCAAGACTTTTCTCAAAGGTTTGCTCAGTCAGATGATCAGATAAGTCAAAATCAGTCAAAGCAGTTAAAAAGTCAAACTGAGGTCAACTGTGGTCAAACCAAAGTCAAACTTCATGATTTTTTGCCAACATCAAGTATATGAAGTAAAATTCATCATTTGATCAAGGGTTTATCATGATTCATCAAGGAGATTTCAGATCATCAAGAATCAGGAGTTTCTAAATTAGGGTTTCCTCAGTAAAAGTCAACTGAACTTTGACCAGCCATAACTTTCACATGCTTCATCACCAAGTCTCCATCCAAATCTCATTTTGAAGGAAATTGAATTCTCTACAACTTTGTGTCTCACAAGCCAAGCCCAAAAATGCTTCATTTGGAAGTTATGAGCTAAGACATTATAGGTCCTTTTGAAAGTCAACAAAAAGTCAACAACTTCAAAAGGGCATAACTTGAGAATGGTAAATGATATGGACATGAAACTAGTGGGGTTGGTTAGAGGAATCTTCAAGATTTCGAAAATGTCCAAGAACACCCTCATAGCATTAAAATTGAAGGATGTGTGCCCTTGCAAAGTTGGGAAATTTTTGGTTGGTTTATGAAGAAAATGGAGGTTTAAAACTAATTTTTTCAAAATGGGCTTGCCATATGATGACCCAATCCACACCAAGACATCATGCACGAAATTAACTTAATATTTTCATTATTTTATTTATTTTATTTTTATTTATTATGATTTTTTATATTAAAAATCATTTTAAATTCAAATAAAATATGAAATAGTGAAGATTTAAAATTATTTTGCTTCTAGAATGTCATAAATGATATTTTGATCTAATTGATACAAGAGTTATGAAAATCATCCCAAAATAGCAAGGCTAGATCAAGATATTTCAAGTTTTAAAACCAAATATTTTTCAATCTTAAAAGGTCCAAATATCCACAAGTTTGTGAAAGCTCTTAACCTAATTTCATTCACTCCTATATATACAACATGAAGCAGCTTCAAATAGACGATTTTGGCAGCCTCTCACCTTGTCTCAAAACTTCAAAAAATCATACAAAAACTTGATTTCGGTTTCTAAGTTAGAGGTACTTTCAGGACAATTTAAGGATTGCAATAGCTTCCTGATGATTCATTGATCATGTAGCAACCATTATCATCATTCATAGTGTCTTAAAATGCACAAACCGAACTCGTTTTGCTTTGCTTTTAATTTTTTTCGATTCATATGATTTCCACAATATAAAGGATATTTGATTATTGGTTTGTGTTTGTAGTGCTATAGAGATGATTTTTGGATAACAACATTGAGGTTTCATGACCAAAATCGTATTCTGCCATTATTAGGGTTTAAAGCCAAAATTGGGGCTTTACGTTTTAGAAAATATAAATGAATTATAATCACTTAAATGAACTGTGTTTGATGTGGGCAACAATATGGTGTATTCAATTTGTCAAAATTTTACAGGTTTAATGATGATTGAAGAAACATAGGAAAGCCTGCGAAACTGAATTCGCAGGAAAACTCGTAACAATTTTCGCAGGTATTTTTGCAGGTCCTGAGGAAGAAGACGACTCCCTTGGCGCGAAATTCTGATTTCAAATTCTTGTTTTAATATTTAATTAATCGTATACGTATTATATCACAAACGCGCAGGTGGCCCAGTGGCTTTTGGTGTATGTATGTGGACGGCAGGACCTGGGTTCGATCCCCAGGTTCTTTCTTTTTTGTTCATTAATTTCCTTATTTTTCAGGTTTATCATATTAGGGCCTGGATTCATTCCTCATCAGCTAAGCTTGCGCAGTCCAGTGGTTTTGACTCCCTCAGGTAAAGGGGAGGTCCTGGGTTCAAATCCAGGCCTCCCCATTTTTTTTTAAAACCTAATTTTCTTCTATTTTCTTATTATTTATTCAATTATATATTTTATAAATTAATAGTATAATAATTCTAATAAGAAAATAAAAATAGAAAACTTTGTATTTTATTTTTGCAATATATTTTGTTTATGTATATATTATTATTATATATTGATTTTTGTAAATAATCAAGTTAATATTGTAATTTAAATTATAAACCCTAATTTTATTTTTAAATCTCTAACCCTAATTCTTATTTAATTTTAAATATTAACTTAATTAATTTTTCTAATGCTTAATTAAATAATTAATTTTGTTCTTTTTTTTGTAAATAATTATTATATTGTTTATTATCATTATTATAATTCCTTTATTATTTATTTCTTAAAAATTCTTTAAAATTGCTTATTTAATTTAAAAATGTTGTTTTAAATTCTATATATTTTTGTATATTTGTACTAACCTTTCTTTCTTATAATTATTTTGTCACTAACCCCATTTATTTTTAAATTGTGATTATTACTATTATTTTTACTAACCCCAATTATAATTGCTTATTTATTTTGCTTATTATTTTATTTTGCTTATTTATTTAAATTGTTTTTATTACTATTATTGTAATTGCTCCTGGATGTAATATTTTGTAATATTTAAATTATTTATTTTTATGTCATGGTTAGTAAAAATAGGGAGTGTAAACATGTATGTTATTTAAAATTAATTTAGGTCATTTAATTTAAAAGATAAATATTAAATTGGACACTCACACACGTAAGTCGATCTTTGATCGCCATCTTGCACTTCCTAAGTTACCCCTCTCAGTTGCCTAAACAAAAGGTTAAGTAGGGTGTATAAAGCAAAAGTCCCTCAAAGTAAAGTCATCTAGTCCCTTAAACAATAAAAGATCAAGTCCCTTAATGGTTGCCTTTATAATGATCTTGTCCCTTTCGAATAATGATGACAGTCCCTCCAGAAATTGCTTAATACACCCTACAGTTGCCTATATAAACAGATGTCCCTTACTTGTCCCTCACATCCAAGGTAATGACTACCTATTCCTTAATAATAGGGATAGTCTTACCATTTAAAGGATTCGAGAACAGAAAGACTTAAACTTTAGGGTAGGTTCTTCATAGTTACTTGCTCACTATTCAAAAACTTTTCAAACACTTCACAATTTCAAACAATTTTCAAACACAAGTTTTTTACGCGTCCGTACATGGATCATTATCAAACTCTTATGAAAATTTCTATTCACACACTTCACATTTTCAAAAACATTTTAAAGTGAGCTAAGTAACTAAGAGCCCATGGATAACCATGGATGTAAAGGGTGCTAACACCTTCCCTTTACATAACCTACCCCCCGGACCCAAAAATCTTTTAAAAGGTCTTTCCTGTTCTTTTATGCCTTTCCTTTGGATAAAATAAAAGTCGGTGGCGACTCTTGCTATCCGCAACATAACTAAAGTCAGTTCTCCCACCGTGTTACAGAACTGGCGACTCTGCTGGGGATTTAATAAAAGAGGGGTACCCTTAGGAATTAGATCACTTTAAATTGTTTGCCTTGTTTGCTTTATACTTACTTGTTGGGCTCTTATGTGTGAAAGATCCTAACCCGGATCTAGTGTACCTTAGGTAAATGGCAATAGACCAAGGAAACTGTACGGCGTATACCGATATGGTTGATCTGGTGGCCATAGTTAGTGTGACTTCTTGGTTGGTGCTTATGTTCCTTAAGTCAAGTTGAGGATAATATGAGGCTGCCATATGTCGTCAATGCACTAACTAACTTTTAGAACCCTAGTTAACTCATCTTGGCCTTTAGAAAGTAGTGAGATAACCGGCTTTGGTGCAGACTGAAGTTGGTTGATACTCGATACTACACTCATTGAGATCCTAAACTTGGAGGGTTTTGGTTGGCAAGTAAGTTGCCTACTGAACAACCACCCTTGTGAAGGATAAATGATATTGAGATCCCTTAGAACATGGTTACTTTTGTAGGACAGGATGAACCAACTAACTTCAGGGGAGGGTACTTACCTTTGAACCTCATGCAAGCCTTTAAACCTAGGGCTATTGTGTGACTTGCTTGTGTGTGCCACATGTTTGTGATTGAGCATAACATCATGACATCATCATGCATCATAAGCATAGCATTTTCACTAACCATTTCAAGGACCAAAGGATTTATCTTTGTTCTTTGTTGCAGGTCATGGCTTCTGCTCGTAGAAACACCATCAGGATCAACTTTGTGGGCATACCTGCTAAGCTTAAAGAGTTGGTTTCTCAAGTGTCTGATCATTCCCAGTTCATCAAGAGACATGGCCACCTATTGGATCTAGTCACCTCAGGGTTCAATGAAGACATGATGAGTGTCCTGTTTCAGTTCTTTGATCCTAAGCACCATTGCTTCACATTCCCCGACTACCAGCTGGTTCCAACCATGGAGGAGTTCTCTAAACTTCTGGGTATACCTGTACTTGATCAGAAGCCATTCACAGGTTTGGAAAAGGAGCCTAAACCTGAGGCTATAGCTGCAGCTCTACATCTGAAGAAGTCTGACATTGTTCTAGAAACGAGAAGCGGAGTTAAGGGTATTCTTGCTAAGGTATTAATGGATAAAGCTCAAATGTTCTTGAAGGCCATGAGCTATGATGCTTTTGAGGAGATCTTAGCCTTGCTGATATATGGCTTAGTATTGTTCCCCAATCCAGATCAGTTCATAGACGTTCATGCCATCAACATTTTCCTGAGTCACAATCCAGTGCCTACATTGCTTGGAGACATACTACATTCTCTTCATACCCGTACTACAAGGGCAAGAGGAACTTTGATGTGCTGCATACCTTTGCTTTCCAGGTGGTTTATTTCTCACCTTCCTCGCTCAGTGATGAAGAATGAGCAAGGGTTCATATGGTCCAAATGGATCATGTCACTCTCGCATTCAGATATTCATTGGTGCTCCAGATCTATGGAGAATGTTACTATCATTGACCGTTGTGGGGAGTTTCCTAATGTGCCACTTCTAGGCGTAAGAGGAGGCATCACCTACAACCCCTCTCTAGCTTTACGACAGTTTGGTTACGCTCGGAGTGATGGTCCACATGACATGTTGATTCAGGGCATTGTGTTTGATTACGACAACGATCTTCAAGGTTACCATCAGAGATTCATACGAGCATGGGGAAAAGTAAACAAGGTTGACAGCAAGACTCTGGAGCCTAAGTACACTATTCCTATGGAAGCTTATCTCAGATGGGTGCGATCTCGTGCTCAGACTCTCATGATGCCATATCCTGCTATCCTGCCAGTTACTATGGAGCCTGTTGCTGAAGGAGATACTTCTCATACCATCCTTCACCCAGACATGCCTACTGACATGGAAGATTTACAGAGATCCTGGATCCAATTGAAGGAGCAAAGGGATACTTTTGAGGCTCATTACAAAGCAAGCCAAGAAAGAATCCTGGAACTAACAAAGCAACTTCACGAGGAGCGGAATCTCAACTCATACCTCAACACAAAGAGGAAACGTCCATGGGAGACTTAAAACCCCATCTCTTGTATTTATTGCATTTCATTTCCTGTAAGCCCAAGAGGCAAAACAAATTTATTACTAATAAAAGTTTACTTTCTTGTTTGTTTAAGCAAATTTAAATCCTGCGGTCCTTGAAAACATTGCATACGCATTCACATATCATATCATTGCATCACAGGTTTATTTGTGCACAAGTTTCTCATCTTCTCGCTGTTTATTTCAGCAATGGCTCTTGAACAAACAGTTAAGGATCTCCAGGCACAAAATGCACAGTTCCAAGAGCTGATCCTGAACTTGTCCAAGGGGCAGGATGAATTGAAGACACTGCTGGCCAAGAAGACTAAGAAGACTAGAAGGTCAGGTGGCCTGATCAACATGGGAAGAAGGTTCAGAGGTCCTGTCAAGACCAAAGAACAGGTTGAAGACTATGAATCTGAAGAGTCTGAAAAAGAGGGAGGCAGTCTCCACAACACTGTGGGGGACTCTGATTCTGAGGCTAATTATTACCATGATCCTAATGAAGACAAATTCAAGATGCTGGTGGATAGAATGGATGCTATGGAGTTGCAGAAGTCTTCTGGGCTAGATTTTGAAGATTTTAGTTTGATATCTGGGGTAGTCATACCCATTGGTTTCAAGGTTCCTACCTTTGTTGTTTATGATGGGGTCTCTTGTCCCAAGCTGCATCTGAGGTCTTATGTCAGAAGAATCCAACCTCACACTGCTGATAAGAAGTTGTGGATCCATTTTTTTCAAGAGAGCTTATCTGGAGCTCAATTGGAGTGGTATTATCAATTGGAGAGTGTCAACATCAGGGATTGGAATGATCTTGCTGAAGCCTTCTATAAGCAGTATCAGTACAATGCTGATTTAGCCCCCACTCGCATGCAGCTGCAAAGCATGTCTATGGGTGCCAAAGAAAGTTTCAAGGAGTATGCTCAGAAGTGGAGAGATTTAGCTGGAAGAGTTCAACCCCCTTTAACTGACAGGGAATTGGTTGATATGTTCATGTGTACGTTGAATGGTCCGTTTTACAGTCATCTCATTGGAAGCTCATCATCTGGCTTCACTGAGTTGATAATGACAGGAGAGCGAGTGGAAAATGGTATAAAGAATGGCAAGATCCAAGTGGGTACTTCTTCATCAGGTGCTGCAAAGAAGCCTCCCACTGGGAAGAAAGAATCCAATGTTGTTTATGGTCAACCTGATCGTAATAGAAGGCATCAGTCTGTTAGTGCAGTTCATATTTCAAATCCAACTCCTACAACACCAGAGTAGCCACAGGGCAACCAACAGAGGGCTAGAAGGCAGTTCACTAAGATCAACATGTCAATGGCTCAGGCATTGCAACACTTGTTGAAGGCTGAACTTATCACTCTGAAAGAGGCTCCTCAGAATCCTAATGTTACCTCACCCAGGTACAATCCCAATGCACGATGTGCATATCATTCAAACTGTCAGGGACATGATACTAATAACTGCTGGGTCTTGAAGAACAAAATTCAAGATATGATTGAGGCTGGAGAGATTGAGTTTGACCCTCCGGGTACTCCAAATGTGATTACTGCTCCCATGCCGAATCACGAGAAGACTGTCAATGCCATTGATGAAGATTTACATGTCTATTCAGTTGCGGAGTTGACCACACCATTGTCTGTTATCAAGAAAAAGTTAGTACAAGTTGGGCTCTTTCCAGGTTGTCGTGAAGACTGTTTGTATTGTACCTATAAGCCGGATAGTTGCTGGAGATTGAGAGATGGAATTCAACGTCTCATGGATAAGTATACCATAGTTTTTGAGAGGACTCCATCGTCTGTAGAGAGTATGGTGGATCATATTACTAAAGGTAGGAAGACTGAAGAGGTTGATATGGTTGATAGAGCGCCAGTAAGGATCACTTCCAAAGGTCCTGTTAAAATCACTCATAAGGGTCCAATTAAGATTACTGCTGAAGGCCCTGTGAAGGTTGTTGCTGAAGCTAGAGTGGCTCCTCTGGTCATTACCACTCCTGGTCCTATTCCGTATACGTCTGATAAAGCTGTGCCTTGGCATTATGGGTCTGATGTTTATATCCATGGTGTTAAGCAGGAACCCTTAGCTGATATGCCTGTTGATGTTGACAATATCGCTGGATCTAGTAAGATCACACGAAGTGGAAGAGTGTTCTCTCCTCCAGTCACCTCCAAGAATGCAGTTACTCCTGCTGCTACTTCTACCACTGATGCTCGGGGAAAAGGTCCTGTTCTTGAACCTATACCTACTGATGTGCCAGCTGCTGATGACCTTGCTAAGCAGATGGAGGAAGTTTTGAAAATCATTCGCAAGAGTGATTATGACATTGTTGATCAGTTGGGGCATACTCCCTCCAAGATTTCTATGTTGTCCTTGTTGTTATGTTCTGAAGCTCATGCAAAAGCTTTGATCAAGTTTCTGAAGACTGCTCATGTACCCAATGCAATTTCTGTTGACCAGTTTGAGAATTGTGTTGCCCACTTGACTTATGATAATGGGTTAGGGTTTTCTGATGCTGATTTGACCCCTGCCAAGAGGGATCATAACAGGGCCTTGCATATCTCAATTGAATGCAGGGGCACTACCCTGTCGCATGTATTGATAGACAATGGTTCCTCTCTGAATGTGTTGCCCAAGGAAGTCCTGAATAAGCTGAGCCCTGAAGATGCTGTGCTGAAGCCCAGTAGTATAGTGGTGAAGGCCTTTGATGGTTCTAGAAGAGTGGTGCATGGAGAAATTGATCTCCCAATCAAAGTTGGTTCTCAGATTTTCAATGCTACATTTTATGTGATGGATATTCGTCCTTCGTACTCTTGTTTGCTTGGTCGTCCCTGGATCCATGGGGCAGGTGCTGTAACCTCTACATTACATCAGAAGCTAAGATATTCGGTGGAAGGAAAAGTAGTTACCGTCTATGGAGAGGAAGAATATTTTGTCAGCCATGTGAACACCTTCAAGTATCTGGAAGTGGAAGGTGAATATGTTGAAACTCCGTGTCAGACATTTGAAGTGGTTCCTTGGATTGTTAATGATTATGTAGCTCCTCCGGTGGTCAAGAAAATTCCTACGGTCACCAGAATACCTCCAACAATGGCCTCCCTCAAAGATGCTAGAGCTGTGGTGGATGAAGGTGGTTGTACTATTTGGGGTCAGCTTCCTGATATCCCATACAAGTCTGACAAGTTTGGTTTGGGTTTCACTGCAGAGTCCCAGAAGGCTGTTCGTCGTGCTCGTGCTGTTCATATCACCAATCAAGGGGTTATGAAAAATCAGATCAATGCTGTGGGAGACTATGATGAAGACTATAACCTGGATGCTTGGATTTTTCCTACTGTGGGTGCTGGACTCAATAATTGGAAAGCTGAAGATGTTATCCCTATCTCCTTTAGTCAGGAGTAAATACTATTACTGTGTTGTTGCTTTTAAGTTTGTAATTTCTTGAACAATTGAACTCTTAAGCCTTGTGCCTTACCCGGGGCACAATGGTGTGCTTGTTACGGGATGTCATTTCATTTGCATACTTCATTCAATAAAAATCAGTGGACGTTTCGTTTTCGTAAATATTGTGTTCCTTGTCTTTCTTTTCTTTTATTTTTGCTTTATCAGCTATGTGTTCTTACACACACCCACATCACTAAAATGCAGATCCTCATCCACTCTGGATCCTGTTGATAACAGTTCTACTATTGCCAATTATAATTTCGAGAATCCGATCTATCAAACTGAAGACGAAAATGAGGACGATTGTGAAGTACCTGTAGAGCTTGCTAGGTTGTTACAACAAGAAGAGAAAGCCATACAGCCACATGAAGATCCAGTCAAAGTTGTGAATTTGGGAACTGAAGGAAACAGGAAAGAGGTCAAGATAGGGGTTGATTTAGAGGATAGTGTCAAGAGCAGGTTGATTCAGATGTTACGTGACTATGTGGAGATCTTTGCTTGGTCTTATGAAGATATGCCAGGGTTGGATACAGACATTGTGGTTCACCGTTTACCAGTGAAAGAAGATTGTCGTCCAAAGAAGCAGAAGGTTCTTCGTATGCGTCCTGAGATGTCAGAAAAGATCAAAGCAGAGGTAATGAAACAGTTCAATGCAGGGTTCTTAGCAGTGACTTCTTATCCTCAGTGGGTTGCAAATGTGGTGCCGGTACCTAAGAAAGATGGTAAGGTACGTATGTGTGTGGACTACAGAGATTTAAACAAGGCTAGCCCCAAAGATGATTTTCCACTTCCTCATATTGATGTTCTGGTAGACAACACTGCCCAGCATAAGGTATTCTCTTTTATGGATGGTTTCTCTGGTTACAATCAGATCAAGATGGCACCTGAAGATATGGAGAAAACAACCTTTGTGACACAGTGGGGCACTTTTTGCCAACATCAAGTATATGAAGTAAAATTCATCATTTGATCAAGGGTTGATCATGATTCATCAAGGAGATTTCAGATCATCAAGAATCAGGAGTTTCTAAATTAGGGTTTCCTTAGTAAAACAACCTTTCTGTGGCCGTTTGAAGCAGTCGGCTCAATCTTGCCAATCATATCAATGCCCCACATGGCAAAGGGCCAGGGTGAAGACATCACATTCAAAGGATTGGGAGGCACATGCACCTTATCCGCATAAATCTGGCATTTATGGCATTTTCTGGCATAGGCACAACAGTCGACATCCATAGTGATCCAGTAATAGCCTGATCTTAACAACTTCTTAGCCATGGCATGTCCTCCAGCATGGGTACCAAAAGATCCTTCGTGCACCTCGTGCATCAACAAGTCTGCTTCTGTTCTATCAACGCATCTGAGGAGTACCATATCAAAGTTTCTCTTGTACAGGGAACCATCAGTGTTCAGGAAGAAACTACCAGCTAGCCTTCTTAAAGTCTTCTTATTATTGGAAGATGCCCCAGGTGGGTATGTCTGATCCTCCAAGAAGCACTTAATGTCATGGAACCAAGGCTTATCATCCTTAACAATGTCTGCTGCAAATACATATGCTGGTCTGTCGAGTCTGGACACTGAAATCCGAGGCACAAAGTTGGCAGCTTGAACTTTGATCATGGATGAAATGGTAGCCAGAGCATCTGCAAACTGATTCTCGTCCCGAGGGATATACTCAAGCTTGACCGTTGTGAAGAAAGTCAATAACCTTCTTGTATAATCCCTGTAAGGTATCAGATGATCCTGGTGGGTGTACCATTTGCCGTTGGTTTGATTAACTACCAGAGCTGAATCTCCGAATACAGTCAATGTTTTGATCCTGAGGTCAATAGCTTCCTCAAGACCCATAATGCAAGCTTCGTATTCAGCTTCGTTGTTAGTGCAGTTAAAGGTGAGTTTTGCCGAAAAAGGCAGGTGGACCCCCTTAGGTGTAATGAGTACTGCACCAACACCACGACCATTCATATTAACAGCCCCATCAAACATCATAGTCCATTCTTCTTCCGGGTCAGGCCCTTCAGTGTGAATGGGCTCTTCATGATCTTTTGCTTTTATGAACATGATGTCTTCATCAGGGAAGTCAAATCTCATAGGCTGGTAATCATCAATAGGTTGCTCAGCAAGATAATCAGACAATACACTGCCCTTGATGGCTTTCTGAGATGTGTACTGGATGTCGTATTCTGTGAGGATCATTTGCCATCTTGCAACCCGTCCGGTAAGAGCTGGCTTCTCGAAAATGTACTTAACTGGGTCCATTTTTGATATCAACAAAGTGGTGTGGGTCAACATATACTGTCTCAGTCGGCGAGCAGCCCACGCTAAAGCACAGCAAGTTTTCTCGAGCAGTGAATAACGTTGTTCACAGTCGGTAAACTTTTTGCTTAGGTAGTATATTGCATACTCTTTTCGACCAGACTCGTCATGCTAGCCCAGCACACACCCCATTGACTCTTCTAATACTGTCAAGTACATTATCAGAGGTCTTCCTTCAACTGGAGGCATAAGGATTGGTGGTTCTTGCAGGTATTCTTTGATCTTGTCAAAAGCCCTCTGGCAGTCTTCGTTCCACCTGACCGTCTGTTCTTTTCTTAACAGCTTGAACAAGGGTTCACAGGTTGCTGTAAGGTGAGATATGAACCTGGAAATGTAGTTCAATCTACCTAGAAACCCTCGAACTTCTTTTTCTGACTTTGGTGCAGGCATTTCTTGAATGGCTTTGACTTTATCAGGGTCAACCTCAATCCCTTTCTCGCTTACAATGAATCCCAGCAGCTTACCAGATCGCACCCCGAATGTGCACTTGTTGGGGTTCAACTTCAGTTGGTACTTCCTCAGGCGCTTGAATAATTTCAGCAGATTTACCAGGTGGTCTTCTTCTGTGAGGGACTTGGCAATCATGTCATCCACATAACACTCGATTTCCTTATGGATCATATCGTGGAATAATGTTACCATAGCCCGTTGATATGTTGCACCAGCATTCTTCAGTCCGAATGGCATCACCTTGTAACAGAACGTGCCCCAGGGTGTGATGAAAGTTGTCTTCTCCATGTCTTCAGGTGACATCTTGATCTGATTGTATCCTGAAAATCTGTCCATGAAGGAGAATACCGAGAACTGAGCCGTATTATCCACCAATACATCAATGTGAGGTAATGGGAAGTCATCTTTCGGGCTAGCTCTGTTCAGATCCCGGTAGTCAACACACATTCTTACTTTGCCGTCTTTCTTAGGCACAGGTACAATGTTAGCAACCCACGGCGGATAGCTAGTCACAGCAAGGAACCCGGCGTCCCACTGCTTTTGTACCTCTTCCTTTATCTTCATTGCCATATCCGGGCGAGTACGGCGCAACTTCTGCTTTACAGGCGGGCAGTCTTCTTTTAATGGCAGCTTGTGCATGACGATATCGGTGTCCAACCCTGGCATGTCCTGGTAAGACCAAGCAAACACATCTGCATACTCCCGAAGCAGATCAATCAGTTGTTCTTTCACTGAGTTTTGTAGGCAGGCCCCGATCTTAACTTCTTTCACGTCTTCATCCGTGCCAAGATTAACCGTTTCAATCTCCTCGTGATGAGGAGTGATAACCTTCTCCTCTTGCCTTAACAGCCTGGCTAGCTCTTCAGGAAGCTCATAATCCTCTTCAACCCATTCATCAGCTTGATTGATTGGATTGTCAAAGTCATACGAAGCCATAGCTGTGCTGTTGTCGGTGCAGTCTGAAAGGCACTCTCTGCAAGGGTTTAGATTGTTCATTTTAGTGATTGATTTTAATCTTGTTTAAAAAGAGTGAAATGAAGTTATCATTTTGAAAACATTGCCATTTATTTTTGTACAAAAAGAAAAATGGAAAAACAGTGAGCGGAAAAGAAAAAGACTCATTTGCAAAAGATGTCCGATTATCATTGATTGATATGTTTGCACAAAATTACAGATGGCCCGATTACAAAATGAGTCTTGTCATCTTGGGCAAGATGCAAGACTTGATGCATGCTTAAAATATACAGGAAATAATAATTACTCTTCAGGAATAACCCTTATAATTTCCTGGGAAGACCAGTTTGAGATACGGCTCCCCGGGATCCTTGGACGTATCCAGCTCTCCAGGTTGCGCTCATCTTCCGACTCATCTTCCAAGTTGTTTACTGCATCGGGGGTGAGCATTCCCCCACTGACAAAGTTGGGCTTTTTAGCAGCCTCTGCTTGATCTTGTTGAGTTGGTTTGTAACCCAACCCAAATCTGTCCTCTTTCTTCTCCACAGGCAACAGCTTGCCCCAGCCTTGAGCATTCCCCTCTTCAACAACCTTCCTGGCTTGCTGGTAAGATGTCATGGAAGTCCCAAGTACAGCAGATGCTTCGTTGATGTTCAGGGCTTCAAATCCCTGACTCATGGTTTCATGGATCTCCCCATCCATCTCAATGTATTTGTATGTAGCCAGATGGCTAACAAAAATATCCTCTTCTCCACAAATAGTAACGACTTGGCCCTCCCACTCGAATTTTAACTTCTGGTGAAGGGTTGAGGTCACGGCGCCAGCGGCGTGTATCCATGGTCTACCCAATAGACAGCTGTAGGCAGGCTGTATATCCATCACGAAGAAGGTCGTTTTGAAAGTCTGTGGACCAATCGTTATAGGCAACTCAATTTCTCCCAGAACTGATCTCTTAGAACCGTCAAAGGCTCTTACTACCAAGTTGCTGGGGCGTAATGCCAATCCTTCATACTCCAGCTTCACAAGGGCTTTCTTAGGTAGGACATTGAGGGATGACCCTGTGTCCACCAGTACATGAGAAAGAACTGCACCTTTACACTCCAAGGTAATGTGCAAAGCCTTGTTGTGATTGCGGCCTTCCGTTGTCAAATCAGTGTTGGTAAATCCTAGTCCATGACTAGCGTTAACATTTCCAACTACAGCTTCCAACTGATTGACGGTAATCTCCTCTGGCACATAAGCTGCGTGCAAGACTTTTAATAGTGCGTTCCGATGAGCCTCGGAGCACATTAGCAATGATAAAATGGAGATCTTGGAAGGTGTCTGGTGAAGCTGGTCCACTATCTTGTAATCACTTTTCTTGATGATTCTCATGAATTCATCAACCTCTTGATCAAAAGGGGTTTTTAAAGCTTCTTTAGCAACTTGTTCTTCTTGCACCATGCTCTTCCCTTTCGCCTTGGCAGCAACTTCTGCTTCAGCAATGGGTCTTGGAATTTGTGGGGCAAAAAGACGTCCGCTTCGAGTGAAGCCTCCGCCTCCCCCCACATTGTCTATTTGTGGTGAAGAAGTTGATGATTCAAGAGTGATTTTCTGCCCCTCACAGTATAGATCTGAGTCGTAATGCCAAGGGATGGCGTTACTGCTTTCATATGGAACGGGCCCAGGTACCGTGATGGTAACCGGGCTGACTGCAGCAGTGGAGGGTGTTGCAATAGTATGTGGATCATAGTAGATAGTGACCGGTGTTATGGCAGGAGACGCCACTGTTTGCTGTTGAAAATTGTTGTTCGGAGGAATACTTGACGGGTCATAATAGATAGTGACCGCTGAGATATTTGCTGGTGTTGTAGGAGAAGATTCTGAATAGAGGCGTGCTGATGTTGTAGGAGTAATGTTTGTTGATAGGTGGCTTGTTGAAGTGGTATTTGAAGCATTTGTTGATGAAACTGAAGAATTGTTTGGAATAATTGTTGTTGCAGTTGTAGGAGCCTCTGGAACTGTTGTCGGAGGGATTGCCGGATTTAAAGGTATTGATGTTGTGATTTGGAGTAGACCATTCTGGATAAGACTGTCTATGCCGCTTCTCAAATTATCACACCCATTTACCGAAATGTTGCAATAACCGCACCCGAGCTCACACCCGGGGAATAACTGGCATTCAAGGAGTTGAGCTTTGATCTCTACCAGGGGTGTCCTAATTTGCCCAACACTGGTTATCAAGAAAGACGACATATCTTCCTCAATAGCATTAATTCTGGGCCCTCCATGGTTGGGCATAGGGTTTTTGTTAACATTTGGCGGGGGTGCAAAGTTTAGAGCTTTAGAATCTACCAGGTCTTGCACCTTCATCTGTAAAGCCCTACACTTCTCTGTACTGTGGCCAGGTGCGTTAGAATGAAAAGCGCATCTGGCGTTGGCGTCGTAATTTCTTGGCAAACTGGAAGGATCTGGTGGTGCCAACGTCCTTAACTCAACCAGGTTGAGCTTCAGGAGCTGTGGCAGTAAAGCGACATAAGGCATAGGGATCGGATCGATCACCCTATTGGCCTGAGATGGTCTCTGTTGAAATGGTCTTTGTTGACTGTTGTTGTTGTTGTAGTAGTTTCTCTGAGGAGGGTACTGAGTTTGTTGCTGGTAATGAGGTTGTTGCTGTGGTTGATATGTCGGTTGCTGAGGAAGTGGAGAGGGAATGGTGACTGCTGCCACTGACCTATGAACATATTGTGGTCTGCCCCTGCTGGCCTGAATAGCATTGGTATCACCGGTTCTTCTTGGACCTACAAAAGGTTTTCTGGGGTTGCTGGACGAGCTTGCACCATTGTCAGAAATCTTGCCCATCTTTAATAGGCTCTCAATTCTTTCCCCGGCTATGACTACGTCAGCAAAGCTAGTGGAAGAAAAGGCAGCTAGCCTGTCAATGTACGTCCCTTGGAGGGTGTTCATAAACATGTCGGCCATTTCCCTCTCCGACATGGGTGGCTGGACAGCAGCAACAAGCTGTCTCCACCTCTGGGCGTACTCCCGGAAGCTTTCCCTGGATGATTGAGACATTCCCATCAGGAGGGTCCTGTTAGGAGCCATATCCAAGTTGTACTAGTATTGTCTGATAAAGGCCTCAGCCAGGTCCTTCCAGCATCTAATGGTTGCTCTAGTCAAGTGAGAGTACCATTCCCTTGAAAGGATTGTAAATGGGTTCGTGGACAGGAAGTTCCGTTGTACTTCTCAAAGCACGGAGGTTTAAACTTGTGGGGAATCCTTACCCCGTCCACTAAGCCCATGTCCATAACATCAAAGCCCAAAGAATTCTGGGACTCCAAGGATCTCAATTTTTCAGCAATTTCATCTAGCCTTCTGTCATAGGCTTCATCCCCGGCTCCCATCACAGTGAATTGATCTTCCTGGGGGTCTTCCTGTAATACTCTGCCTGCAGTGGCATTCCCTTGCACATTAGCAGGGATGTTGATCTCTGGATGAAGGTGGGGTTCATACACTGGAGGATTAACATGAGGCTGAACTCTCTCATTGTTGCTCGTTCCCCTAGTCCCTAGATGGGGTTCCTCTTGGGGCTGCCTCTCTACTAAGGCCCTTAATCTCTCCTGGCTCTGTGCCAATCCATTCATCACCTCCATAAACTGGGTCATCTGATTTCTCATCTCCAGTCTCTCATTGGCCATTTGAGTCCTGACCTCTGTAAGGTCCTGCTGTACTTGGTCCATTTGTATACCCGGAAGGTTGTTGCGGGTAGGATATCTATGTGGACGGTTGAGTGGGAACACCCGACGTCGAGCAATAGTTCCTGAATCACAACAGAGTTAGCAACAAAACAAAACAAAACCTACAAAACAAAACAAAAGGTTAGTATGCAATGCAGTATGCTTATTTGTTTCCAAGGTATCCGGCTTGGCATTTGGTTTTGACCTTTCCAGACCCCAAGGAAGATGCTGTTTGATGTTGCTTAGGAGAGAGAGATCCAAATGAAACAAACTAATGAATATATTACAAAAGGTGAATGATACATAGTTTGTTTTTTACAATACATGCCCTCTGAGGGGTCAAAATACAATATAAGAAAAAGAAAAGTACATGAAATGAAAGCAACAACAAGCAAAAGTCAGACACCAAGACCAAACTCATCCTCCTGGACCTCCTTCAAGAGTGCTTCAGTCACAGGATTAGCCGGATGTTCTGTGAGGTTCCTGATGAGAAGATTCCTGGTGGCAATAGCTGCAGTTAGCTTCTTATGTCTGCCCTGGTCCTTTGACCTCTTCACGCCAGCCCTGAGCTTCAATTCTGAGATCTCCCTTTGGGCTGCTAATAGGGCTTCCTGTTGCTCCTTTGCATTAGCCTCCAACTGCTCAATCTTGTCCTGAGTTCTCTTATCCTCCTGAGTGCGAGCTTCAGTGATCCTGACCCACCTAGCTTGGCTCTCCTTCAGATAAAGATCAGTCCTAGCTCTCTGGAACTGGGCCTCTTTACAGGCATTCTTCAAAATCTGTTCTCCAGCCCTTGACTTCTTGATGTAGTCCTCTGACTTTTCAATCCTGGCTAGATGCTCCACCTTTAGCTTTTCTAACCTTTCAATGTCTAGACGACCATCACTCCTCTCCCAGAGGGTTCTCTTCAAGGCTTCAGACAAATTCTCATTCCTCTCTTTGAGCTTTTCAAACTCCTCCAGGCTGACAGTGGCTGGTGGTGGTGCTGTGGAAGGTCCAGGTACATCTTCAACGGTGAAGGGCATCCCAGAAATTTGAGCCCTGGCATGTGACCACTCATAATACTGAGCTGAGGCCACATTGTTGCATCTCCCAAGAATGGTTACCCCTTTGGTCTGGACATTGTCCCAAGCCCAGGATGCTTGCCTGACAACAGCCAGATTAGGCTTAATCTCACAATAAAGGGTCTCAGCTAGATCTTGCACTCTAGGAGGGTGGACCAATGCATAGCCCAGTTGTCTTTTGAATAGAAGAGGGTTGTAGTTGATGCAACCCTTCACTCCTATCAGAGGTACATTGGGAAATTGCCCACAACTAGTAATGATGTCTCTGCCCTTGGTGCTCTGGGTGCACCACCTGATGTCATCTGAGGTCAAAGCAACAAGCCTCCTTGCCCAATTCTTTTGTTGGTGGGGATTCAAGAATGCATCAGTCTTGGGCAGGTGTTTGAGCAGCCAGGTATGGAACAGGGGAGCACAGCATCTCACCAATCTTCCCCTTTGCTTTTCATTCCTTTGGTGAACAGAGTAGTAGAAATCTCCCAGTAAGGTGGGTACTGGGTTCCTCAGAATGAAAAGATGGATTGCATTCTTGCTGATAAACTTAGGCTCGTCTGCAAATAATATAACCCCATATATGCTAAGGGCTAATAATGCACAGACTGCCTTCCACTCCCCCAAGGAGGCCTTCAGAATAGCCTGAGAGGTCAAGAAATCCAAGTGTAGACCAGAGATTCCAGCCTTTGCTGTAATGTTCTGCCCAATCAGAACTGGTTCCAGATACAATGCCTTTGCCACCTCTTCATTACTAGGAAAAGCCATCTCAGGGTTGAAGGGGATACCACCCCTGATAGGTACACCAATCAGTGATGAATACTCTTCCAACAAGGGTCCCAACTGAAAATTCTGGAAGGTGAAGCACCTCAGAGGGGGATCATAGAACTGTAGGCAAGTATGAATCAAGCTCCTCTGGGAAGGGTCCAAATCCATAACCACATCAAGGATGCCTCCATAATGTTCTCTGAATAGTGGTATATGGTCTGGAGTAATCAGGGCCTGGACCTTCCTGATGCCAGCTAGCTCAGGCTCAAAGAAATGATAGGAGATGTTGCTCTTCTTAGGTGCCATGTTGCTGAAAAACAGATGCTGGTGATGATGACTGATACTAGAAGATGGGTCACTGACAGGGTGAGACTGGTAATGCAGGTGACTGAAGTAGGTAGCTGATGAGGAATAGCTGAAGCAGATACTGGTGAAGATAGGTCTATGCAGATGAAGGGGTCAAAACCAAGCCAAAATATAGTATGGATACCCTGAAAAACAAATAAGCAAATGTTAAATGATGCAATGATGATGTATGCAAATGATATGCAGGGGTTTGTGATCAAGCCGGATCTGATCAACTGCCTTGGTATAGGTCCATGTATGTTCAAGAAATCCAGATGGAGGTTCATAAGTCCAGTAACCAAGGTGGGGGACCCAAATAAAGAGTCACATGTCCAGGGTTAAAAATCACAAGAACTGTTCCAAAATGGAGTACTCTTAATCAAAACAAAGTAACAGGGTATGTTGAGGTCAAGGGTACCTGCAAACCTGTAAACAGCCCAACCCCCTCACAGGTGGTGTTCTAGAACAAGGATCCTCAGACTTGGATCAGTTATGAGAAGTGTAAACACTTCTAACCCGGAGGTACAGTGTTTACAATAACCATAAAAGATCCTCCTCTAATTAACCTCAGTTTCTGAAGGTCATAATAAAGGTCATTCAGACTTAGCAGGCTTCCCAGATAGCCCTAGCACTACAGGAAATCTGTAGCACAGAGTTCTCAAGAAGAAACCCATATCTGAACCGTGTTTCATATTCCCGCACCAGACCGAAATGGAATGGGAAAGAACATGAACCACTCTAGCCTAGGTGTCACTCAAGTCCCAGGTATAGGACCTCAACTCTCAATAGAACCCCACCCACCAAAGCAACAAAACCAGATCCAGCCAAAGCAGTATGACAGTATGATATATGTAAAGCTGTAAAGAAAGCAATAAACAAAACTGTACATAAAGCAATAACATAAATAAACACACATAGCACATAACACCCCAGTAAACACAAATCAAACAAGCGCTAGGAGGAACCCACAAAAAGAACCAGAAGCCCTGGTTACAGTATAAGTATCCCCAGCAGAGTCGCCAAGCTGTCGCTCCCGATAAGTGAGACCGGCTCAAATAAAGGTACAGACGCGAACGGTCGATGAAAGGGTGATGCGAGAACACACAGGAGTGAACTCACAGGAAAAGAAAAGAGTCGCCAGCTAGGCATTTTTATCCCGGAGGAAAGGTAATGCTGCATAGACCTAAGAAAAGATATGGATAAGACGGTTGCGAACCAGAGAGACCGAGAAAGGGGGTTGGTTACAACCTGGGAAGGTATTAGCACCCAGATTGTCCGTCGTACTCGACGGGATCCACGCTTAAAAGATTTGTGTTTTAAAGGGGTGGTGTCAGTGCAATTTGTGTATAAAAGAGCTGGAAAAGGATGTACAGGTGTCAGTGTAAAAGAAAGTGATGTGTGATATGTACAGTGTCAGTGTAAGAACAAGAGTGAAATGCTCATGATAATGAGGCTAAGAAAATAATGCTGGAAGGAGGGGGAATATACAGAGACTTTTGTTCGATAACTGTTAAGTTATGCCTACGTATCCTCTCGTGCAATGAGGAAGTCAGAACACCGTAGTTCGACCCAAAGAGACTGAAAGGTAAATTGACTGATGAACTGCTTACTTGCCTATGCTCAAGTGTATGACCTGTCTGGCTCAGGTGCAAACTGTCTTGCATTAGACGGAAGAAGCAAGTTCTCGCTTGTGAGTGAATGAGATGAGAAAAGAATCCCGGAGGAGACGATCATTGTCTGTTTTTGTGTTTTCAGTCTTTTATTGCTTTTTGGAGTTTGTCTTAAGTTAATGAGCTTGAGCCTAAACCAATGGATTAGTAAACTCATCACATCTTCCCTCTGATTAGGGGTAATGAGAGTACCTTAAGTGTGAAGTCAGCTTCTCACACTTAATCGCCATGATGTAGGATTAAGATCATTAACCTACTTGTGATTATTTAGATGTTTTTGTTGTTTTTGTTTAGTGTTAAGTAATGAGATTAAGCCATAATCAGGGATTAAACAGACTCATTACACCATCCTAATAGAAGGATAATAGATGAGAAAGTTTAAGCTGAGGAAAGCTCCTCAACTTAATCCATGATTAGGGATTAAACTCATGACAAAACAAAGCCGTTATTAGATGGATTTTAATTAATGGTATGATGAAGAAATGTTTTTTAGGGTTTGTAAGACAACTTGAGGGGGACTTGTCCATTAACACTAGGGTTAGTCCTTCTTGACCAATTAAGGAAGAATTAGAACCCTAATGCAAGGCCCAAGTTACAAGTGTGATGTCTTGATGATTATTAGGTGGATTAATTAAAGGATTTAAACACATTAAGGGTTTAACACTTAGGATTAAAGTTATACACTCCATCCTAATAGAAGGATGCAGGCATAAGCTTAATCACAAAGCCTTAAAGCCTTTAGGGTTTAGTCCCTGATTATGAGATGAGAAGAGAAGACTCAAAGATGACACAAAGGTAAAAGCTAAATAGGGGACTAATCAAACCCTAATTATGATCATGCTTAGTTGTTCCTAAGGTTTATGAGGTTTACAAGAAAGATCTTCAGAGGAACCACCAGGAAGCAGATGAAAGGAGCCAGGAGAAGCAAAGTAACTTGCTTCATTTAAGAAGACAAGTCACTTGAAGAAAGAAAGTAAGAAGAAGAAGAAAGAGCAAGCTCAATCTCAAACACAAGACAAAATGCAGCAATGATGTGTCGCTCCCGGGATTTTCATCCTAGTACAAACGCGAAAGTGGCGCGGAAAAGGTAGAGTCGCCAGCCAGACATTTTTATCCCGAAAGGATGGGAAAGGTAATGTTGCACGAACCTGAGGAAGAAGGAAAGGACAAGGTCCTGCGAACCAAAGATCTGAGTTCGGGAGTCGGTTACGACCTGGGAAGGTATTAGCACCCCAGACCGTCCGTCGTACCCGACGGGATCCACGCTTGCTTGCTTGTTTCAAAGGGTGAGAAGAATAACTACTGCTGAATAAAACCGCTAACTGGAAACTGGAAATGGAAATGAGAAAGGAACTGGAAAAAGAGAATGGAAAAAAAGGGAAATGTAGGGAAAATAAAGAATGTGCTCGAACGGGCCCTACCCCGCTGCCTACGTACCTCATCGGGATAATGAGGATCAGAGTCGACGTAGTTCGCCTAACCTAGGCGGGAACTATTTGTTTGTGTTTTTTACAGCTGGAACTGCGTGTGTCTATGCTCAGGTGTTGCAGGCTCGTCTGGTACGAGTGCGTTTACCGTCTTGCATGTGTGACAAGTCGCCGCGAGTTCGCGTTGTGAGTGAATGAGATGAGAAGAGAAGTTCCCGCAGGATAGTCGCTTATTATTTGTTTTTTTGCTTTTATGAGTTTTGTATGAATTTGGCACAAGGAAGTGAATTCAAACTCTTTTCCATGGAATGTACACTTGACTCTACATTCCAAGATGGAATAATAGAACAAACATACCCAGCAAGGAGAATTTATCCAAGACTGGTTTCCTAGGATTTGGGTTTAAGTTCACTGGCTTGTTGAACTTTATTAAGTGTTTTTGTTGCTTTTGTGAAGAAGTGTCTTTTAAGTTTTTCTTTGTGAACAACTCCTTGATGAGACTTGTGCATCATGATAGTCAAGCTTACACCACTCCAAGATGGAATGAATGCAAGTGCTTCATGGAATAAGGCTATACACAAGGAATCATTTCATTTATTTGTTAAGTGTTTTTGGATTTTGTTTGAGATGAGAAAGAGAATGACTCAAGTTGATAAAAGGAAAAATCTAAGGGACTAAGACTCAATCCTAATGTATTATGTATTTACAAAGTGATCCTAGTGGTTAGTGAGGTTTTCTATTCCTAATGGAAAAAGGAAAAGAAAAAAGGAAAAAGGATGCAACTTACTTCCTAAGGAAGATAAGTTGGTCCTAACAATGGGGAATCCTACCAATCACAAATATGGAAGGAAAAATGAATTAAACAGCCTAAAAGAAATGCATAAAAAATAAAGGATAAAGTGGAGTAAACTTACCTCAATCTTCCCCACTACAAAACAAGTGTTAATGCACATTTTATTAAAAAGAATAAGGCAAACACACATTAATTAAATCCTAATTAAATTCTAAGGCACCTTAGACCTAAACTAGACTCTATTTTAATCCTAAAGGAACTAGAAAAATGCTAAAACCAAAATACAACACCTATTACAGCCCCTTAATACACAAACAGCTATGAAACTAAGCCTAACACCCACCAGCTTTTTACAGCCAGCATGCAACATGAAAAAGTAGGTGTAGAAAGTCACACCCATCATACTAATATAACAAACAAGTATTTTACAGCAGCTATATACAAAAACAGTTATGAAATGCAAAATCCAAATTTGATTATTTTTATTTATGTGCACAAAGTGAATGATAAACAACACATTAATGTCACTTGACATGAATCTACATGCATCACAAAATGAACTCAAACATGTGAATTTATTTACATCATTTATTTGATTAAAAATGACAATGATCAATCAAGAACAAACATACTTTTTTCATGTTGCACACATGAGCATTTTATCATGAGATTGAACAAGTATCACTACAAGCATCAATTGTTACACATGCATGGCATAAAATCAGAATTGAACTCATGTTAAGATATGGTCAATTAAGCACAAGAAACTTGCATGAACATGTGAAGCATTTAATCACTTTTGGCAAAAAAATCAACATGGTATTTAATCACTTTTGGCAAAAAATCAACATGGTATTTAATCACTTTATCAATCAAGCAAGCAATGACAATAATCATGAAGCATATGTTGGATTTAAGCAAGCAATTAACATGTGAAACAAATGATTAAAGTGTAGCAAACAACATCAAGAATCACTTATATCACATTTGCACCTTTAACACAAAACATAGAAAAGTAAATGGAATCATGTCGAAACGACTCGAAAAAAATAAATTGGCTACTGGAAATGGACCCAAAAATTCCCTAAAATCACTACCTAAACATACATGAACATTAGAGGCACTAGGAAGCAAGATTGAGCAAGAAAATAGGCTAAAAATCCAAAAATGAACAGCGTTAACCGGTTAACCATATAGGTTAACCCGTTAACGGGCAGAAAAATACAGCATTCTGGCCAAAAACGCATGCGTTAACCGGTTAACCAAATGCGTTAACCGGTTAACACTGAACAAAAAGTGAAAAATGCTTTTGAAAAAAGTGCTTTTGGCCACAATCTTCCTTCTAAACAATCCTAACCCCCACTTAATCATGCTAACACAAATTTCTACTCAATTGGAGCTTATTTACACATGGTAGAACCTATATCTATTAACACCTTAAATCCAAATTCAACCAAAATCACAAATCACAAGCAAACATAATCGAAACGGAATTGATTTTAAACAAAGCGAAAAGCACTTAAAGAATGCCAAAAATGGCGAGATGGAGAGAATAACTTAAAGAAGAAATGATTAAGATCACCAACCTACGAAGCGGAGGAGTGCTTCGGTGATTGTTGCAAGAATCGGAGCTTGAATCGAAGAGAAAACCGAAAACCAAGAAATCGCAAAATAAATGCGTTCTTGAGCTTGAATCTTCATGTGCTTCTGATAAGTCGATAATCCTCACAAAATTCAGTAGCTTATCCTTCTTCAATCCACAAAATATGAAGGTTGGAGGCTTAAGCTTCAAGATCTTCAAGTTTCAATGTGAAACTTGAAGAGCTTATTTGAAAAAGCTTTGGTGAGAGGGAGAGGAAAAGTGAGAGAAAAAAGTGCTTATCAAAGAGTGAGATTGGAAAATGGTGTTCAACCCTTTTTGTTTGGATGAAAATGGCTTAAATAGAGACTAGGCTAGGAGCTAGGTTTGGGTTTGGGGCCCAAATATTAGGTTTGGGATCCAAAATTAGGTTTGGAAGTTAGTTAGGGTTAGGGTTGGAAAAGGGAATATTCCTTGGAATATTCCTTGGAATATTCCTTGGAACACTCTAGAAGATGGTGGAAGGTGGTGGAAGTTTCCAAGGGAAATGGAGTGGAATTGAAGTGGAAAAATGAGACGGAAAGAATGAAAGGAAGTGTGGAAAGAAAGTGGAAGGAAAGGTGGAGGGAAATGGTGAAACTAACTACCTTTCAAATGATTTTTCTTTGGTTTTTCTATGATTCCTCCATCATTTATTGATCAAGTTTGAACCATAGGATCATTGTAACCCTAATTTCACGATCTCGATCTTAAAAGTCCGGAGTCGACCCTTTTTACCTAGCCCGATTGCCTTTTCTCCAATTCCTCGATTTTCCGTCGTCTGGCCAGTCGAACCCCTTCCAAAATGAATTTGTGGACGAGATTTGAACCCTAGGCACTTGACATCATATATAAGTCAAAGAAATCCACTTCGACTCAAAAATTTATGTAGAAGCCCTGTAGAAATGAAACCCTAATTCGGCTCTTTTCCCTCAAGAAGTATTGCACTGCTTGCCTCCTTCAATCAAACCAAAACTTTCCATGACTTGTGGCTTCAAGTGAAGACTTGTGGGATATTGTGAACCCTTTGCACAAGGTTGAGAAGCTTTGTGGCCCTTCGGTAGCCTCTTCATAACTTTCGGTTGCTCCGATCATTGATCACATACCCACGCCTCGGCTATGCTATATATGATGCAATGTTTTTGGTTATTTTATGAATCCATATATGCAAAATGCTATGCAAAATGTTGAGGAAATGAGAGGGCAAATTTTGAGGTATTACATGATGCATAAGAGAGATGAAAAGAAATTGTGAGAAGTGAAGGCAAATTCACTTCTCAAAGTGACTTACCACCTGAAAAGTTAATGAAAGGAATGCAATGCAATGCAAGATGAGATGAAATTACATGATGCAAACCAAAACTAGAAGCATATGTATGATGATAATGATGCTATGAGATGATGTAAACATGAAACAAAGCATGGGGATGATCATACAAACTTATGGATGCAAATGAAGCAAGTTTAGAACCATGAACATACATGAAAAGATATGAAGTGCAAATGACATACAAAGTGGCAAATGAAAGATGCAATGATCAAACATGCTTCTAATATGTCTTAAGATGTCTAATGAATCAAATGGATGCATAAAATGCTATGGCAAGTCATGGTATGCAAGCAAATGCAAGATGAATGCAAAAGGAAGCCCAAATTAGGGTTTATGATCAATGCACAAAACAAAAACCAAAACCAGAAGCAAACATCAAGATAAAAAATTGAAAATGCAACAAAGGGAACCCTAAACCTATACAAACACACTGCCCAAAGGAGGGGATCCAATTCTTAACTTAGTGAAAGTTATGAATTTCCTAAGATTTCTAGGGTTTCATGGTACCTTGTCAAGAAAAATGTCAAACAAATTGAAAATGCAAAATCAAATCATGCCAATTTAATCCTATGAACTACATGATATGCAAGACACAATGCAAAAAGAATCAAAGTCCAACTCTCAATGGTTAGGAAGAAATGAATTTTTGAACATTGGATCAAAATAATGCTTTGAAATAGAATTAATTCCATGGAAAATTGTCAAAAGACATCAAGATCAAAAAAGAAATTTGGTTTGAGGGTTGGACAATGTTTCTAAATGATTTTAAAGGTTTCATGAATTTTTTGGTGATTTTTAAATACCTAAAAGTATTTTTAATTAATTAATTCTCATTAATTAAATAAAAATAAACTTTTAAATGATTTAAAAATATTTTTTAATGCAAAAAATAAAAATAAAAATGTTTTTGGTTTCTGAAAATTAAAAAAAGTTTGCATAAAAATTTTCAGAATTTTTGAATGATTTTTACTATTTTAAATAAAATGTAGAAAACAAATGAATTAAAATGAAAATAAAATTGAATAAAAATGAAAGTATGCGCATCCAAGGGACAGGATTGGTTCTGGGGATATTTGGCTTGACTTCGCGCGCAATCTAATGGCCACAATTCAAACTGAGCTAATTTCCAATTAAATTTAATTAAACTGAATTAATTAGATTAATTATGGATTAGGGTTTCTAATGGTGCATCCTGACCATTCAAACACGCGCCAGTCAGCCTAAGTCAACTCATCCAACGCACCAAATTCAAACCTCACTTAATGACACAGATTAGGGCTAATCAACTTCAGGTGGCCGGAGAAGACTTCCGGTCGTCTTCTTCGGCGAACCAAAACCCTAGATTTTGCTATATGTCACCAAACATGAAATTTCTTCCACAGAAATGATCCTCCCCCCCATCTAAACCTAACCCCTCTTTCAAAAATCATTTATTTTCATTAACAAGCTTGAATCGAAGGCAAATGCGAAACACGGGCAAACTTTCAGAGAGGCATGAAATGGTCATCTCTTACTTATTTTCAAATCTAAATACATCCAGATGATCAGTGAAACATATAGATTCAATTTGTAACAAGAAAATGAAGTTCTAGAAAATTTGTTCTTGAGCTATACCTGAGATGGAGCTTTCTGGTTCTGGGCTTTCTGGGCTGTTTCTTGGTGCAAACTCACTCCTTTGAACCCTCTGATGATGAAATGAAGCTTAGGAAGCTTTGAGAATGGCTAGTTTTTGAAATGGCAGAAGTTCTGCTCAAGGGAGGGTGGTGATCGTGTTTTTGATTTAGTGACTTTCAGGCTATGGTGATGGGTGATTTGTGTCCAGGGAAGTGTGCTGAGTTGATTTGTGAAGTTGGTTTTTGTGTTTGAGGCTTGTGCAATCAGTTTCGAAAGCTTTTGCAAATGGAGCATAAACTTGGAACTAGGGCTTGGGGGCAAGATCAGAGTGTGTTGTGTTATGTGTTAGGCTGGGTTTTGTCCATGTATCAAAAGGGGATAGGTCAGAAAGTTGTTGGTGGCCTATGGTGATTGGTATGGGTCTTTGGCCAAAATGTCAACTTGATGTGTACTTGAAGCATGGGCTATGGTACAACTTGCTTTTTGGCATGCTTGGGCTCAGATTGAATCAAGGAATGCTGTGAAAATAGTTTAGAGGCAAGGTAGCAAGTGGTTTGTAACTTATGATGAGTTTTGCAAGTTGGTTCAAGTTTGGTTCCTTTGAGATTTCATGAGTTTCAATGCATCAAAGTGCAAAGTTCTTTGGACCATTCTGAATTTTAGGGGTCACATGATCATGTTGTGAAGAAATTGTACACATTTGAGGCCTTTAGAACACTTGATCAAGTCATTTTGCAAAATGCCTCTTTGGTAGAAAACTTCAAATTTTGTGATTTTAGCCAACTTTGACAAGCCATAACTTTTGATCCAAAATGAATTAGGTCATGTTCTTGTACTTTTTGAAAAGGGAATGATCCATTCTACAACTTTCATGACCAAAGTTTTTCCATTTGAAGCATTTTTGAATCAAAAAGTAAAGGTTGAAAAAGTTTCCCAAAATGGCAATTTCATTAAAAGTCAAACTTTCCCAAAAAGTCAACTTTGCAAAAGACTTGAAATTCCTCAATTTTGTGAACTTCCAACTTCTTCTATGATCAAATAAAGATCATATACAATCAAAATGATGAAGAACACCCTTTGGTTGGGTCATTGGGGGCCTCAGATGCCCTGATTTTGCACTGACTTGCTTGAAAAGTCAACTCTTGATCAGATGACTTCCCCATGGAATTTCTTCATGAAAATTGATATGCATACTCCCTATACCATATAGAGACCAATAGAAACAAGAATGAGCAAAAAATTTGGAGTTGTGGCCTCTGAAACCAAAACCCTAATTCTAGGTCATCTGTGCAGTCAAGCCTGGCTCTGCTTCCATACCATTCTCAGTTCTTGTGATTTTTTTGACATTCTTGACTTTGAGAGGATATAATATGATGCTTGAACATACATGGACCCCTTTTAAGTGATTGATGGCCTTTGGAGTGGCTCAAGAAGCTCTTGGATTGCTCAGATCACAAACCCTAGGTGCAGATGACTTTGAATCTATGCAGTGAATCACAAATGTGGTATGAGATGGTATGATTGGATTTATGCATATGAAGAGATCACAAGCCATGGTGTGAATGGGTGAGGGCAAATTTGGGGTGTTTACATTGGTCCAAAGCCATTTGTGAGGATCCTCCATCTTCATTCTGATTGGCGAAGCAAGCTTTTGGAGAATCACCATCCACCCTTCACATGCAAAGCTTTAATGCAAAGAATCTTGACCATGCAGGCATGCCATGAATCTTGAATGCAAGCACGCTACCTGCATCAACTTCTATCCAAATTGCTCAGCTTTTGCAGGTTGTCACAGTAGCCAAGTTGATTGAAGAATTAGTGTAAAGCTTTGCCATTTGGATTGGCGAATGGGATGTAATTTTTTAGCCCTTAGCCAATCTCAATGGCGAATTAGTTCATATGTAATTTTATGGAATTTTTTTGTACGAAATATTTGTTTTATTATTTGTTGGTTATAAAAATTATGTGAATAATAGTGTAATATTTGTTTTATTATTTAAGATGTCATATAATATTTGTGAAAATAATAGTGCATGAATTGTATTATATATAATATTTGTGAAAATAATAATGCATGAAGATAAGCCTACGTTTCATAGTGTTCAGAAGATAAGCCTACGTATATAATATTTGTGAAAATAATAATGCATGGACAATGGAAAACAGTAAATATATGTGACAAATAATAGTGTTCAAGAGATAAGCCTACGTTTCATAGTGTTCAGAAGATAAGCCTACCGAAATAATTTTCCACAACTTGTACACAATAATTCATGGACAAAGGAAAACAGTAAATATATTCATAAAATAATTCTACACAATTCTATTTATAGATTTTTTCGTTGATTCATTGTAACATAAACTTCAAAATATTAAACATATCTAAAAGTGTCTTTGTATTTGAACTATATCTCAATCACCCCAGTATATGATCAACGCCCATATAAATGGTGAAATATTCGATTGTAACCATTCTGGGTTCAACTTTCGTAACACCGAGGTTACTCGGTTCTCAATAAACCGACGATCCAATTTTGCTCATCTAAAATAGAGATTAGAAAACAAAATGCAGTGTGGTCCAGTAGACGTCATCATTTACAAAAATTCAGTATTCTATGAGGATAACCAGGTCATGTATTTCCAATTAACTATATGTGATGACGAAAGTGTCCATACTATGTTTCTAAGCCATGAGTATTCTGGTTTCAATGATATCGAGCTCTATGTTACGCTTAACCAACAACAGATGTCTCATATTATTGATCCTTCGCAAGTCTTTTGCGAATCTGACAATGATTTGGCTGAAGTCGATGTTGTTGATGAGGACGAGGAAGAAGAGGAGGCAGTAGTTGATGAAATGGTCAATGAAGACGAGGTCCCGGCCAGTCATGTATATCGTCCTCCTCCACACATGACAAACCTGAACTTGGGAGGTGATGACCCATCTTCAGACATATTTTATGATCAGTATCCTCAAAGACAAGGTGCATTAAAGGAGGGCGACCATTTTCGAACAAAAGAAGAATGCATTTGAGCAATAAAATTTTACCACATGGATTTATCAGCTGATTATAAGGTCGACCGAACAAATCCTACACTATATAAGATATGTTGTCGTAACATGGTGTGTCCGTTTCGATTGACAGCATCATACAGAAAGAGAAGTGAAGATTGGAAGGTTGCGTATATGGGTCCGAAGCATACTTGTGTAATAACCAACGCATTGCAGGATCATCGGCAACTGAGCTCTCAGCTAATATGCAACGATATCTTATCAATCGTTGCCGACGATCCTTCGGTAAAGGTCAACACGATAATTAAGCACATAGTTCAAAAGCACAATTATACTCCATCATACAGGAAAACATGGATTGCTAGAACCAAGGTTTTTGTCGTTGTATTTGGAAATTGGGAGGACTCGTACAAAGAACTCCCAAAGATTTTGCTGGCACTTAAGCACTATGCACCAGGGACCGTTGTCATCCTTGAGACCTTGCCGGAGTATACTCCAGAAAGTCATTGTGTTAATGGAAATGACATATTTCACCGACTCTTTTGGGCTTTTGACCCATGTATAAAGGGGTTTGCCTTCTGCAACCCTATAATCCAAATTGATGGAACATGGCTCTACGAAAAATACAAAGGAACTCTATTGATGGCAGTGGCCCAGGACGACAACAACAATATCTTCCCAATTGCATTAGCTATAGTCGAGGGAGAGACTGCTGAGGGATGGAGGAGTTTTTTCCTGAAAAATCTCCATCAGCACGTGGCTCCCCAGTCTAACTTATGTTTGATTTCGGACAGACATGCATCAATTGAGAGTGCATGGAAGAATGTTGATAACGGCTGGCAGGAACCTCCTTCAGCACATGTCTATTGCATTAGACACATCGCGCAAAATTTCATGAGAGAGATCAAAGACAAGGCATTGTGGAAGAAGGTCGTGAACGCGGGGTACTCATTAACTGAACTATCATTCAAACACTATCGTGACGAAATCAGGCTGACAAATGAAGATGCATTCAGATGGATAAACCAAATTTCATTGGATAAGTGGACCAGGGCCTACGACAAAGGACAACGCTGGGGTCACATGACCACGAATCTCGTGGAATCAATGAACTTTGTTTTCAAAGGCATCCGCAACCTACCGATAACCGCTTTTGTGAGGTCAACCTACTTTAGGCTCGGAGAACTTTTTGACACCAGACGTTCAAAGCGGAGTTCTATCCTACAGTCTAGTCAAGTGTTCAGCGATAGTTCTATGACATTCATTAAAGACGAAGCATCCAAATCTAACACACATGTGGTCACAATGTTTAACCACAATAAGGGACATTTGAATGTTGTTGAGATCATGGATCACAACGAAGGGAGACTGAGGGGATCCTATCGGGTAGAACTTGATAACAATTGGTGCGACTACGGAAAATTTCAAGCCTTTCGCATGCCTTGCTCCCATGTCATAACGACATGTTCAAAGGTTCGGCTGGACCCTTCAGGCTTACTATCCCCTGTTTACCAAGTGCACAATCTTTGCAACGTCTACAACAAAAGCTTTCCGGTAGTTGCAAATGAGGACTACTGACCCACCTACAATGGGGAAATAGTCTGGCACAATGAGAACATGCGAAGAAAGAAAAAGGGGAGTCCTAACAACACGCGTATTCACACCGAAATGGATACGGAGAATAAGTTGGTGAGACTATGCAGTTCATGTCGTCAGCCCTGTCATAATCGTAAAAAATGTCCCAACGTTAGACCAAGCTCAACATCATAAATTAAACCATTGTAACTGTATTTATTTAAAATGGAAGCCTAGTTCGTTTCATTCATATCAGTAAAATCATACAACCACAAACACGAACATACATAAACAAAACAAGAAAATACTTAATTCCAAGCATGACGTACATAAGTAAAACAAGAAAATACATAATTTCAAGCTTGACCTATTAAAACCATCAAGACAACTTCATCTTGACCTAACATCATCATAAGATCACCATCATCATTGAACACTTTTTTCCATTTCATCACACCATACTCCACAACCTGCTTCTCAATTTTAAGGATATTTTCTTTAGGTCTGATTTCTCCTTCTAACCAGCGGTTTAATTCTCTGTGCAAGTGTTCTAGAGTGTGCGTGTTCTAGAGCAGCATCTTTATCGGAGGCTTTGTTGCTGAGAAAAACACCAAAGCATTTTTCTTCAACATTTCAAACTTTGGAAGCGGTTCTTCTGTTGTTGAAGATGATGGTGTCGATGCAAAATTAGATGGACAAGGAGAAGCAATGTTATGAGAGAGGGAGGAGATGAACAAAATTTATGAGAGAGGGTTTGAACAGAATTTATGAGAGAGGGTTTGAAAGGTAAATAATGAATGGCATAAGTTGTTTACAACATGTATTTATAGAGAAAAATTCACAAATCAAAGCATTCAAACATGTTCACCATACCAATTGGCGAATTGGTCAAAAAAATACACACATTCGCCAATTGGTTTGTTGAATGCATGAGAATATGCATGGCATTAGCCATACCAATTGGCGAATTGGTATATAAAACACACACTTTCTCCAAATCACATGTTGACTATGAGTAGAAAGTAGGCGATTTTGGTATTTTTTTTTTGAAAAGTAGGTTATTTTGGAATTTTTTTTATCTAACTAGGTTATTCTAAAAAATAAATCTACTTACAAATTCTTTTATAGTAAACAAATTATTATTTTTATATTATTTCAAATTATTTCAAATTCTTTTAAATTATCTTAGAATTATGTATGCATGAATATTCGGGATAATTTAGTCTAAATTTAATATTTGGACAAGTCCGATAAAAACTCAAATGAAGAAAATATGAAATCTAGAATTTTGTGTGAAGAGGATAGACTTTTTGTATGTATTTTTATTAAATTGAAATGTTCAATTTATAGGTAAAAGTATTGTTGTTTCACAAGGTTGCAACCCTTGATGAAACGCATTCTTTCATCAACACTTTCTACTGAGTGTTGCAGTTTTTTGCCAACTACAATTCTTTAGAAGCGATGCCTTTTTTCTATCTACATTCTGCAACACTTTATAAAGCGTGACCTATTTCCGAATTTTAAAAAAAATATCAATTGTGACACTTCATATAGCGTTGCAATTTTCAAATTCAAAAAAAATTACCTGCTGCAACACTTTGCAAATGTTGCTTATTTGAATTAAAAAAAATAACCTTTACTTGCATTTTTTTTGTAATTTTGGAACACACTCATTGTTGTTAATTATTATTAATTACAACAATCTTTCATTTGTTCTAATAATGACAAGATCAATCCCAGATAAAGGGAAATAAAGAACGTTAATACAATTAAGTATCTTTCCATTTGAAATTAACCTTAGTAAGGACAATACAAAGCCTAATATAAATTTTATGTATAAATAATTTGAAACGTTATCCATTGTGATTAGATCTACTTTACCTTACACACACTCTTTAATGATTCTATGCATACATATATCGCCTAATAATATTTATGACCATGTGCATTTTCTATTTCGTGAATTTTATGTGAAAGAAACTCCAGTTCTCCCTTTGAGACAAAAAAATCTCAAAATTCCTATAGGTGAATTTCATATTGTATCTATTTTTTTGAGATACATATTCTCGACATTAAACTTCATTAAGAGTTTTAAAACTCAACCCTAAATGTGCAATAGTAAACATTATTAAATAATATCACACAAATATCAAAATCAACAACTTGTGGTTACCCATTGAATCTTAGGTATCGTTGTTGGAGTTCTTATTCAAGGAATTTCAATCTCATACTTCTCTAGGTAGCCTTTACTAAATCTTTGGACATTGGTTTAGTGAATGGATAATCCAAATTATAGCTCGATTGTATATATATATATATATATATATATATATATATATATATATATATATATATATATATATATATATAAGTGAAATGATTTCACCCTTAATCAATTTTCTCACGAAATAATGTTTAAGTCCTATGTGCCTAGACTTTCCATTATACATTTCGCTAAATGCTCTAGCTAAAGTGGCTTTACTATCACTATTTATCAACACCTTTGAAACATTGACTTCAACCAATGGAACTTCTAATAAAGGGACCCTCAACCATTCAGCTTCTTGATCTGTAAAAGCGAGAGACACAAAATCGGATTCCACTTTCAAAGGAGTAATAAATGCTTGTTTCTTTCTGTTCCATAAATTTTCACTGCTAGCTAGTGTAAATATCTACACAATTGTAAATTTAATATCACTAACACACGATATCCTACTTACATTGGTATATCACTACTACAAAACGCACATTTAACGACGTCGGATTTACAACAAATTTGTATCCCACTGCTGTAATAACTTAAAATTTTTGCAGCTGATTTATAACGCCAGATTTAAAGACGATTGTATTATAACACAGTTGCAATACATGATGTGAAACAAGCTTCGATTTCCAACAACTACATTTTTACATTTTAAACATATATTTTATTTCTTTTGTTAGTGTTACGGGGACTGTAACCTCAAAACACAAAATTCATCTTTGTTTTTCTATTTTAAAGTGCAAGAGAATAGGTTGATATAGTTTGATAACATTAGCATTCTAATTTGTAGAACTCGTTGTTATGAAGAATATATTATGAAGAAATGTAAAGTTGCTTATTTATAGATGAGGTTGAAGATGAAAAGTCTAATAGTTTAATTATTGCATTAATGATGATAACTTGTAAATGGTTGATATTCTCGAACGATATTTGTGAAAATGGAGAAAATTTTAAATCATCATTATACTTGGCCAAAGTGTTTCTCTCATTCAGGAAGAGCAAGAATCGTAATATTACAATGGTTAGTAATATTAACCGTAGCGATACCCCTTATACTTGGTACACGGTTCGAATCCAAGCAACAACATTTTCATATTTTACATAATTATAGAAAAATATTGTTGCCTGGATGTTGGCTAGAGATTTCGACTTGGAGTTTTGAAAGCAACATCATGAAAATGTCAGACAAAAGGATTTTGTTCCAGCCAAAGAAGGAAAGTCATATATGGGTCGACACTCAGAAGCCAGGATCCAGAAGGGAGTCGAAAAGCTTTGACGCTCCCACAGATACCACCATGTCTAGGGAATTTTGATAGATCCATTCAAGAAGACACAGAAAAGAAATTGCTCCAAGTTATGGGACGAGTAGTGGGTGGTTTCCAGAAGAAGGGGTTGACAGGTGTCAAAGCCTGATTTGTTGGAAAACTGTCCGACAATTATTTTATTTGTCTATATAAGTAGATTTAATTTTCATTAATAAAGGTCATATTTCTTCACATTTTAAAGAGACACACTCAAAGTATCGAGCGTCAGATAAACGAGTTAATCCCCTACTCAAATGTATGATAGCTTCCAAACACCTTTGCATTTCAAGTCATTTCAATTCGAAGTTAATTTAAAATACTTGGTTTTTTATCTTTTTCATTTTATCTTTTTTATTCGCTTTCCTTGCCCATTTCTTTCAAGCATTCTGCGTGCGTTTGTTATAAACACAAAAAATACCAAAAATATATACAAGAACCACCATTACCATTCTACATTACAAAGAGTTCGTAGCATAACTAATCGGACAAAGCAGTCATGGGACTTGTTTGGCTGGTCCTGCAAGTAAACCTCGTGCGTAGGAGGCCAGAGGATTGTCCGTGCAAAATCCACATGCAAACAAATTGGCACGCCCAGTGGGATCCGTTGGGTTAGCTATATGCACTTGCGCAGTGGCAAAATGGTAACGCCACGTCCAAACGAAGAACCGTCTTCAACAAGAAGTCCAGTTGTTATGAATATAACTGAACACGTTACTATAGCAGTATTGACTGCTACCAGTGGATCGACCACTGCTTTGATTCGACTTGAATCGATCAGGCCGAATGAGGGTGGAATTTCGGGGACACCGGGACCCAGTTTCACCATGTTGTTTTGTAGAACCTTCGACATGCCTCCCGAATTCATGCCAAGTTTCCACAATTCTGGCTCGACATTTGCAGATAGTTCGCCAGGAGCTTTTTACCCATACCAAGGGCTAGGGCCTTTGACGAACCAATAAGGTCGAACGACCGACTACAATTATTTATCTCATACGATGCCAACTTTTTCTTCAAACATTGTGGTCATCATAAGGTAGAAGATGGATGAAAGTATCCATGATATGGTTCACATGTTGACACAACAAATAAGGACCATTTTAAGACTAATACAAGATTCGACACATAGTTACCAACAATTGGCAACTTAGATGACTCAAATAGAGGATTTTTTAGGGGAACCAATGGCCCCATGACGTCGAACCCTACCTCCTCGTCTTAAGAGACCGGTCCGACAGGAAGAGGAGTATGAAGAGATGTTAGAACAACCTTACGAAGAGGTTCAACAGATACCCAGGGTGTCCCAGAGGCCTCCCATCATGATGTTACATCGACATCAAGACCAAGGAGATGTGTTAGGACAGGTTCTTCAGGATGTCATTGCCGGAGAGACAAACCTTAAAACTATAATATAGAGGATTATGGTCCAAAATGGTGCCAACCCAGACCTTCGATGACCCACTTACATGTCCCTGTTACCTAACTATGTGCTACAAACTGAACTTACCAGGGGATGGAAAGTCCCAAAGTTCACCAAATTCGCTGATGAGACCGAGGAGTCCACAACCGAACATGTGGCACGTTACTAGACTGAGGCTAGGGATATAGAAAATAATGAGGATTTAAAAATAAAATATTTCCCTAGTTCCCTTACCAAGAATGCATTTACCTGGTTCACAATGCTTCCTCCTCGGTCCATTCACACATGAACTCAATTCGAGAGACTGTTCCATGAACAGTTTTATATGGGACAAGATTAGCCTAAAGGAATTGGCTAGTGTAAAACGAAAGACAAATGAGTATGTCGAACAATATCAAAATAGGGTCAGACTTTTGAAAGAGATATGCTTTACTCAAGTCCCTGAGCATGAGTTAGTCGAAATGGCCGCAGTGGGGTTTGATTATTCGATCAGAAAGAAGTTAGATACCCAATACCTCATGGATATGGCTCAATTAGTAGATATATTTTGACAGGTCGAAAGCCTAAAAGCTGGAAAATCTAAGGCTAGTCGATTCTATAAGAAAGTTGCATACTTAGCAACTGACGAGTTCTCCTCCGACGATGGAGAGTTCCACGATGAAAGTGAGGTTAATATGGTTGAACTTAAGCCAAGACCTCCCTGCAGGTGCAAGTGTTGAAACCATCAAGCGAAAAAGAACCTGTCGAAACAGGGAAATCTGACAAATTTGTTACTAAGACATACACTTTTGATATATCTAAGTGCAACGAAATTTTTTATTTACTAGTAAACGATGGTAAAATTGTTGTTCCACCTGATTTGAAAGATCCCACTTTAGATCAAAAGAAAAAGAGGGGATTTTGTAAATTTCATTATTACCTTTGTTATAAAACTTCTCAATATGTTCTTTTCAGGGATTTGGTGCAAAAAGCTCTGAAGGATGGCAGGCTTTAATTTGGAGAAAGGCCAAATATGCAGGTCGACACCGACCCTCTGAAAGTCGAAGAAAAGCTTTATTCGAAGTTGAATGAATGCTTGTTGGTAAAAGTTACTGAGGATTTCCCCAACACACCTCATGTCGAGAACCTGTAGTGTATGATGGTCGACACTATTGAAGGTGACGACGAAGACACTGAGGAAACATTGGAAGCAGTTTACCCAAGGGCTGATAAAAGTTTGGATGCATTCCAAAAGAAATGCCAAGTGGGTGGATAAAGGGTAATATTATGCCCAAGGTGCAATGTTGTGTTTGACGAGAAGGCAGCCGAAAAATATGAAGCTGGCAAAAAGGAAGTTTAAGCTACTGAGGGTCCCGTATCCTAAAGTTTATGTTCGACCAGGGTGGTAACCATCGTCGGAATGAATAATTCCAAAGACAGGTCAGTTCATCCAGGCCTAAAATTTTGGTGCTACCATCTGACATCCCGCGAGAGAAGTGGGTCGAACCAGTCAATCAAAAGGGAAGAAAAAGACCAAAATGAAGGGTGTTTAACCTAGAGAAAGAGTGGGAAGAAAAATGAACCCAGGTGTTACGTGGTTTCTCCCAATTACAAGGGGAATAACCCAATGACCAGGACCCAATGTAGGCGCTACCACAGAAATAAGAAGGCCAAAAAAGGGCCTCGACATCTCGACCAAGGCAAGGTGAAGCCCTGGGGTCAAAGGAGTAGAGCCCAAAATCAAGGTGGGTCGAAAAGGGAAAGATAGTGGTGAATCAGACGCTGATTATTGGAACCTCTGAGAGAAAAGAGGTAGTATCCAAACAAAAGGCAGAATGTACTCCTACTGCCAGAAAGGGGAAGGAACCTGAATACATTCCCCAATCTAACGAGGAAGAGCATACATATTCACATCAGTCTGACAAGGAGTAAACCATGTCAACAGAGGATGGCTTCGACGAAGATATGTATGATGATACTTATGGGGAGGACTTCGTCATTAACTATGGCATTGTGTCTGTGTTGCCAGCCGAATATGACATTGTCTTCGAAGTGTCTGAAGCGGAAGAAGACTTTGTAGCAAATACAATTCTTGAAGAAAAACCCTTATGCTACTACGTCATGATCGACAGGGTAGTCGAAGAAACGAAAGTGGTGTTTGAGAGACCTAGCACTGACATGATGTATCATCTGAAGGCTTTTTTCATAAAGGCAAAGGTCAACGGGATGGCGATCGATAAAGTATTTGTCGATGGTGGAGCAACTGTGAACTTAATGCCCTACATTATTTTCATGAAAATTGGAAAGACTGATGAAGAACTTCAACAACACAACATGGTTTTAACCAATTATGAAGGCAAGACTAGTGATATTCTGGGAGTGATTCAAGTTGACCTGGTTGTGGGAACTACCACAAGATCGACACTATTCATGGTAATAACTCTAAAGACAATTTTAACCTATTATTAGGTAGATAATGGATTCATGGTATAGGGGAAGTGCCTTCGACCCTACACCAAACACTTAGTATCTAGAGAAAAGATGGTATCATTGAGAACATCGAAGCCGACCAAAGCTATTACAAGGTCGACGACACCAAAGGATCGAAATGGTCATTCGATCAGTACTTAGCAAACGTGGCCCCTTATGATGATGGACCAGGATCTTATACCTCTATCGAAATTGTTCGTATGTTGAACTTGGATCTAGATCATGGCTTCATCAGGGATGATACTAACATATTAGAAGAGCCAAGTGAATTTCCACCTGCTAGGTGGTCTGAGGCTGACGAAAATGACATCTGAGTCAAAAAGCATGACACAAATTTCGGACTACCTGACTAAAAACAAAAAAGAAAAGGCTATGGAAACTAGGAAGCGTCAAACCCTAATAGACAAAGCCCATACCTATAGCCAACTGGTCCAAGTAACAACTTCGAAAAGCCAGAGGCTAGATTGCATTTATGACAATTGGCCTTTGGGGTTTGAAAGGGACCCAAAAAATGAGCCATAGAAAATACAAGCTCAGGACCCACTCGAAGAGATTGATCTTGGAGATGGGACCATGAAGAGACCCACGTACATAAGTACGAAAATAAGGTTGAAAATGAAGGCTAAGTTGGTCGAAGTATTGAAAGAGTACATAGACTGTTTCACTTGGGATTATGGAGAAATGCTTGGTCTGAGTCGAAGTATGGTGGAGTACCATCTACCTATACAGCCAGGAAAAAGGCTAGTCAAGCAGCAACCTCGTTAGTTTTCCCTAGAGGTGACTGAAAATATCAAACAAGAAATCAAGATTTTTCTCAAAAGCCAGTTCATCAGAACTGTAAGGTATGTCGAATGGCTTGCCAATATAGTTCTTGTAATTAAGAAAAATGGGACACTTCGTGTTTGTATTAATTTCAGAGATCTCAACAATGCAACCCCAAAAGATGAATACACAATTCTTGTGGCAGAGATGCTTGTCAATTCAGCCGCAAGTTTGGAGTATTTGAGTATGCTCGACGAATACTCGGGGTATAACCAAATCCTCATAATAGAGCATGATGTTCCTAAAAAGGAGTTCCAATGCCCAAGAGCCATATGTACATATGAATGGGTGGTAATTCCCTTTGGTTTGAAAATTGTCGGGGCTACATATCAAAGAGCCATGAACGTCATATTCCATGAATTCATAGAGAAGTTCATACAGGTCTATATTGACGACATTGTAATTAAATCCTTCCTGGGGGATGATCATTTGGACCACATGTGACGCTCTTTAGGGCGGATGAGGAAATATGGATTAAAAATGAATCCACTAAAATGTGCTTTTGGTGTACGTGCAAGAGATTTTCTAGGTTTTATCATCCACAAGAAAGGCATTGAGATCAATCAAAACAAGAAAAAAGCTATTTTAGATCTCAAGCCTCCTTCGACGAAGAAACAACTTCAATCGTTGTTAGGGAAAATCAACTTCTTGAGAAGGTTCGTCTCCAACCTAAGTGGAAAAACCAAAGTGTTATCGCCATTGTTGAAGATCGCAGTAAGTTCCAGTGGGGAGAGAAGCAACAAGAGACGTTCGACGCAATCAAAGACTATTTGTCGAGGCCTCATATGTTACTGTCACCTAGTATAAATAAAAAACATGAGATTGTACATTTTTGCGTCAGATACGACCATAGGAAGTATGTTTGCATAAGAGGACAATGATGGTGTCGAAAGAACCATTTATTACCTCAATATGATGTTGATAGATGCTGAAACTAGGTACACTATGATAAAAAAGTTATGCCTATGACTGTACTTCACATGTATGAAATTAAAGCAACATATAAAGTCTGTTGACGTTTATGTTTCGTCTCATTGTGATGTCATCAAATATATGTTGTCTAAACCTATTCTGCATAATCGAATAGGTAAATGGGCACTAACATTAACTGAGTTTTCATTAACTTACCAACCCTTAAGGGATATGAAAGTTCAGATAGTGGCCAACTTCATTGTCGACGATGCAGTGGTCGAACGTCAGGTCTTCGTAATTGACGTGAACCCGTGGAGATTATATTTCTATGGGTCAAGCCATAAGCATGGATATTATATTTCATGTGTATAGGAGACTCTGAAGCATATTTATCCATATTATTGGTACATAGTGGGGCATATGGAGCCCATCAAGTTGGCCACAAATTGAAATGGTTACTGTTTATACAAGGCGTTTATTGGACAAGCATGCTCAAAAATTGTATAGATTTTTCTAAGAGATGTCAAGAATGTTAAGAACTTGACAACATCCAGCACGTCTCAGCCAACGAATTACATGCTATTGTGAAACCATGGTCGTTTAGAAGATGGGCTTTGGATGTGATAGGTGAAATTTAACCCGCCTCGTCGATGTAATAACCTTTTTACCGACAACAAAATTAATTATGTTATTCATATAAAATAAGAGTTCCACATAAAGGGTATCACATTTTCACACAACAAACTCATATCTCAGAATTGTTCAATCATTTCAAGTTCTTTCACCATCATCATCGACATATGCAATGTCTTCCTACTCAAAGCACCTACAACCATATTTTCCATACCGGGATGGAAATTCAAATTGAAGTCAAAGTCTTTCAACAATTCTAACCATCTTCTCTGTCTCATATTCAGTTCCTTTTGATCAAACAGATATTTCAAACTCTTGTGATCATTGAACACTTCGAATTTCGAACCAAAAAGATAATGTCTCCAAATCTTCAACACAAACAACACAACTGCTAACTCTAAGTCATGCGTATGATAACTCCTTTCATGAACTCTCAATTGTCTTTAAGCATAGGCAACCACTTGACCATTTTGCATCAAAACTACTCTAAGTCCTATCTTCAACGCATCACAATACACCACGAACACCTCATTTGGATTCGAAAAAATCAACGCCAGAGCAGTTGTTTGCTTCTTCTTCAACTCCACAAAACTCTTTACACATGCAAAAACCCACACATAGGCTTGGCTCTTTCTAGTTAATTGAGTCAAAGATAGTGCCAACTTCGAAAAACCCTCAATAAACTTTCTGTAATAACCTGCTAAACCCAAAAAACTTCTAATCTCAGTAGCAGACTTAGGAGTCTCCCACTGCAACATTGTATCAATTTTTGCTGGATCAACAACAATCCTCCACTAAAAATTACATGTCCAAGAAAACTCACTTCTTGGAGCCAGAACTCATACGTCGACAATTTAGAATATAACTTCTACTCTCGGAACACTTGCAACACAATCCTCAAATGCTCTGCATGTTCCTCTTCTGTCTTGGAATAAATCAAAATATCGTTAATAAAGACTACAAAAAAATTATCCAGTATTCATGAAAGATTCTATTCATGTATTCCATGAATACACCATGTGCATTGGATACACCGAACGACATCATTGTATACTCATAATGACCATACCTCGTTCTGAAAGCTGTCTTTGGAATATCATTAGACTTAACACGAATCTGATGGTATCTAGACCTTTATCAATCTTGTTGAATACACAAGATCCTACCAACTGATCCATCAAATCGTCGATTCTCAGAAGTGGAGACTTATTATTGATAGTAACCATGTTCAACTGCCGATAATCAACACACAACCTCATGCTACCATATTTCTTCTTAACCAACAACACTTGAGAACCCCACGGAGAAACACTAGGCCGAACAAAATTCTTCTCTAACAATTCCTCTAGTTGCTTCTTCAACTCACTCAATTCTACAACAGACATTTGATACCGAGCCATAAACACAAGAGTGTACCAGGTAATAAATTCGATGTTGTTGTACCCTAAAAATTTTCCTCCCACATTCAAGATCAGGTGTCTCAAGAGGTCTCTTAATAGTCACAAGATTCTCAATTGGTCAAAAGGATTGAAGGTTTCACCAAACAAAGCCTCCTCCTGAACAATGGATCTTAGAACTAGGGTTTTGAGTTTCCCCAAGCAAAGTGAACTTCCAAGGCCTCAAGTGGACTTCATAACATCCTATATACCTTAAAGAGTCCTCATGTCAAGTTTCAAAGTTTTCCCAACAAGTTTGGTCAGTCAGATGCTCAGATACCTAAAAATCAGTTAGCCTGGTCAGAAAGTCAACTGTGGTCAACTCAAAGTCAAAATTCGATATTTTTGGTCAACGTCAATATTATGAGGTGAAATTCATCATTTTATCAAGGTTTGATCATGATTCATCAAGGAAACCTCAAAATCATCAAGAATCAAGAGTTTCTAAATTATGGTTTTCAAAGGAAAAGTCAACTAAACTTTGACCAGCCATAACTTTCACATACTTCATCAAAAATTTCCCATCCAAGGCTCATTATAAAGGAAATTCAATTCTCTACAACTTTGTGTCTCACAAGCCAAGTCCAAAAATGCTTCATTTGGAAGGTATGAGCCAAAACATTATAGGTCTTTTTGAAAGTCAACAAAAAGTCAACTTTTTCCAAAGCTCATAATTTTAAAATGGTAAATGATATGGACATGGGACAAAAAGGGTTGATTAGAGAACACTCTAAGCTTTCTAAAAAGTCCTATAACACCTTCGTAGCATCAAAATTGAGGAAGTTATGCATTGTCAAATTTGGATGATTTTTAAGGGGTGTATGAAGCAAAAAAGGCCATAACTTCAATTCTTTCCAAATGGGCCCATAAAATTGCAACCCGAACTTGAAGATGAAGTCATACACGACCCAATGACCAACTATTTTGATTTTTATCATTTGTTTTATATTATTTTGGATTTTTATTCTTAAAATTCAAATTAAATTGAAATAAATTATAAAAATCAAATATTTGATCCAATCTTTGTTTTAGTACCAAATATACAACATTCAAGAGTGATTGGAACCTTATAAATTCGTGCAAAACACAAATGGTATGAAGATATTTGAATTTTTGACAAAATTGGCAAATTGATTTCTTCAATCTCAAGCAATCAAAATCCATGCTTCTAAGGCCCAAAATATTGACCTAATTACATCACTATAAAGTCTTGATCTCAACACAAGCATGGGGGACGATTTTCAGACCATGCAAGGCATTGTTCAACTTCAAATTTTTTTCCAGAAAAACTCAATTTCGGTTTCTTGGTTGCAGGCCCTCTCAAGGTGTTCTAAAGGTCTAAACATGATCCTTAAGGCTTCTTGATGCTATCCCAATCATTTGCATAATCAAAATCGCATCCATATGCCTAAACCGAATCCTTATTCTTTCATGTTTTTTAATTTTTTTAATTTTCCTATATTCATGAGTTATAAACTATATTTGGCTAATGATTTGTATTTGTGATGTTACAAGGATTATTTCTAGGCATTCAATTTGAAGGTTCGTGGCCGAATGAGGGTAGAGCCATAATTAGGGTTCTTAAGATTTCAAATTGGGGGTGCACGATGGAGATTATTTTACACGAAATCAATGACGTAATTGAACTTATAAGATCATAATAGATTGAAATATATGCTTGGATTGAATTTATTTGGTGTATTGTGCGTGTTTGTGTTTGCAGGTCTTGTAGTGACGAACTAAATCCTTCACTACAAGCTTTAGTGACGGAAAAAGTGTCACTAAAGCCTAAATGGACGGCTGGAGGTAGAAGAAGACTTTGGCGCGAATCTGGATTTTGAAAACTTGACTTATTTTATTAATTATTGTTTGTAGTTGTTCTCACAAACTATGCAGGTGATCTGATAGCAAGGCGTCGCATGTGTGAAGTCAAGGGTCTGGGTTTGATTCCTAGTTCCCCCTATTCTTTTTAATATTTTGTTCTATTTGAAATTTTAATATATAATACGATTTGTTCATATCATTCCCAAGAGGCGCGCATGGCCTGGTGGCAGGGCCTGGAACCTTGGAGTGAGAGGACAAGGGTTCAAACCTTGACCTCCAACATTTTGGTTATTTCTCCCTTTCTTTTTTATTTTATTTCAAATTATATATTTTCTTTAATATCTTTTTTTTTTAAATAAAACCTTTTTTTTTCTAAAACCTTTTTTTTCTTTCTAAAAACCTTTTTTAAAACCTTTTCTCATAACCTCTTTTTTTATTATTATTAGTTTATTTCTTTAGGTTAATTATTTTTAATTAATTAGTATAATTAGGATTTAATAAATTTAATTTTAATCTATTTTTTTAAATATAAACCCTAATATTTTATAAACCTAAACCCTAACATTTTTTTCTCAAACTTTTAAACCCTATTTTTTACCTTAACCTTGTTTTTTTTTATAAAACCTAAATTGCAAACCTCGTCTTTATTTCTACCTCATTTATTTTTATGTTATTCATATAACTTGGCTTATTATTACTGCTCTGAATTTTTTATCATTATTTATTTTCCGCCATTATAATTATGTAACTGCCCCAAGGCATTGTAATAGTTAGGATATTTATTTTTCTGCCATTTAAATTCCTGCCATTTTATTTTATTATAACTGCGTGGTTTAGTAATATAGGGCGTGAAAACCTAATTGAATTAACCTGGACATAGATCACTAAATAATAAGATAAACATCTGAAAAATAACACTCACACACGTAAGTCGATCATTTTATGATCGCCATCTGTACTTCCTAGGGTTCCTCTCTTGGTTGCCTTAATGTGGTCAGGTCCCTCGAAAGTGGGGGTGTCTTTAAAAGCAAAGTTCCTTAACAAATAAATCATCATAGTCCCTTCCAGATTAAAAGATCATAGTCCCTCCGAGGTTGCCTATGATATAATGATCTTGTCCCTTTGGTAAAAATGATGATAGTCCCTACGAACTGCTAAAGACACCCATACAAGTTGCCTTCATTGACCATACAATGACCCTACGTCTGTCCCTTAACAAAATCCAAGGTAACAACTACCTACTCCTTAATAGTAGGGACATTCTTACCCTTGAAAGGAAATAAAAGAATGCGAAATACCAGTCTAGGGTAGGTAGTTCTTAGTTACTTGCTCAAATTTCAAAAATTCTTATTCACACCCCACTTCTCAAACAATTTTCAAACTTAAAAGCTTTGTATACATCCATACGAGGATCATTACAAAGACTTATGAAAATTTCTGAACACACACTACACATTTTTTAAACAAATAAGTGAGCTAAGTAAATAAGAGTCCATGGATAACCATGGATATAAAGGGTACTTACACCTTCCCTTTATCTAACCTACCCCCCGAACTTAGAATTTTTAAAAGGTCTTTCCTGTTCTTTTATACCCTTTCCTATTGGATAAATAAAAGCCGGTGGCTACTCTTGCTATCCGTAACATAAATAAAAAGTCAGTTCTCCCACTGTGTTACAGAATTGACGACTCTGCTGGGGAGTACTTAGTAAAAGAGGGGTTACCTTAGGAATTAGGATCACTTACTTGGTTGCTTTGCTTGCTTTATATTTAAGGGATTGTTGTGGGGTTACTGTGTGAAAGATCTTAACCTGGATCTAGTGTACCTTAGGTAAATAGCAATAGACCAAGGAAACTGTACGACGTATATTGATATGGTTGATCTGGTGGCCATAGTTAGTGTGACTTCTTGGTTGGTGCTTATGTTCCTTAAGTAAGTTGAGGATAATATGGGGTTGCCATACGTTGTCATTAACACTAACTATCCCTTAGAACCTTAATTGACCCATCTTGGCCTTTAGAAAGTAGTGAGATAGTCGGTTTTGGAGAAGTCTAAAGTTGGTTGATACTCGATGTTACACTCATTGAGATTCTAATATTGGGGGTTTTGGTAGGCAAGTCAGTTGCCTACTGAACAACAACCCTTGAGAAGGATCAGTGATATTGAGATCCCTTAGAGCCTGGATACTTTTGTAGAACAGGATGCACCAACTAAACTTCAGGGGAACAATACTTTCCTTTAAACCTCATGCAAGCCTCTAAACCTAGGGCTATTGTGTGACTTGCTTGTGTGTGCCTCTAAAATCCAAAAATATTTTGTTTTCTTTTATTAACATTTTTCAGGAGAAAAATAGGTCAAAAATGCCAAAAATAGTAGTCACGTAGCTCGAATGAATTTCACAGATAAAAAGTCGAAGTTGATCCACAAAAAATTCAAATTTATCTGATCAAGGATTTCCCAAATTAATCGATTTATTATAGGAATTCCAAGGTTCATTTGTTTATATTCATGCCTTCTTCGACAAGCAAAAGAATCGAGCCGGAATAACCAAGCAATCAAAAGAGAACAAAAAATTCAAATTTTGACTTGGTTAACCGGTTAAATAGTGCGAAATTTAAATATTTTGTTCAAATTAAGCACATCCTAGCCCTTGATCTCACTTGGAATATTCTAGATACATTCCACTTTTATTCCTCTACATCACTCTGATCATTTCCTACGATAAACCCTCACTAATCACCAATATTTTATGAATTTCTCTCCAAATTTGAATTCCAAGCCTAATTTTAATTTTCCAAAGCAAGCTTCATTCCACCAAATTCCCATACCTAAAGTATTTAAATAACACCCTCATTTCATTCATTTTTTAAGGTTTTGATAGCCTAAAATTTCCTTGCAAAATACATCCTCAAACCACAAAAATCACCTAAAGCTCATTTTTTTTCTTTTGAAAGTTATCAAGAATTTGCATTGAATTCTTGAATAACTTGAGCTAAACTTTCATCCTTTTCATTTTTCTTCATCAATTTCAGTAGATCAAGCTTGCTAGTGGAGTAATTTGAAGTTCGTTCTTGGTAATTCATCTTCCTCCATTATTACACCTTCATCACCATCATTCAAGATGTAGATCTTTGGTGCTATTGGTTGTTAATCCTTTGGATCATAAATTATTCATTGATTGCAGGGATCTCATTGTTTTTATGCTTTAAAATTTGTTCTAATTCAGTTCATGATCATAAGGTGTTTTAAACTAATTTTAAAAGAGGATCCTGCTGAATTTTGGCCAATTTTTCGCCTCTTGGTGTAGTGCTAACCGATTAACCATTTGTAGTGCAAATTGGTTAACAGATTAACCAGTGTAAATTTTGCATAGAATTCAAATTTTTCACGTGTTAACCGGTTAACTATTTGGTTAACCGATTAACACTGCTCCAGTAGCACTTTTTCACTTGTTTTTTACTTGTTTTTTGTCCCTTTTTCTCCTTCTCCCTTCTTCTTATTTTTATCTTGGGAGACATTTTTGGGACTAATTTCTCTTTAAATTCAATAGACTTTGGGTGTAGATTAGAGTGGTTATTATTCATTAGTTCAAATCCACCTCTAAGTGAATTATTTAGTTCACTTTAGGTACTTTACATTAGTGATACATTTTCATACTTGAATCCACCAAAATGAGTGTTTGAACTTAAAGATGAAAGAATACCATAAGTGTAACTCAATTTGGTAGTCATCTTTATTTTCGTGTGGCATTGCGTTTGGATGGCGATTTTCATATCGTTTATCTCACATGTATTAACACTAATAGCGTTAACCTCAATTGATTTTGGCCGCCTCATTTATAGGGTAATTACTCTATAAATTACTCGGAGATTGCTTAACATAGACCTAAATGTGTCCCTACTTCGGAATAAAAATCCAATTGGATATTTGGACTTTCGTGGACCGGACCTCGTGTTGGTCGCGTCATCCTAAGGTGGTTAATCATTTGCGTTAGATCAACGAATTTTAAAGCTTTATTCGTAGTTGCTTTGGGTATCCCAATCTTCTTTATTGTTTCATTGAATTTGGCTCTAATCGTATCGGTTAATCACCGTAGTGTATGATACTAAGCGGAATCAGTTGCCTTTTCGATTTTGGCACTAAGTGCTTGGTTACTTCTTTTGGTTATGGATGATTAAGTTCACCATACCATTATTATGTACATATTATCACTATTGTATTGCTATTTTAATTTCCTTCTTGCTCCCTTATCTCATTTACTTTTATTATGCTTTATCATTCATTATCATGTTTATGTTTATGCCTTTAAGGATGAAACTCTTGTGCTTATTCTTGGAAGTCATCAAGTTGGTTAGATCTTTCCTCCTTTATCTCTTTTATTTTCTTTTTAGGATAGCCTCTTCATTTCCTGCCCTTCTTTAATTTTCAAAACTTCCTTCTTTTTCAAAGGATTATTTTTTCTTTCTTTTCTTTTTTTAAAACCTTCACCTCTTCATAAAATAAAACCTTGACTTTTTGTCATGTGGTTTTTACATCTTCTTTTCTTAAAATAAATTTCAATGAACTTAATCATTTTGACTTCAATTCAAAAAAAAAAACCAAACTCATTCAAGTTGTTTTGTGCCTTTGTGCACCTTTTTTTTGTTTTCTTTGCAAGTTTAGACTATGAGTCATTCTTCTCTAATCAGGTGCAAGTCTCTCATATCTCTATGATTGTAGTTTGATTTAATTGACTCTCGTGCCATTCGTGGGGGATTAGTGGCATACTCATCGATTTTATCTGATTGGCGCCCCCCATAATGATTTATGAGTTCATGCCCTCATTCTCATGGTAGATTTGTGAGGCTATCCATTTGAAAGTGACAAATTGTCTTCACTTAATAAAATCAATCAAAACCAACTAAATTTTCACTATTTGTACCACGAATTACGGGGTTTTATTCTTACATTGCATATTGTGGGTACGTAGGCTTGAGGTGGTAAACCTCTCCAAACACAGAAACATTAAAATTTAATTCTTTTCTCATCCCCTCATTCTTATATAAACAAACCATTTTCAAACCAAAAGCAATAAATGTTTCAAAGGGCTCCCATGGAGTACCATGGACATTTTGGATGTTTAAAACCTTCCCATTTTGTAACCTATCCCCTTACTTATTCTCTGCTTGTTTTTTTTAGCTTTTTAGCTTTTAGATTCATTAGGATTTGTTCGCTCTTTTTTCCTTTTCCTCTTGGAATAAAATAAAAGCATGGTGGTGACTCTGTTTACTTTGAGTTTAGTTAATTGATAGCTTACACTCATGATTTCCCCATTACACCCTCAAAAACAAATGATCCCCTTCTTGAAATTCAAGTGCTTTCCTTCTTTTATCATGGTTACTCTTTTGACGACTCGGTGATGCCTTCATTCTCTCTTAGATCATCTTAATCTTCTCGGTTATCTCCTGCACTATCTCAGGTCCGATTATAACACTCTTGCTTGATTCACACGAACACAATAAAGTCCTACACCGCCTACCATATAACGCTTCATACGGTGCCATGCCAATACTCACATGAAAATTGTTGATGTAGGTAAACTCAATCAATGGAAAATGATTGTCCTAAGCTCCCTCATGGTTCAACACACATTCCCTCGACAAATCCTCTAAAGATTGGATAGTTCTCTCGGTTTGACCATCTGTCTGTGGATGATATGCGGAACTCATCCTCAACTTAGTACCCAAAGCATCTTGTAAACTCTTCCAAAACCTCGATGTAAACCATAATCTTTATCTGATACAATACTCGACGGTATTCCATGCAACTTCACAATTTCCTCAATATATATCTCAGCTAATTTCTGCATAGAATGATTAATCTTCATTGGCAAGAAATGAGTCGACTTAGTCAAACTATCCATAATCACCCAAATCGAATCATTTACTTTCGCAATCTTCAGAAAAACTCGACAAAAAATCCATGAAAATTTTATCCCATTTCCATTCAGGAATATTCAATGGTTGCATCATTCCATACAGTTTCTGATGTTCTACCTTCGACTTTTGACAAACCAAAAATGAATATACAAATTCAGCAACATCTCTTTTTATACCCGACCAACAAAATATTTTTTGCAAATCTTGATACATCTTTGTAGCACCAGGATGAATACTCAGCCTACTACGATGTCCTTCCTCTAAATTACTCTTCTTAATCTCTGGAACATTTGGAGTACACACTCTATCTCAGAATTTCATTACACCATTCTCGTCAATTTGGAAATCACCTTCGTCACCTTGGTTAATCAGGGTCAACTGATCAACGAACGTCAAATCAGATTGTTATTCTACTCATATCGTTTCCACAATATCACTAGTTAACTTCAACATTCCCAACTTCACACTGTCGAAAGTAGTCTCACACAACAAACTCATGTCTCTGATTTGTTCAATCATCTTGAGTTCTTTCACTATAAGTATCGACATATGCAATGTCTTCCTACTCATAGAATTCAAAACCACATTTGCCTTAGCATGGTGGTAACTCAAATCAAAATCAAAATCTTTCAACAATGCTAACCACCTTCTCTGCCTCATATTCAGTTCCTTCTGATCAAACAAATATCTCAAACTCTTATGATCACTGAACACCTCGAATTTCAAACCCAAGAGATAATGTATCTAAATCTTCAATACAAACATCACTTCTGCCAACTCTAAATCATGTGTAGGATAATTACTTTCATGAACTCTTAGTTGTCTAGAAGCATGCAACTACTTTACCATTTTGCACCAACACTCCTTCAATTCCCATCTTCGGCGCATCACAATACACCACAAAAAGACTCACTTGGATTAGGCAAAATCAACACTGGAGCAATCACCAACTTCTTCTTTAATTCCACAAAACTCTTTTCACATGCAACATCTCACACATAAGCCTGACTCTTTCGAGTTAACTGAGTCAAAGTTAACGCCAATTTTGAAAAGCCTTCAATAAACTTTCAGTAATAACCTGCCAATCCTATAAAACTTTGGATTTATGTCGTTGACTTTGGAGTCTCCCAATTCAACACAACATTAATCTTCGAAGGGTCCACTACAATTCCACCATTTGAAATTACGTGACCAAGGAAGCTTACTTCCTTCAACCAAAATTCACACTTTGACCATTTTGCGTACAACTTCTCTCTTAAAATCTGCAAAACAATCCTAAGATGTTCGGCGTGTCCTTCTTCCGACTTAGAATATATCAGAATATCATTAATGAAAACCACCACAAACTCATCCAGATATGCATAAAAATTTTATTCATGTACTTCATAAATACACCAGGTGCATTGGATACACCGTACAGAATCACAGTATATTCATAGTGACCATATCTCGTCCTAAAAGCCGTCTTCGGAATATCATCAGGCTTAACTCGAATCTGATGATAACCAGATCTCAAATTAATCTTGCTAAACACACAAGGCCCTACCAACTAATCCATCAAATCTTCGATTCTTGGAAGTGGATACTTATTCTTGATAGTCACCTTCTTCAACTGTCGATAATCGACACACAACCTCATAGTACCATCTTTCTTCTTCACTAACAACACCGGAGAACCCCACGGAGAAACACTTGGTCGAACAAACTTATTCTCAAGTAATTCCTCTAGTTTCTTCTTCAACTCACGTAATTCGGACACTAACATCTGCTAAGGAGTCATCGTCACAAGACTAGAACCTATTACCAAATCCACTGCAAACTCTACTTCATGTTCGGGAGGAAAATCACTTATGTCGTCCGAAAAAAGATCTGGAAATTCATAAACAACTGCTAATTCGACACCCCTAGCCTCGTGATCAACTTGCAACGATGAAAACATTGCAAACATTTGAGCTTCATCTCTTAGAAGTTCATCCACCTGTTTACCCAACTAGAACATCAACTCACCATGGTCACCAACCTCCAGAAACTCTACCGTCTTATCATAACAATTGATATGTACAAAATTAAACTCTAGCTAGTTCATCCCAAAAATAACATCGATTTGGTGAAAGGGTAAACACACCAAATCCATCAAGAAACTCTTCCCAAAAATAGATAAAGGACAACTTAAACACACACAAGTATAGTGACATAACCATTTACAAACGTTTCTATCACCATACCACCATTCGTATAAGACAATTTTAATCCCATCTTGGTCACACACTCAAGTGAAATAAACGAATGAGTGACACCAGTATCAATAATAGCAATCAACTCAACATCATTAATAAAACATGTACCTTGAATCAAATTATTCTTCTTAGGAACTTCATAGCCACTCAAAGCAAACACTCTGCCATTGGTCTGGGTAGCTGTAGTAGTCTTCAACAGTTTTGACACTAAGTATTGATGTGTCCCTCTTCACCACAGTTGAAACAAGTCAGTCCTTCATTTAGGTAATCACCATCTCGATGACCTCTCTTGTCGCATTCGTAGCATCTCACCATTTGGTTGTTGCACACATCAGACTTTTGACTCGATTCTCCATATTTATAGCACTTGAGAGATACATAAACCACTCCCCCACTTGTCTTCTTCCCATTTAAAACCTTTTGTTTTCCCTTATCAACTGGAGTCACATATGGTTTTCCTTAAAATTAGCCTTTCTCTTTCTTCTCACCCAATTGCTTGAAGTGAGCATATCGAGCTCGGCTATCTTCATCATAAATAATGCTCTTATCCACCAACTCAATATACCTATAAATCTGCTGACATCCAATCACTTGCTTGATTTTTGGTCTCATTCCATTCTCGAACTTAAAACACTTGGAAAGTTCAACATCAACATGGTTGTAGTGAGGACAAAACTTCAGTAGCTTCTCGAACTTTGTAGCATACTCTGCCACAGTCATATTTCCTTGTTTCAACTCAAGGAATTCCACTTCCTTCTTAGCACAAACATCCTCAAGAAAATACTTTCCCAGAAACGCTTCTTTGAACACAACCCAAGTCACCACAATACCAATATCTTCTAATCGCTGACGTGTCATATCCGACCAGTCCTAAGCTTCTTCCAACAACATGTGAGTACTAAATTGCACCTTCTGAGCATCAGTGCACACCATCACTCAAAAATCTTCTCAATCTCCTTAACCCACTTCTATGTGTAATCTGTTTCATGAGTACACTTAAAGGTCGGCGAACTATTCCCCTTAAACTTGTCCAAAGCATGAAAATCATCATGAACATTGTTCTGAGCTGTAGCTTGAGCAAGTGCAGCCACCAAATCTGCAAGAGCAAGATTTGCAGCAATTCTACATATCACCAACAACGTCAAAAGAAAGAATCATTAACATTATACTCACACGCAACAACAGACAAGGACCAACAATGATAAGACTCGACCGGACAGACCGATCTACTATGATACCACTAATGTAATACCCTCTTTACCCTAACACAATTATAAAGATAATTCAATTAAAAATCAGAGTAAAACCACGAAGGGCGTCACATTTTATTTAAAACATGAAAAACAACTGTGTAATGTCCCATAACACGAGTTACATCATGTCTTTTCAATTAATAATTCACTATGTAACGGAAAACACAAACTTCAATTAATCATCATGGAATCCCAACATTTTAATACTACTTCAAAACCAAATCAATTCAACATAAACGAATTCAAATTATAACTTAATTCATAAATAAAACAAAAGAACACTAAGGTTCAAAATCGTTCCCAACCCGATGTTACATGACACAAAGCAAGACATCATTCTTACATCTAACGAAATGCAAATAAATGAGAAGGACTTTAACTAGACTCCACACACTGATAGCTATCCTTCTTGAGTATTTGCACGTTACCCACGTAGAGGCAACATTCAAACAGGCAGGGTGAGTAATCACAAATCAATATAAATGACATATGTAAAGATAAGCAAGTAAAATTTATCATATATCAATACATCATAAATTCTCACCTGTCACCTTACACAACTCATCAAAATATTTAGTCAACACAAATGCTTCATGCTATGCCACCAAGAATGAAATGCAACTTCAAAAATGCATGTGGTGCCGATTTCAACATGTGATGGAAACTGGGCTATATACCCTCCACAAGGGAGATCAACATAAACAACATCACCCTGATCCATACTATGTGATGCAAGACGCAACAACATCATAAAATCAACATGGTAAATCAACAACTTGCATCTGCATTCATGAAAAAATCATCATAAAATTCAACATATATATCAATATATCGTTTGTACATCATTAACTATAGTTAAACCCTCTCACATAGTATTCATCATAAAAGTCATGAAATAGCCTCTAAAATGTCAAAACAACACATGGCAACAAGTACAATACATCACATCATCCTTACATCATGCCTACACACCATCCAATATTTTTTTGCAATTAAAACACATTTTTTTTCACTTCCAAGTCGCGCTAAGAGCATTTTGCCTCGCGCTAAGCATGTTGCTCACTGCCTCAAAGAGGCGAAAATTCTTTAAAGCGCATTAAGCAAGCTCGGTCGTGCTAAGCGGGCTACACGATTCCGATAGAAAAACCATGCGTTAACAACATAACCCCTGCTACAAAATTCACACCCAAAACTAGTCATTTTTCACATTTACTCACAGATTTTAGTATTAGATCCTATATCTAATACACATACATCATTTACAACAAACATGACACAATAATTCACCAAAATACACCAATTCTACACATCAAAATCCTAGGGTTTTGCCTAAAACCCCAACTACCTACAATACCTAAACTATACATCATAAACATTGAAAGACGATATTCCCCATACCTTAGAATATTGCTCCCTTATAGTATTTCCTCGAATTCACCAGAGATCCTATAAGCCCTAACCTCTTCTAATTTGTTCTTCTGAGTTTTTCCTCTTTTTCTCCAAAATGTTACGAATGAACAAAATTCCCTTCTCACTAATCAGTAAAGCATACCCCTAATACTTTTTTCCCATTTTACCCTCAACTTAGTCTCCACAAATGACCAACATACCCTCAAGACCTCTGATTTTCTTATTTTAATTAAATAATAATAATTTGAATAATCTAATATAATTATCCTTACTATTACTATTTATTAAAATAATTTCTACTAATCTTATCAACCAACAGAACAAAAATTCAACAAACACCAAATAATCACAACAACAAGCTACAAAATTAAATCACGAAATCGGGGCATTACACTTCCCGAACAAGATGTTTTTCATACCCAGGATGTTTCACAAGTTAGGTGAACTTTATTGTAATGGTACAGTCCCACTTCTTAGGGTTTCGTTTCAACTTTTTCTTGTTTTATTTTGATTACTAACTAATTTTCTTCATTACTTCCCACTTCTAAGGGTTTTGTTTCACATGGTGACGATGATGGTGGTAGCAAGCGTATATTATGAGTTGTTTATAAGGTACATATATATGAATTGATTTTGATATTGTATATGAAATTTAGTTTATTATATACTATATATTTTTTGTTTCACTATCCTTTTATTGAAAATGCAATCATTTAAATTGACATAGAAACATATAATCTGAAAATTAAGATGTATTTGAAAACAAACCTATGTCGATCAATGTTTTATGAACCGTGTCCCTCTCATTCAACACTTTTTATGTTACTTGACTCAATATATATGGTCCAATGGTTTGTTTGCTTCAATTCATCTATATATATAGTTCTACTTTACCTCATCGTCGTCACTTATCACAATGATGGTTATGATAAGTCATTATAACAATCGCCATGGTAAGCAACAATGATGAGGTAAACTATAATGAAAGATATCGATGGATTGAAGGAAACAAACCATTGAACCATTTTTTATACTAAAGAACATAAAATGTGTTGAGTGAGAGGGATGCAATTCGGAAAACAGTGATCTGTTTAAGTTGGTTTTCAAGAACAATTTAATTTTTAGATTATATAGCTCTTTACCAATTTAAATTGGTGTAATTATTTAATTAGGTGAATGGTAATACAACCAATATATATATATATATATATATATATATATATATATATATATATATATATATATATATATATATATAATAAACTAAAGGTACATTCCACAACGGTTAAAAACATAACTGTTGTGATATTTGGTATATATCACAACGATTGGCACACATAACCATTGTAATATAGCATGCGCTTTCCAGAATACAACAACGGTCCCATGTCCATGGTTATAAGTAGCGTAATTACGAAAACACTCTACATAACAACTTTTGTACACGCATCATTATATATCTTTCCTAACCGTTGTGAAATGTCTTTTCTGTAGTAGTGTATCCTGCTAATTTGGCACAGAACATACCATAATGAAGGTAAAAAAATTGTTTCACCAATAATCGATATCCTTGTCATGGCCTTCAAATGCTCAACATTTGGATTGCTGGTAAATCTACCACTTTATTAACTACAGATTCTATGTCAGATCTAGTACATTGCATTAAATATTTTAGACAACCAATTGAACTTGCAAATTTCAATTGAGCCACAAATCTCCAAAGATTCTTTGAATGTTTGCATTAGGATCAATGAAGTACTTACTTCCTTGAAACATAAGTGTTTGAACTTATCAAATACTTTCTAAACATAGTGTGTTTGACTAAGTTCATAACCCCCACGGTTTCACTTTACTTTGACCCAAAAGACGTGTCAACTAGTCTAAGATCTTTTATCTTGAATGCAGAAGTTAGAAACCTATTTGTTTCTAAAATTTATTCATCCCATTACTAATGATCATATATGTAATCAACACGGAGATAAAGGAATATTACAATATTCTCACACAATTTTGTATACAAATACTTGTCATAAGAATTATATGAAAAAGGTTTTTAGATGATCATACTTGATGATGCAATAAGGTTTTCAAACGAAGTAGGTGTTAAAATATTGAGAAATTTAAAGTAGTGTAATATGAAATGCAATGAGAACCTTAATTATTTTCACTTGTCTTAAGTATTTACTTGAATTTCTATGTTCAACCTTTTTTATCAGCTTCTTCATTGATGTACATGACACTTATTATCCTTTTCTTATTTGATAATCTTTGTTTTCATAAAACCTAAATAAACTCTGCAAGAAATGCAAATGTTAAAGGACACAAAGTGAAAATAAAAAGAACTGGAATCAGTGGTTGGTTATACTAAAGAAAGCTATTAACAACCTAAGAATTTGTAGTGTTTTACAAGAACCTCTTGTATTTATCTGCGTTATTAGTTGGATTATTTACTTTTATTTGGGGAAGTTTATTGCTTTTGGGAGATGAAGAGAATGAGAAATGTTTTTGTTGTGTTTGTAATGTATATGAAAAAAAAAGGAAATTTGAAGAAAAAGGAAAGTACGTATTCTCAAAAGAGAAATCAGAGCATTCATAGTTAAAAAATATGGGAAAACCGTGAAGGAAATTTGTAGCTCGGGGACTAGTGAGTTTTTAAGAACGAAGACAACGAAAGTGAAATGCTTGAAAGCAAAGCTTGTGAGGATTGATTGAAAAAGTGAAGAGATTAAAGGTTGTAAAGGGAGGGTCTTATTATTTGTGAGGCTTTTAAGAAGCCTGAGGGTCTTGTTATGAAGCCTAAGACGAGGCTAAGGGTCATTGTATAAAGTCCAAGAGGAAATTATGGATATTAATAAGAATATCCGGGAAAATATCAGATGGAAAGAGAAGGTGGAAGATAGAAAAGAGTGAAGATATGAATGTGAATATCCGGGAAAACGTTGGATGAAGAGAGAAGATGAAGGAATGAATATCCGGGAAAACGTCGGATGAAAAGAGAATGTAAAAAGGGAATATCCGGGAAAGCATCGGATGTAAAGAGAAGATCTTGATCGCACGAAGGCGAGATAAAATATTTGATAAGAGATGTGGAAATATGATTATGAATATTCGGGAAAGCGTCGGAGGTAGAAAAGATGGGAAAAAGAAAAGGTTGCGATATGAATATATGGGAAAACGTAGGATGTAAAAAGACTGTGGAAAAGGAAAAAGAGTGCTCGCTTAGATCTCACAATCTTATGCATACGTATTCTCTACGAGATCTTGAGAAATCAGAGCGGTCTTAGTTTACATCTAGGGGCGGAAACTACAGAAATAAATTTTTTGATCGCACGAAGGCGAGAGAAAAGGTTTGATAGGAGGGGAAATATAACCTAATGTTATCATGCTAAGATGGACCTAAAGTTGAGTTTTGAAGGGAAATTATACCCTAATGTTATCATGCTTGGATGAATATCTTAATGTCTACCTTACTTCAAACTTAATAAAAAATTAAGTTGAACTAAGAGATCCTAAGGGAGTATGCATACATGGCAAAGCATCACATAATAAATGAACATACACGACAAAGAATCGTGGCATAAAATATACATGGAAGAACATCATGTCATAAATAAACATCCACTGAAAAACATCGTGCCAGAGAAATAATCGAGGAGAAGAATTAAGATTAATCCAAACAAATCAATAAGCATGTCATCACAAATCTTAATCAAGAGAAAATAACAAATTGAAATTAAACAAATAAAAGAGTTTAGATAGTTCATAAAGAAATTAATATGTACATGAAACTAATCAATTAATAAATTAATTTAAAATAAATTAATATGTATATGAAAAAAATAAATTAACAAATAACTTAAAAAAAATTAATAACTTTAATCATAATTAACACATTTTTCAAAAATGTGACACGGAGAGTGATGGTACCAGAAATATATTTTTGTTGTGCGACCCTGAAGAGGTAATGCGGAATATTTCTACTCTCATCGTACCTCTACCATTTAGATCTACATGATGGAAAATGAAAAAAAATTTAAAGTAGAAAAAATATATTTATTTATCAATGTCACCAGACCAGAAAACAAAATCTGTAATTCATCTAAGTGTTAATAAGAACTTATTATGACTTATATTTAAAATAAAGTTGAAACAGTATTTAGTAAGAGACTAAAAAAAATAGGTTAATGAGAAAGAAATGGGATTTTTTTTTAAATAACTTAGTTTTATAAAAATATTTCCAAAATAACATATATTTCAAAAAAAATACCAAAATAACATAGTTTCTACACATGGTCGCCACACTGATTGGCGAACATGTAGAAATTTTGAGGCAATTCGCCACTTGATTTGGCGAACATGTAGAAATATGGAACCAATTCGCCAATCGGTTTGACGAACATGTAGAAATTTTGAACCCATTCGCCAATCGGTTTGGCGAATTCATTTGCATGCAACACACGTTCGCCATTTCATTTGGCGAATTGCTTTTTACTTTATGCATGTTCGCCCATTGGTTTGACGAATATGTTATCAAACTATGTCATTTTGGTATTTTTTTTGAAATATATGTTATTTTGGAAATACTTTTATAAAACTATGTTATTTTAAAAAAAAATTCAAAGAAATGAAGCTACAACTAAATCTTTATATACTATTAGATGGTATCACAACTATGATTTTTGTTACTTTTAACTATGATGGATTTGTTCATTATAATGATTATGTTACTTGTGACGGTCTAATCGTGTGAATTTTGGTATCACCGCACTCAACTAAAAAATTGGATAATTTTAATATGTATAAGTGGATTGGGTCATGCATAGTTATTGAGACAGTCTAGAACAATAGATAATCATCTATTTTTAACTACAATTTAAAGAATAAACTTAGCAAATTCTCTTGTAACCCTTGATTTTAAACCATAGCGGAAGTTTTGTTGCTCATTATGACTCATCCATCATAGATATTACACTTTACAATTTCATATATAAAAATTACTTATATAATAGAAACAACTTTTATTTTTAAATAAATTATTATATGATTTCTTCATTTTCTAAAAATATTTATTTGTTTATTATTTATTTGCTTCATACTATTAATTGTTGATGACAAAGTAGCTTTTGTTAGCAACCTGTTTTAAGAATACTCACGAAGGTCATGAGAAGTTGCAACAATTCAAGATCATACATTGTTAGAAATAATGAAAGATTATTTCTATTAAAGTTGTTCCAATCATGACAAAGTGGGTTATAGTTAATTGGCAATAAATGCTTCACATAAGTCCCACATTGGAAGTGGAGTAAAATTAAATAGCATTTATAAGACTCTTGGAACAATGTACTTTCCAAAGGAGCCAAAGAGGATAAAGTGCCACATAGTCATATGTGGTGGTCCCAAGCATTATGTCACTTGTCTCATACAAAACACCACCGGCGACACCGGCTCCGGCTCCGGAACCGGATCCGAGGGCGTGGGCGTAGAGGCGCTAGTGGCGGCTTGTAGACGACACCGGCTCCGGCTCCGGAACCGGATCCGAGGGCGTGGGCGTAGAGGCGCTAGTGGCGGCTTGTAGACGGCACTTGAGCACTTGAGCACGACGCATCGGAGCAATCGGGCTATTCGCGGCGTTAATGAGGCCGGCCTGCGAATTTGTTTTAATTATAGCTCCAGATTTTATTCGTTGCCTAGAGTTTGATTTTGAATTTAAATTCGAAGTACATAACATTTCATGAAAGGGTGCATGACATTTTATTTGAACCATTGCAAATGTTCATTAGAGAGTGTTGTTTCATGAAGAGTTGCAAACTTCTGAAACGACAAATGCATGGCTATAAATATATGATTGTTACTTCGAAATTTATTACTCCAAAATCTGATATCCTCTTCTATATAATTCCAAACGTATTCCTTGCATTCGAATCTTCACCAGTCTTGTGCAGTTTCGAGAAAAAGGCTGACTTATCCTGGGTATTCAGGCCGTTCCAACTCTAAGACAATTTGAGAGTGTGCTTGAAATACTTTTAAGGAAAGTGATTTCGTTCGCGATTCAGTCTGGATCCATTCGACATTGAAGAATTATCTAACAATCTTAAAAGTATTTGTATCATGGATTCCGACGCTGCTGTTTCTAGCATCAAAGTTATGAATCAGGATCTGGTCAAATTGGATCGCTTTGATGGAAACAACTTTACCAGATGGCAAGACAAAATGACATTCCTGCTTACTGCACTCAAGGTTCACTATGTCTTGAATCCTGATCTGCCACCGATTCCATAACCAACTGAAGATGATTCTGACCAACTCAAGAAGGAGCGCATGCTGCGAAAGGAGGACGAATTACTATGTCGTGGACACATTCTGAACACACTGTCTGACCGTCTATACGACCTATACACCGACAATCCGTCGGCTAGAGACATATGGAATTCGCTGGAGTTTAAATTCAAAGCCGAAGAAGAAGGTACGAAGAAGTTCTTAATTTCAAAATATTTTTATTTTAAATTTATAGATTCTAAGCCCATACTTCCCCAAGTAAAGTCCTGGTGAACAAAATCAAGGCGGTGAAAATAGACATTCCTGAAACTTTTCAAGTTGGTGCTATCATTGCTAAGTTACCGGCTTCGTGGAAAGGCTATAAAAAGAAACTGTTGCACAGTTCTGATGATTTTTCTTTGGAGAAAATCCAGAAACATCTTCGAATCGAGGAGGAATCGAAGGAGAGGGAAAAATCAGAATCTGCGGGTCTTTCCAAAGCCAATGCTGTGTCCAACAAGGAAAAGAAAAAACATGATGTCAAGAAAAGTCACCTCGCACCAAAAAGGGAACATACCAAGTTCAAGAATTCTGGTGGTCCGAGGGGTCCTAAGAATGGATGCTTTGTATGTGGAAAACCTGGACACTATGCTCGAGATTGCAGGAACAATAAAGCAAAAAACGAGATCAATGCAGTCAATGCTAATGATGATATAATTGCTACTGTGAGCGAAATTATGGCAATCAAAGGCAAAGTCCAAGGCTGGTGGTATGATACGTGTGCTACGGTTCATGTCTCGTATGACAGGGCTGCATTCAAAACATATTCTGAGACAAATGATGGACAAGAAGTACAAATGGGAAATGAAGTACGATCTAAAGTTGTTGGAACCGGATCGGTCGAACTCAACTTCACTTCTGGAAAGAAAGTTACTCTTGTCAATGTACTTCATGTTCCAGACATGAATAGGAATCTTGTTAGTGGGGATTTATTGGGAAAACCGGGTATTAAATCTGTGTATGAATCGGGCAAACTTATTTTAACCCGTAATGGTGTATTTGTTGGAAAAGGATATTCCGCTGAAGGAATGATCAAACTATGTATCACCAATAATATGATTAATGAAATTTCTAATTCTGCTTACATGCTTGATTCAGTTACTTTATGGCACAATAGATTAGCACATATTAGTATTAGTTCAATGAAGAGACTAATAAAATTTGGCTTGATATCATGTAATATCAAAAATTTCAATAAATGTGAATTATGTGTTAAATCAAAGATGATTAAGAAACCTTTCAAAAGTGTTGAAAGAAATACAAATCTGCTTGATCTTGTACATTCAGATTTGTGCGAATTTAATGGCATGTTGACCCGTGGGGGAAATAGATATTTCATTACATTCATTGATGATTGTTCTAGATACACATATGTATATCTTTTAAAGCATAAAGATGAAGCTTTTAATGCCTTTAAAATTTATAAAGCAGAAGTGGAAAACCAATTAAGTAGAAGTATAAAAGTCCTTAGGAGTGATAGGGGCGGTGAATACTTTTCTACTGAATTTGATGCATTTTGTGAAGAACACGGTATAATACATGAATGTTATGCGCCTAGAACACCACAACAAAATGGCATAGCCGAAAGGAAAAATCGAACATATCAAGAAATGATGAATGCAATGTTAATGCATTCTGAACTACCTTTCAATTTGTGGGGTGAAGCTTTATTATCCGCTTGTCACATAATTAATAGAATTCCTTTAAAGAAAACTGGAATTTCTCCATATGAAGTATGGAAAAACATGACACCAAATATTGGCTATTTTAAGGTGTAGGGGTGTGTGGCATACTACAAAAACATGGATCCTAAGAGAACCAAGTTGGGTCCTCGAGGGATAAGATGTGCCTTTGTAGGATATGCACAAAATAGCAAAGCATATAGACTTTTAAATTTAGAGTCTAATGTTATTGTTGAATCTCGGGATGTATAATTCTTTGAAAATCTTATCACTAAGGATAAAGATTTAGAGTCGGCCATAAATAAAGAATCTTGTGAAGAAGATTCTTCTCGGATTGTAGAAATACAACCTGAAGGCACTTCTCGAATCATTGAATCACAACCTGAACCTAGGATAAGCAAAAGAGTCCGGAAACCAAAGAACCTAGGACCAGACGAAATTGATTCTCAATCCATTTCATTTTATCTGGTTGAAGGGAATAATACAAAATTTATTAAAAGCATTCCGGTAATTCTTCAAGTCGGGGAAGAACCCAAAACTTATAAGGAAGCAATAGCTTCAAGAGACTCCTCTTTTTGGAAAGATGCTATCCGAGATGAAATGGATTCAATTATGTCCAACCACACTTGGGAACTTGTTGATTTACCAAAGGGATCAAGACCCATTGGATGCAAGTGGGTGTTTAAAAAGAAATATCATAGTGATGGTACATTAAACACTTATAAAGCAAGATTAGTGGCAAAAGGATTTAGACAAAAGGAAGGTATAGATTATTTTGACACTTATGCACCTGTAGCAAGAACAACCACTATAAGGTTGTTATTTGCTTTAGCATCTTTGAATGATCTGATTGTTCATCAAATGAATGTTAAGACAGCGTTCCTAAACGGAGATCTCGATGAGGAAATCTACATGGAACAACCAGAAGGATACGTCCTTCCTGGAAATGAACGAAAGGTGTGCAAACTTGTCAAATCTCTATATGGCTTAAAACAAGCACCAAAACAATGACATCAAAAATTTGATTCTACAATAATGTCAAATGGATTTATTCCTAATTCTTGTGACAAGTGTTTATATACAAAAGTGAATAATAACACTGTAATATTCTTGTGTCTTTATGTTGATGACATGCTAATAATTAGCAACCAACTTAATGGAATTTTAGAAACAAAAAGGTTTCTAACTTCCACTTTCAAGATGAAAGATCTTGGACTTGTTGACACAATTTTAGGAATAAAAGTTAAGCGAAATAGTGGGGGTTATGAACTTAACCAAACACATTATATTGAGAAAATGCTTGATAAGTTCAAACACCTAAAATTTAAGGAAGTCACTACTCCATTTGATCATGTAATCAAACTTGAAAAGAACGATGGAAGAGCAGTGGCTCAATTAGAATATGCAAGTGCAATTGGCTGTCTTATGTACTTAATGCAATGTACCCGACCCGATATATCGTTTGCAGTTAGTAAAATGAGTAGATTTACTAGTAATCCAAGTAATGAACATTGGAAGGCAATCACAAGGATTTTTGGTTATTTGTTGAAAACCAAAGACCTTGGCCTTCATTATGGTAGGTTTCCTGCTATATTAGAAGGATATACTGATGCGAGTTGGATCTCTAACGTGGGAGATCATAAATCTACAACTGGGTGGATATTTACCCTAGCTGGAGGAGCAATTTCTTGGAAGAGCAAGAAACAAACATGCATCACTCTTTCGACCATGGAATCAGAGTTCGTGGCTCTCGCTTCCGCTGGTCAAGAGGCAGAGTGGTTAAGGGATCTTCTTTTGGAAGTTCCTTTGGCTAAAGACAATGTTTCAAAAGTGATGATACACTGCGATAGTCAGGCCACTTTGGCAAGAGCATTTAGCGAAGTGTATAATGGAAAGTCTAGGCATATAGGACTTAGACATTCGTTCGTGAGGAAACTGATTAAGGATGGAATCATTTCACTCACGTATATACGAACAAACTATAATTTGGCTGATCCGTTTACTAAGCCACTGGCCAGAGACTTAGTAAAAACAACCTCGAGAGGTATGGGGTTGAAACTCCTTGAGTAAGAATACCGACAACGACGGTAACCCAATCCTAAGTTAACAGAACATTAACTTTAAGATTTTCAATGGGTAATAACAAGTCGTTGATTTGGATAATTGTCTAACATTTCGTGATTATGTTGACCTTGGAAATGAGGGTTGAGTTTTATTTTAAACTCTTAATGAAGTTCAATACCGAGGGTACGTATCTATTGGAAACAGATACAATATGAACTTCACCTATGTGAATTCTGAGATGGTGCCGTCTCAAAGTGAGGGTTGGAGTTTCTCTCATAAAAAATTCATGAAACAGGATAGCACATGGCCATAAATAAGTGCTAAGCGAGTTATGCAGAGGAAGAATCTTTAAGGAGTGTGTGTAAGGTGACACCGGTCTATTCATATGGATTCATGGTTTAAAAGCATTGCTACCTAATATTCCGATTAAACTTTGTGTTATCCTTACTAAGGTTAAGTTTAAAATCGAAAGATACTTAACTGTACTAACACTTCTTATGTCTTATTTCTGGAATTATTATTTTGTCATTATTAGAACAAGTGGGGGATTGTTAGAAATAATGAAAGATTATTTCTATTAAAGTTGTTCCAATCATGACAAAGTGGGTTATAGTTAATTGGCAATAAATGCTTCACATAAGTCCCACATTGGAAGTGGAGTAAAATTAAATAGCATTTATAAGACTCTTGGAACAATGTACTTTCCAAAGGAGCCAAAGAGGATAAAGTGCCACATAGTCATATGTGGTGGTCCCAAGCATTATGTCACTTGTCTCATACAAAACACCTCTCGCCGGTGTCGCCACCGGCGACACCGGCTCCGGCTCCGGAACCGGATCCGAGGGCGTGGGCGTAGAGGCTCTAGTGGCGGCTTGTAGACGGCACTTGAGCACTTAGGCACGACGCATCGGAGCAATCGGGCTATTCGCGGCGTTAATGAGGCCGCTCCGGAATCGGGCTATTCGAGTGTTGTTTCATGAAGAGTTGCAAACTTCTGAAACGACAAATGCATGGCTATAAATATATGATTGTTACTTCGAAATTTATTACTCCAAAATCTGATATCCTCTTCTATATAATTCCAAACGTATTCCTTGCATTCGAATCTTCACCAGTCTTGTGCAGTTTCGAGACAAAGGCTGACTTATCCTGGGTATTCAGGCCGTTCCAACTCTAAGACAATTTGAGAGTGTGCTTGAAATACTTTTAAGGAAAGTGATTTCGTTCGCGATTCAGTCTGGATCCATTCGACATTGAAGAATTATCTAACATACATAGCATCAGGTTATGTTCTAAGGGGTATACTATATCAGTATTAATGTTTGTCATGCAATTATACTGCAGCTAAGTTAGCTGAAAAATGAGTAATCTACTTGTTGTCATGTGATTGTAATACGGCTAATTTAGGAGTTTGTATGAGTAAAGTAGTTTTAAAGGAAGGTTATTGTTATCTTTTTCTTTTCTATATTATTTTTCATCAATTTCCTTATCTTCTTTTAATTTTAGTGAACAAATTTTCATGTAAATCAAAAGTTTAAAATATGTGAGATTTTAATAAAATGTAATCTTAAGAAACTATTTTTTTTTTCTTTTCTTAATTTTCTTTTGTTTTAACTTTAATTCTCCACTATATTTCATTGAGCAACCAAAAAATGTATTCATTTTTATTTAATATTATTATTTATAAATATGAAAAAAAAATCTATTGTCACACTCATTACACTAGTATTATTATTTCTTTAAAGTGATTGATTTAGAAACAACGAGAACTTGTTTCATTATTTTAAGTTCTCGTTATACTTTTTTAGAGATTTTAAATATAAGAAAATATTACCCTAAAACATTCATTAGCTTTTTAATAATTCTCCAAATTATAACCTATTGCCTATAAATAGTAGGAACTTTATTGTTTTAGTTCTTATGTTTGTGTTAAAAATAAAAAATATAAGTGAATATCGTGTTTAATTTAATTTAATTTTTTATTTTAGCTTTTTAATAATTCTTCAAGTTATCACAAAAACAATTTTAATCTTTTATATTGAATTATCATTATACTTATCATTATTTTTTAATTTCATCACAATTTTTTTAAAAATATTTTATTTTAATTTTGTATAACAAAATAAAAACTATAAAAATTAAATTCTAAAATGTTTAAAAATAAAATACTAAATACTTTGATAATCATTTGAACAATTTTTAGAATATAAATAGCAATCGTTTTTAATTTAAGTGCATTCAAATTATTGTTAATTTTATTTTAAATAAAATTAAAAAAATAAAAATACTTTCATTTTAGTTACTCATCTTTAATTAGAAAAATATTAAAATAAAATGAAATTCATTTTGCAACCAATAAACAACTAAATAAAGAGAAAGAGAAACAAAAACATTAATTCTCAACAATTTTAATTACTATAATCAATAAAATTATAAGCAATATTGAAGTTTACCAAAATCATATTTAGCTTAAAACAATAAAATCTCACAAAAACTAAATAATGGTTAAAAAAATAAAAATAAAGAATAAGATGAGAAATATTAACATACACAAGTATTTTCCACTCCACCTAATCAAATCTTTTTACAACAAGACTATATCAACATTGTCATAACATTTTACAGCAATCCTATATAAACCTTGTCATAACATCCTCGTCAGCCATATTCAAATAAGTGATATTTAATAAAATATTTTTAATTTTTTATTTGTATTCTCTTTTATATTTTAAAAATAATAAAAATTATATTTTTATTTGTTTAATTCCAATTGTCTATTTATCTTTTCACAATCTTTAATTTTATATTTTAGATCACTAGATATATTTTTCTTCTTCATATTTATTATGAATCTTGTTGTAAATTACAACAAAATTCAATATCAATTTGTAGGACAAAGAATAATAGCAACCAAAATAAATAGTCTACAACAATAATAATTCGTACACAAGTAATATAACAAAATAACACAAGAAACAAAACGAATGTTTATTTACCAAGTTCGATCAAACGATCTACTCTAGGGAGAGAGCAACTCTCTAATTCACTATACTTAAAAAGTAACATTCACTATACTTAAACCCAAGGTGTAATCTAAGGTTTTCTTTGTGTTGACACCTAATACTTTCAAACCCTTGCTCTCCCTTGTTGGTGTAAACCTTAAGATTGTCACACACCAAACATATAAGATATACATATTTATAATAGCAAATACCCAATAAACAAAGCCCAAAATCTGGATCCATGGACCTAACCGAAAAATAGACCGAAAACTGAAAACATTATTCACCGTACGGAGATTACTATTCATCCGTACGAACAATGCTATTCATCTGTATGGATGAGACTATTCACCGCCTTTTTTTTCTTTTCATCCGACTTTCTAAAGCTTTCGATTTTTGCGGTAAATGTTATCTCCAAGATATGTTTTCATTCTCTTAATCAACCAAGGTTTTAAGACACATTTACAACAATCTCCACCTTGACTTTAAATTGTGTTGATACTGATTTAACAATCAACAAAATTATTGCTCTCTACCAAGTTGAAACTCTAACCAATAACCTTGATCAAATTGAAGAAACCCTTGAATCTTGATCTCGCCACTTGCATCCACTTGTTTCCAATTACCTTTTTCTGCCTAGTTAATTTAACAAGCCTACAAGTATGATTTTTCAACCACCTTTGATTCCACCTATTTTCAAATGCCTCACTGAAGGTTTTTCTTCTTTTATTTTGCAGTTTTTCAGCCACATTAAAAACATAATATCCAAGGCTAACATAATTGTTCCTTTTAGATTTACAATAACCCTCCTTATCTTATCATGAGTCAAATGATAATCAGAGATCTCTGTAACTGTTCCCTCACTACTGCTAGTATCCATAGTAGGAAACTCCACCTCAAACTGAGTTTTCTTCGTCATAGTTTTTACCAGTTTTCTCCCTTTGTTTTCACTATTCTTCTTCTGAAGAAATTCTCTACCAACCAAGTAAGTTGGTTTAACCTCAGCTCTTCCCAAAAAAACTCAATAACAACTCAACGGTAACATGCATTTTATCCCTTTATTTCTGTAAAATTCATTATACCCCTCTGAAACTTTCTCAAGGCATTCATAATGCCTTAAACTCAAATCCCGTAGTTTTTCCTTGTCACAAAAACCTCCACCAGTTAACGATGAATGAATAACAAAATTTAAACCTTCTAAAATATATAGACCACATATTTTATAACCTTTAGCAATAATTAATTCATCACGCAAAATCTTCAACACTCCATGTTCAACTCAGTACAATAGCCTAGATCCTCAAACATACTTATATATAACTAATTTCGCTTGATTTCTAGAACATACCTGTAACACCCCAAAATTTTCCCTCTCATTTTCATATCATATAGCATAGCATATTGCATACATGATCAAGCATCTTGCATAGAAAAATGAGGCATAACATCCATAGTTGCTAGCATAGGACATATGATCGGTTATCCATCAATTTGATCCGCAAAATCAATAAGAGCCAAGTGATTCTGTAAGGAGCTCAATGCCATCCACAAAGCCCTAGAAAGGATTAAAATCAAAATCAACTCAAAATGGATGGTACATATGTATTCCTGAGGTTTCCCATGCAAAAAAGTAAAAATCAAGTTTTGGTTCGTTAACCGGTTAACGCATATGGTTAACCGGTTAACGCATGCAAATTTTGAATGAAAAGCTTCAATTTGGTTGGAATCCCATTTTTTCACCACTTTTTCCCTTCTTTTTATCCCATTTTTCACATTTGCCTTACACTTCACTCCCACTCCATTTTTCCCTTGGAACTTTCCACCACCTTCTAGACTCTTCTAGCACATTCCAAGGAATATTCTAGAACCCCAACTAACTCCAACTAACTCCAACCCTAATTCCAAGCCTTATTCTCCAAACCTAAGCCCCAAGCTAGCTCCATGCCTAAGCTTTAACCCAAGCCTAACATCTATATAATCCTAACTCACTCTAAACCTCAAAAAGTTAGTCCTCATTTTCACAAATTTCACTTCATCTCTCAAATGTTTCTCTATACTTTTCTTCCATTACCAAATTCATCAAAGCTTCATCTTCATCACGATCCATCAAGTTTCACATTGAAACTCGATCGATCGGAAGCTTAGCCTCCATCTTCTTCACCAATTCAGTGGTTTATCGAAGATCTGGTGCAGTTACGGTGTTTATTTCACCAATTGGAGGCAATTTGGAGCATCAACATTTATTTTGCGTTCTTGCGGATTGAAGATCGACGCTCACAGTTTTCTCTTCATTTTGCACATCGATAGAATCGCAACACTCACCAAAGCAATCCTCCGCTTTAAAGGTTGGTGAATCCGATACCGTTTCTTCGCTTTTAACTTATTCTCTCCATCTCGCCATATAGCATTATTCGATTGCTTATTGGTATGCTTGCATTTTGATCGTTCTATATTTGATTATGATTTGGTTGCGTTTTGCTAATTTTAGTTGTTAGTAGTTAGAATCATAGCTCATTCTAGGTGCTAATAGGTGTTAGAATACCTTAGGTAAGTAGAAAATCCGTTCTAACATGTTCATGTATGTGATATGAGTCCTTAGAAGTGAGTTAGTAGCTAGAAGTGCTTATTTCTTGGCTTTTTCCTGCATTTTGTTCAGTGTTAACCGGTTAACCTCTAGGGTGAACCGGCTAACATGCGTTTTTTCAAAGCTGGTTGTTGCTGTTCCAGGACCATTAACTGGTTAACCTCCAGCGTTAACCGTTTAACGATGTGAAGTTTGGTGATTCTTGTTTGTTTCATGGCATGCTTGTGTTTTATTATCCCTTTAATCTTCATAGGTTATTAAATCATGATTTTAGGGAATTTTTAGGACCATTTTAGGTGCATGATTCCATAGTTTCGAGTCGTTTCGACATACGTATTCGTTACTTTTGTATATTTTGTGCTTATTTGTGAAAGTGTGCATAAAATGGTTTGAGAATGTTGTTGCTATGTTCAAACTTAGTGATTAGCATGCCAACAATCATTTCAAGTTCAATTTTGCTTCATACTTGTGATACATTCATGTTTTGATTAAGTGCTTAAATGCTATGTTGTGATGTTTTACTTGGAAATGAATATTCATATGTATGCACATTCTTGCATTTTTACTTGATTGATCACATTTGCATGCTAATATCAATTCTGATTTTTGTACCAAATTGCATGTTTAGTCATTGATCTTAGTGATACATGTTCACAATCCATGTTTTTCTTATTTGTTCGAGTCTTGAAATTGTATAATTGTTGTTCTTGATACTTTATGTGCATTCTCTCATGAACAAACCATTGTAAATAATCCCCTTGCATTTTATTGCATTATCTTGCATATTTTGCATTACTTGATTGCATTAAATTCTTGTTTCTTGTGTAAAAAAAGAAAATATTCAAACCTGCCTTGTTTTCATAGCTGCATTTTGAAACAGGAGTTGTAAAAACATGTTGAATTCATGTTGTTTTGACTTTCTATACCTATTTTGCATGCTGATTATTAGCTGTAATAAGTTGTTTGTGTGATGCATTGTATTTGGTAGCTGTTTATGCTATAGGAGGTGTAGTAGTTGCTTGATTTTTGCTTTGTATAGTTTTTAGGTCCCTTAAACTTAGGATTGAGTCTAGATTAGGTCCGAAATGAATTAGGATTTGTTCGATACATGTTTACCTCATTCCTTTTATCATGTTTATCCTACTAACCTTTGTTTTGTAGGGAGGTAGAGGTATGTTCACATAACCTTTTCCTTTTAAAATTCTTTATGCTTTCAAAGTGTCCTTGTTTAGCATTGCGTTTAGTTTACACAACTTCATGGAAATCCCCTTTGGAAATGACTTAGCTTCCTTAGGAAGTAAGTTGATTTCTAATTCCTTTTTCTTTTCCTTTTTTCGCATTAGGATTAGAAAACCACATTAGCCTAGGTTCATCCATGCATGACAATACTTGGGAATTATTAGTCCTCCTTAGACTTTTCCCTTTGGTTTGCTTTGCTTTCTTTCTCATCTCAAAAGAAAAGTAAAAAACACCAAATAAAGGTTGAGCTTTCTCGTACGCCATGAGACTTTGTCGTGGGTTACTTATACACGTTCCATTTCGGGGAGAGGTGTAAGGCATCTACCACGACGAACAAGTCTTAGTATGAGAATGTTTCACAAATAATAAACAAAAAACACTTCTTTAAAAGACAGTAAATAAACAACACTCGTCTTTTCCTTCAGGAATTCTTTTCTCACCTCAATCACTCTCAACGCGAACTTGCGACGACTTGTCTCTTTTGCAAGACGGTGACACACTCGTACCAGACGAGCTTGCAACGCCTGAGAATAGACATACACAGTTCAGCTCTAAAAAACACATAAATAGTTCCCGCCTTAGTTAGGATAACTACGTCGACTCTGATCCTCATATTCCCAATGAGGTACGTAGGCAGTGAGGTAGGGCCTGTTCGAGCACATTCTTTATTTTCCCTACATTTTCCATATTCTTTATTTTCCTACATTTTCCACAATCTTTATTTTCCCTACATTTTTCCTCTTCAGTTTCTTTTCTTATCCAGATCCAGTTTCAGTCTTTCTTTTGTAGTAGCTTCATTTCTTCACCATTTGAAACAGACAAACAAGCATGGATCCCGTCGGGTACAACAGACAATTTGGGTGCTAATACCTTCCCAGGTCGTAACCGACTCCCGAACCCAGATCTTTGGTTCGCATGACCTTGTCCTTTCCTTTTCTCCTTGGTTTGTGCAGCATTACCTTTCCCATTCATTTCGGGATAAAAGTGCATGGCTGGTGACTCTAACTTTTCTGCACCACTTTCGCGTTTGTACCCGGATGAAAATCCAGGCAGCAACAATTGACGACTCTGCTGGGCATCGAACCCAGAATCTCTAGTTTCCCCTTTGAGAGTCAATCCCAACGCCTGTTTTTTTCCTGTTTCCTTGGGTGTTTGATTGTGTGATGTTGTATATTTATTTACTGATTTCATTTACAATTTTATTTACAACTTTATTTACAGTTTTCAGTATTTATTTTCATGCATCATATATTACTAGATTGTCTGGACTGTGTTAGTTTCCATTTTTTCTGTGGGATAGGAGTTACTGTGAGATAAGCTAACTACCCGACTTGAGTGCACCCTAGGATTAGCATGAACACGTTGTACTCGCATGTGGCATGATGAGTGGCGATGTGTTTCACACCCAGACTGCGACCGTCTTGGAAATATATTGTGTGGGGATTTCCTCCACTTAGGGATAAGACCTTGATAGTTATGTGCATCTGGGGACCAATCATTGAGAACCTTTGTGGAAACAACCCTCTCCAGTGATGACAGTCGCATACCACATTTGTTGGAAAACCCACTCGCATTCGAGGGCCCACTGGGAACTCGCATAGGATGGCCTGGTTCTCTTGTAGGAATCCAATTAAAGCAAAATTGTTCGTATGACGATAGTATTGTATCCTGCATGTTGAATGTATTGTTGTTTCTCGATTCAGTGCTTGAAGTTTGGGACTTATGAGGGATGCTTGTTTCCTTGGACTCAGCTGAGACCTCCTTGAGAAGTACATAATGACAAACCAATTCTTTGATTTGGTCACGAGCTATTTCTCGGCGATGGTGAAAGTATTATTGCTGCTTGGCTTTGAGAGTCCGTGATGTTGACCCAAGTAGCACACCCGTGAGTTTGGGAGGGGTTTACAGGTTTGCAGGAACCCTTTACCACATTATACCCTCATTACCAGCACAATATCATGTTCTGATTCTGTTATTTTGATCTTGGAGCTATTGAGTGAAGCTAGTTCTGGTCCTTGATCTGGAATCATGACTAATTGAGTTGTGTATGGGTTGTTATCCAGAAGATTTTTGGGAGTTTCTGATCACTTGGCTCTAGTATCCAATTTCCAGATAGTCCAGATTGATCATATATCCTTGCATTTGCATTTGAATTTGCATTTGCATTGAATCATTCCATCATTGATCATGTTTTGCTTTCGTTCTCAGGTTTAGCTTACTGTCTCCGGTTCCGGTATACTGTGCAGAGATGGAAGACCCTCGCAAGCAGAACATTCACTTCAAATTTTTCGACACCAAGGTTGGCCTGTTAAAGAGGATGGTGGATTTGATTACGCCCAATCATGTGGGAGAGTTCAGGAAAGCTTACGGGAATATTCTGGTTGTGGTGGTAGAGTTAGATCCCTATGAGAGAAGTGCCATTCACACCCTGCTCTAGTATTATGATCCTCAACTTTGATGCTTCACATTTCCTGATTTTCAGTTAGGTCCTTTGCTGGAGGATTATGCTATGATCTTGGGAGTTCCTATTCAAGACCAGATCCCGTACAATGTTGAAATGGTTAGACCTGCACCGGAGGCGATTTCCAAGGATCTTTATTTGAGCCCTTCTGTGGTGAATTCTATGACTATTACTAAATGGGGTATGCTTGGTTTCTCTTTGGAGGTTTTAGTGAAGAAGGCTGAAGAACTCGCTACTGAAGCATAATGGGATGATGTGTATGCTATTCTGGACTTTTCTATTTATGGAATCATTTTGTTTGCAAATATGGAGAAGTTCATAGACATGAATGCCATACATCTGTTCTTGCTGAAGAACCATATGCTTATACTGTTGGGAGATCTGTATTACTCAGTGCATTATAAGACCGAAAGAAAACGAGGAGGTTTAGTTTGATGTTGCGCCCCTTTGTTTTACATGTGGTTCGTAAGGCACTTGCCTAGCACCGGAGTGTTCAGTGATCATGCTTTGGTTTGGGCCTAGAAGTTAGAGAAATTGTTTGTTGGAGATGTCAGATGGTTTACTCAGAGACTTTAGGGTGCACATTTCATTACCAGTTGTGGGAGTTACCTCAGTGTACCTTTGTTGGGAGTGGCCGGAGGTATCAACTACAACCCAATCTTATTAAGGAGACAATTAGGGTATGCTTTAAAAGACGTCCCAGAAGAGTTGAAATTGGCTCCTACATTTTACTTTCCGGTGAAAGACAATATGCCTTTAATGAGAAAAGCTTCTAGGGCTTGGAAGTGCATTAAAAGAGAAGGGATGGCTAGCTTCGGCAACTGCAACAATCAGACTTTCCCGAAATATGGGTCTTGGATGAAAAGTAGAGCTCGAGTAGTATTATTGCCATTCTCCCCTCCAGTTCTTCTAGTGACTAAGCTTAAGGACACTATTCCATTAGAAGACTTGCAGAAGTTGGAAGCCCAACTACAAGAGTTAAGGGTGGAAAATGCAGAGATAACTGGCTTGTACCATCGTGCGATCTATTCCAAGGAGGAAGTAGAAGAAACGCTGCATAAAATGCAAGTCGCTCAGGAGATTAAGGAGAAGGAATTGGCTAGTAGAGAAGCTTACTTCCAAAGGAGAGGTTTGATGGATACTAAAAGAGATGAAGAGTATAAGAAGACCAAGAAGACTCTCAAGGAAGCTAAACAATCCCTCACTTGGTTGCAAGATCAAAGGATTCAAGATCAGAAGATGCACAAGGACAGATAATAATTCTATGAATTGCAGATGAGGTCCAAGACTCGGCAACTGGAGCAGAGTCATAAGGTACTTCAAGAAGCACTCTAGGAGATAGAGAATCTCAAATTGATGGCTGGAATTAAGAAGGCTAGAGCTGAGACCTAACAAGGAGGGATCTGAATCCTCAAAGAAATAGCATTGGTTTCTCTGTATTCGGATTACCTACAGACATGTTGTAGGAGTCTTGGTTTTATTCTTCCATGTCCTTTTGTAATAATTGTACCATATGGGGAATGTTGTTATTCTCGCCTTTTGGGCTGATATATGATAAGTGGATTTTAGTCAGCTCTCTATTCTCTGTAAGCACTGACACTTGGGCCATTATTGTTATATGAATCATATTTTTATGCAAAGGCTTTTCAAAGACGGGGGTCAAACGCCATCGGGATTTCTTTGATAAAATACTGGAGCTGGGGCATGAATGACCTTGTGATCAAAAGCATAAACAATTGCATTGCATGCATATCACCTTGTTTCTTTGTTTTGCAGATACATTCCCAGATTGTTAACGTCTCTTCTGTAACAGGCACTATTTCTACGAAGAAGGTTCACATGTATCCTACTAAACAGAACAGTGTCAAGATCATGGATTAAATGCAAGATGAGTTGGCGGAGTTGCGCAGTCGTATGGACCAGTTCATGACTTTAGTAACTGGCACAATAAAAACCAAGAGCGTATGCGAGAGATGATAGATGGCAACGACAACAATGGTGTAGGTCCTAGAGGTACTGGTGTTTTGGGAGGAGGTGGCCCTCAACACCAACCTCAACCTGAGGTTATTGTCAATGCTGGTGGTGGTCCTCAACCCCAAGTGGATAATCAAGATGACAAGTTCACCATCCTGGAAGACATGGAAGGACGGTGTGCAGAGGTCAATCGTCGTTTCAAGGAAATGGCTGAGAAAATTCATTTTATTCAATCCTAGAACTCTTTGGGATTTGATATCACAGACTTGGGTCTTGTTCCTGGGGTGAGAATTCCCCACAAATTCAAAGCTCCCATCTTTGATAAGTACAATGGTACTTCTTTCCCAAGGACCCATCTCCAGTCTTTTGTCAGTAGGATTACTGCTCACACCGATGATGAAAAGCTGTGGATGTATTATTTCCAGGATAGTCTCGTCGGAGCTTCCCAAGAATGGTACATGAAGCTGAGTAGGACCTCTATCAGAAGCTGGAAAGAATTGGCCGAAGCCTTTGTCAAGCATTATCAGTATAATCTGGACATGGCTCCAAACCGTGCACAGCTTCAAAGCATGTCGTTAAATGCCAAAGAAAGCTTCAAAGAATACGCCCAGAGATGGAGCCAACTAGCTACAAGAGTTCAACCTTCGTTGTTAGAGAATGAAATGGCTGATATGTTCATGAATACTCTATAAGGGGTGTTTATCAACCGTCTGGCTTCCTATTCGGCCACCAACTTTACTGATCTTGTCATTGCAGGTGAAAGAGTAGAAAATTTGCTAAAGATGGGGAAGATTCAAGATGCTGGTGCTAGTAGCTCATCTGGAGCGTGAAAGCCCAATGCCAGTCCCTAGAGGAAGAGGGAAGGAGAAACTAATGTTGTTTACAGTAGAAGTCGTGGCCAGAATCGTCAGAATCGCTATGGTCAGGTGACTATTGTTACCATTCCTTCAGAGCCTACTCAGCAACAACCACCATAGAATCAGCGTCAACAAAGGCCTTACCAACAACGTTCACGTCAATCTGATCGTGTCATTGAGTTTATTCCGATGACATATAATACACTGCTTCAGAGGCTACTGGATATGAATATGATCCATTTAAAGACATTTCAACCCATCACTGGGGATTCTCTACCACCGGGCTACGATGCCAATGCCAGGTGTGCTTTTCATTCAGGTGCCCCGGGGCACACAACTGAGAAGTGCAGGGCTTTGCAGTTAAAAGTCCAGGATTTAATCAACGCAAAAACCATCAACTTTGCACCACCGCCAAATGTCAATACTAATCCTATACCCAATAATGGGGGGGGGGGGGGCTAGGATCAATGCTATTGAGGAAGGAAGGACCTTGAATCTGATTTTGAATGTCGATGAAGTGGAGACTGCTTTGTCTATTGTCAAAGAAAGATTGTCGAAAGGCCAGGTGTTTCCTGGATGTGACAAAGATTGTGAAAGTTGTAAGGCTTCCAAGAATGGGTGTGATAAGCTAAAAATAGGCATCCAAGAATTGATTGATGAAGGCTCACTGAAGTTTGATGAGGTGAACAACCAAAGCGACGAGGTATCTACTGTTACTATACATTTCACTCCAGAAGAAATGCCTTATCCACCGGCACCAGTTATCATCTTCATACCGCAAGAGGCAAGGCCTGTTTCCATAAGCCCTGTAACCATCACGGTTCCTGGAGCGGTCCCCTACGAGATTGAAAAAGCGGTTACTTGGTACTATGGGTCAGATGTGTATGTTCAGGGGAATAAGATTGAAGATAAGTCTCCAGTTGTCATTGATTCGAGTGTTGTAAACGTTGGTGGAATAGGTGGATTCACTAGAAGTACCCGACTTTTCGCACCATAGACTCTCCGAACAAACAACGAAGCTGAGGCTGCAGCACGAGCTAAAGGGAAACAATTAGCTACAGAAGAAGTGGTGATTCCGTTAAAGGAGCAAAGTACCTTTGAGAAAGAGGTCGAATAATTTTTGCGGATCATCAAGAAAAGCGATTACAAGGTGGTTGACCAGCTAAACCAAACACCCTCAAAGATCTCAATATTGTCACTACTTATATGCTCTCCTGCGCACCATGAGGCATTATTGAAGGTTCTACAGATGGTCTACCTTCCGCATGAGATAACTTTGAAACAACTTGAAATTATGATCGCAAGCGTCAATGCCAGTCATGGACTGGGTTATATGGACAAAGACCTGACATCGGAAGGGAGAAATCATAACAAGGCCTTGCACATCACCCTGGAGTGCAAGGGTTTTGTGTTATTCCACGTTCTAGTTGACACTGACTCTTCCTTGAACATGCTTCCGAAGAAAGCTTTGATGAAGTTGGAAGTAGACAGGCTGATTTTGAGACCAAGTGACCTGGTGGTGAGAGCCTTTGATGGTTCTAGAAGATCGGTCTTTGGTGAAGTTGAGTTTCCAGTGAAGATAGGATCGCAGGTCTTCAAGAGCATATTCTATGTCATGGATATCCAGCCAGCTTACAGCTGCCTTCTGGGACTTCCATGGATCTACTCCGCAGGCGTAATAACTTCAACCCTGCATCAAAAGTTAAAATATGTTGTTGATGGTCAAGTGATTACTGTGTGAAGAGAAGATGATATCTTCGTCAGTCATCTGTCGACATTCATGTATGTTGAAATGGATGGGGAGATCCATGAAACGCTATGCCAAGCCTTCGAAGCCGTGAACGTCAGTACCGTTGCTCCCAACTGTGCTACCAAGAGCAGCGAGCGAGTAGGGACGTCTATATACTCCTACAAACAGGCTAGGGAAGTGGTTGAATATGGAAATGCCCAAGGTTGGGGCAAGTTGGTCTAGGTGCACAAGAAAGAGGATAAGTTTGGGATATGCTATGTCTCGGGTCAGGCAACAGGATCCCAAAGCAGAGCGGTCAGTTTCTCAAGCAGTGGAGTAATTAACCTAAATCAAGTATGTGTCGTTGAAGATGTCATTGATATTGGTGGTGATCTTGACAACTGGGTGCGCCCATGCTGCTCAAGGTAAGAGTTAACAAATTGGTTCGCCGAGGATTTCATCCAAGTCACTGGCCTGTCAAATTAATATTCTTTGTTTTCGAATTAGCATACACATGCCAAATCCTACACTATGCCCAAGGTGTATGGATTCATTGTAGGGCCACCTTGCATATTATGCAGTTTATTTTACCATAAAGAAAGGACATTCTTTTCAAACTGTGTTCCCTTTCTTTCTTTTTGAAATTTTTCACAAAAACAAATCAAATGGAAATGTTTTTATTTTGTCTTGTGGTTTTCATAAAAAAAAATGGATTCTGAATATAAGCACATCACTTGTGCAGAACCAATCCTTCGGATTCCATAGATAACTCTTATGTTATGGCCAAGTATGATTTCGATAATCCAATAAGCAGACGAAGAGGTTGAGGAAGACCGTGAATTACCCGATGAATTAGCCAGAATGCTCAAACAAGAGGATAAGGTGATTCAACCACATGAAGAAGTCGTTGAGGTGATCAACATGGGTACAACTGAAGATAAAAAAGAGGTCAAGATCAGGGCCGTATAGGAAGAAGCTATTAAGAGCCGTTTGATTTGCATGCTTCGAGAGTATGTTGACATATTTGCCTGGTCTTACTAGGACATGCCAGGGGTGGACATCTATATTGTTGTGCACAAGCTACCGCTCAGAGAAGACTGCCCACTAGTAAAGCAGAAATTGAGAAGAACCAGACCCAACATGGCCATCAAAATCAAAGAAGAGGTCCAAAAGCAGTTTGATGTCGGATTCTTGGCCGTAACGAGTTATCCCCCGTGGGTTGCAAACATTGTGCCGGTCCCCAAAAAGGATGGTAAAGTCAGAATGTGCGTAGACTACCGGGACTTGAATCGGGCAAGCCCCAAATATGACTTCCTGCTGCCGCATATCGACGTGCTAGTTGATAACACTGCCCAATTTTCCGTGTTTTCCTTCATGGATGGCTTTTTAGGCTACAATCAAATCAAGATGTCGCCAGATGACATGGAGAAAACTACATTTATCACCCCATGAGGCACCTTCTATTACAATGTGATGCCGTTTGGTATGAAAAATACTGGCGCAACATACCAACATGCAATGGTGACTCTATTCCATGACATGATCCATCACGAGATTGAGGTCTACATCGATGACATGATTGCGAAGTCACAGACAGAAGAGGAACATTTGGTCAAATTAGCCAAGCTATTTGATAGGCTTCGGAAGTTCAAACTAAGACTGAACCTGAACAAATGCACATTCGGGGTGCGTTCCAGAAAGTTGCTGGGTTTTATCATTAGTGAAAGGGGGATTGAGGTCGACCCTACAAAAGTAAAAGCAATTCAGGAGATGCCTGAACCAAAAACTGAGAAAGAGGTACGGGGCTTCTTAGGGAGGTTGAACTACATTGCAAGGTTCATCTCTCACCTAACGGCCACGTGCGAGCCCATCTTCAAACTTCTGAGGAAGAATCAGGCCATCTCATGGAATGATGATTGCCAACAAGCTTTCGATAGAATCAAGGAGTATTTACAAGAACCTCTAATTCTCATGCCTCCAATACCAGGGAGACCCCTAATCATGTACCTCACAGTACTCAAGAGATCAATGGGCAATTTGATGGGTCAGCAGGACGAGTCTGGTTGAAAAGAGCACATAATCTATTACCTTACCAAAACGTTTACCGACTGTGAAATACGCTACTCACTGCTCGAGAAAACTTGCTACGCTTTGGCATGAGATGCTCGCCGACTAAGACAATACATGTTGACTTACACCACATTGTTGATTTCCAAGATGGACCCCGTGAAATACATCTTCAAAAAGCCAGCTCTAACTGGGAGAGTAGCCCGGTGGTAAATGATTCTGACAGAATATGATATTCAGTACACTTCACAAAAGGAAATCAAAGGAAGTGTTTTGTCGGATTATCTAGCCCAACAGCCAATTGATGATTACCAGCCCATGAGGTTTGAGTTTCCGGATGAGGAAATCATGTTCCTCAAGTCGAAAGACTGTGAAGAACCGCTTCCGGAGGAGAGGCCAAACCCCGAATCCAAATGGAGTCTGATGTTTGACGGAGCCGTGAACATGAACAGAAGCGGAGTTGGTGTCGTCATTATCTCGTCGGAAGGGATTCATATGCCTTTCACTGCCCGGCTGACATTCGAATTCACTAACAATGAAGCAGAGTATGATGCCTGCATAATGGGGATCGAGGAAGCGATTAGTTTGAGAATCAAGAACCTCGAAATCTTCGGTGATTCGGCTTTGGTTTTCAACTACGTTAATGGCAAATGGCAGGTTCATCAACCTCATCTAACTCCTTACAGGGACTATACCATAAGGTTGTTGACTTTCTTCACGAAGGTCAATATTCAATACATACCTCGAGACAAGAATCAATTTGATGATAACTTGTCAACCATATCTTCCATGATCAAGGTTCACCAAGAGAATTACGTGCCTAGAATCGACGTGTCTCATCTCGAAAGACCGGCATATGTGTTCGTAGTTGACGGTGTTAGCGATGACAAACCCTGGTATCACGACATCAAGAAATTTCTGAAGTCTCATCAATACTCGGCAGGGGCATCAAGCAAAGACAAGAAGACCCTTAGGAGGTTGTCAGGCTGGTTCATCTTAAATCAAGATGATATGCTCTATAAACGAAACTTCGACATGGTCCTGCTCAGAAGCGTAGATAGACACGAAGAAGACCTGTGCAAGAAGTGCACGAAGGCTCCTTCGGTACCCATGCTAAAGGACATGCTATGGCAAAGAAACTACTAAGACCGGGGTATTATTGGATCACCATGGAATCCGATTGCTGTAAATACTCCTGCAAGTTCCATAAGTGCCAAATCTATGTTGACAAGGTTCATGTGCCTCCCAGACCATTGAGTGTCATGTCTTCACCTTGGCTCTTCACCATGTGGGGCATTGATATGATTGGCAAGATCGAGCCAACCGCTTCTAATGGTCACCATTTCATCCAGGTTGCAGTAGACTACTTCACGAAGTGGGTTGAAGCGACGTCATATGCCAACGTCACCAGACAAGTGGTAGCTTGTTTCATCAAAAGGGATATCATATGCCGGTATGGAATTCCCGAAAGAATCATTACTGACAATGGTTCTAATCTCAACAATAAGATGATGACAGACTTGTGTCGGGATTTCAAGATCGAGCATCACAACTCTTCGCCATATCTCCTAAAGATGAATGGTGTCGTTAAGGCAGCCAACAAGAACATTAAGAAGATCGTGTAGAAGATGCTTGTGACATACAAAGACTGGCATGAAATGCTACCATTTGCATTGCATGGGTACCGGACCTTGGTATAACACCCCAAAATTTTCCCTCTCCTATTTAGCATCATCATCATATCATAATCATCATCAGCATGTCATGTCCTTAGCATATTGCATAGAAAATGAAGCATAGCATTTGCATGTTCCAGCATAAAGCATATGATCAATCATCAGGGAAATTCAAAGCTCACAAGGCATGTTACAAGTTTGACATCATGATCAAAGCCTTAAAAGGGATTGAGGATCAAAATCAGATCAAAACGGTTGGCGCCGGGTTATTCCTGAGGTTTCCCACCAAAAGGAGGGAAAATTCAAAATTCACTGGCGTTAATCGGTTAATGCTTTGGTTAACCGGTTAACGGCTGCGAATTTTGAATTCCAGCAGCAAATTCAACATGTGATTTGGCTCCAAATTTCCAATTTTCTGATTTTTTTTATTCATTTGAATTAAAGAGAAGGATCTAGAGCATTTATCCAAGCCTAATTCCATTACTAAAACCTAATCACATTGCCAAACCATATTTTTTGGATCCCAAGCCTAAATTTTGGGCCCCAAACCTAAACCATATTTAATCCATTTCTCTCCAAACCAAGAGGGGGCTCTCTCATTTTTCACTTCTCATTCTGAATTTTTACTCTTCTCTCTCCCTTTTCTCTCATTTTTTTCTCCCACATTTTCCAAATTCACTCAAAGTTCCTCTTTGAAGATCACATAACCTTGCCTTAAGGTGTATAGATCTTGGAACTAGACCTCTATTCATAGCTTCTTTGCATCATTTTGCTGATTTAATTGGTGATTCAGATCTGGTTTGGGATTTAGAAGTGCTTTTGGATCCAAAATTCTGCATCAAGACCTTATTCTTGCATTTATTTTGCATGAAGCATGAAGCTTAGCACCGGATCTTCAAAGTTTTCCGCGAGATCTCTCCTTTCTAGCTCAAACAACAATTACCAAAGCATACCTCAACTTTGTAGGTCGGTTAATTTCAGATCTAGCTCTGTTTTAGCTTATTTGCATGCTTGTGCTTTAGATCCGCCATGTGCTTGCGTATTTGTTTGTGTTTCTTGAATTGATTGGTTGATTTGTAACCGGATCTATGTATTAATGTTCATGAGCTTGATGATGCTAATTAATGTGAATTGATCCATTTATTTCATGCTTAATTGATTGCTGGTCTGGTGTGGAATTATTTGAATAAGCTGGTTTTGAGCTGATTTTTTGCAGGAATTGTTGCTGTTTTTTCAGTGTTAACCGGTTAACGCACCTGTTTCTGTGTAAATTGCTGCAAGTTTGGACTGGTTAAACGGTTAACACTCTGGTTAACCGGTTAACACTGATGCAGAGTGCCATATTTGATTTGTTTTGGGCTTGTTTGACCCCCTTACTTGTTTTAAATGCCATGGATCATTGTATGATCATTGAATATGATTGTTTAGGGTGATTTTCTTGCTGGTTGATGCATGCTTCCATGTTCTCGACACGTAAACGCTTGTGTGCGCAATTTGACATGTTTAATGATCCTTGTGATATGAGCTTTGAGCATGCTATTTCCATGAGTTTTTATTGATGAACATGTGCTGGATTTTTTCTAACACTTGCAGGGGCTCATGGTAAGAGAATTGTGGATGTTCATCCATATTTCAATTCTTCACCTTTTCTTTTTTAAGTTGCTTTCTTTTTGCATTTTGATGCGCCTTATGCCATCATGTGAGGCAACTCTTTTCTTCCCCCTTTAGGAGCAACTTATCTCCTTTAGAGGAGTAAGTTGCTTGCCTCTTTTGCTCCTCTTTGGTTCTTCTTTTCTCTTAGGATAGTTGAAACCTCACTAACCTTAGGACCACTTTTGTATGCTAATATTAGGTTTAGTCTTTCCCCATTTTAGACTTTTGCCTTTTTTGAGCCTTTGTTCTTTCTCTTCTCATCTCAATACAAAACCTAAAAAACATTAATAAAGAAAGAAGTGTCTTCTTATGTAATAGACTTATTCCATGGGGAATATGCATTCATTCCATCTTGGAATAGTGCACTTGTCTAGCATGATGCACAAGTCGGGTCATGAAGTCATCTTCATCAAGAAAACCCTAAAAATCACTTCTTCGTTTTTAATCACTAAAACGCCTAATAAATTTAATAAGTCAATGAAATTAGGCCCTTGCCTTTGGAAACAAGTCTTGGATAAGTTCTCCTTACTTGGTGTGCTTGTTCTATTATTCCATCTTGGAATGTAGTAGCAAATACACATTCAATAAAAAAGAGCTTGAGTTCATTCTCTTGTGCCACACTAATAAAAAGCTCTAAAAAACACAAACAAACAATAATCGTCTTTCCTTCGGGAATTATTTTCTCATCTCCTTCGCTCCGTCCGCGAACTTGCTCCTACTTGTCATTTTGCAAGACGGTTACGCACTCGTCGTCCGAGCCTGCAACACCTGAGCATTAACATAGGCAGTTCAAGCCTTAATTCACAAGCAATCTTTTCTACCCCTAGTTAGGGGAACAACCGCGTCTCTGATCCTCATGTCCAGATAAGGTACGTAGGCAGCGGGGTAGGGCCCGTTCGAGCACAATCTTTATTTTCCCTATATTTTTCCTTTTCATTTCTTTTTCAGTCCCCTTTTCTTTTCTTTTCATCCAGTTCAGTTCCTTTTCTTTGCAGCAGCTTTCATCCCTTCACCCTTTGAAACAATTTCTTTGCAAGCGTGGATCCCGTCGGGTACGGCGGACGATTTGGTGTGCTAATACCTTCTCAGGTCGTAACCGACTCCCGAACCCAGTCTCTTTGGTTCGCAGGATCTTTGTCCTTCCTTTTCTTTTCTTCTGGTTTGTGCAGCATTACCACTCCCGTTCCTTCGGGATAAAAATGTCTGGCTGGCGACTCTAACCTCTTTTCCGCGCCACTTTCACGTTTGTACCAGGATGGAAATCCGGGGAGCGACAGCTGGCGACTCTGCTGGGGATCGAACCCAGAATCTCTGGTTCCCCTGAGAGTCTCTCCTAGCGCTTGCGTGTTTCTGTTTTTTTGGGTGTTGATTGTTTGTTGTTGTGTGTTTATTTTATTGTTGTTTATTTACAGTTTTATTTACAACTTTATTTACAGTTTTCAGTATTTATATTCATGCATCATTATACTGGACTATCTGGCTGTGCTGGTTTCCTTTTTTCTGTGGGATTGGGAATTGTTACTGAGAGATGAGCTCGTAACCGGGGCTCGAATGCACCCTAGGACTTAGAGTGGACAGTCACTTTGGCTTCATGGAATCTTGCTATGTTGGTAGTAGTGAGTTCCACACCCAGACTTGCGACCGTCTTGGAAATGTATTTATGCCAGAAACTTTATGGGGTAATATATGACCTCGATAGTTATGTGCATCTGGGGACCGATCATTGAGGACCTTTGTGGAAACATCCCTCTCCAGTGGTGACAGTGGCAGACCACATTTCGTGGCAAACCCATTCGCACCCGAGGGCCCATTGGGAAATCGCATATGATGGCCTTGTTCTTTTATAGGAACTCAGTCAAAGCATCTGGTCGTATGACGATAGTATTGTACCCTTCGGGATGAATGTACTATTGTTTCTCGATTCCAGCGCTTGAAGCTGGGAACTTATAAAGGATGCTTGTTTTTCCCGGACTCATGCTGAGGCTTCCCTGAGTAATACATAATGCCAAACCGATTCCCTGATTTGGTCATGAGCCATTTCTCGGAAATGGTGAACGTATTATTGTTATTCGGCTTTGAGAGTCCGTGATGTTTGACCCGGAGCACACCCGTAAGATTGGGAGGGGTTTACAGGTTTGCAGAAACCCTTGACCTCATCATACCCCATTGCTAGTACAGTTATATGATTTGATAAGGCTACATGGATTTGGATCTTTGATTTTGGGGCTTATTTGAGACTGAATTCTCGTTCATGGGGCTTTATTCAGAGGATTTTGGTTCTTGGTCGCTTGGGTCCCGTGTTCCGTATCCAGAAAGTCTCGGTCGTTGATCATATGTCTGCATTGCATTTGCATCGCATCATACTAGCATTAACTGTTTGTGTTTCCATTTCCGGTTAGCATTTGTACCCAGTTATGGTATTCATTGTTTCTCCAGATGACAGAAGTTCAAGAGATACCCAGAAAAAGGAATGTTCATTACACTTTCCCGCAACCCGAAATTGAGAGTATTCAGAAACTGGTAGACTTGATGAGTGACAAGGTTTCAGATGATTTCAGAAGCCGGTATGGGAAGATCTTGGGTTACATGAACAAGCCTACTGTTGATCAGAAGGATAATCTTCATTCTTTGTTGCAGTTTTATGACCCTCAGTTGAGAATTTTCGTGTTTGCTGACTACGTCTTGGCTCCTACTATGGAAGATATTTCTGACATCCTGAAGATCCTTATCAAGAATGGTGTTCCCTATTATGCTGCAGAGAAGTGTCCCTCGTACAAGGACATTGCAGGTGCTTGCCATTTGAGTATGCTTAGAGTGAAGATGGAGTTAGAAGCCAGTAAAGGGAAGGGATTTAATCTGGATTTTCTTATCACAGAAGCCCATGTGTTTGCTCTGGGAGGGAAATGGTTTGAGTTCAGTGCGCTGTTAGCATTAATGGTCTATGGAATAAGTCTTTTTCCAGGAGAAAAAGGATGGGTAAGCTTGGAGGCTATCACCCTTTTCATTAAAGGGAACCCGGTGCCTACATTGGTGGGAGACTTTTACATCGGCGTCCATCACAGAAATGAGAAAAGAAATGGGTACGTGAATTGTTGCGCTCCCGTGTTTGCTGAGTGGTTTGCTAAGAAGCTTCCAAAGTCAGGACTATTTAAAGATCTTAAGCAAGATTGGAAGTGGGCTAGAAGGTTGATGGGGTTAACATCTGATGATATAGCCTGGGGATGTAGCAGAAACTTGGTAGGGAAAGAGTTTATTACAAGGTGTGGCGAGTTTCCCTATGTGCCGCTGTTAGGTAGAAAATGAGTGATAAGTCATAACCCTGTGCTGTCTAGAAAGCAATTTGGTTATCCACTGAAGGATCCTCCATCAGATGAAGAAATAGCAAAGACTTTGTATTTTCCAGCTAAAGATAATGAGCGGTTGGTTATTCAAGTATCCCAAGCTTGGGAAACGAAGGTTAGAGAGGGTAAGAAAGAATTCGGAAAGGTAGACCCTAAGACCTATCCCTCTTTTGCTGCTTGGATACAAGGGAGGGTTGATACCTTCTTCCTTCCGTTTTCAGTTGAGGCTCCACTATATCCAAAGGAGGTACCGGTGCAAACCACTGTTTCTCTTGAAGATTACAAGAAGTTGGAAGCTCAGTTGCACGAGGTTCGGGTAGAGAATTTTGAAATGGCTAGTTTGTATCACTGTGCCAATCATGCTAAGCAAGAAACGGAAGAAAAGCTACAGATGACGCATGCTACTTTAGAAGCTAAAGAAAAGGAGTTTGCTGGGAGAGAAGCTCATTTTCAGAGATTAGGTTTAGCAGAGTCAAAGAGAGAAGCGGAGCATAAGAGGATTGTGAAGACTCTTAGAGAAGCTCGTCAATCCATTACTTGGTTACAGGGCCAAAGAGAACAGGAGTAGAAGAAGTACAAAGAAAATGAAGAGTTCTTTGAAGCACAAATGGCATTCAAGAAAGAAGAGGTCGAACAAGTTCACAAAATACGAAGGGAAAAGACTCAGCAATTGGAACAGAGCCAACTAGCCTTGAAGGAGGCGATGAAGGAGATTGCAGATCTTAAGCTGAGAGCAGGCGTCAAGAAGAACCGGACGAAGGTGGTGACTGCAGAAGAGGAGCCTGGATTATCCTTTTAGTCTAGGGTTTTAGTTTATTGTTGATTGTATCCAGACTACCTACAGGCTTGTTGTAGGAGTCTTGCTTTATCTTGCTGTCATTTGTACTGAATTGTAACCCTATACAATGATACTTTCCAGTTACCGTTTCTGAATGAGCAAAGTTGTTGGTCTTAAGACACCAGGATCTGAATATTCCTCGAAAGAGTTTGAAAAGTTAGTTTCCAACGAAGTCATCTGGAATATTTTCTGTCAAACTACCAGAACTGGGGCATATTAATGTCTAAACATGGAAACATGAATAATTACATTGCATGCATATAACGTGTTTGTTGTTTTGTTGGTATTTCTCCAGCGTTCTAACGTTCATGTCACTTTCAGGCACTATAGCTCCCAAGAAGGTACAAAGACAGTCAACGGTGCACAGATACCCTACAAAGGTGAACAGAGAAAAAACAATGGAGCAAATGCAAGCAGATCTGGATGACTTGACGTCGAGAATGGACAACTTCATGACCCTCATGGCTGGGATGGGTCAAACTCAAGAGCGTCTGTGAGAAATGTTGGAGAACAATCAAGTCAGGAACAATGGGACAACAGATGGAGGTAATCGCAATGGGGATGGCGCCCGTCATGTTGAAATCCCTGTGGTGCAACCAGGAGTCACTATTTTCAATGATGGCGTGAATAACCTGCAGATGGATGGGAAGGATGAACAATTCACTTTGTTGGATGAGGCAGAAGGCCAAGGAGTTAACATGAATAGAAGGTTCAAAGAAATGGCTGAGCAAATTCGTGCTATTCAGTCTCAGAGTTCTCTGGGATTTGACATCACTGATTTGGGCTTGGTTCCAGGGGTGAGAATTCCCTACAAGTTCAAGGTTCCCACTTTTGATAAGTACAACAGAACAGCTTTCCCGAAAACTCATCTCCAGTCTTTTGTGGGAAGGATTGTTGCACATACAGATGATGAGAAGTTGTGGATGTATTACTTCTAGGATATTCTTATAGGAGCTTCTTTGGAATGGTACATGAAGCTGAGCAGGGTCAATATTCAAAGCTGGAAGGATCTAGCTGAGGCATTTGTAAAGCAGTATCAGTATAATTTGGATATGGATCCAAATCGTATCCAGTTGCAGACAATGTCTCAGAGTGCTAAAGAAGGGTTCAAAGAGTACGCCCAGAGGTGGCGCCAGCTTGCTGCTCGAGTACAACTTCCCTTGTTGGAAAATGAAATGGTAGATATGTTCATGGGAACGTGTCGCTCCTAAAGATTTGCATCCCGGTACAAGCGCAAACGGTCGGTGAAAAGAGAAATGAAGGTGAAATGAATAGAGTCGCCAGCTAGGCATTTTTATCCCGAAGGAAAGGTAATGCTGCATAAACCTAGAAAAGGATAGATAAGACGGTCGCGAACCATAGAAACTGAGAAAGGGGGTTGGTTACAACCTGGGAAGGTATTAGCACCCAGATTGTCCGTCGTACTCGACGGGATCCACGCTTACAAGATTTTATTTAAAGGGGTAGTGTATGTGTTATCTGTGTGAAAAAGCTAAGAAAAGAATATACAAGTGTCAGTGCAAAAGGTGTGAATTGCTCATGAACCGGGGCTTAGAAAGAATGCTGAAAGAGGGGGAGACCAAGAGACTTTTGTTCGATAACATGTAAAGTTATGCCTATGTATCCTCTCGTGCAATGAGGAAGTCAGAACATCGTAGTTCAACTCAAAGAGACTGAAAGATAAATTGACTGTGAACTGCTTGCTTGTCTATGCTCAAGTGTATTACTCGTCTGGATCGAGTGCTAACTGTCTTGCATTAGACGGAAGAAGCAAGTTCTCGTTTATGAATGAGTGTGATGAGAAAAGAATCCTGAAAGAGACGATTATTGTTTGTTTTTTTGTGTTTTCAGTTTTGTTATTGCTTTTGGTGTTTTGCATAAGTTAATGAGGTTAAGCCTAGATCAAGGGCTTGTAAACTCATTATATCCTCCCTGATTAGGGATAATGAATCCACTTAAGCATGAGATATGCATCTCAACTTAATTGCCATGATGATGTAGGATTAAGATCATTAACCTACTTGTGATTATTTAGGTGTTTTGGGTTTTTGTTTAGTGTTAAGTAATGAGTTTAATCTCTAATCACAGATTAGTGAACTCATTACACCATCCTAATAGAAGGATGATAGATGAGATAACTTAAGCTGAGGAAGATACCTCAACTTAATCCATGGTTAGGGATTAAATTCATTATATAAAAAAGCCTTTATTAGGTGGATTTTAATTAAGGGATAAGATTAAGAAGTGAATTTTATGGTTTGTAAGACAACTTGAGAGGGACTTGTCCATTAAACACTAGGGTTAGTCCTTCTTAACCATAAGGAAGAATTAGAACCCTAATGTAAGGCCCAAGTTACAAGATAAAGTCTTAGTGATTATTAAGGTGATTTGATTAAGAGGTTTAAAAAAATTAAAGGTTTAACACTTAGGATTAAAGTTATACACTCCATCCTAAGAGAAGGATGCATGCATAACCCTAATTCCAAAGTCCTAAAATTTTAAGAGTTTAGTCTCTGATTATGGAGATGAGAGGAGAGACTCCAGGAGACTCAAAGGTAAAAAGCTAAAGGGGGGACTAAAAACAACCATAATATTATCATGCTTGGATGTTCCTATGGTTTGTAAGGCTTGAGAAAGATCTTCAAAGAAACCACCAATGGAAGAAGCAGATGAAAGGAGGGAGAAGCAAAAGAATAAGTTACTTACTTCACTGAAGAAGATAAGTAACTTAAAGAAAGAAAGTGAGAGATGGAACATAAGTGAATAAAATTCACTTTCAAAGACAAGTTAGAATTCAAATGAAAGATATAAGAAGAAGTGAGAGGTGAAGGAAAATCCACCTCCCAAAATAACTTACCAAACCTGAAAGTGTTAGTATGAATGCATAAAGTGTAAAGCATAAAGGAATGAAGTGAAATAAGATGAAATGAGATGAAGTGACCAAAGTCAGAAGTGTTTATGCAATTTAAATGTCATGTAAGATTATGTAAAGTCATACAAAATGCATATGTGTGATCATACAAAGATGAGATGCAAAGGAAGCATGCTTTGAAGTTTGAAAACACATGAAAGTTTATGAAATGAAATGAATGCTAGACATGGAAAATGAATGAAGAAATTATTGAGCAAGGTTCTAACATGTCCTAAGATATCTAATATGACATATGAATGCATGAAATGTCATGGTAAGTTCATGTAATGATGCATATGCAAGGTAAATGCAAATGAACATGAGAAACTAGGGTTACATGCCCATGTAAGATGCAAAAGGATAAAACAGAAGCATATGACATGATAAAAATTTGCAATCAAGCTCAAACAAACCCTAATCCCATATTAGGTCGCACCCCAAAGGAGAAGGTCAGAAGCCTAACCTATCAAAAGTTATGATTTTCCTAAGTTTCTAGGGTTTTTTGGATGGTTCAAAGGGAAAAAATGCAAATCAATTTGAAAATGCAAGATAAATTTATGAGGAAAAAGACCTAAAAACTATATGCAACATGTAACTTAATGTAAAAAGAATCAAGTTCAAACTCTTTTTGGTTAGGCATAAATGATTTTTCAAAGTTAGGGTTCAAAAAATGTGATTTTTATGACCCTTAATTCAAACAAAATTTGCAAACTATGATCAAACCTAAAAATAAATCTATGTGAAGAATTTGAAAATGTTTCTAAATACATTGGGATGATTCATGATTTTTTTGGTGATTTTTAGAAACCTAAATGTATTTTTAATTAATTAAAATACTTTAATTAATTAAAAATAACATTTAAATATTTTAAAAATACTTTTTTAATGCAAAAAATAAAATAAAATAATTTTTGAAATGAGAAAAATATTTAAAGTCAGAATGCAAAGTTTCATATTTTTCTAATGCTTTTTGATATTTTAAATAAATTGTGCAAAAGGAATGAATATAAATGAAATAAAAATGAATAAAAATGACAAGTATGTGTATCCAAGGGCTTAGATTCAAATTCAAGGGGTAATGGTTGACTGCGCGCGTGAATAAAAGGTCCAGATCACTCTGTTGCACCCCAAAATTTGCCCTCACAATACAAGACTTTGTGTTCTAAGAAGGTTCACAAGGTTCACAAGTTCTCCAACACTTGCAAGACCTTTCATGAGGTTCAAGAAGTCTACAAGTTACTTTATGAAGGTTCACAAGGTTCACAAGTCCCACAATGCTTTCAATACCTTTCATGAGGTTCAGGAAGTCCACAAGTCACTTCTTGAAGGTTCACAAGGTTCACAAGCTTCTCAACATTTACAAGACCTTTCATGAGGTTCATGAAGTCCACAAGTTACTTCTTGAAGGTTCACAAGGTTCACAAGTTCCACAATGCATTTACAAGACCTTTCATGAGGTTCAGGAAGTCCACAAGTCACTTCTTGAAGGTTCACAAGGTTCACAAGCTTCTCAACATTTACAAGACCTTTCATGAGGTTCATGAAGTCTACAAGTTACTTCTTGAAGGTTCACAAGGTTCACAAGATTCACAATGATTACAAAGCTCTCCTGAGGTTCATGAGGTCTACAAAGTCACTTCATGAGGTTCACAAGGTTCACAAGCTTCACAATACCTCCCATGAGTATCACAAGACATGTTATGATGGTTCACAAGGTTCACAAGGTTCACAATTGGTCAAAGAAGTTGACAATTCCCTCAGACAATGCAACTCCTAAGCAGTGCATCCAAAACTAGGGTTTTGACTTTAATCAGGCTAAATGAACTTCCAAGACTTCAAGTGAGTTTCATAACATCTTATATGTGTGTAAGAACCCCCATGACAAGTTTCAAGACTTTTCTCAGAAGTTTGCTCAGTCAGATGATCAGATAAGTCAAAATCAGTCAAAGCAGTTAGAAAGTCAAACTGAGGTCAACTGTGGTCAAACCAAAGTCAAACTTCATGATTTTTTGCCAACATCAAGTATATGAAGTAAAATTCATCATTTGATCAAGGGTTGATCATGATTCATCAAGGAGATTCCAGATCATCAATAATCAGGAGTTTCTAAATTAGGGTTTCCTCAGTAAAAGTCAACTGAACTTTGACCAGCCATAACTTTCACATAATTCATCACCAAGTCTCCATCCAAAGCTCATTTTGAAGGAAATTGAATTCTCTACAACTTTGATGTTGCAAGTTAAGCCCAAAAATGCTTCATTTGGAAGATATGAGCTAAGACATTATAGGTCATTTCAAAAGTCAACAAAAAGTCAACAACTTCAAAAGGGCATAACTTGAGATTGGTAAATGATATGGACCTGAAACCAATGGGGTTGTTTATAGGACTCTTCAAGATTTCCAAAAAGTCCAAGAACACCCTCATAACTTTAAAATTGATGGAGATGTGCCCTTTCAAAGTTGGGAAAATTTGTGATGGTTTATGATGAATATGAGGGCCTAAAAGCAATTTTCTCCAAATGGGCTGACCAAATTATGACCCAACCCATACAATAACATCTTGCACGAAATTTCCATAATATTTTCATAATTTTTATTTTATTTAATTAATTTATTATGATTTTTTATTCTTAAAATCATTTTAAATTTAAATAAAATATTAAATGTGAAGATTTAATTGATTTATTGATTCTAGAAAGTCATAAAATCAATATGGAACAAATTGATGCAAGAATTATATGGAGTGGCTTGAAATATAAAGCATTGGTATAAAAATATTGAACTTTCATGGCATGATCTTTCTCAATCTTAAAATATCAAAACTTCCACATAATCAATCAAAGTTTTTGACCTAATTGAGTCTCCTATATATACTAAACGCATTGCCATTGATCAAGGACGAATCCAGCAGCTTCAAAGGTAGGTTTTCAAAACCAAAAATTCATCAAAAAAGTGAAATTCGGATTCTCTATTCCAAGGCTCTAAAAGGTAAAATAAGAACATGGTTGGCTTCCTTGGACATCATGGATCATGAATCACCATTCATAAGCATTCAAATCATGCCCTAATGATGAACCCGAAGCATTGTTCATGCTTGAAAATATTTTTTCGATTACATCAATTCACTGCATTTAAATGGATTTTGATTGCCTAATGTTGTTTATGATGTTGTGTAGCTTGTTTCTGGACAGGAAAACCAAAGAAACCGTGGCTAATTCACAAGATGCCATAGTTAGGGTTTGGACTTAGGTTTAGGGATTTTGGATTTAAGAAACTTAAATGAATTCTAAGAACATAGGATTAATCACGTGAATGCCTGGATCATAATGCTGGTCTTAATTTTGTGAAATTGTACCGTTTTGATGGTCATTGATGTTTGTAGGTTTTGCTGGGAATGTTGTTTTCGCAAGAAAATTTGCAACAATGTTCGCAGGTAATTTCGAAGGTCTCAAGGAAGAAGAAGATCAGTTCCCGCGCGCTCAGGAATTCAAATTATTGTTTAAAATATTATGTTTGATTGCTGTTTGGTTATCACAAGCGCTGGCTTGTCCCAGTGGAAGGATGTGCTTGTGTTTGATGAAAAGGCCAGGGTTCGAATCCTGCTTGGGCCATTATTTTTGTTCTATTTTTTCAGGATAAAGAAGATTGAATATATTATAGCTTCTTGCCATTCAATAGTCAGATGGGCTCTTCCAGCCAGGCGGTAACGCGTACTTGCTTGCATTCATAAGGTCCTGGGTACGAATCCCACCCCAGGCCTTTTTGTTTCTCTATTTTTCTGGATTTTTTTTAGGCAAAGCACAAAACAAATTCTCCCCCATTCATTGTTGCCTGCGTGTGGGCTAGCCTGGTGGTTATTGTTGTTGCTGGCAAACCTGAGAACCTGGGTTCAAACCCAGCCAAGGTAAGTTCTTAATTTTTTTTATCACTTGTTTCTATTTTCTTTAATTAATTAATTTATTTGTTTTATGCTCTTAATAAAAAAAATAAATCATATATATTCAAAATTCAAAATAATATCTTGTTCTCCAAAAATTCTAAACTTTCTATTTTTTTTTTATTTTAGTTCAAAAATTTATTTTATTATTGTATGTAATTATAATATATAGGTATATATTAGTTAAAATAACTTTGTATCTAAATAAACCCTAATTTTTTTTAACAAACCCTAAAATGTTTTCTAAAAATAAAACCTAATTCTATTTTTTCTAAATAATTTTATTTTCTACATTTAGTTATTTATTTAGTATGATTCATGTAAAAGTTGTAAATATAATTATAAATTATTTTTCTCATATAAGATATAAATATATTTCATAATTAAATCTTGTAAATTAAAATAATTATTTGTTCATATTTCTTTCTAAATATAATTGTTTGTATTAAAAATTGTCAATCTCTTATTCTTATAATTTTGGTTAATTTTATTTGTTATTGTTATTACTAACCATATTATTTATTTTGCTTTATTAATTTTATATATTATTATTATTTCACTAATTTTTATTATTTACTAACCTCTTTTATTATTACTAACTTTTTGCTTACTATTTAAATATTATTATTTATCACTAACCCCAATATTTTACTTTTGCTTATTATATTTATTTTGCTATATATTTATATTTTGCTATTTATTTATTTTGCTTATTATTATAATGTTGTAAATGCTCTTGGATGTAAATTGTTTAATTGTTGCTATGGTTAGTAATTAGGGAGTGCAAAACATGTATTCTATGTAAAAATAAATTTAGATCATCTTTAATCATAAGATAATTAAATTAAACACTCACACACGTAAGTCGATTTTAATCGCCATCTCACTTCCTAAGGTTATCCCTCAAGTTGCCTACTAATAAGGTCAAGTGGGGTGTATAAAGCAAGTCCCTTTAAAAAGAAAAATCATCAAGTCCCTCATGGTTGCCTTTACGAATCGAGTCCCTTCGAATAATGATGATAGTCCCTCATATATGCTTATTACACCCCACAGTTGCCTTCATAAAACAGAATGTCCCTCACATGTCCCTTACATCCAAGGTAATGACTACCTACTCCTTAATAGTAGGGATAGTCTTACCAATGAAAGGATAAAGAACAAGAAAGACTTAAAACTTTAGGGTAGGTTCCTCTTATGTACTTGCTCACTTCAAAAACTTTTCAAACTTTCCACAATTTCAAACAAATTTTCAAACAAGTTTTTACACATCCGTACATGGATTATTATTAACTATTCTGAAAATTTTTTCTATTCACACACTACACTTTCAAAAACAATTCAAAAGTGAGCTAAGTAACTAAAAGCCCATGGATAACCATGGATGTAAAGGGTGCTAACACCTTCCCTTTACATAACCTACCCCCCGGACCCAAAAATCTTTTAAAAGGTCTTTCCTGTTCTTTTATACCTTTCCTTTGGATAAAATAAAAGTCGGTGGCGACTCTTGCTATCCGCAACATAACTAAAGTCAGTTCTCCCACCGTGTTACAGAACTGGCGACTCTGCTGGGGATTATAATAAAAGAGGGGTACCCTTAGGAATTAGATCACTTTAAAATTGTTTGCCTTGTTTGCTTTATACTTATCTGTTGGGTGCTCTTATGTGTAAAAGATCCTAACCCGGATCTAGTGTACCTTAGGTAAATGGCAATAGACCAAGGAAACTGTACGGCGTATACCGATATGGTTGATCTGGTGGCCATAGTTAGTGTGACTTCTTGGTTGGTGCTTATGTTCCTTAAGTCAAGTTGAGGATAATATGAGGCTGCCATATGTTGTCAATACACTAACTAACTTTTAGAACCCTAGTCATCCCATCTTGGCCTTTAGAAAGTAGTGAGGTAACCGGCTTTGGTGCAGACTGAAGTTGGTTGACACTCGATACTACGCTCATTGAGATCTTAAACTTGGAGGGTTTTGGTTGGCAAGTAAGTTGCCTTCTGATCAACCACCCTTGTGAAGGATCAATGATATTTAGATCCCTTAGAACCCGGTTACTTAGTAGGACAGGATGAACCAACTAACTTCAGGGGAGGGTACTTACCTTAAACCTCATGCAAGCCTTTAAACCTAGGGCTATTGTATGACTTGCTTGTGTGTGCCACATGTTTGTGATTGAGCATAACATCATGACATCATCATGCATCATAAGCATAGCATTTTCACTAACCATTTCAAGGACCAAAGGATTTATCTTTGTTCTTTGTTGCAGGTCATGGCTGCTACTCGTAGAAACACCATCAGGATCAACTTTGTGGGCATACCTGCCAAGCTTAAAGAGTTGGTTTCTCAAGTGTCTGATCATTCCCAGTTCATCAAGAGACATGGTCACCTATTGGATCTAGTCACTTCAGGGTTCAATGAAGACATGATGAGTGTGTTGTTTCAGTTCTTTGACCCTAAGCACCACTGCTTTACATTCCCTGACTATCAGCTGGTTCCAACCATGGAGGAATTCTCTAAACTTCTGGGTATACCTGTTCTTGATCAAAGACCCTTCACAGGCTTGGAGAAGGAGCCCAAACCAGAGGTTATTGCTGCAGCCCTACATCTGAAGAAGTCTGACATTGTTCTAGAAACGAGAAGTGGAGTCAAGGGTATTCTTGCTAAGGTATTAATGGATAAAGCTCATATGTTCTTGAAGGCTATGAGCTATGATGCTTTTGAGGATATCTTAGCCTTGCTGACTTATGGCTTAGTGTTATTCCCCAATCCAGATCAGTTCATAGATGTTCATGCCATCAACATATTCCTGAGTCACAATCCAGTGCCTACATTGCTTGGAGACATTCTACACTCGCTTCATACTCGTACTACAAGGGCAAGAGGAACTTTGATGTGTTGCATACCTTTGCTTTCTAGGTGGTTTATTTCTCACCTTCCTCGCTCAGTAATGAAGAATGAGCAAGGGTTCAGATGGTCCAAGAGGATCATGTCACTTTCTCACTCAGACATCCATTGGTGCTCCAGATCTATGGAGAATGTCACCATCATTGACCGTTGTGGGGAGTTTCCTAATGTGCCACTTCTAGGCATAAGAGGAGGCATCACCTACAACCCCTCTCTAGCTTTACGACAGTTTGGTTACGCCCGGAGTGATGGTCCACATGACATGTTGATTCAGGGCATTGTGTTTGATTACGACAACGATCTTCAGGGTTACCGTCAGAGATTCATACGAGCTTGGGGAAAGGTAAACAGGATTGACAGCAAGACACTGGAGCCTAAGTACACTATTCCTATGAAGGCTTATCTCAGATGGGTACGATCTCGTGCTCAGACACTCATGATGCCATATCCTGCCGTCCTACCAGTTACCATGGAACCTGTTGCTGAAGGAGACACAGCTTATACCATCCTTCACCCAGACATGCCTACTGATATGGAAGACTTGCAGAGATCATGGATCCAACTGAAGGAGCAAAGGGATACTTTCGAGGCTCATTACAAAGCAAGCCAAGAAAAGGTTCTGGAACTAACAAAGCTACTTCATGAGGAACGGAACCTCAACTCTTACCTCAATACAAAGAGGAAACGTCCATGGGAGACTTAAAACCCCATCTTTTGTACTTATTTCACTTTCATTTTTGTAAGCCTAAAAGGCAAAACAATTTATTACTAATAAAAGTTTACTTTCGTGTTTGTCTAAGCAAATTTAAATCCTACGGTCCTTGAAAACATTGCATATGCATTCCCATATCATTTCATTGCATCACAGGTTTATAATTGTACACAGGTTTCTCATCTTCTCGCTGTTTATTTCAGCAATGGCTCTTGAACAATCAGTTAAGGATCTTCAGGCACAGAACGCACAGTTCCAAGAGCTGATCCTGAACCTATCCAAGGGGCAGGATGAATTGAAGGCACTGCTGGCCAAGAAGACTAAGAAGACTAGAAGGTCTGCTGGGTTGATCAACATGGGAAGAAGATTCAAAGGTCTTGCCAAGACCAAGGAACCAGCTGAAGACTATGAATCTGAGGAATTTGAGCAAGAGGTAGGCAGTCTCCACCATACAATGGGGGACTCTGATTCTGAGGCTAATTACTACCACGAGCCTAATGAAGACAAATTCAAGATGCTGGTGGATAGGATGGATGCTATGGAGTTGCAGAAATCATCTGGGCTGGATTTTGAGGATTTGAGCTTGATATCTGGGGTTGTGATACCCATTGGTTTCAAGGTTCCTACCTTTGTTGTTTATGATGGGGTCTCTTGTCCCAAACTGCATCTGAGGTCCTATGTCAGAAGAATTCAACCTCACACTGCTGATAAGAAGTTGTGGGTCCATTTCTTTCAAGAGAGCTTATCTGGAGCTCAGCTGGAGTGGTATTATCAGTTGGAGAGTGTCAACATCAGAGACTGGAATGATCTTGCTGAAGCTTTCTATAAGCAGTACCAATACAATGCTGAATTAGCCCCCACTCGCATGCAGCTTCAGAGCATGTCTATGGGTGCCAAAGAAAGTTTTAAAGAGTATGCTCAGAAGTGGAGAGATTTAGCTGGAAGAGTTCAACCCCCTTTGACTGACAGGGAATTAGTTGACATGTTCATGTGTACGCTGAATGGTCCGTTTTACAGTCATCTCATTGGAAGCTCATCATCTGGCTTCACTGAGTTGATCATGACAGGAGAGCGGGTAGAAAATGGTATCAAGAGTGGTAAGATCCAAGTGGGCACTTCTTCATCAGGTGCTGCAAAAAAGCCTCCCACTGGGAAGAAGGAATCCAATGCCGTTTATGGTCAACCTGATCGTAACAGAAGGCATCAGTCAGTTAGTGCAGTTCATATTTCAAATCCAACTCCTGCAACAACAGAGCAGCCTCAGGGCAACCAACAGAGGGCTAGAAGACAGTTCACGAAGATCAACATGTCAATGGCTCAGGCATTGCAACACTTGTTGAAGGCTGAACTTATTACCCTGAGGGAGGCTCCTCAGAATCCCAATGTTACCTCTCCCAAGTACAATCCCAATGCACGATGTGCATATCATTCAAACTGTCCAGGACATGATACTAATAATTGCTGGGTCTTGAAGAACAAAATTCAGGATATGATTGATGCTGGAGAAATTGAGTTTGATCCTCCGGGTACTCCCAATGTGATTACTGCTCCAATGCCAAATCACGAGAAGACTGTCAATGCCATTGAGGAAGATCTACATGTTTATTCAGTTATGGAGTTGACCACACCATTGTCTGTTATCAAAAAGAGGTTAGTACAAGCTGGGATCTTTCCAGGTTGTCGTGAAGATTGTTTGTATTGTACCTATAAGCCGGATAGTTGCTTCATATTGAGAGATGGAATTCAACGTCTCATGGATAAGTATACTATAGTGTTTGAAAGGACTCCGTCATATGTTGAAAGTATGGTGGATCATCTGACTCAAGGTAGGAAGATTGAAGAGGTTGACATGGTTGACAAAGTACCACTATGAATCACTTCAAAGGGTCCCATTAAAATCACTCATCAGGGTCCAATCAAGATTACTGCTGAAGGTCCTGTGAAAGTTGTTGCTGAAGCCAGAGTAGCTCCTGTGGTCATTACTACTCCTGGTCCTATCCCGTATACGGCTGACAAAGCTGTGCCTTGGCACTATGGGTCTGATGTTTACATCCATGGTGTTAAGCAAGAGCCTGTAGCTGATGTGCCTGTTGATGTTGATAATATTGCTGGATCTAGCAAGATCACTCGTAGTGGAAAAGTCTTCTCTCCTCCAGTTGCTTCTAAGGATGCAGTTACTCCTGCTGCTACTTCCACCACTGATGCTCGGGGCAAAGGTCCTGTTATTGAGCCTGTATCTACTGATGTGCCAGCTGCTGATGATCTCTCTAAGCAGATGGAAGAAGTATTGAAAATCATTCGCAAGAGTGATTATGACATTGTTGATCAGTTGGGGCATACTCCCTCAAAGATTTCTATGCTGTCCTTGTTGTTATGTTCTGAAGCTCATGCAAAAGCTTTGATCAAGTTTCTGAAGATGGCTCATGTACCCAGTGCAATTTCCGTTGATCAATTTGAGAACTGTGTTGCCCACCTGACCTACGACAATGGGTTAGGATTTTCTGATGCTGATTTGACCCCTGCCAAGAGGGATCATAACAGGGCCTTGCATATTTCAATTGAATGCAGGGGCACTACCCTGTCTCATGTGCTGATAGACAATGGTTCCTCTTTGAATGTGTTGCCCAAGGAAGTCCTGAATAAGTTGAGTCCTGAAGATGCTGTGCTGAAGCCCAGTAATATTGTGGTAAAGGCTTTTGATGGTTCTAGAAGAGTAGTGCATGGGGAAATTGATCTTCCAATCAAAGTTGGTTCTCAGGTGTTTACTACTACATTTTATGTGATGGATATTCGTCCTTCATACTCTTGTCTGCTTGGTCGTCCCTGGATCCATGGGGCAGGTGCTGTGACCTCTACATTGCACCAAAAGTTGAGATATCCGGTGAATGGAAAAGTTGTTACTGTCTTCGGAGAGGAAGAATACTTTGTCAGCCATGTAAATACTTTCAAGTATCTGGAAGTGGAAGGTGAATACATCGAGACTCCGTGTCAGTCATTTGAAGTGGTTCCCTGGGTTGTTAATGATTATGTAACTCCTCCTGTTGTGAAGAAAGTTCCTGTGGTCACCAGAAAGCCTCCAACAATGGCAATGGCTTCCCTCAATGATGCTAGAGCTGTGGTGGATGAAGGTGGTTGTACTATTTGGGGTCAGCTTCCTGATATTCCATACAAGTCTGACAAGTTTGGTTTGGGTTTCACTGCAGAGTCCCAGAAGGCTGTTCGTCGTGCTCGTGCTGCCCGTGTCACTAATCAAGGGGTTTTGAAGGACCAGATTAATGTTGTGGGAGATCAAGATGAAGACTACAACTTGGATGCATGGATTTTTCCTACTATGGGTGCTGGACTCAATAATTGGAAAGCTGAAGATGTTATCCCTATCTCCTTTAGTCAGGAGTAAATACTATTACTGTGTTATGTTTTAAAATTTGAACAATAAAACTTTCAAGCCATGTGCCTTACCCGGGGCACAATGGTGTGCTTGTTACGGGCTGTCATTTCATTTGCATACTTCATTCAATAAAATCAGTGGATGTTTCGTTTTAGTAAATATTTTGTTCCTTGTCTTTCTTTTCTTTTATTTTTTTATCAGCTATGTGTTCTTACACACACCCACATCACTCAAATGCAGATCCTCATCCACTCTGGATCCTGTTGATAACAGTTCTACTATTGCCAATTATAATTTCGAGAATCCGATCTATCAAACTGAAGACGGAAATGAGGACGATTGTGAAATACCTGTAGAGCTTGCTAGGTTGTTACAACAGGAAGAGAAAGCTATACAGCCACATGAAGAGCCAGTCGAAGTTGTGAATCTGGGAACTGAAGAAAACAGAAAAGAGGTCAAGATAGGGGCTGATTTAGAGGACAGTGTCAAGAGCAGGTTGATTCAGATGTTACGTGACTATGTGGAGATCTTTGCTTGGTCTTATGAAGATATGCCAGGGTTGGATACAGGCATTGTGGTTCACCGTTTACCAGTGAAAGAAGATTGTCGTCCAAAGAAGCAGAAGGTTCGTCGTATGCGTCCTGAAATGTCAGAAAAGATCAAGGCAGAGGTAATGAAACAGTTCAATGCAGGGTTCTTGGCAGTGACTTCTTATCCTCAGTGGGTTGCAAATGTGGTACCAGTTCCTAAGAAAGATGGTAAGGTACGTATGTGTGTGGACTACAGAGATTTGAACAAAGCTAGCCCTAAAGATGACTTTCCACTTCCTCATATTGATATTCTGGTAGACAACACTGCTCAGCATAAGGTATTCTCTTTTATGGATGGTTTCTCTGGTTACAATCAAATCAAGATGGCTCCTGAAGATATGGAGAAGACTACATTTGTGACACAGTGGGGCACCTTTTGCTATAAAGTAATGCCATTTGGTTTGAAGAATGCAGGGGCAACATATCAGCGTGCTATGGTGGCTTTGTTTCATGATATGATTCATCATGAGATAGAGGTATATGTGGATGATATGATAGCCAGATCTCAGAATGAAGAGCAACATCTTGATCATCTGCACAAGTTGTTTGAGAGGTTGAAGAAATACAAGTTGAGATTAAATCCAAACAAGTGTACTTTTGGAGTTAGATCTGGAAAGCTCCTGGGTTTCATTGTCAGTGGAAAAGGTATTGAAGTGGATCCTGCAAAAGTGAAAGCTATATGAGAGATGCCAGCTCCCCGTACTGAGAAGGAGGTTAGAGGTTTCTTGGGACGTTTGAATTACATTGCAAGATTTATTTCCCAGTTAACTACCATCTGTGAGCCAATCTTCAAGTTGTTGAAGAAAGATCAGGTGATGGAATGGAATGATGAGTGCCAGACTGCCTTTGATGAAATCAAGAGATATCTGCTAGAACCTCCAATTTTGATGCCACCAGTTGATGGAAGACCCTTGATTATGTACTTAACAGTGTTAGATAATTCAATGGGGTATGTGTTGGGGCAACATGACCAGTCTGGTCGAAAAGAGCAGGCAATATACTACCTTAGCAAAAAGTTTACCGACTGTGAAACAAGATACTCACTGCTCGAGAAAACTTGCTGCGCTTTGGCATGGGCTGCTTGCCGACTAAGACAGTATATGTTGACCCATACTACCTTGTTGATTTCGAAAATGGATCCAATCAAGTACATATTTGAGAAACCTGCTCTCTCCGGAAGAATTGCAAGATGGCAAATGATCTTGACAGAATATGATATACAGTATACTACTCAGAAGGCCATCAAGGGAAGTGTTGTTGCTGATCATTTGGCTCATCAAGCAGTGGATGATTACCAGTCAATGAATTTTGAGTTCCCTGATGAAGACATTATGATTATTACCAAAGAACCTGGACAATATGACGGACCTGAACAAGGATCCCGATGGACTATGGTTTTTGATGGTGCCTCTAATGCACTTGGTAATGGTGTTGGTGTTGTGATTAGTTCCCCTGAAGGTTGTCATACCCCGATTACTGCTAGACTTTGTTTCCATTGTACCAATAACATGGCTGAGTATGAGGCATGTATCCTGGGCATTAAAGCTGCTATTGATATGAAGATTCAGTTTCTTGATGTGTATGGAGATTCAGCCCTGGTAGTAAGTCAGATCAAAGGAGATTGGGATACCAAGCATGATAACCTCATTCCTTACAGAGAGCATGTGTTGTCTCTGATCCCACATTTCAAAGAGATTACCTTTGAGCACATTCCACGAAGAGAAAATCAGTTGGCAGATGCTTTGGCCACCATGGCATCCATGTTTGAGATCAACTGGGATGATGAAGCTCCCAAGATTACTATTGATAGATTTGAGAAGCCTGCGTACTGCAATGAGATTGACACAGAAGGGGTAGAGGAGAAGCCCTGGTTCTATGAAGTAAAAAAGATATCTTGAAGCTCAGGAATTCCCTGAAGGGGCATCTGTCAAAGATAGGAAGTTTCTGAGAAGGTTTTCTGCTAAGTTCTTTTTGAGTAATGGCATTTTGTATAAGCGCAATCATGATTCAACTTTGCTTCGTTGTGTGGATAAGAAGGAAGCAACTGAGATTATGGAAGATATGCATGATGGGATCTTTGGCACTCATTCTAGTGGGCATACTATGGCAAAGAAGATTTTGAGAGCAGGTTACTATTGGTCTACCATGGAAGCTGACTGCTATCAGCACTCCAGAACTTGTCACAAATGTCAAATCTATGCTGATAAAGTACACATACCTCCATCACCATTGAATGTGTTGACTGCTCCTTGGCCTTTTGCCATGTGGGGCATTGATATGATTGGTGAGATCAAGCCTACTGCTTCTAATGGGCATCGTTTCATCCTGGTTGCTATTGATTACTTCACGAAGTGGGTGGAGGCAGCTTCATTTGCATATGTTACCAAGAATGTTGTGGCTCGGTTCATTAAGAATAATCTCATATGTAGGTATGGCATCCCTGAAAGGATTATCACTGACAATGGCTCTAATCTGAACAACACTATGATTACTGATCTCTGCACGCAGTTCAAGATTAAGCATCACAACTCTTCTCCGTATCGTCCAAAGATGAATGGGGCAGTTGAAGCTGCTAATAAGAACATTAAAAAGATTGTACAGAAGATGACTGTTACTTACAAGGATTGGCATGAGATGTTACCATTTGCTCTTCATGGTTATCGTACCACAATACGTACTTCAACAGGGGCAACCCCATTCTCCTTAGTCTATGGTATGGAAGCAGTTCTGCCCATTGAAGTTCAGATTCCCTCCTTGAGAATTATGAAGGATGCAGGCTTGGATGAAGATGAGTGGATTCAGACTCGACTGGATCAGCTAAATTTGATTGATGAGAAGAGGTTAGCAGCAGTTTGTCATGGCCAGATGTACCAAAAGCGAATGATCAAAGCTTTTAACAAGAAGGTTAAGCCAAAGGTATATCAGGCTGGTGACTTGGTAATCAAGCGTATCATATTACCACAGGGTGATCCTAGGGGCAAGTGGACTCCAACATATGAAGGACCATTTGTAGTCAAGACAGTGTTCTCAGGAGGTGCCATGATACTGACTACAATGGATGGTGAAGACTTCCCACAGCCTGTGAACGCAGACATAGTTAAAAAATACTACGCATAAAAAGAGACCCGCTAGGTTGACAGGCCTAGGCAAAAACAAGGGCATCCCGGCAAACCAAAAGGGTTTGGGCAAAAATTAGGGATATATATAAAAAGATGTACACCCGGCAAGTTGAAAACCTGAAAAGGCGGCTTGGGCAAAAAAGGGTATCCCGGTGGATTGAAAACCTGAAAGGGCAATCCAGGCAAAAGTTAGGGATTAAAGCGTATGACTATGTCTCGTTTGGATCACTCATGAAACTGCAACCAGTTGTACTACTTACTCAAGCTCGAACAGATAAAGCTCAATCCAATCGTTTCCGTCTCAACAGCAAGAAGATGAGATACTTGAAGATAATGGCAATAGTAGAATTGAAACTCAATAGGATTGTTTCCCACATAGCTGATTTTCTTTTGTAAAACTTTATGACAAAATCCTCTTACTAGGGTTTATGTCTCCTTGTACAAACTTACCCATGTATGGGTCACTTTTGATATAAATAAATTCCATCTTTTGAATTCAGATTTACTTTTACCCTATTTACATAAGCGAAACGTCCATTGGTTGTGTTTGAATGTATGTATGCTTTTGAATATGATTAATGTTTACCAGAAATGCATGTATGCTTAATATGATTAATGTTTACCAGAAATGCATGTATGCTTAATATGATTAATGTTTACCAGAAATGCATAAAAATGCAGTAATAGTATTTACTAAGGACGAACGAGGGAAAGATTTCAACGAAGCTTCGCCGGTTCACCTTTACAAGACAGTTACAAACCCTCAGTAGGACGAATCCATCTTCATAAAGTCTTATCTCCCCTGGAATTTATATCCATCTCTTTTATCCTCATACGGATATTCGGGAAATTACTTTCCAATAAGAGTACGACGAACGAAGACGGGAGGTTATATCTACCCTACCATCCCGAAGACGGAAGGTTATATATACCTTACTATCCCAGCATACGGGAGGTTATCTATACCCTGTTATCCCCAGCATACGGGAGGTTATCTATACCCTGTTATCCCCAGCAGACAGAGGGTAATATATTCTTCAACAACGAATCGGGATTTATTTTCCCTGGCCAGCAGTTGTTATACGAAGATATCCAGACGCTTCCGGCCGTATCATATCATACATACATCATTTACATCATACCATAGCATATATATCCATAGACACATAATACATTACTTGAGTACATCATATCATACATGCATACATAAAGCATAAACTAATGTTATTATACAGAATGCTACCTTGTTTCAGGTTAATTATCCAACAGACAAACTTATGATCTTCAGGACTGCTTTATTGTCACCTCAGGGTTACTTTATCCTCCTGATAAGCTCCTTATTACTTTGGGACTGCTTTATTGTCACCTCATGGTTACTTTATCCTCCTGATAAATTCTCATGACTTCAAGACTGCTTTAGAGTTATCATTATTGATTGCTCTATCCTCCTGAAATCATCATATTATTTCAAGACTGCTTTAGAGTTATCATTATTGATGGCTCTATCCTCCTGAAATCATTACTTCAAGACTGCTTTAGAGCTATTGATGGCTCTATCCTCCTGAAATCATTATTATTTCAAGACTGCTTTAGAGCTATTGATGGCTCTATCCTCCTGAAATCATTATTATTTCAAGACTGCTTTAGAGTTACCATTATTGATGGCTCTATCCTCCTGAAATCATTACTTCAAGACTGCTTTAGAGTTATCATTATTGATGGCTCTATCCTCCTGAAATCATTATTATTTCAAGACTGCTTTAGAGTTATCATTATTGATGGCTCTATCCTCCTGAAATCATTACTTCAAGACTGCTTTAAAGCTATTGATTGCTCTATCCTCCTGAAGCCATCTTATTATTTCAAGACTGCTTTAGAGCTATTGATTGCTCTATCCTCCTGAAGTCATATTACTATTTCAAGACTGCTTTAGAGCTATTGATTGCTCTATCCTCCTGAAGCCATATTATTACTTCAAGACTGCTCTAGGGTTATCATTATTGATTGCTCTATCCTCATGAAGACATGTTATTACATCAGTATTACTCCAGTATCTTGAAAGCATATCATCAAAACCTCAGGACTGCTCCAGACTCCTGACAGCTTTCATTATACCTCCATATTTTGGACTGTCTTATCTTCCAAGAAATATATCTGAAGAACTTTCCCCTAGTGGCATCTTTAAGCCCACTCAAGCATATTCAACTAGCCATCTGTGCCACTCTAATGCACTGGTGAGTGCAAATTTTTGGGCTTTTGTGTTCAATCCCCTTCAACCTTCCAGGTCACGACTGGCAAATATACCAATCTAACCCCTCAGGTTTCAGAAAATTGAACAGGGGCAGCTGTTGCACCCCAAAATTTGCCCTCACAATACAAGACTTTGTGTTCTAAGAAGGTTCACAAGGTTCACAAGTTCTCCAACACTTGCAAGACCTTTCATGAGGTTCAAGAAGTCTACAAGTTACTTTATGAAGGTTCACAAGGTTCACAAGTCCCACAATGCTTTCAATACCTTTCATGAGGTTCAGGAAGTCCACAAGTCACTTCTTGAAGGTTCACAAGGTTCACAAGCTTCTCAACATTTACAAGACCTTTCATGAGGTTCATGAAGTCCACAAGTTACTTCTTGAAGGTTCACAAGGTTCACAAGTTCCACAATGCATTTACAAGACCTTTCATGAGGTTCAGGAAGTCCACAAGTCACTTCTTGAAGGTTCACAAGGTTCACAAGCTTCTCAACATTTACAAGACCTTTCATGAGGTTCATGAAGTCTACAAGTTACTTCTTGAAGGTTCACAAGGTTCACAAGATTCACAATGATTACAAAGCTCTCCTGAGGTTCATGAGGTCTACAAAGTCACTTCATGAGGTTCACAAGGTTCACAAGCTTCACAATACCTCCCATGAGTATCACAAGACATGTTATGATGGTTCACAAGGTTCACAATTGGTCAAAGAAGTTGACAATTCCCTCAGACAATGCAACTCCTAAGCAGTGCATCCAAAACTAGGGTTTTGACTTTAATCAGGCTAAATGAACTTCCAAGACTTCAAGTGAGTTTCATAACATCTTATATGTGTGTAAGAACCCCCATGACAAGTTTCAAGACTTTTCTCAGAAGTCTGCTCAGTCAGATGATCAGATAAGTCAAAATCAGTCAAAGCAGTTAGAAAGTCAAACTGAGGTCAACTGTGGTCAAACCAAAGTCAAACTTCATGATTTTTTGCCAACATCAAGTATATGAAGTAAAATTCATCATTTGATCAAGGGTTGATCATGATTCATCAAGGAGATTCCAGATCATCAATAATCAGGAGTTTCTAAATTAGGGTTTCCTCAGTAAAAGTCAACTGAACTTTGACCAGCCATAACTTTCACATAATTCATCACCAAGTCTCCATCCAAAGCTCATTTTGAAGGAAATTGAATTCTCTACAACTTTGATGTTGCAATTTAAGCCCAAAAATGCTTCATTTGGAAGATATGAGCTAAGACATTATAGGTCATTTCAAAAGTCAACAAAAAGTCAACAACTTCAAAAGGGCATAACTTGAGATTGGTAAATGATATGGACCTGAAACCAATGGGGTTGTTTATAGGACTCTTCAAGATTTCCAAAAAGTCCAAGAACACCCTCATACCTTTAAAATTGATGGAGATGTGCCCTTTCAAAGTTGGGAAAATTTGTGATGGTTTATGATGAATATGAGGGCCTAAAAGCAATTTTCTCCAAATGGGCTGACCAAATTATGACCCAACCCATACAATAACATCTTGCACGAAATTTCCATAATATTTTCATAATTTTTATTTTATTTAATTAATTTATTATGATTTTTTATTCTTAAAATCATTTTAAATTTAAATAAAATATTAAATGTGAAGATTTAATTGATTTATTGATTCTAGAAAGTCATAAAATCAATATGGAACAAATTGATGCAAGAATTATATGGAGTGGCTTGAAATAGAAAGCATTGGTATAAAAATATTGAACTTTCATGGCATGATCTTTCTCAATCTTAAAATATCAAAACTTCCACATAATCAATCAAAGTTTTTGACCTAATTGAGTCTCCTATATATACTAAACTCATTGCCATTGATCAAGGACGAATCCAGCAGCTTCAAAGGTAGGTTTTCAAAACCAAAAATTCATCAAAAAAGTGAAATTCGGATTCTCTATTCCAAGGCTCTAAAAGGTAAAATAAGAACATGGTTGGCTTCCTTGGACATCATGGATCATGAATCACCATTCATAAGCATTCAAATCATGCCCTAATGATGAACCCGAAGCATTGTTCATGCTTGAAAATATTTTTTCGATTACATCAATTCACTGCATTTAAATGGATTTTGATTGCCTAATGTTGTTTATGATGTTGTGTAGCTTGTTTCTGGACAGGAAAACCAAAGAAACCGTGGCTAATTCACAAGATGCCATAGTTAGGGTTTGGACCTAGGTTTAGGGATTTTGGATTTAAGAAACTTAAATGAATTCTAAGAACATAGGATTAATCACGTGAATGCCTGGATCATAATGCTGGTCTTAATTTTGTGAAATTGTACCGTTTTGATGGTCATTGATGTTTGTAGGTTTTGCTGGGAATGTTGTTTTCGCAAGAAAATTTGCAACAATGTTCGCAGGTAATTTCGAAGGTCTCAAGGAAGAAGAAGATCAGTTCCCGCGCGCTCAGGAATTCAAATTATTGTTTAAAATATTATGTTTGATTGCTGTTTGGTTATCACAAGCGCTGGCTTGTCCCAGTGGAAGGATGTGCTTGTGTTTGATGAAAAGGCCAGGGTTCGAATCCTGCTTGGGCCATTATTTTTGTTCTATTTTTTCAGGATAAAGAAGATTGAATATATTATAGCTTCTTGCCATTCAATAGTCAGATGGGCTCTTCCAGCCAGGCGGTAACGCGTACTTGCTTGCATTCATAAGGTCCTGGGTACGAATCCCACCCCAGGCCTTTTTGTTTCTCTATTTTTCTGGATTTTTTTTAGGCAAAGCACAAAACAAATTCTCCCCCATTCATTGTTGCCTGCGTGTGGGCTAGCCTGGTGGTTATTGTTGTTGCTGGCAAACCTGAGAACCTGGGTTCAAACCCAGCCAAGGTAAGTTCTTAATTTTTTTTATCACTTGTTTCTATTTTCTTTAATTAATTAATTTATTTGTTTTATGCTCTTAATAAAAAAAATAAATCATATATATTCAAAATTCAAAATAATATCTTGTTCTCCAAAAATTCTAAACTTTCTATTTTTTTTTTTATTTTAGTTCAAAAATTTATTTTATTATTGTATGTAATTATAATATATAGGTATATATTAGTTAAAATAACTTTGTATCTAAATAAACCCTAATTTTTTTTAACAAACCCTAAAATGTTTTCTAAAAATAAAACCTAATTCTATTTTTTCTAAATAATTTTATTTTCTACATTTAGTTATTTATTTAGTATGATTCATGTAAAAGTTGTAAATATAATTATAAATTATTTTTCTCATATAAGATATAAATATATTTCATAATTAAATCTTGTAAATTAAAATAATTATTTGTTCATATTTCTTTCTAAATATAATTGTTTGTATTAAAAATTGTCAATCTCTTATTCTTATAATTTTGGTTAATTTTATTTGTTATTGTTATTACTAACCATATTATTTATTTTGCTTTATTAATTTTATATATTATTATTATTTCACTAATTTTTATTATTTACTAACCTCTTTTATTATTACTAACTTTTTGCTTACTATTTAAATATTATTATTTATCACTAACCCCAATATTTTACTTTTGCTTATTATATTTATTTTGCTATATATTTATATTTTGCTATTTATTTATTTTGCTTATTATTATAATGTTGTAAATGCTCCTGGATGTAAATTGTTTAATTGTTGCTATGGTTAGTAATTAGGGAGTGCAAAACATGTATTCTATGTAAAAATAAATTTAGATCATCTTTAATCATAAGATAATTAAATTAAACACTCACACACGTAAGTCGATTTTAATCGCCATCTCACTTCCTAAGGTTATCCCTCAAGTTGCCTACTAATAAGGTCAAGTGGGGTGTATAAAGCAAGTCCCTTTAAAAAGAAAAATCATCAAGTCCCTCATGGTTGCCTTTACGAATCGAGTCCCTTCGAATAATGATGATAGTCCCTCATATATGCTTATTACACCCCACAGTTGCCTTCATAAAACAGAATGTCCCTCACATGTCCCTTACATCCAAGGTAATGACTACCTACTCCTTAATAGTAGGGATAGTCTTACCAATGAAAGGATAAAGAACAAGAAAGACTTAAAACTTTAGGGTAGGTTCCTCTTATGTACTTGCTCACTTCAAAAACTTTTCAAACTTTCCACAATTTCAAACAAATTTTCAAACAAGTTTTTACACATCCGTACATGGATTATTATTAACTATTCTGAAAAAATTTTCTATTCACACACTACACTTTCAAAAACAATTCAAAAGTGAGCTAAGTAACTAAGAGCCCATGGATAACCATGGATGTAAAGGGTGCTAACACCTTCCCTTTACATAACCTACCCCCCGGACCCAAAAATCTTTTAAAAGGTCTTTCCTGTTCTTTTATACCTTTCCTTTGGATAAAATAAAAGTCGGTGGCGACTCTTGCTATCCGCAACATAACTAAAGTCAGTTCTCCCACCGTGTTACACACTCCTGCCTAATTAATCCTATTTAATTTAATTAATTATATTTAGGGTTTAATGGCCTAATCCTAGCTGTACACACGCTAACCCTAATCTTAATCCAAAGGCCAAGATTCAAACTGGAGATTTAAACAGGATTAGTCCTAATCACTTTCAGGTGGCCGGAGAAGACCTCCGGTGATCTTCTCCGGCGAGCACAAAATGCTATCTCTCTCCCTAAGCTATGAGAACCTCCCAAACTCTCCAGAATTAACAATTAAACATCAACAAGCAAGAATCAAGCATCAAAAAGTATTTAAAACACACATACATGATGAATCGAAGCATAAATCATTTCACGGGCAAATTTTCAGAACATCATAAAATGCTTATTTCTCAGCCATTTTCAAAAGTAAAGACATCAGCATGGTCAGGGAAGCATAAGGAATCATTTAGAAACTTAAAAAAGGAGTTCTGGAAAAAAGTTCATCATGGCTACCTGAGTTGAAGCTTTGTTATCTGGAGCTTTCTGACCTCTTCCTTTGTGCAAAGTGCCTCCAATGACCCCTCTGATGCCTCTGGAAAGCTTGAATGGAGTTTAGATAGCCTCCTTTGTGAGTTTCAGTTCTGAGGTTGCAGGAATCGTGTTTTTGCTTGAGAGTGTTTTAGGCTATGGTGATGGGTGGGAAATGATCCTGAGGTGTTTTTGAGTTGATTGGTGAAGGAAATTTGAAGTTTTAGTGGTTGAGCTATGAAATTTGAAGAAGGGAGGTTTTTGATGGATTTTGTGAATCTGAGTATATGAGAGCTTTCAGGCTATTGTGTGTTATGAAATGTGATCCATGATGTTTGTTTAAGCCAATGGGATTGATCAGAAAGTTGTTGTGGCACAGGCTGATTGGTATGGTGTGTTTTGCAAAAAAGTCAATTTATGTGTACTTGAGGTATGGGCCATGGCAGGGCTAGATTTTTGGGGTGTCTGGCCTAAGCAAGATTCATGGAGATCCATAGAATCAAGATTATGCAACTGGCACAAGTGGATGAAGCCTTTCCATGCTTCTTGCAACTTTTCCCTCTTTGGTGTTTCTTGGATTACAAGCCATGAAATGCCTCTAACCATGGGCCAATTATGATCTTTTAAAGTTGCATAGGCATGTTATGAAGTGTTTGTGCACATTAGAGGTCATTAGAATGCTTGGCAAGTGAAATTGCAAAATTCCCTCTTTGGCATGAACTTGAAAATTATGTGATTTTTGCCAACTTTGAAAGGCCATATCTTGAGTTCTATGATGAATCAAGACATGTTCTTGTACTTTTTGAAAAGGGAAATACCCAATCTACAACTTTCATGACCAAGAATTTTTCATTTGAAGCATTTTTGGTTATGAAAGAGGAGGTTGAAAAACTTTCCCAAAATGGAAAGTTTGTAGTTCAAGTCATTTCCAAAAATGGCAAGTTTGCAATTGACTCAAAATTCTTCAATCTTGTGAACTTCCAACCACTTCTAAGATCAAATAAAGATCATAGAACTTCAATTTGATGAAAATAACCCTTTGGTTCCATTGTTGGGGGCCTCAGATGCCCTGATTTTGACTTAACTTGCTCAAGAAGTTACCAATGATCAGATGACTTCCACAATGAATTTCTTCATCAAACTTGGTACACATGATCCTTATAACATATAAAGAACATTAGAAACAAGAATGACCTAAAAATTTGGGGT